>OZ057400.1:93606083-94837961 GCA_964056695.1 Melieria picta | reverse complement strand
AAAAATGATTAGACGGCAATTTAAATGAAAAATATAATAGGCTTTATTTCACTTTCTTTGACTTCGTTGTGTTTTCAAATTGATATGCTCCTTAAGACCCAAGTCTTTATGCAAAATACGGTGTAATGACGTTTTTGGAATGCTCAATTCCAAAGAACGACGAGGAATCGACAAACCTGGGCCTTAGGCCGATGTTATGCTGCCGGTCACGGACACCGATCACGGTAGTAGCTGTCACTTTTGAAGCTTTTATTCTTTGACATTTGACAAGTAGAAACTACGCCATTACTAAAAATGGAACGATACACGCTTCAACAACGCATTGAAATTATTAAAATTCACTACAAAAATGGTGAAAACCTTGCAGTCACAGTTTGCAAAACTAAAGCATTTTTGGGTCGTCGTGAAGCACCTTGTCGGACCGCAATACAGAAATTGGTGGAAAAATTCGAGCTGTTGGGACAAGTTAGTGATGTGAAGAATAAAACCCGTGCACGTCGCTCAAGAACAACTGAGAATATTGCTGCTGTAGCCCAGTGTTGAAGAAAACCCAGGTTTGTCGATTCCTCGTCGTTCTTTGGAATTGAGCATTCCAAAAACGTCATTACACCGTATTTTGCATAAAGACTTGGGTCTTAAGGCTTATAAAGTTCAGTGTTGCGGCGAAATAGTATGCTGCGGCGAAATTTTACATTTATGTCTGCAACCCTGTTCAAGCTGAATGTATTCCGTTAAAGCACGCGCATTTTCATATTTTGAGTTGAAGTCTACTGCTGTCGCTCGAAAGGAGCATATCAATTTGAAAACACAACGAAGTCAAAGAAAGTGAAATAAAGCCTAATATATTTTTCATTTAAATTGCCGTCTAATCATTTTTGCCGTCTACATCATTTGCCGTCTACAACATCGTTTTTCAAATTGCTCTCGATCGTGCGCACAGCTAAAGCCATTGTTGGGCATACGTAGAATTTCACACCGCCGCCGAATTGTGTGAAGACTTCTAAAATTGCCAGTGGAACGCCGTCATCGCCGCCTACAAGGGAAAGTTCCAGAAAATTATTTACAGGAATACCGCGGGTGCTCCACACTGCATGTGTACAATATCATGGGTGCTCCGCGCTGCACATGTATAAACACATACATACATATAGTCGAAGGTTAACGGCAAGTATTTTCCCGTTATTCGCCAACTGTGTTCGCCAACGGTCTATGCCTACTGAGATTTAATGCATTGGTTGCAAGCATCGCTTCTCTGAGGGATAGTGTGAACGAGTGGCGCAACGACGTTGGTCGCAGTCAGAAGGAAATACAGCAACTTCGACAAAAGATAGATGCCAGTACTACCGTTCCTGTTCAAATAAGTACATCACCGCCTATCTGTGTCCAGCCGTCGCTGTCGCCGCTGACGTCTTCTAATACAGCATTGTTTACGGAAAATTCAGTGGTGAAACTGTACCCGCTGCCAGCATTTGATGGCAATCCGGAAGATTGGCCATTGTTTGTAGCCAGTTATGAGAGCACAACATCTGAGTTTAACTACAACAGCAAGCAAAATCTCATGCGATTGCAAAGGGCCCTGCAGGGTAATGCCAAGCGTGCAGTCTCATCTTTACTTATTTACCCGGATGATGTGCCGAAGGTGTTGCAAGAGTTGGAGTTTAATTATGGCCGTCCCGATTTGCTGATTCGATCGCAATTGCAAAAGGTGCAGCAGTTTCCAGTCATGCATGATAGTCGTCTGGAGCAAATTTTGGAGTTCGCTAACCGTGTACGAAACATCGTCGCCTTCTTTAAATCGGCCAAGTGTGCCCACCATCTTATGAATCCGATGCTACTGGAGCAGTTGGTTTCCAAGTTGCCAGCATCGAAGCAGTACGAGTGGAGCAAGCATGCGGCTAGTGTTGTACCGTTTCCTACAGTGGAATCGTTTTGCGACTGGGTCAGTGATCTGGCCAAGGTGGTCTCTATAATGCCTGGAGTTGCCGAGTTGTCGTTGCGGGCTAGTCAACCAACGCAGCCGCAGCAGCGCCAATGTGCAGCACATTATAATGCCAATCGCCCAACAGCGCCACAGGGAACTACCACACGTCGAGTACTTCATAACAACGAAATGTCGTCTAATAGTCAATTACCAGTGTGTGTGTTGTGCAACCAGAATCACATGTTGCACGACTGCGCTCAGTTTAAGTCACATAATACTGCCGACAAATGGGCTGTGGTCAAACAGCATCGGCTTTGTTTTGGGTGCCTACGAAAGGGCCACAGCGTTGCCAGCTGCCGCCGCAAGAAGGCTTGTGGCACGAACGGGTGCGAACGTTTACATCACCAATTGCTACATCAAGACGCCCAATCACCCCCAACACAGTTACCTGCTGAGAGGGAACATATTTTGAATTGCCGACAGGAAAATCAGTCCAGTCTGTTTAAGATTTTGCCTGTCACAGTGTCGGGCCCACTCGGTAGTCTGCCAGTGTACGCTATGTTCGACGAGGGATCTTCGGTATCACTGCTGGAAGAGAGGGTCGCCTCCCGGCTGGGGCTGAAAGGACATAATTCGCCTCTTACATTGCAGTGGTACGGAAGCAGCCAAACCACAGAAAAGTCACGGAAGGTGGCAGTCAACATACAGGGGGCCAACTGTAGCCATAATTTCCCGCTCAAGAATGTGAGGACCATAAGTCGCCTAGATTTACCATCGCAGTCGTTTGCCAAAGATGTCCACAGCCACTTAAAAATGCTGCCCATCCAGAACTATGTCAACGTTAAGCCAGTACTACTCCTAGGACTGGATAACTGTCACCTCAGTGTATCTAGCCAGACAGTCGAAGCCGGCCCCCAGCAGCCTATTGCCAATTTGACAAAACTGGGCTGGGTGGTGTTTGGTCCGTTGCACAGTCGAGGTGCAGTCGAGCCAATGGTATTGCACGTGCGTGAGGCACACACACTTAAGCAACTGAACCGCATAGTGGAGGAATACTTTTCGGTGGAAAGTTTTGGCGTGCGCAACACTGGCGTCACGTTGGAATCGGATGAGTCGCGCCAAGCTAAGAAGATAATGTTAGAAACGACCAAAAATCTCGGTCAGAGGTACGAAATCGGATTGCTGTGGCGGGATGAAAATGTCGTGCTGCCTTACAGTTACGCCATGGCTAAGCATCAAAACGGCTACGCCAAGAAGCTGACTCAGGAAGAAGCTGATCTTTCGGGGTCTAGGACGTGGTATTTACCCCACTTTGGGGTCGTCAATCCCCACAAGCCGGATAAGCTGCGCGTCGTTTTTGACGCAGCTGCCGCAGTAGACAACATCTCACTTAATTCTATTTTGCTCAAGGGTCCGGAGCATGCCCAGCCGCTAATTACCATAATTCATAAATTTCGCCAAGGAGTTGTCGCCGTGGCTGGAGACATCCAGGAGATGTTTTCTCAAGTCCGCATCAGAGCTGATGATATAGACTCGCAGCGATTCTTATGGAGAAGTGGTAACCCTGCCGAGCCTATAGCCGTGTACGCCATGACGTCCATGATATTCGGCGTCATTTGTTCACCTTGCTGCGCCGAATACATCAAAAACACGAACACTGCCAAATACCAGTCAACCATGCCTAAGGGGGCCAAACTGTTATTGCCAACACTTACGTCGACGACCTTGTGATCAGTTACGATAGCAAAGAGGAGGCTCTGGGGGTCACGCGTGAAGCCATACGCATAAATGCCGCTGCCGGATTCAACTTACGAAGATTTGTGTCAAACTGCAAGGAACTACAAGGCCGGTTGAACGAGAATAGCGCTACACACTGCAATAAGGTCGTCAACATGGAACGCCGGGCTACAGCGGAGAAAATTCTTGGTATGTTTTGGAACACAGACGCTGACGCCTTCGAATTCCATTTTCAGTTCCACAAAATTGCTCGGGATGTGTTGAGTTGCAACAGGCCACCCACTAAGCGCGAGCTGCTAGCGATCGCCATGTCCATCTACGATCCGTTTGGAGTATTGTCAAATATCACCACCTGCGTGAAGTTGATGATGCAGTCGCTGTGGAAACAGCAAGTAGGATGGGACGAACAATTGCCTCATCAACTAGAGTTGCAATGGTTCGCGTGGTGGAAGTGCTTTCAGAAGGTGAAAGATCTCTCAATTCAACGCTGTTACTCCGAGTTGCTGCCGGAGGCCGACGAGATTCAGATGCATATCTTCGTTGATGCAAGTTCCAGTGCATACGCTGCTGTCGTCTATCTACGAGTCATAAAGGGAAACGCCGTCGACGTCGCCTTTGTATGTGCCAAGACCAGATGTGCACCAGTAAAGGGCATGACGGTGCCGCGTTTAGAACTACAAGCCGCCCTGCTGGGAGGCCGACTGGGGTCGTCAATTGAGACGTACCATGATTTCCGCATTGACAGTACCACGTTTTGGAGCGACTCCAAAACGGTGATACTTTGGATACGCTCAACCACAAGAGAATATAAGCAGTTTGTAGGCTGTCGTATCGCCGTTTGATTCTGTCCACTACGTCACCGCAACAGTGGCGGTGGATACCAACATCGCTGAATGTGGCAGATGAAGCTACCCGTGCCAGTTTCTCTATGAAGATGAATCTTACTGGCCACAGGAAACGCAGCTGACGTCGGACCATTGCGCTGCAGAGAAGTCTGCGAAAATGCATATATGTACTTCGTGCATACCCAGGGGAGTATCCTATAAGTTTTACTAATTTTTCCTCGTACTTAAAGATGGTGAGAATTGTCGCTTGGATTTTGCGTTTCGCCAACAACGCCAAGTCCACGGGCCGCCAACAAGGAGTACTGTAAGCGGCGGAGCTTACAGCATCCGAGAAAGTAATACTTCGTCAAGTCCAGCTAGAAGCGTTTGCCGAAGAAATTCATGCTCTTAAGGCCAAGAAGAGTATACCCAAATCCAACAGCTTATACCCGCTTACACCATTTCTGGATGCCGACGGTCTGGTCAAAGTCAATGGCCGAATTGATGCCGCCTATTGCTTACCCGTGTCAGCCCGGCGTCCAACAATTCTGCCTACCAAGCATCACGTGACTAGGGATGCAAACGATACATCGATTTAATCGAAACATCGATGTATCGGCTGAAATTTCGATGTTTAGCCATCGATGTTCAAAATTTGCGAACATCGGAAAAGTGCCGATACATCGATGTCATGTCACGATGTTTTAAGCATCGAAATTTTTTCACAACGTTTGCGCTTTACACATATGGTATACAATCCGATGCAGCCCTGCAACGTTTGGTTTTCATGTAGCACTGCAGAAGCTCGTTTGGCAACGTCGTCAGTGAAAATTACTCATTTTAACAAAGGCGCAACTCGGCGGCCGCCATCTGCTTTCTCTTCCTTTCTGACTGGCGACGTGGACCCGACCGGGTGGGTTATAATTCAAATCCTCGAACATCGGGAAAACGGACAAAGTAATTATATATTAAACATAAGTAAAACATTGTAAACTAATTACTTTTTTAATTATTATAGATATTTGACATTGAAACAACATTCTAATTTGCAGAGAAGAAATATATGTTTGATTAAACCCCTGCGTGGGGCAACCATTCTAATTTGCAGCGAAGAAGTATATGTTTGATTAAACCCCTGCGTGGGGCAACCATTCCAAATAGTGGCCGAAATCTCAACAGGTATATTTTAATTTATTTATTATTCGTACCGAAATATGTACAATATTATTGTTTTCCAGCTAATTTCACTGAATTGCAAATGTCGACCAGAAGTCAGGTGTGGCGCTATTTCCAGAAAGTGAGCAGCAATTCTGCGAAGTGCAAGTTATGCGACAAAGTTTTGAGAACGTGCGGCAATACTACTAACTTACGAGGTCATCTTAGCAAAATCCATGGGCATCTAGTGAGTGAGTTTCAAGAAAATTTGCAACCGACATCAACGCAGAAAAAGATGCCGGACTTCATGGAGTCGTCAAGCACCACTCTGTTATCGACATACGCAAATACTGAAAATCTTGCAAATTGTGAAAATGTTAAGACTGTTTTCTAAAGCTGGTGCAACTATAACTCAAGCGCGCAATCGTCTCATTGGAAAAAGATTGTCGAAGCTATTATTTTTAAATACAATGCATTCTATTGATCTCTGTAATGTAGATATGTAGGTTTTTTTTTTAAACGCGCAATAAGTGACTTGTAACTGATCTCTAATTTATAAATACTTATGTATTTAAAGAAAACGAACATTGAATGTTCTAAAATTTTTACTTTTTATGTTTGTATATGCTCATATGTATATAAAAGACAAAAAGTCTAAGTGACTAATAAAAAAATGTTCTTGTATTCTATTGGATTTGTTTTCTTATTATATGGTTTCAAAGAAAAAACATCGGAAAACATCGATGTATCGATGTTTTCCCGGCGATTTTTTCGTAGTATCGATGTTGACTGGCCGATGCATCGAAACATCGAAATATCGATGTTGCTCCTCAGAATTTGCATCCCTACACGTGACGCGCCTTATCATGGATCAGCACCATCGAAAGCGGCATCATCAAAATGACTGCCTGACCATAAATGAGATGCGCCAAAGGTTTTGGGTGCCTAATGCTCGCACACTATTGAAGTCTGTCAAGAGGAGGTGCGCGGAGTGTATATTGACTAACGCCAAGCCTGCTACGCCCTTGATGGGTCAGTTGCCTACCGATCGACTTACACCATTTGTCCGCTCGTTTTCCTACGCCGGAGTCGATTATTGTGGGCCGTTTTTTGTTGCTATTGGTCGCAGAAAGGAAAAACGTTGGGTGGCGTTGTTCACTTGCTTAACAACCCGCGCCATACACCTAGAAGTCGCAGCGGACCTGTCAACCGATGCTTTCTTAATTTGCCTGCGCAACTTCGTTAATCGCAGAGGGGTGCCCATACGAATCCGGAGCGACAATGGCACAAATTTCATCGGGGCACAGAGACAGCTGAAACAGGAGGAGCGCTTGTTCGACCTCAACCGCATTGAGTCAAAACTAGCGCAAGACAACATTCAATGGGTGTTTAATTGCCCCGCTGACCCATCTGCAGGCAGTTGTTGGGAGCGCCTAGTGCAACGTGTCAAGCGTTTGCTGCAACGAATTTTTAAAGATGAGGCCCCCCGATTGGAGACCTTTCAAAGCGTGTTGATTGAAGCAGAAAACATAACCAACAGCTGTCCTTTGACCGACATACCACTACAACCGCAAGAGGAGGAGCCGCTTATGCCAAACCATTTTCTAGTTGGCTGCCTTAACTCCACACAGACACCGAGCCCGGATGGAGAAAGGTTGTGCCTCCGGAAGCAATGGAGATTCTCGCAGAATTTGAAGGACAGGCTGTGGAAAAGGTGGGTGTCAGAGTATTTTCCTCAGCTGCTTCGCAGGCCTAAGTGGAGAGAAGTAGCTACGCCGTTAAAGCCGGGGCAGTTGGTCATTGTCTGCGATCCTGCCCTCCCGAGGAGCCAGTGGGAAAAAGGACGAATTACCGAAGTTATAGTTGCAAAGGATGGACAGGTCAGAAGCGCGGAGGTGCGGACGAAACATGGGCTGATACGTCGACCAGCCAGAAAGCTAGCCGCTTTATATGTGAGTGAATCCCCTGAGTGATTCACCGGGAGGTGGAATGTTGCGGCGAAATTTTACATTTATGTCTGCAACCCTGTTCAAGCTGAATGTATTCCGTTAAAGCACGCGTATTTTCATATTTTGAGTTGAAGTCTACTGCTGTCGCTCGAAAGGAGCATATCAATTTGAAAACACAACGAAGTCAAAGAAAGTGAAATAAAGCCTAATATATTTTTCATTTAAATGGCCGTCTAATCATTTTTGCCGTCTACATCATTTGCCGTCTACAACATTCAGTTAACACAAGAACTCAAGCCGACCGATCATCAACAACGTCGTGTCCTTGCTGATTGGGTCCTTGAAATGCATGAAAATGATCCGGAATTCCATCGAAAAATCATCTTGACTGATGAGGCCCATTTCCACCTCGGTGGCTACGTCAACAAGCAAAATTGTCGCATCTGGGGCTCGGAAAACCAAAGAGTTATTGTTGAGAAGCCTCTCCATCCTCAACGTGTGACTGTTTGGTGCGGTTTATGGTCCGGCGGGGTCATTGGACCTTACTTTTTCGAAAATGAGGTTGGATCAACAGTTACGGTGAATGGATTGCGCTATCGAGAGATGATTAGTGATTTTTTATGGTCGGAGTTGGATGGTATTGATCTGGACAACGTTTACTTTCAACAAGACGGCGCTACGTGCCGCACAAGCAACGAAACCATTGCTCTTTTACGGGAAAAATTTCCGGACCGTGTTATCTCTGGAAGAGGTGATCACAATTGGCCACCGAGATCTTGTGATTTAACACCTTGCGGCTTCTTCCTTTGGGGCCACGTGAAAGATAAGGTGTACGTCAACAGAGATAGAATTCGTGAGGCTATCGAGGACATAGGGCAGCCACTTTGCGATTTGGTTAGGGAAAATTTCATGAAAAGGATATGGTCCTGTAAGCGTGGTCGTGGTGGCCATCTGGCTAATGTTGTTTTTCATTATTAACGGCATACCTTCCTCTTTATTATGAAATAAACATCCGATCATTTATCTCAAAAAATGGCATTTTTCTTTGAATACCAAAATAACACCTCTTGTTGGAAAACCCTGTATTAGCAAGAATCCATAATTATTTTTTAAATTTTTATACTCGGACCCTGTATTTTAGAGTGTTTTTCTATGAGAGCAACCACATCGTTGTGGCTGTAATAATTACTTAAACATAAAACTTTTTATGCATAACGAAAATTTGAATATTTCTTCATTTACTTCAGCCAAAATTTTTTTTTTAAAAAGTATCTAAATTGAAAGAAAACGTCAAATTAAAAAAGTTATCTAATTTTTTCTGCTTCTTCTTCCTTTACTATTTCAAGATATACCATTAAAAAAACGTGTATACTTCTCTTCTCTCAACTTAATTATTCAGTTTATTAATTTCGTATTTTTCCTAAAACTTCAAACTATTCTAAGGAACAACAAAAATATAGTATCCACAAGTTTTTTGACCTAAAACAGGCACTGAAAAGAGACTATGCCATATGTCATAGAATAACCGAAAGGGTTAATATAAACAATATACATACAAGAAGGAAATTGAATTGTGTATCGGGATGGATAACGTACATTTATTGCTTTAAGAAACCAATGTCCTTTTCTTTGTGTCAATCGGATTAATACTTGTTTTAATATTAATTAAATTGTATTACTTCATTATGGTCAGAAGCATACCATGCAGAGTTATTATTGTAAGTCGTTTTTATATGGAAACAAAGACAACAGTTTTGAAACCATTGCACAAATTTACAACATCACGACTACCTGCCCTTAATGATTGCTTTTGAATCATATCACTGTGAAACGGCAAAAACATTGCACTTGTTGTTTTATCTTCAGCATTTTAGAAGTCAGTTTTCTTTTTAACGTGTTAATGGAAATGTGAAGAAGAAACAGAAATTAACATGAAGCACTATTTAGGCGCAGTACTATTTAATTTTGACAATGAACCGAACGAAAACACTAACAAAACACATAAGGATCGAACATCTGGCCTTTTTTTCTGTCAAGTTGCAGTGAAATTGCGGTCTGGTACGATTTCGGCTTGACTAAAAAAAAATTGAAGCAAGTTCGAAAAATCGTTCACATCGAAATTACACCGATCCACGATCATTTGCAACAGTGTTGTTTCTTTTCGACATATTTTGTCGCTGTAATAATGATTATGAACCATGGATGTTCTCTTACAAACTTCTGCCATGTTTGCTAAACATATTAGCCTGAAAATGGCAGCACTATTCTTCTTTCATACTCATTCAGCTATTCAGCGACATTCAGTAGCCATTTTGGAATTGTCATTTTATTGAAAATTTTGAGGAAAGTAGGCTACGTCGTAATTGCGGTGTTACGTGAAAATATTTGGTGATACTCGACAAATTTATTATAAATACAATACTGAGAAGTTGAAATATTAAACCTTGTGCAGAATTACAAGGTAGGAATTTGCCTGCTTTAGTTGATTACTAGCGGCGTTGCTTGTGTGAAAAGTTTATAGTTTTTTCAAGGGGCTAAAAAGTCTGTCGGAAGAAAATGTCAACTAAATATTGCTTGTTTTCCCCTGTTATAAACAAAGTGTGAAATGTATATTCTTCGTGTAATTTGCAAAATTGATGTTTCTGTACAAGTGCATAACTGAGTTGCGTTTCCACGGAATAAAAAGTATATGCACATATTTCCCATACAACAACGCATCTACGAGTACATGGAAAATTATTTCCAGCAGGGTGAAATTGTCCACGGGAGGAAGGGGATGCAGTAAACGAAATTACACGAAGTCAAAAATGATGAATTGATAATAGTGTTGCCGTATTGTTAACAAGAATAAGAAGAATAATATATTTTAATTGTAAATGTTTCGTGAACATTTATATAGATTTTGTAGACGGTAAGCAGTCAAATGTAAACATTTGGATTTGAAAAAAATGTACAAAGTTCCTTCAGTCTGACTGGTGTTTCTAACTCGGCCCTATTCAAGTAATAACGCAGAAAAGTGAAGAGCGGATTTTCTAGGATAAATTAATTTTATTAATTAATTAATTTCTGAATTATGAAGGGACCAAATTATAATTATTGCTAGTATTAGCCCGTGGTCGAAATTCGCCCATTTGCGCGATAAAGCTCGAACCAATAAGGGCATCTATGAGAGCATATATGTAATACTTCTAGTATTACTTCTAGTATTATAGAAGTATTACATATATGTATGAGAGGTACTCTCTACTTCTTAGTGCTGCTTTATATTACACCATTTTTAAAACCGATTTAGAAACAGGCGTAAAATCTGAGCACAAAAAAGGTTTCGCGTGTCAATATAGAACACTGTCGTCCCCTGCTCGAAATTCGACTTTTTATGCGCAAAATTTTTAATCAGGGAATGCTATTTGTGTGAAAAGGGATAACTCTTTCCCCTGTTTTGATCGTTTACCTATAGTTATTTTTGAACCGAATGAAAACTATAAAATCAATTGAGCAATAGAGGCATTTAAGGGGTACACAATTGTGTTAGCGTATTAATTTATAGTTGGTTAAAGAGATAAAGATATATACGTATAGGTATTTTGTTTCATACGAACTATGTTTTAAAAATTATTGTTGACAGAAAACGATTTTAATTGACCTTGTGTGTTGGTTACTTATAGCCACCAACATACAGGGTCAATAACACTATATACATATGTATACAGTGGCGCACACAGGATTTCATTTTGGGGAAGGGGATTGCGTACAACTTTTGAGCTCAATTCCATTTGAAACCATACTTTGTGCCAGCAACTTTTGTATTTGGGGGGCGGGTTGGACCCTAAATCTCCCCTGTTAGCGCCAATATATGTATATAAGGTGCAAAGGGTGATTCGTTGATTTATTTCATTAAGGCATGCAAACGTTGAGATTTGTATTAAATTCGAAACATCGCTGTAAATGCGAGGTGTAAATTTGAATTCAATGTAGATTTACTACAGATAACACATTTTCGATTTCGTGCAGTTTTGAACGGTGCTGATTTCGCTATGCATCAATTTTATTTTAATTGTTGTTGCTCTTTAAATGTGTTAAAATAATTTTAATTCCTGATTTTTGCAAAAAGGTCAAACATGCAACCAATTCTAAAGAACGAAACCCAATTTTCATACATGTTCAATTCTCATTGAAATTATTGATTTTTCTCGTGCAATAAGGATGAGGTATACCAACTTGGTCAAGAAGTTCCCGGAATTCACTCTCAAAATTAAAAATACAATTACATTCTTCAAACTTGATGTTATCTCCCTTGAAGTAATATCCATCGACTGTAACGCACTTATGTCAGCGCTTGAGGCAGTTTTCATAACATTTTGTTAGCTGCTGGCCGGAAAGCTGGAACGTTGAAGATAGAGGCACTACCACTTTGCACTGTGAACTAGACTCTCGCTCCTAGTATTTACAGAGTTTCTTATTCTAAGGATTGGCCTGCGCATGCACATGGCAACATTGAATGCATCCAATGTGCATGACAGTGTAAATACACAGTATTTACGATAAGAGCAGTGCTGGCAATACATTCTCTTATCGTGCTTAAATGCAACCAGATGTTGGTTGTAATTTTGTGGTGCCGTTGCAAGATTCAGCAGATTTGTTGTGCCTGGTTTTCCATGTATCGATCGATTTTTGTATTATCTTCTCTCGGCCACAAAAAGGTGTTTTATTGATTGAGCTCAAATCGATTGATCGCTAAAACCGGAAAAAGTCTCAGGGAGCTAAATCGAGTAAATTCGGTGGCTGTGGATAGGTATTCGTCACGTTTTTGGTGAGAAACTCACGGATAATAATAGCATTGTGAAGCAATACTCGTCGTTATTGCCAATTTAACTCCACTGCAAAAATCGAAACATACACAAACAACAAATGTATTCAACACAGTGGCTCTTTCGCAGTCAAAGCGGTCAAAGCTAAAGTTTGGAGAGAATATTGCTGACAAGTGTGACAACCCACAAAGCGGGTGATTTAATGCGCCGCACATAGTGGTTCCGGAAACTTGTTGATGAACGTGATATGTATCAAACAGCTGCACAAGCACTACGCAAATGACTTTCAAGACATTAGCTGTGCTTTTAAATACTGTATATTTTCTTCACTCGCTATTGATATACAAACGAACACATTACTAAAGAAACTGATGTATAGGGTGTTTTTTAGAGGTGTAAAACTTTAAATTGAAATAATATGAGATTACTGTCAGATTAATTTCAAAATTAAAGTTAGACAATGTTATGCCATTTGTGTTTGAATATAATTTCAGCCATGTGACTGCCATGGCTAGCGCGTTCATAGCGTAATCTGTTCGTAACCTTTTCTACCACTTTTTCGAAAAATGGGTTGAATTACCATGTCTCGGTAATAGTTCGCACAATATTGTCTTCAAAAGCGTCCAAAGTTTCCGGTTTGTTTGCGTAAACCAATGCGTAATACGGCCAATCGGCTGGCCCATTTCGAGAAATAAGATGTTCACCAAATGTTTGCTTCAATGGATCGATTGCAGGTATCTCTGTGGCATTTAATTTCCTATACGAGTTCTACGAGTGCAGCAGAACTCTTCGTTACCTTATTAACTCGTTATCTTATTATAGCATTCTGCTTTAATATTTTGCTTCACAACAGAACTCAAGAGCTGTCGATGCTGTAGCGAAAAGTTCAAGGCAAATTTATAGGGTAGTGGCAGCTCCACAGCTGATTACACTTTTTTCTTTTGATTATTCGCGAATGGGCATGCTAATTGTCACAATGGTCAAAATGACCGCCCACTTGCTGTGATTTTGGCAATGAGCATGTCCAAAAGCACTAACAAAATACATGGCGTTTTTGTTGTTGCCGTAGTGCTATCACTTTATTAATACACCTTGGAAAAGTTTTTGGAATGATGCAGCGCTTGCTTTGTTGCAAAATAGAACTATTGAACGCGACATCGAAATACAGTACATACTTGAAAACACGGTTGCCACTCAAATAAAATTTGTTGTACCAACATTAAAGAAAGCAAAGAAGAAGAAAAGGCCCTAAATGGAAACGAAATGACCATTTTATGTTCTCGACAAATTGTTTTTTAACACAAAAGCAAAACATAACTTTATATCGAAATTTTTACCGATTGGTTGTCCAAATGGACCAAAAGTGGAAACCGTGCTTGGAAGTACTGTGAAGTAGTGAAGTGTAACTAATAGGCGGGAGGGGGTTACGGGATCCAAGATGTGCGATGAACATGTGCAACTGAATCGTAAATTCTTCGGTTGCGTTTACCCGATAACACTTGTATGACAACATAATTTTTGCATAACCTTCAAGGAGGAAGCATGGCCACAGCATTTCTGATAGCAGTTATGGTAAACGAGCTTTTGGAGAAAGAAGAGAAGGAATATTGAAAGAAAAATTTAGGAACAACGGTGGGTAAAGGAGTGATTGAAAAGAAGGACACTCGCATACAAAATTGTTGCAGGTGCTCAAGTTTATAGCAATGATAGACTATAAAATTTGTCATAACTTGAATTAGGACTAGCATCAAATCAAATCAAATTGCATCAAACTTCTCGACACAACTAAAAATAAGTCACTATATGTGGCTATGAAAAAGATAGAAAATGAAAAACAACATATTACAAATGTGAAATATATGTTTGCAAAATCTACAGTAACCCACTCTGCATTTGCTGCTATTGCTATGAATCAATCAATTCAAAATTGCCAGAAATGAACGCAAGCTATGACATGTTGATAACATTAAAGAGTAGCAGGTATATTGTTGGTTTTTGTTTTAGTTTTTACGTAAAATTTTACCCCGGTCCAAAAAAGTTATTTAATAATTATTTATTACTTATTTCTTCAGCTTTCTGAATCACTAAGCCCAAGAAGCATAGCTTAAATATTGTGTAAGATGTGGGTATTTTTCCAATACAACTTTTTACATAATCTTTTTTTCCTTCAAATGAGATGTACATAAACAAATTTTTATATTAAAGAAATGAATTAACAAATTTATACATGTAATTTTTTTTACATGTTATGATGTTATGATTATGAAAAAAATTGTTTTTTGTTTATTTTACCTCAATGGATAAGTGAAGCGGATAATAAAAAGTTGTGGGTGGATTACAGGGTATTTCAATTGAAGTGTAACACGTTAAATAGTGGTTTCTTTAATCAGTATTAGTAATTTTTATTTGAAATTGGTCTCAAATTTTCAGAAACTATATTCTTTTAAGAACTTTTATTTAATTTTCAATATGACCTCCTTTTGACTCAATAACAGCAGCCAATCGACTGGTAAATGCATCGCAAGAAGCTCGAATTACACTCTGCGGAATTTTCGTCCACTCACGCATTGATGCTTTCATATTTTTTTTACGAGACCTTACTTTCCAAAATGCCCTATATGGCAAAGTCCATAGGATTGAAGTCTGGAGAAGACGATGGCCATTCCGTTGTCGAAATGAACGCTGGGGTGTTGCGTTGAAGCCAACACGGCGTAGTTCGAGCCTTATGAGCAGGTGCAGAGTCCTGCTGGAATATCCAAAGCTCTTCTTTGAAAAGCTTGGCTGCCCAGGGTTTCAAGCAACCTTCCAGAACAATTTCTTGGTATGATCGAGCGTTAATTTTCACTCCTTCAGGAACAAAAACAAGCGGTGTGCGTCCTTTTTCGGTTACTCCGGCCCAAACCATCACAGACGCGGGTTTTTGGCGTCGATAGGCTCGCAGTTGGTCTTCGTTGAAAGCTGAGCGTTGTCTCAGCCAAACTCTGTCATTTTACTTGTTGACAAACTGCTGCACGGTGAAAAGTTTTTCGTCCGTGAACACAGGATTTTTTAATTCACCACACGAGCCTCTGGCGGAGCGCTTTTGCTCTAAGGAGTCGCCTTTTTTTTGGGTTGCCTTAAGGTATTAAACCTTTCGAATTTTGAAAGGCTTCACCTTTAGCTTATTCCTCAAGATTCGATGCATGCTTGCGGGCGAAACATCTATGTCCTTTGCCATCAAGTTTCCGCTGCGACGAGGATTTCGGGATAATTTGCTTCTTACCTTTTTTACGTTCTCAGCGGACGTCGCAGTTGGTTGACGGCCACCACCATACCGTTTTTTAATAGAGCCAGTCTCCTTGTATCGTTTTATGGTGCGATAAACAAAAACTCTATTTATGCACAAATGTTTCAACTCTGAAACGATTGTAGAAGTCGATTTTCCAGCCAAAAAAAGTGCGATCACAGAATTACGCTTCGCGTTTAGGTCCATTGCGTTTGCTATTACTCTGATTTTGGAAAACCGTTAAATGCATTTGACAGATAATTCAATGGCTATTAAGTAGTGAAAAAAAAGTCTTTCATTCTATTTCATACTGCAGTGATTTTGACGTTTAATGTTGGTTACACTTCAATTGAAATACCCTCTACACATGATGCAATAAACAAGGTGGTGTAAGCTCGTGACAGTTTCCTCGATTTTGGCAGTTCATGCTCCCTTGAAAAAAACATTGTTGCTTCTTTTAAAAAATACTTTTTTTTTCCTTAGCAAAAAAAAATAGCGTAGTCAAGAAATAGTACTTTCCAGCAGAAAACATAACAAACAACATTGTCTCTAATTTGAATATCACCTCAGAAAACAAATGGCGTATGTTCAATTTGATTCAATGGAACATAAGGCATCCGTTTTCTCAGCCAAAGATGTACATATTAACATATGTTTCAAAATACAGTTATTTTCAAAGAAATATATTGTGCTCGTTTTTCTTTGATTGTGTTTTTTAAATTTGCGATGCCGAAATCCAGCTGCAGTTTGTGCCATCGAACTTGGACACACGAGCCTACCTAGACATGGGTTACAGCGTTATCGAGAGGCGGCCTTAAAAAGCCCAGCAGCGACTTTTTGAACCAAATTAAGTTGCTGGAAAATGCGTTTATAAAACTGAACGGAACTCAAATAGTGGCCACTGAGCACTTCACAAAGAAGCTGCTCGAAATGAGTACCACTAATGACTTGCCAGAAAGCGTAAAGAAGCTTTTCTTCAAATGCCGGATGCACTTCCGCATAAAGTATCTGAACAAGATGCTAAGAAGCGAACACAGATAAAGAGTTTTCTGGGATCAGGTGCAGTATACTAGACGTGCGCGAGTATTTACTAATAAATTTGGGTTTTTTGATAATTTTTTTCCCAGTTAAAGAACGTGTGTTTTATTTGACCGCTGCAGCTTAAACTTCTATGTGGCCGGAATGTCTAGTAGGTAGCTATAGGTTCAAGCTCTAAGATGATTTCCTTGATCATTGGAAGTTGACTTCAATCACTCCAATTTTTAAAAGTGGTAATACAAGTGATGTTAGTAATTGCAGACCCATCTCTAAGAGCCTATTTACACGAAGGCTTTTCCCCCTGCGTTTTTTCAATTCTCTTTTGAAATTGCTGCGTAAATCTTTATGCATTTACATGAAGACTTTTTACTTGCACCTTTGCTTGACTTTTTTTTCTTTTATTTTCTTTCATTCACATTTTCGCGTAGTTTTTGATATTCTCATTATTAAAAGAAAAATGGATTTAAACAAAGAAGAAATTATTCAAAATATTTTAGAAGTCACTGAAATGGCTATTAACTGCTCAAATTTAAATAATAGGGAAGATGTAAATATAAATGTTAGCAAAACGTCCGGCCGTTTTGAAATTTGAAGAAATGTGCCAAAAAGAGCAAAGCAAATGTCAAAAAAAAAACCCTGGAATTCGCTGACCGTGCGTGTTTGCCTACCCCGCTGACTTCTCACCACTTCTGGCCAACAAACTCGTCACGCATAACTTTTAACGCAGGGGAAAATGATGGATGGAAATGTGGTGGACAGAAGAGTCAGTAGCTCGTAGGGAATAATTTTGATTCAAAATGTTCAGATTATCGCTTAAAAAAACATTTTTAAGACTGTTTCCGGTTGTAATAACGCACACCTAGTGTATTTACATTAGTATAAAATAAGTATTAAATTATTAGCGCCATCTAGTGAAAAAGCTCAAAATAATTCCCCTTTTCCACTCCCTTTAAATGCAACCACTAAACAAGGGAGTGTCAAAAGCGACCTGTCAATATTTACACCACCTTGTTTATTTCATCATGCCCTCTACACCCATAGTTAGTAATGAAGTTAGCGTAACAGACGATAGTAATGCAGGGTTAAATGTAATTTAACACGATTTTACATTAGAAGCGCTGATATTTTATGTTGCTATCACCAGGGCAAAGAAAGTTAAACAGAATTTTCATAAATTAGTTAGTTTTCAGCAAAATTTATGAACAAATTTAAATTTATTTCGTTTGCTCTTCAAAAGCGAGTCTGCCTGGGCATATACATACATATATTCACCACGAATAATTGTTGGTTTGAAATTCAGTTTACAATTCCGCTTAAAACTGGAATTGGTACATGATGATATAATTTGATTAATTTAAAATATATAATAGGTTATTTCATAATGGAATTGGTATAAATGGCATAATGACATAAATGACAAGACTCAGCGAACTCTGCTAGCTGCTCCGGAGACTGATGCGCAATGTGGCTGACATGAAAGTGACAATACGATTTAGATATCATATATGATTGCAGACGATTTCGCACTTAACCACTGCCGGGTAACGCTGCTAATCACTGCGTTTTAGGTCAGTTTGCAAATTTTCCTTGATTTTGCGCGACTCCGTGACATTTTTATAAACAAATGCGGTTATTTGCGCACTGTGGTGAATCTTTACACATTGTGTGGTGAAAGTGGTAAAATTATTATAAGACAGGGTTGATGCCATCACTATCCCACTCACTTTTTAATACGGCAGGTATTTTGTACCCCCTTCAGCCCTCATTGTCCGAAAGGGCTGGCAAAGGTGAATACGAAATAGCTTTGGACCAAGAGTCAAGTTAAAAAAAATAAAAAAATACATTCAGAAAATACAAAAGTATACATTTTTATATTTCATTGTAAAGGGAATTCCACAGGCTACAATATGGTAACAAACTTGTTATACCTTAATAATAGATTTTTCGAAAAATAAATCCGTTTTTGAAAAATTTGTATAAGCAATTTTTTTCTAATGTTGTACATTAGATCGTATCTAATGTTGTACATCAATAGAAAGGTATGAAAATGACCTTTCGTCGGATACTCATATTGTGTAAATCAGTTGGATATTAATTGAATTTTTTGATAACTTTGAACTTTGACCCCGAGCCACGCCTTTCGTAGGCGTTTCCCAGGCAAAATTGTTAGTTTGTTAGATTTACGAAAATAAGCTCTATATAGCCCGTTGTTTTTTCATGAGGGTTCGCTATACTGTATTTGTTTAATGTTGTTCCGTCTACTGTAAATAAAAACTTTTAAAATTGAACCGAACTTTGATTAGAAAAAATAATTAAAATCAGCAATGTAGTGCTTCTACCTTGCCTATATACCTTGGTTAAAATCGTTACCGAATTACCAATAAACGGTCTAAAGGGGCCTATTTATTTTTTAGTGAATGCCTTTCTGACAAAAATCGTCGGTGTCTTAAATACAAAAATTGTTTAAGAATGTTTACTCCTGTTTTGTAACATGACTCTATAGTCATTTGACACTAGACACATCATTGCGGTCATTTTGACATTCATTCATTGGAATTTTAAATGTATGTATTTTATTTATTTAAATTAGCTTAATTTTAATAAATTAGCTTAGCCAATGAACACAATAAAAATGTGTATAGGCTAAGTTGAATACATTTGAAATGTACATTGTACATACGCAAAAATTAGGGGAAACATAAGTTAGGCTACTTATAAAAAGATTTAAAGAATACATGAATCGATCTTTTGGAACTGTAAAATCAATCTTAACTTTGGATGTTCTATTGAACTCAATTAAGGCTCTTCAGATAGGTGCATTTCGAGTGTAATAGCATACTTATTTATTTTTTTCCCGAGGGTTCGCTATACTGCATTTATGCCAAAAATTGAAAACAAAGGTAACTCTCACCAAGGCGTTGGTATGGGAAAGCAACATTACATTCCTTAACATTGTGATCGAGCGCTCTTATGCCCCGAACACATACACGACGGCAGCGACACGGCCACGCCACTGCAAGATGGCGTCGGCTTCAATGGTCGCGGTGTAGTTGGTAACGTGATTACAATGATGGCGGCAGCAGCAGCACAACAATCATATGTTTTATGACGCTTGAATTTTCGCAAGTTTGTATTTGTTTGGAAGTTGAACAATGAATAATTTAAAATCGTTCGTTAATTTTGTTAACGCAATTACCAAAATAACAAATATTACGCTTTTGGCTCATGAAGCAGCTGAGCAAAGTATGCAAACTAGCAATCGATGTTGCCAATTTAAGCAGTGATACCAATAGCTTTGGTTTTGTCGCCTTCGAAATAGAGATTAGCTCTAAGCATGGCGACAGCGACATCTGTGTTCGGCGTTCGTGTTGTAGCGCTGTCGTCAAAATAATCGTTCCCACACGATTGTTCTGATTCTATATTTTGATAGTTGCAGTCGTGTCGCTGCCGTCGTCTATGTGCTCGAGGCATTAGTTTCCTATCACTGTTGCGCATTCCGGTTGGCAAAAAATGACAGCGCCTCGCGTTAAGTAGGTATAGGTTAGCTCTGATTGGCTAAAGATATTTTTGAACAAAAATTTGCCAAAAAGTGTAAACAAATCCGGAAAAGGAAGTTGCCAGATTTTATATTTATACCCCTTAAATAAAAAATCCAATACTTTTCATCGAACTCTTCTTCAAGTCTTCCGTCTTGAAGTAAGATGAGCAAATGCGCGCGTTTTTTAAATTAAAATTATTTTCGCGGCCACAGAAGGCCACTCACTTGCTGTGTATGTTCCGTTGCGATTTTCCGCTGTAGTTCTTGCATTTTGCCACTGAGTACTTCATTTTTGGTTTAAAAATATTTTGAAAGTGATGAAAAAACAAAGCTTTTTTTTTAGAGATTTGAAATGTAAATGTCATCAACATGGCAAACGTCGGGAATGCACAACCTTTGGTCTATTAACCTTGCATCTACATATACATATAAAAATGAATGTCTTGTTTGTACGACCCGACAGGTGGGCGTGGTACCTCCCATACAATCTAAATTTTTAATATGGAATATCTTCGGAATTATAGGTTAGACAGCATCGAAATTTTCTACAGGGTCGTTTAGGTGTGTCGTTTCACTGGTAAATTTCCAAAAGGGTTGGGCAAGGTGCATAGCACTTTTCAAGCGACCCAAATGTTTTGAATAACTTTGGAACTCTAGGTCACACATGAATGACGTTTGCCACAGACTTATGATTGATGATTTAGACGTGCCCTTCGGTAGGGAAAATGGAATTGGTATAGGACGAGGGGGCATGGCACAGCCCATGCAACCCAAATTTTTAATGTGGAATAGCTTCAGAATTATAATAGTATTATTTCTCCACGCTTTTAAATAAATAAATGAAAGGCGGATAGGATTATAGATGTGTCATTCTACTGGTAAAATTTAATGGGCGTTGGACAAGGAGCGTGGAAAATGTTTTCTTACTCAAATTTTCCGCGTAACTTTGGAAATGTGAAATGAAACTAGGTCGCACCCTTCGACTGGAGAAATGGATTGGACATGCATAAAAAGGGCGTGGCACCTCCCATACAGTAATGTATAAAGAAATTTGAATTATTGGGCCCATTGACTTCAAACTTGCGTGCAAAGCCGCGGGCACTGCTAGTTACATATAAAAATATTCATACACACAGATATAAATACATAAGTAAATATTAAATTCTATCTCTCATACATATTTACATATATATACAAATGAAACTGCCATGTATAACCGCTCATCACTTGAGAAAGGCTGGACCGATTTGGCTGATTTTTTTGGTTGTGTTCGTAGTTGTCAGGCAGGATTTGTGTGAAAGAAAATTTTAGGAAAATAGGGCGTGGCACTTCTTCACCAGTCCAAATTTTCAGACGATAACTTTGGAACCATAAGTCAGACGTCAGTACAAAATTATGATGACAGAGATAATGGGGCGAGTATTGGACGAGGGGGCGTGGCACCGCCCATACAAACCAAATCCTTAATACTGATTAATGTCAAAATTGTTAGTTGCATAACATTGAAATTCTGTCATTCCATAGATGCGTCATTCTGCTTGTAAAATTTTATGGGCGTTGGACAAGAGGTGTGGCACCTTTTTTTGTGCGCCAAATTTTCCACGTTACTTTGGAGCTGTAAGTCGCGAAAGTGCTCTGCTACTGTTAGGTAGTCGGTAGCCGATCAGTGCTACCTTGGCTCTTTTGCGACTCCTTTTGGATCCGTGATCGTGAAAATGCAGCTGCAGAAATCCATCATTTCAGAAGCGAACGGCTACTGCTGAGAGCCTTAGCTTTCATTTCAGAAAAAGGCTTCGACTACATAGTCGCTCGTGCTGCTACCGCGGCTCCGTAGCAGCCGAGTGCTTGCATTTCGTTTGTGTGCTCCGGCGCCTGCTACTGCTATTTCATTTTCAATAGCAGTAGTCGGGGAGCAGAGCAGAGACCCTTGTACTCGTAGTTTGTTATTTTATAGTTGTTCAGTTGTAGTTTTGTAGCAATTTAAACACTGGTTAAAAATAACAAATGAAATGTATTCATTTAAATAACGTTCCTTCCTTTGTTCTTCTTTGGACAGGCATTCTGAAAAAGGAGAATAAAGTTCAATAAAACAAGTTTTTTGTAAATTCATTCTTATCAAAGTTGAATTTAAGTTTGATTTTCTAAATTTCCTTTGGTTAATCCACGGGATTCCATATGTAAACGCTCTTAGTTGCAAAGAACACCCTTTTCGGAGTTAAAAAAAAGGCGATTTCAAAGCGTGACGCTTCCGCCACCATTTTTAATAAAAATAATAACAAACAAATTTGTTTTCATACTTCAATATGCGCTCAATATGTCCTTTAAAAACAAATCCTTATACTTTTTCCATAGTCGCGAAATAATTCGTCAAATTTAGGCCTTTTTTTCGGCCACTGGAGTGGTGTTACCTCTTAAGAAAACGGACATTCGGGAGGGATTTTTGTAAGCATTTAAAGGGATCAAAGGGGTTAATATTATGTTCCCATGTCAGTGAAATCATGTTGTTTTCGTGCCATGATCTCATCCGAAAACACACCCGTTTTCCCAGTGGGTGAGGGATTTGAGCTGTCAACTTGTTTAAATTTTTCTCTACACAAAAAATTAAAGGTTTGTTAAAATGGAAAGAATTTTTCAAATGTTTGTAAAAATAATCAAACTTTGAACAAAGTTCCAGTAATCTAAGAGAAAAAAATTGAGAATGCAAAGCTTCTTTAAAGTCGGTTCCGGCAGATGAAAAAAAAAAGAATTTTGTATTTAAAACATCAACAAATAACGTTCCAATTCATTTTGAGATCGATAATATCCCAACAGAATATGCTGGAGAAAAGTAAAAAAAGCCTTGATGTGTGTAACTAATTTGTATGTACATAGCAACGAATGCAATCATTTTGGGGGGTTGATTGTCAACTCATTGGTGAAGTACATTCTGGTTTACACCAAGGTCTGGCCAGACCTTTTCGTTTTCGAACACGTATTTTTCATATTTCCTGACAAGCTTTCATTTTGATATTTCGTGATATCCTCAAGCTGTAATTTTTAAATATTGTATATTTTCAGTTTTGCTTTTTAGTCTTAGTTTTGGGGGTTTCTAAAAATTGTAGCCACGGGAGACCTTTGACAGTGATGAAGTCGATACAGATGAGATGCATCTCAGATCTCATACAAAAGTCTTTAATAAGGAAAGTGGAGCAAAAAACAAATGAAGTCAATATAAAAAAAAAGAAGCCAATATGACTTCAAAACTAAGTTTTTCATCGAAGAAAATACCCAAACCCGTAATTCCATTAGTTGTTACAGTTGTTAAGTTACATGAAAACATTTGCTGATATTTGAAAACAAATGATTTTTAGCGCACCAAGTTTGAACTTTGTCGAGATTTGATTGCAGGACATAGGAATCCGACTCATTTTTAACCACAGCATATGTCTTAAGGTCATCTGCATATAAAAGTTATTTAGCGAAAGAGAAGCAGGAGCCAATGTCGATTGTAAATAACACAAACAAAAGCAGAGAGACAATCTTCCGTAAAAACCGCTAGATTAGAAACTGTGGACCTGCCTTTTACGAAGCTATGCATACAAATACATATGCACACAGCATCTTCGTTTAACCTTCACACTGTCACCATTAACATTTGTTAATATTTCAAATTTTGATTTTGCTATAACTTTTTAGTTTTAAGTCCGATTTTCATGCGGCTTCGGCTCAGTGGCCATTTTATCAAGCTCTTTCTAAATATGTAATCAGAAAACTAAAAATTTTATTTTTTCCATCTTTTTTTTACAAATGAAAATTTTTACCCCTATTTTGGTTACAATTAACATATTCAAGATTCAATGCTCAAATTTGGATATGTGATGTGGAATTACCTAAAAATCTTAAATACAAAATTTTGTGAGAATATCTTTGAAAATGCACTTTTTATGGAATTTCTTTGAAAAAAGCAACAAATTCGCCCACATTGTGGGGGCTGAAGCCCCATTCATCCCTTTTCCCCCTTCCACGTTTGAACCTAAAATCTCTTAAGCACAGTCCATTTTACGCTTTTGCTTACCAACTTAGCTCAAAAAATGAAAACTGTCTTTATAAAACGAATGAAAAGAAAAATATTAACATATGTTAATAGTGACAGTGTGAAGGTTAAGAAACTAGCTGCAATTATTGGAAATAATTTCAATTAAATGTTTTCGTTTGACAGTTTTTTCAAGGTTTGATTTCAAAATGTTTTAAGTTAAACTCACGAAATATGTAGATCAAAAACTCAAACTTTCGCCAACGTAGAAACATGACATTACTACAAAAAATTAAACAAACAACCTTTTTTTTATAGTGTACCTGGCAAATATTTTTTGCAACTACGTGCAATGAAAGCAATTTAATTACTACGAGTTATGCTAACTAACTATACGAGTATATCAGCAACAACAAATACAGTTTGAGTTGATGTTTATGATAATTTAGCTATGCTTAATATGTGTTTCCATATTCATTTTTTTTGTTCTTACAGGGGAAGGGACATTTGCTGTAAAAGTATTTATACTTGCTATATATTAAGATGAGTTTTCTCTTTTTCCAGAAGTGTCACGAACAGGGCCGAGTTCGGGATCGAATTCAAAGAAAATTGGAAAATGGATAAAACGCAGCAAGAGAATGAAGAGCGTGTGGCGGAGGAATATCTTTCCAGCTTGTCCGATTTAAACTGCAATAGCAAACCGCTCATAAATATGCTGACGATGCTGGCAGAGGAGAACATCGAATATGCAGCAGTGATTGTGAAAGTGGTCGAACAACACATTTCTAAGGTTAAACAACATAGAATTGACACGTCTGCATAATTGATGATACTGTAAATTTGTTAAATGCAAGTGTGTAGCTACCAGTTAGCTAAGCATTGAAAAAGCGGTTGATTGGTTTGAGTTTTAAAGCTTTAATCAATATAATCTTACGATACACTTAGTCCGTTGCTTTTCTAGTAAGTTTATTAAATTACTAATGTGTGATTCTTGAAGATCTACCGCAACTGTAACTTTATCTGCTAAGAATCATTTTCTACAGTATAATTATTTGATTTTTCGGAACATATAGACGTCTGAGAGTTAAATAAGGTGACTAGTGTGATATTCAAGCTATTCGTACCTGAACGTACTGTAACAACGCTGGTGCGAATATGTGCAACATCACATAATTTTTATTTGGTGGTCGATCGTTTCGCCCTTGTTCGCTTCGAGCCGAACATTCAGGTTAATCCACCGTAAAAGTTTTTGTTTTAATATACATACATACATACATAGTGATAAATCCAAATTTCATCCACAGCTCTATGGTTCAGCAGACTACTTTTTGTGGCATAAAATCAGGGAAAGGTGCTAGAACGCTTACTTAGCTTTTCATATATTTCAAACACAAATTTGGACGGAATGGGAATTCTAAGCTTATACTCAGAATTTTTAATATAAAAATACAAATCTAATATTATTGAATCTTTGCTTATGCTTACAAACACATTTTAGGGAAACAAACGAATTTTCCCGCAGCTACAATTTTGTCTGATTAAAAAATTTGTCTCATTAAGTATATGCTTATGTATAATATTTGAAAGGCATTACATTATAATTATACGTTTTTCCAATCATTTTCAACTCCTAACTCAAAAGAATATTCAGAAAGCGTCTCCATATCGTCGTCCGAAACGCAATTTCCATCATTGAATTCGACGACGACGTAGAAGAACAGAAGGTAACTCCAGTACCATAGAGTCGTATTGTGGCTGCGAAGACACATCTGAGACAAGCTTCTCTTTAAGCAATCATTCCCCTCACTATAACTAAGTTTTGGCGGCGTCTTTTACATATGAGACTGGTTCAACCATTCACTGTTATATTGCTTAAAGCAAGTTAATGTCCATTGAAGGTAGGCAGGTAGGTTATAGTGGCTGCTTCTGTATGAGATGTGAATGAATGTGTACGAATCACTGTTTTTCATCATGTATTACAACACACCTTTCAAACAGTCGGGAGAAGGGACTTTCATTTCCGAATCCTAACGGCGATTGGTAGTTGGCAGTTTTTTCTTCCACACTTAGGGGGCACCTGTACGTTACTTTAATTCTCATGCATGTGCATAACGATAGAAGTGGACGATGGCTTCACCAGCCCATGCCTCTGGCATGAAAAGCCAGTGCACTACCCGCTAGACTATCGAGGCCGGCTGAATAAACAAAGATTCTCAATTTTCCTTTTAGGCGCTTCCATTTTTTTTATTTACATATTTCTGTTTATTTCATGAACAATCGAATTGTCAACTGCATCTTTATTTTTTTGTTCCAAGCATTAAAATCCTCTTCATTCTTGAGGTTAATCGATTTTAAAAACACGCATTTTTTTGAACATTCGTAAATATTCGCAAAAAACGTAAATAGCCACATGAAAGTACAAATTATCATCTTTCACCTGATAGATTATTTACTCACTTAACTGGCCATAACAACCCGTTATCGGGTTACGGCCTGCTACCTGATAGATTGTGTATTAAAAATAGGCCAAAATGAAGCAATGTGTTCTGCGAAGTAGTTTTACTTCGCAAAACATAAACCCGATTGTTAAATTTACAGAACTAAACCACACATTTACATGTAATAAAATCTCACTCACAACACTGATTGAACAAATGCTAGATATTACGTATTGTATTAGATATCGTTAGATATTTTTCCGTTTTTAGGAAAAAAAAAGGAAAAATTTTGCAAGCTTTATTAACTTTGAATGTAAATAGGGCTGACATCTGACCATACAATAATTGTTTTTTAAGGCAACGCAAAGTATAATTAATTAAATCTGATATAATTTTTTTTGCAAGGAACAAAAGAAAATTATTTTAGGTGAAATATGGTGGTCTGCTGACCCATAGTGCACAGTTACGAACATCTTTTCAAGTGTACTATATAGCTTTATGTAAAATATACAGAGTTAAAAAGATAATGGACACACGCTCATATTTAAATGTTTTCATATATTTATTTTGATTTCAAAATCCTTATGCTAAAGTAACTTTATAAAACGAAAAAACTTAAATTTATAATTAAATAAAATAAACAGCCAATGTATTTAACGAAGACTAATGAAAAAAACCTTTGTTGCGAGAAGTGCAGAATTTTAGTTATCTACTTACATATATACATACTAGCAGCATACTAGCATACTAAAACTTGATTTATTGGGCCCCTTGACTTAGAGCTTGCGCGCAAAGCCGCCAGGCACTGCTAGTTTATTGTATAGGGTTGATTTTCGGCGTCTGGGAACCAAGAACCAATTCATTTCATAAAAGACAGTGTGTGTCGAGGACTTACTGAAAATACGAGAGTAATATTGCCGTATGTTAAAGAGGAATACCTTTAAAGAGGTATGCACAAGACGCTCTACTAGCAATTGCTAGAACCGCTTTACTTTACTTTACGAAAACAGTTCATTGAATTTCGGCTAGGAAAAAGCGCGATGGCTAAGCATTGAAGCGAAACCCATCAGTATTGCTTAAAGTTTCAAATATATTTGGTCCCGTGTGAGTGCTGACGGCACAATAGAAATGGCACATTGGGTTCAGGGTGGATGGCAATAGTGTACGTCTGTGAATGCTGAGCCGTCCCACAAAACCTATTCGGAAGCAGTCGAATTGCACCAGTCGGAGAAAAATTTCAAGAATTTGATCCAATTATTCCTTAACTTTTCTGCAAAATTTTGGAACAGGCCATACAAAAGAAAGCGGTTTGTGGCGACGTTGTTTCATTGCTGGTGCTTTTCATGGCCATTTAGTTTCATCAGTGTGTTTGATTGATGTTTTCTTAGTACTCGTCATTAATTTTCGACCCTGTTAATATATACATATTCAAATATTTTTGAATGAAAACAACAAATTGCCTCTATAAAGTGTTGCATTCATTACACCAACGATTATTAGCAAATTTAGTATACTATGACTTTCGGCTCGCTTTCTGCTGCTCTTTCAGGCCATTTGAAAAACTTTCATGTATAAATTTTTCTTTAGCTTTTTATTTGGCACTTCTTATACAAGCACAAAAAGAATTTGTTTCATTCCGATATTTACGTACGGTTCACAAAAAGTGGTAAATGTAGTAATGTAATGTTGTAGTTATCTGTGAGTAAAACCTTATTTGCTTTTTTACTATACATTGTAGTCAGAAATTCAAGTTCATAATCAAAGAACTGATGTTCGAACTAAGTTTTAGAAATGTCAGATGAACCGGATTACTATTTTGACAAATTTCGAAGATGTTACATTAAATTAATTTTTGGAATTTAGTCACCACTTGAAGACTTAAGTCCCAATCCCCTCCCCTCTCCTGGGAAAAGAGGTAAAAATAGAGTAGAACTAAAGTACACTTTAATTTAAGTTGGAGTAAAAAACAATATTAAAAAACAATACGAATTTCATTCGTATAACGCAGATAAACTTGATGTTAAGTTATTATAAATATTAGAGTATAAGATTTAAGTATTTAGCAATCAACACAATTACAAATCAAAGACGGATTCGCTGTGAATGAAATGAACAGAAAATTTTCCGGCTGAGGAATATAAGGGACACTCAGCTTACAGGATAATTTCTGTAGTCAGTTTTCATTTTCTTAGCACACTGATAGTTATGTATAAGTATCATAGTGAATGTAATTTTAAAAAAGATGTCTATATGTGTGCTGCATATTTAATTCAACAGGTCCCACCAGACATAAAATTGCCATTGCTCTATTTAGTTGATTCTATTGTGAAAAATGTTAAAAGCACATACGTCCAGTTATTCAGCCAGTGCATCGTGAACATATTCTGCAATGTCTTCGAAAAGGTAAATCTTGAAAGTCACTGTTCTCTGTCGAATGTAAATTGATGGGTACTAACCAGACTAATTTTTTGTATCGAAGGTTAACGAGAAGATTCGCGAGCGAATGTATGCTCTACGCCAAACTTGGAATGAGGTGTTTTCTCCACAGAAGCTGTACGCTTTGGATGTGAAGGTGAAGCGTATAGATAACAATTGGCCAATAACAGCAAAACAGCCGCAGCCTTCAATACACGTCAATCCGAATTTTTTGAAAACGGTAAATTTAAGTTATTCTTTCGTTTGTTTGTGAGCGTTCTGAATGAAAATACTGTGTTTACACAGGTGGGAGCAGTGCGTAGCGGTGACGTTGAGGAAATTCTTCATGCCAAAACAATGGAGCTGCTTGAACTGAGAAAGCGCAAACTTGAACTGGAATTGGAAGCAACAAAGAAGCATTTGGAAGAGCAGGAAAAGCAGCTATCGAAAACAACAGATGGTGTTATTCCGCCAGTGAAGGGTTTAGTCGAAGCAAGCGCCTTACCCGGCATGCGTGTGCCGGCAGTCGCACCACAGATAGTGCCTGGCATTGTAGCGCCCGGACTTTTGCCTGCCCATCACATGAACGCAGGTGCATCTGCCGGAGTCGTACCAGGTGCCATGGGGCCAGGTCTTTACCATCACAGCTTCCGAAATCCAAGGCCTCATTCACAGGCACATGTAGCGGCCAATATGATGCCCATACCGTCACAGGTAAAATGGTTACTACATACGCTTAAAGTAAAAGTAGCTGTTACTAATATAGACTTCGTTGCGATTGTCGCATTTTTAGAACTATCCACCTGTAACCGCTGTGAATAAACCAAAAGTGCATCCGGTCAACCCTATTCTGCTTAATACGGTCAGACATCGGGACCCCCGTCTAGCGCGACAACAGCAATTGCAAGTCCCCAGCAATCGTAACGTGCAAATGCGTTCTGAGAGAAATGATTCTAGTCCACCAGACGAATCAAAAGTCGAAGGGAATCAAAAGTCTGTTTCTTCCTTCCGTAATCGCAGCAGTAAAAACAGTCGCAGCTCTAGTGGAAGCGCTGATGGCAGTTCTGTGCTGGAAGGTAAATCTACTGGGCGGCACGCTAACAATTCGAGTAATTTTTCGGGGCACGTTAGCAAGAATAACCCTTCGCGAGACAAAGATAAGGACCGCAAGCGCAGCGAGTCTAAAAGCTCGACAACTTCATCCTCATCGGTGGGGTCCAGTTCCTCTGAACGGCGAAAAGGCTCTTCGGTCAATCGCAACAAAAAGTCTGCAGAGAAATGCGACAAGGACGCTTTCGAAATAGCGCCCTTGCCCACAGCATTTAAACGCAAATCGTTGTCGCCATCCAGTTCGCCTACCAAGAAAAAGGATTTAAAGCGCATGAATAAATCGCACATTCATCGCTCACGCAGTCGATCGCCCTCCGATGTGTCAACAAAGGATGTTGACCTTCGACCGCGCAACTCCCCGCCTGTTTCGCCAAAGAAACATCGAAAGAGCTCTGTTTCTGATTCTGAGCCTGAAGAAGAGGATCAAAATGCTACAAAGACTACTAAAGGTTTAGAAAACAAAAGTAAGAAACGCTTCTACTTTCTTAATATTCCACAGATTTTTTCAAATATTTTACTACGAAAGAGGAAGGGGCGCACGTGTACGTTCAATTTTGATTGTGCATTGATAAACAGTTATGTGGGTTCGCTGGCAGGATGCTTGGAAATTTATATTTCGAATTGGCAGCCCCTGTTGAGTAGGGTTCGCTGTCCGGAATCTAGTCGGTCCTCCAATGAGCTCCTTGCTTCTATTGGCCTTGGCTCTTGTAGTCTCCCCTATTTAGCTGCTAGTGTTTTTTGATTTTTTTCTATGAAATCTTGGACTGATTTTGAATGCAATTATCGTATCGATGGCAGAAACAAATTAAAACGTAAATACTTAAACTAGTCTATTTGAAATGTGATAAAATAAACAATTTGAAAAACATGCTGCACCAAGTTGTTTTACTTAAGACTTTCTGGCCGCGTCGCCAAATTGTCCATTCATATTAATTGCTTAACTGTCCTCTTGTCGTGTGCACCCTCTTTCCTAGAGTTCAGTGTAGGACGATTGTAAATTTAAGTCGTAAACATCTAAACTAAACCAACTGAAAGCAAAGAGCTGTGATAGTCATAACCGTAATAATAATAAAAAAGTGTACTCTACTGTAAAGAAATAATAAAGATTCGAATAAGATAAAACTAAGCAAAAGATGATTTGAAAGTGCTTGTATACTTCCAAGCGATTATACAAACGTAATTTTATACATGACACGTAATTTCTGTTGTCCTGCATATATATTTCATTCTCATGCCTTTTACGATTATTTAAGGTTTTTCATTTATTTTCGTGCACATGCATTTGTGGTGATGATGATTTTTTTATCAATTTGACTTTGCGTAAGCACCTTGGCCACTGATTTTAATTTCGTAAAATTGGTTTGAACAAATTTTGATTTTGTATGTATGGTATGAGTTCTGCTTTGAGTTATTCAGTTCTTTCGACATTTTTTGAACTTTAATTTTCGTTGCTAGCCTGTAAACCAACCATGAAAAGAGAAAATATTCCAAAGCGTACAAAAACCAATTTTAGATATTAAAATAGTGCTTGAACCTATGCCAGTCGTCGCAAAAACGGATATTGACTTGAGGCGTTTGCCTTCGTCGTACTCGCCCATACCAAAAGTCGTTGCCCCCACAACAACGTGCGAAACTACCGTAGCGACATCATCACCCAAAGTGTCGTTTAAAATTCAGAAATTGTTTAATAAATTAGACAAATCTACAGAACATCCAGCAACAGCTTTTGTTAACGTTGAAACGTCGAAAGTGTCGAGACCGTCGTTGGCAGAGGCTGATAGTGATGAGCGCGAATTAATTGTGGGAAGCAGTGGGCGGCCTGCAAAGGAGACGACTGAGCGCATGATTGAGGATTATAACGACGACAAAAAACGGACACTTCCAATTTCTGACGGCGAGGAGCCATTAGCCAAGAAAAGTAAATCTGCCAAGTTGGATGCGTAAGTTTGAATAATCGTGATCGTGCTGTATTGAACTTCTCTAAAGTTTATTCGCATTTAGACTGTTTGGGGACGAAGATGTGGACCTGCGTACGGTGATGCCACCACAAATTTTAGCTACGCAGCAGCAGCACACTATTAGCGTGAGTCCCCCGCCGCCGCCAGTAATAACAGAAGTGCAAGAACAAAGTGGGGATAACTGGAGTAATTTAAAGGTGAGTATTGTATTCTGCACTGAAGTTCTCAATAAACAGTTTCAGTTACAGGCTACAAGTTCAAATGTCACAAATTTACTGTCGCCGAAAAAATCAGCAAGTCTCGAAGACGTACGCGCTAAACTTGCAAAAGCTACAAAATATAATAAATTTGGGAAAAATGGTAAATCTCTGTTGTTACAAACCAGCCACTTGTTAACGTTCTTGCCTCTATTCAGATAAATTCGGCAAGGACCTCTCTCATCGCCTTAAATTGGGTGACCTGAATATGAACGAAGACTCACAAGAAGCCAACGATGAAAAAATTCGTACGATTATAGCTCAAGCTCAGGAGCTGCTTGAAACAAAGTCTATAAATCAGGATCAGTACAAAAACCTCATGCAAAAGGTCATGTCCATAAATGAAAGCAGCAAGCTGAAGGAGGCCAAGAGGCGGGAGTCGCTTACCAATGCTTTCCGAATAAAACAACCGAGTGATACTGAAACCATGAGCAGTAGTGTGGATTCTGAGCGTTTAGCAGCGCGCGAAGCTATTCTTAAGAAACGCATTCCAAAGCTTCCCCGAGGTCTACAAACGGTTGGCGAGAACCTAATTTCAGAGTCAAATGTCTCTGTCAGTAATAATACTAATTCGCCAGTGTACAACGATCGCAATAATCTCATTGACAATGACGTTGTTCTAAAAACAAAGCCTAGCAAAGAAAAACGTTCCAAGCCTTCAAAATGGGGGGAACGAGTCGATTCTGCTCACGTGAATGCGTCGGTCATATCGAGTGGAGCGAATTCACAAAAGGGTTGGTTGAAAGGGTCGGCAATAAAGCAACACAGTGGCAGTGGCTTTCGCGGAATGTTACCGATGCCGCAGTTGTCAAATCCCAATATTCAGCAGCCGCCGCAATTGCCATGGCAAATTGGACCCAATGTTGCCTCGAGTCCTTTTATTAATACAATGCCAATAGCCAGAGGAAACGTGCCCGCGCCGCCCAATTTAGTAGTTCCCACAATACCAAAGCCGTGCAACTCAATTGACAATCCACAGGCTGACTTGGTGCGGACGATTACTATTGATGGTCTTTCAAAGGAGATTCGCATCTACGATCAGGTAGCTATAGTGTTTATGGAGTTGGACCAGCCCCGCGAAATTGGTTTCCAAGTAGGTCAACGATCAATTATAATAGATAATGAGGAACCGATAACGCTGCAATTTAACGATGATTATAAAGTCTTTCCCATTAACGGTGAGGCGCACCGATTGCGTTTCGGCTTTCCATCGCGTGAGCTATATATCGACGAGCACTGGTATGAAATTTACTTTGGAGGGCCACCGGTATCAATTCCGATCCAGAACAAGATGCATATTCTAAAAGCGGAAGGCCCACCGCCCCAAGTAAATATTGGAGCTCTGCGCCGTGATCTGGTTGTGGGCAAGATAAACATGATCGTGGACGCGCATATTGTTATTCCTCTCTTCTTGGACGCAAAAATTCAAACGTTCCGACTGGGCGAGAACGAGCACACTGTTCAGTTTGCAGATAACCTACTGACAGTACTGCTAGACGGTGAAGATGTGAAAGTTGAATTCGGCGGTCTCCCCAAAAGCTATACATTGCGCGGCAGGGTATATTTCATACGTTTCGGTGCCCTGCCTCAGGGTGTAGTTGCTGGAAACATAAGGATTAAGGATATGCTTTTCGTTAAGACTGAACCCGTCATAGAATACATATCTGCAGATGGTTCTGCAACACACGTCTCCACCGCCGATAGTTCGCTACAATCACCTGCAGGAAGCGAGAGTTTAAGTACTAAGCAACCCCAGCAAGAAGTTGAGCAAACGATTTCAGAAGGCCAAGCTACGCCCTCGGTTACAGTTGGAATTGCAACTGATGCTCCTTCCATTCCTATAATCCCACCTGCTGCTTTGAATAATATAAACATTGACGAACTGTTTCAAAAGCTGGTTTCATCAGGAATTTTAGGAGGCACAAATGGAGCCGCTAATAAAGCGGTGGGCGTGCCTCCCAGCACCTCCACTGCAGCTCTGCCACCTGAGGAAAACAGCCCACCAGTGCCGGCTGCACGTCCAATTGATCTCTCCAAATCTGAGACTGTAAAGACACGCCAAGCGGCCGTTGTGAACACACTCTTTTCTGGCATGCAATGCAGCAGCTGTGGCGTACGATTCCCTCCCGAGCAAACAATAAAGTACAGTCAACACTTGGACTGGCACTTCCGTCAGAATCGGCGTGAGCGCGACTCATCACGAAAAGCACACTCACGCAAATGGTATTACGATCTTGCGGACTGGGTGCAATATGAAGAAATCGAGGACTTGGAGGAGCGGGAAAAGAATTTCTTCGAAACACAACTTAACGATGTGGATACAAACGATGACACTTCCAATCAGCGATGGACCAACTCCCCGGTACTGAGTTGTCCCGCTTTGCCGCAAGATGTTGACCGAGCATGCGATATGTGCCACGAGAAATTCGAGCAATTCTACAACGAGGAGCTTGAAGAGTGGCACCTACGTTCCGCCATACGTGTGGACGAGAAAATTTATCATCCCCTTTGCTACGATGACTTTAAGGTTGGTTCAAAATGCGTGGAAAGGAAATTTCCTAATTTATGATCATGCGACTATTTTTTAGGCTTCTCTAAATCCTGTCAAAGGCCCGGCGAAAGTAGCAGATGTCATAGTTGGAGATGATGCGAATGCTGTCATAAAAATTGAGGGTGATGATAAAACTGAAGGTGAGCAGTTGGCTTTCATGTTCTTAAATTGCCATTTTGACAATATGCCCTTATTTAAGCAGAGTCCGCATCCTTGGAAGTGAAGGATAATGACGATGATGATGATGTTATCGTGTTACCGAACGAAGAACCTTCTGTGACTGAAATCGACGACGATGATGAATACGTGCCCATAAAGGTTACGCGGGAAGAGATGGGCGTCACAGTCGCCGACGAAAAGTCGGAGGAAGGTGGTTTAACTGATACTGCTGGATCTGATGTTGAAATACAGGAGCCACATATTCCATTCACCGACTTGGACACATATGAAGAAAAACCACTATCTGATGGCGACGAATCTTCTCAAATGTCATTCAGGAACGTGAAAATCAAGGAGGAACCGAAAGATGACGACGACGACGAAGACGATGGTTTTGAGGATGTCGGTACTGTACTCATCGTGCCAGAGGAGGAAATATCTATTCAAAGTAGTGGTAAGCAGCGTCCATAATCAAAGATATGTGTTAATTTTTTTACTAATGTTTGTCGTTTAAGAAGACACACAGACTCAAACGATAGCCTCGTCCGTCTCAACTGCATCACCAGCAGCAGACAGGCCGCCTTCCACCACGTCACTGGTTCAGTTGGATGCTTCTGAATTCTCAGAGGTAACCAATGCAGAGCACAGCACGTCCATGGATGGTAATCTTGGAGCAGAAGACGAGCACAACCTGTCATCGGTCGGATCAGCTCCTGCGATACCACTGGCTAGCTATGTTAATAAAATTAAAATAAATATTGCTAAGAATAGCGCCTCAAGTAATCATAGTCATAGTAGTAATAGTACGTCAACATTAGCAGCATCGGCAACAACAATAACAACAAACACGTCAACTGCACCAAACACAATACCTGGTGTTAATTATGCTTTGAATGAGGCGAGTGATCAAAATCTTGGTACATCGGCCATAACAGTTGTGTCGACAATTCCGGTTTTGTGCGGCGGTGGTACGGTGGGTGCCAGGACTACAATAGCGACGTCCAGCAGTGGTGCCAGCTCAGTTGCGAATGATGCGACCAATGTAAGTACGATATCGGTCATTGGCAGCTACGGCAGCACACCGAACAACTCTCGCCATTATATGGAGACAGTTGCTGTGGCTCCTGCGCCCGCGCCACGTACGCGGACACCACCCATCGAAGACACCATTACGTACGAAGTAAAACCATCCCTGCAAAAGGCTACATTGACGAAAGCGAAAAAAGTGAAATGTGGTATTGAAACTTCAGGGCTTTGCTCTGTCATGTAAAGGAATTAACTTTAACCTAGTTTTCTCATAATTTCGATTCTTTCCTACGCACAGCAATGTGGGCATCAGTCGCTCATTCGTTGATTAGTTTTACATATATGTATGTTTCAACCCATTGCTACATTTAAGTTAATCACACCGTGGACATTCTTAATATCACCTTCACTTCATTCTAATAAAAACTTTCACAAATAAACGCAGAACGATCCCTGCTGAGGAGGACTATGGTTCGAAATATCGCTCGAGCCTTTACATGTGTTTTACATTAAGCTGAACACTACTCCTCGATTGAAATACCCTCACATTTACATATGAAGAATATTAATAAACTAAAAATAAAAACAAATGATCTGTTATTGATTTTCAAATTTTTCTTTGTAAACAATTTGTTTTTGAATAAACTAAAATATTACATCATATTCAATGTGCGTTTGCCTTTAGAGGAAAATTTGGGTAGCAGCTGGCGCACTTCACGTTGAAAGCATGGAACTACTTACCGAAAAAAACGAGCATTAAATGATTGGGAATGGGTTAAGTTAAAGTGGCGGCTTCTATTATATGGATCACAGATAATGGGTTGTCATGGAACCTAAGTCTGTACGATCATACCACCATTTCTTGCAACTGCCGTCCCAAGAAGTTAAAGTTTGGTATTTATATATAAAACCGAAATCAAGGGGTGCAAAACTTTCATTGAAATTATTCATATTGCGCACTAAATACAGACCCATATCATCAGGATTGGTAGAATGGGAGACACTGACGCACTTTCTGTGTACATGTCCGGGTTTAGCAAGGAGCAGCAAGCGGCTCGGCCTTCCCGAAAGACCTCAATACAATTTCAGCTATGGAGATCAGGAAACATTTACACTTCCTGGATCTCCTAAAATTAGATTTAAAATACCAGCCAATATCAACACTAAATGATGCGGCACCTTATGTAGTAATTGTGTTACCTAGCTGTGGTAGCAACCACTCAACCCAACCAACTAAAAAATTGAAAATGGGGTTGCTTGGTCTTTTATATGACAAAAAGTTTTTATATGACATAAAGGTTGATATTATTGGGTTAAGAATGACGAACATAGGGTTTTACGTTTTCCATACACTCGGAAAGTCCTTGTTGGAGTATTTCTGACACAATGTTTGTTTTCTTCAGGAGAAAAATTCTTTCTGGGAACGTGGCACCTTTTGCTCAACCCAGATTTTCTGTTCATCTTTAAGACTAGGACTGACCGCCCACTTGGTAATTTCTGAAACCGAGTTGACCCTTTCTAAAGTTCAATCGTCACTTTCGGAAATCCATTTGACGTGTAGGTTAAAAAGAATGAATAAACTCGGAACTGCGCTGATTTTGGTAATTGTAAAAAAATCCAATAGGTAGCCAAAAAAGAATTGTTTGAATTGTAATACACTTTAGTGGGTACACTACTACTAGTACAAACTATTATACTAGTCATAACAATTGTAACTGTCATTAAAGCGACCCTCTAAAAAGGTTTAAGGTACTATGACTATGGTTGACTTTCAGAAAACGATGCCATGTAGAAGGTTTGGATTGAGCTAGAACATTATTCCAGGTTGAAACTCTTACGTAGCTCCAGGAACTTAAACGTTTGAAGATCTAAGCGCGGAGTCAAATTCTTTATAGGGTACTGTTCCCTAATTCGTTCAATCCTGAGCCTTAGTTTATTGAAGATTTGTATGAGTTTTGGCTGAGTGGCTGCTATATAATATAGTTAAAACAATTTTCATTTACCGACTGCTCTCAGCAGGAAAAGGCAAACGTTTAAGCGCAAAACAGTTTTTGATTGCCTTCAGATTCAGCACAAAACTGTAGGTCTCAACAAAGTAGCTCAAAGTTAAAATGAAACAAGCCACTCAACACGGATCATGCATATTCAGTCATAGGTTTGACATACGAAAATTGTTTTTTTCTTTACAGTCAAACCTAAATTGGAGCGTTAGCGGCAAACAACTGTCAAAATTGCAAAATTGTTTTTTTCTTTACAGTCAAACCTAAATTGGAGCGTTAGCGGCAAACAACTGTCAAAATTGCTTCATGCCCATACAAAATGTATGGGGCAAACCGCAATTGAAACGCTCTGACGCTGCGCTATTCGAATTTCCAATTTTGACAAGGCGTTAGCGGTTGAAGTTGGCTGCGACTAACAAAAACGCCTGTAATTTATATTTGATTTGATTTAAATTGTGAGGAATTTATTCAAATAAGAGCTAAGTTTTGCAAAATAATAAAAATTTGTTTTTTTTTTGGCAACTAAACAGATATTTTTTTACATTTCATGATTTTTACAATCACAACGCAACGCTTCAATTTCGGTATGCCGCATTAGAATAAACAATTAATAAGAAAACTAAAATTCGCTAAAAATAAATCTATTTTCTTTTTTCATTCATGAAAAAAAATCCAAATATAGTTATACGTGGACCACGAACCTCAAATTTAAAATGGAACAAAAGTAAATTCATATGAAAACAATAAAACAATGTTGAAGGCAAAATTAGTTTAATATATATTTGAAACGGTCTTTTGCTGAATAACAGCTTTCATACATTATACATTAATTCCAAAAATTTTGATTTTTGCCCACTCTTCGATCATGGCCGCGTATAGTAAATTCTTTAAAGAAATTGTGTGGGATTGCAATTTTTTCGCTCTTAACATGCTGAATGTGTAGAATGTAAATACATAGGTAGTACTAGCCCATTCGGACAGTTGGAAAGGTTGCACATGGAACGCATCGTCCTTACCAAGTCTGCGCATATTATTTAAGATTTGCCTTTAAATGCTAAGGTACATTGTTTGAACCATCGATAATATCAAGGCTCCTGGTCCTGTAAATAATATTAAACGCCACTATACTGCGGAACACCCACAGTGCACAATGTGAGGCGCAATCTGAATCATTTCTGAAGTTTTGTTTACAGACGAAAGCAAGATCAATGTTTTCCGATCAAATAAATAGCTGCGTGTATGTTTTTTCGGAAAGTAAATACCGACTTAAATGAAAAGAACTTGCGCCTCACAGTAAAGCACCGTATGGGTTCCGCAATGTTATGGCGTTCAATATCGTCTGCAGGTCCGGGAACCTTCATATTTCCAAGGTGTTATGGAACGAGCAAGGTACCTTAACATTTGAAGGCAAATCTAATGAAAAATATGTGCAGAATTGGTGATGAAGATACGTTTCAGACATCGTTTCAAACCTAATGTGTACGATGGGCGAACCTGGGCTGCTGTACAACTGTCCAAATGTGCTGGACACACAACTTAGCCTTCTGATTTGAATGTCATTGAGCATGTGTAGAGTTATAAAGACGAAAAATTTAAAGCCCGCACGATTTCTTTAAAAAATCGAGTGAAGAGCGCTATACCTAATCGAAGAGCCGGCAAATTCGAGACTTTCCACTGCCCCAAATTGGGGGAATCAATTTCTTAATGCATTAAATTGGTGTTTGAGCAAAATACCTTTCCAACTCAGTACTTAATTAATTTTACCTGAAGGTAAAAACAATGTTGAAACATTGTTTATGTTTCATATATTTCGATTTTTTTACGTTTTTGCTGATTTTATTTTTTTAATTAATTGTTTATTCTAAATAAAAAAATATTTTGATGTATCAAACATATGGCTCAATATTTTTGATTTATATCTTGTTGAGTGGCTTTCTCCATTTTAACTTTGCGCCACTGTATAATACATTTTGAAAAATGAACCTCCGCTAGGACGGGATTTTTGTAATTCGGGGTGTCTAAAAACGTGATTCAATTGGCCTATTCATTTCAAAGTTGGTGAAAATGCTTCAAATCAAAAGTAATTCGGCACGCATTTTTCGTTTTTCGAAAATCAAAATTTAACGGGATCAACCATGGGTTAAGCCAACCTTTTGACTTAAAAATTTATGAAATCATTTATAATCAAAAATAATTGGGCACGTGTTTTTCATTTTTTTTTAAATCGAGATCTGACGGATCATCGATGGGCTAAAAGTTTGTATAGAGCATGATGAAATAAACAAGGTGAAGCAAGTAGCTGACAGTTCTGTCACCCCATACCCTTATTTTGAAACATAGCATTTGAAATCCAATTTTGTTTTGGCATTGAGAGAATATTTTTAACCCCACTCAAATGTAAAAGGGAAAATATTCTTGTGTTTTAAAAATTTGATCGCGGAAAAAATGCCGAGTACATACTGTTTGTGCAACACAGCACATGGCAATACCAATAATTATGCAGCATGGGGATCTGCCGCCACGGCAACGAATCGGAATAATGCAGACTCCTACCTATAGCTCCGAACTGGAGCCTGGACGTTACAAGTCACAGTTACCCATAAATACGACCACAGACACTATCTGCATCGCTGAAAAAAAATGATATAAGACGCTCATCGATAGAAGCTTTTCTCTAACAAAGAATTTTCAGCAAAGCACTACAATAATAATGAAATTGATTTTTTGATACACCAGGCATAAGTGGGTTAATGCGAACAAAGAAGAAGACTTTCATGTTTTGAGAAAATTTTTTTTGGAAATGTCAGTTTTTCAAAAGCTATCTTGTCAAAATAAGGGTATGTCATCTACTTGCTTCACCTTGTTTATTTCATCATGGTATAGAGAAACATAATTGTTTGGGTTTTTTGACTTCAAACTTGGTTAAAATGCTCCAAATGATAAATAAACCGAAAAGTGTTTTTCATTTTTTTGAATTCGAAATCTGACGGGTCAACGGTGGGCTAAGAGTATGTATGGGGAGACATGATAGGTCTATTGACTTCAAATATGGTGAAAGTACTTCAAATAAGAATTATTTAGACAAGTATTATGTCATAAAAATCTGACGGGGTCAACAAAGGGTTAAGAGGAACTTGATTTATTGGGCCCATTGACTTCAAACTTGCGTGCAAAGCCCCCAGGCCCTGTGGTTTCAACACAACTCAACAAAAAGGAAATTTTTTTAAAAAGTATTTTCGAAAATGTTTTGAAACACCATTTTTGGCTCTTATTTTAGTTCATACGTACATATCACAAATCTCGTAAACGAATCCTATAAACGCAAGCTACCCACCCTCCAGAAGGTAATGCCCGTCCGACATCAAATGGATTTTTCAACCACAATAAGTTTAAAATCGTTATGTTTAATTGACTAAACAATTGTATATCCTTTATTTTTAAAATCTGTGGCAAAAGATTAGAATTAGGAATGAAAATCATTTTAATTTTAAAAATTATTGTTGAAAATTTAATGGTATTTCTGATATTGTCAATTCAGTCATTATTATTATTATTATTTATTTATTGTAATTAAAATAACAATACATTTTTAACATTAGCTACCACAATTGTGGTCCGCATAATTGTGAAAGAGTTAAGCATTTCCTAACAACAGTAATGTAAACTTACACAAATTTTTAAACAAAATATGCATATCAGTAAGTTGGTAGTTGGGTGTAATTGGCTAACCGTGATGACGACTTCACATAGACCTCTATTAGATCCTTAGCGATACCAGATGGAAATCCTTTTACGAGTTGTAGTAGTGATCTTTTACAACACGAGTATTTTTAGCAAATAAAGGCAGAGACATGGGTCCCTGCGGTGACACATCTTCTATTCCTGTAAAATCGTGCGTCTCCATGGTCGCCAAGCACCCATGTGCGAAGGTCACGTTCCTCGCACATTTTGCCGGCTTCACTTTCTGGCAAACCCATTGTGCAAGAGCCACCAGGGTTATACGCCAGTGATGGTTCTGCAGTATAAATGACGCAATTCAATCACGAAGTTCATAAATCTTCAACTTCCGGTAGCAAGTTCCTCCATCGCGCCTCTGCCCTCCTTTTCATAGTCTTCGTAGAAAGTGTAAAAATCAATTTCCGCCTAGCTATTTTTGTAAAAATGTACATTTCAGTTGACTACAATGACACTGCATGCACACTCCGCGGCTTTTATACCTCTACCTTAAATACGCTGCGGTGGCCAGGCAGTCGAACAGCATTTCATTTGATTATTACATACATTTTCTACTTTTTACTAAGTTGTTATATTAAATTCGAATTGCATACTTTTTAAATTATCAAGCACCATTTTCAATAGTACTCCGAGGTTAAATGTGTAGGAGCTTTGTCATTCTGCAAACTAACAAGTTATTCCATTGGAGAAATATAACATTCAAATACCCATACATAACCATATTAAAATGAACGATATGTGTGTGTATTCATATTTATTAATATGCATATGTATTTATTGTCTCGAAAATTGCTATCAATATTTTAATTCACATTGCTTTTCATGAGTTTATTAACCATTGACAGACATATCACGAACGTGACTGTGTAAATGACTTTAAGTCGACCTTATTTGGCATATTATTATATTGTATATATATTTCGATACTATATAAATGTATGTGTGGTAAGTATATGTACGTATTTTAATAAGTGATAAGGATTGATTGTATCCGATTACTAAAATGTTGAATGTTTAATGGAAAAAGGCACAAGAGCAATTCTCTTGGATGTTGATATTTTAAATTTTTGTATAGGAGGGGTACGTGGCGCCAGCGGGGCGGAGTGGCTGTTGTTGTTGTTGCTGTTCTGTGTTGCACCGGATGTTCTTGAACAGTGAGTAAATGGCCAGCCAAAGATATACATGCAATGCTGAAATATCACACAAACATTAATCGAAACCAGACCCCCTTGAGCAAACATTGTACAACTTACTGAGACTTATAGCAGCGCTTATCAATAAGCCAATAGTAGATGAGACTGGCATATTGGTGGAAGCTACCACCAGGAATATAAAGTAAATAACGTTGAACACCAATGCAAAACCGGAATTGACGAGCCATGGAACCAACAGCAAGTGACGCTCCTGAGATATAAAAACAACAATTAATATACAAATTCAAATGAGTGTTTGATTCAATCTTAAGTTGTACCAAACCCTAAAGGAATGCATAATAAAATGCATGAGACCGAATACAAAAACAAACCTTTTAGTTTATACATATGTATCTGTTCATCATAACATATGTTACATATCGTTCAGGCTTAAAACTTCTGTTTCGAGCCATTACGGTTTAAAGTTTTAAACGAATGTTTGATGAAAGTGTTAATTAAAAATTAAATAAAATTTGTCAATAATATGAGTAACTAAAAATCCTAGGTATTTAGGAAAATGCTTTGTATTTAGAGAATACTTTAAAAAAATCAATAGTGGCGAATATTGCACATTAAAAAAAAACAGCTGTTATTAATCGTATAGTATACCTATTTTTTATTTTATAAAAACCTATTTTTTCATTAAAATAATTGTAATTAATGCTACCTTAAAACGCATTACATGAAACGATCAAATGAAATACTTTTCATTTGGAATATAATTGTACACTTGATAATCCTTTTATGCAGTTTACCGCATTTCTTTCCATAGAAAGAAATTTCACTTTTTTCCATAGAAAAAATTTAACTTTTTTCGTATATGTATGTAAAATAAATAAAATTTATTAAAATTTATTATGAATACAAACAATGTTCAAGTTCAATTGCTTTATCTAGTCCTTGTTGAAGTAAAGTGCCAATAAGTGAAGCACGAACAGTGCACATCGCATCTCTTCATTTTCAGAAAGGGTATTGATTTAAAGCACATTCACAAACCACGGAAATGTAACAAAGGTATCAAAAAATGCGAAGCAATCCGCATAAAAATGTGAAACCGCGTAAAATAAGTAAGTAAGGGGATACAATAACAAAAACATATAACTACGAAAAAACCTTCGTAGTTTATATGAGCAATAAAGTAGATTGGAACTGGGAAGTACACCAGGCCCATTTCAGACCACATACTATCAAGTGGTTCACAGACGGCTCCAAAACGCACGAGGGAACAGGGGCGGGGGTATTTGGACCTCGCTTCAAGCACTATGAGCCCATGGGGAAAACACACAGCATATTTCAAGCGGAATTATATGCCATCAGGCTTTGTGCGCAAATTAACCTCGAGCGTATGTACAAGGGGCAGGACATGGTCATTTGTTCAGACAGTCACGCAGCCATCAAAGCACTAATCTCGTATGAGATAACCTCAGGGTTGGTGCTGGAATGCATAGAAGCATTGAACAAACTGGTTATACACAACCAGATTAAAATCCTCTGGGTCCAGGACACAGAGGAATTGATGGAAACGAGGTGGCGGATTGTCTTGCTAGAACTGGGGCAGCCACGATCCGCCTTGGACCAGAACCTTTCAGTGGGCTGGGCAAAAACAGTCTAGCAGAGTCACTAAGACTTGAGGAAAGAACCAGGAATTCCAAATGGAGTGAAGAATGCCCCAGACTGGGGAAAAACCAGCTTAGACTGGTCACCGGGCTGTTAACCGGGCACAGAAGACTGAGAAAATACATATACACAATCGGGCTAGAACAGGTAAGCGTCTGCAGACTCTGCGAAACAGCAGAGGAGACTCCTGAGCACATCATACTGCACTACGATGCGGTATGCCGCAGCAGGAGGAGGCTACACGTGGGCCAATACTGGCTTGCAGAAGAGGATGTCAAACACCTTCTCCCCCGTGAGTTACTAAGCTTCGTTAGGTCGGTGGGATTAGGGGACTTTCTCTAAAAAACTGTAGGCGGCACAATAGATCATCTCTGGTCTCAATGCAGTTACCCCTTTCTAAATCTAATCTAATTTAAGTATGGGAGGTGTTATAGAAAACCCGCATAAAAAACCCGTAAAACCGCATAAAAAGCCTATTCCTTTTACTTTTTTTTTTTGCTAAATAAATTTATAGAGTAAGCTCGGGTACTGTAATGTTAATCATAGATATACTAAATAATGCATCAGTGAACAGTTTGAGACCAAAAAAAGTGTGTTTTAAGGCAAAATGTGTCAGGAATCGCTGTAAAACAAACAGGTATATCACATTACCCGAACTTACTCTATATAAAATTCCTGCTTATTACTACTTTCCTTTTTTTCCTACTAATAAATTGTGTGGCCAAAAGCAGTAATCGCTTAAGTCCCTAAGTACTATTTTGAGTAGCACGTTTTAAAGAAAATTGCTAGCACCCTAACTCGATGGTGTCTTAAGTCGACTTTCGCCGGTACAGAATTATAAAGAAATGTAAACGTCGACAGTCAGCAGAAATTATTTGTGTAGCCACTATAATCGGATTTACAAGCAGGAAATACTTCTGTTACCCCTCCCTCAGCAGTGGCAAACTGAAGGAGCAACTTCAACAAAGAAAAACATTTGAAAGCTCAAATTCCGAGAACCGATAAAAACGCCTGTACGGGAATTTATGTTACTGCATAGGGTTTTACCCACCTTAACAGCGCCCAAGATCAGCAGTGTAGAAGCAACAAGATTTATTGCATTAGTCACCAGATATGCGACAAAAACAATGGTGAGTACTGTAAACAAATAAATTGAATTAAATAAAGATTTCGGATTAAAAAGCCGTGTACAATTGTTGCGACCGAACAACTCACATTTTCGTAGATCAGCATCGTTGGTATCTTTTCCAGCGCTGTCAATTATAGCCTTTACGATATCATCCAAGTAGCCCAGACAAAATCCAAAGACTACAATTGCCAGGAAGGAAACAATGGCTCCCAACCAACCAATAACGACTGCTGCCGTTTGTAGGCGAAAGCAAAGGAATCTGTTCAACATGGTTTAGGAATTACTCGTTAAATACGCAATATTTATTAGGCCACCAATCCCTTAAATCTTCCAGGCTTTCAATGTTCCGACTTTTCGCTGATTCTAACCGAAGTGAATTTTGTAACTGCGCCACAGTCGATTAAATATTTCACAACCAGTTGAAACCAGTGTTACCAGAGTTTAGGTCTGAAAATCTAAACTTCCACAAAACACCTCTTCATCTATGTTTGTACGCAAAATTTCCACAAAACATGAGACTGTGTTATTTGTTATTGAATTCACAATCACAAAAATTACTTTTATAGAAAGGTGAATTAAAAAAGGTGAATGAATACAAAGCATGCTAGGAAGGATTGGAATGGGAAGAATAGAGAAGATTCCTTTTTCGCCAAACTTTATTTTCTAAAAGCACACATTTACAACTGCCCACCAAGTGGTTTACATTATTGAGGCTCAAAAAACATGTATACAAAGTTTTTCTTCACATATAAAATGTTTTAATATTCGACATAATTTAAGTTTTTGTACAAAATTTGAACTGAACTTAAAATTATCTACATCAGCTGATTTGTTTGATTCCTTTTCTTGTAATTTAATTTTTTTTAATATAGATTTATACTACGTTTACATTGAGCCCAAATGCGTGATTTGGGCCAAAATTCTCAAATGCGAAGCCAAATCACGCATTTCCCCATACAAATTCAAATCTACGAAATGACTAATTTCAACAAAACGACGAAGCAGCTGCGATTAAACATGACCAATTTGGTCGAACGCATTACAAAATGAAGACAAATTCCATGGTGAAATTATACAAGGTGGTGTCTTTACTAGCAGTTTTCAAAATTGTTGAAATTTCTCACTGCCTTACAGAAATGTCAGGAAAAGCTGAGAGAAAACAATGTTTGTAAGAAAACGCCGTTTGGTTCTTCTCAATTTTTCAAACTTTATTTCCACTTCTGCTCAGTAGCAGATTCAAAAGGCAACTCCACGATTTTCCATGCGACCACCGTTAGCTAACGGGAGTCGCTGACGACGCCGACCTGCTGAGCACTCAGCATGATGAATCGCCATACTGCGATCAGTCTGGCAATACCAACCACGGCATTGCCAAATCACCATGGCCGACGTTGCCATCCAATTCGATTATGTTCCTACTCTCTAACAATGTTGATTTCAAAATTTGTAGCTTTTGGAACTCCTTGCAAGTAAAATCAAGTAGCATGGTAAATTCTTGTTATGTCATGATTTACTGACAAATTTACTTAAACAAGCGCTGTTTCGGCATTTCAACGTCTGTAATTTGAAGAATGTCAAAGGCAAGTTGTGTTTTGTGTGTGTATTATAGCCAAAAGGCTTTAAATTTCCCTTTTTCCCTCTTGGCACATTTTTATTGAATTGTTTTAATGATAACATTGCTTTTAAAATTATAAGGCAGTGTCAAAAACAAGCTGTCACTAAGGACACCTTCTTGTATAATTCCACCATGTGCGGATTCAAAAGATCCAAGAGACTTTGCCTGTTTTTGACAGTTCAAATTATTTGTTTACATACTCTTATTTTGATAGCTGCCATTTATGTTTTCTCTACATTCTCACATGAATGAAATTTGTCTGTCAAATTTTAACCTTTTCATTCATAATATAAAATATTTATAAAATATTTGATTGAAAATTTATTTGAAAATTTTAACTGAAGTGCAGTGCAGAAAATCAAAAATGCCAGCGACGTGCTGCTTTTGCAAAACCACATGGGACCAAAAAGTTTCAATGTTTTGTGTACCCAGTGAAATAAATGAGCGCTGCACCTGAAGACATTGATGAAGACATACATTTAGATGACAACTTTTTGAAACTGTTTCGTAAAACCCATTCGCATTATTTAAATAACTTCTTTATATGATACGCATCACCCTTGCATATCTATGTTTATGTGTTTTCTGTATATTTGTATATGTACATACAGTACACAACATATACACTCCATTGCTTGTAGCTATTTGAATACACATTTGAAAAAGGGTTAAAACCGAAAAAAATTTCGAATGAGTTGAATTAAAAATACTTTGAGAGAACAGTTGTCAAAATAAGAGTACTTGACATAAAATGTCACTATCGGGATGACTTTATTATTTGACTATGCCGGTGACGAGTTGCTATGTGAGCTGTGGCAAGCGTTTGACATTAGCTGCTAAAGGAATATTTAATTGAAACAATGTAAACACTTTGAAACAGTGTAAACGTAGTATTAGGGTGTTAACATTCTTCAATTAAAATCTCTAGCGTAAGGATAAAATACTTCAAATTTTGGCATTGGGTAGCAATTCTTTTAAATGTAATAAAAAGAAGTGGTCACTCTTACCTGTATATTCTTATTGTGAATACTCCGATTAGAAGTAGCAGCTGAGTTCCGACTTTGATTCAACGTGTATGAATCCATCTTCTGAGTGATTGTGATTTTCGGCTGCTGTAATAAGTGTTTTTATTGTAATATGTCAAAAAGAGTGCAACCAGCATGGAAACCGCCGAAAGCTGCAGAGCGGCCAAAATTACGTCTGTACAACAGCCTGACGCGGCAAAAAGAGGAATTTGTGCCATTAGATGGAGGTTCCAATGTGACTTGGTACAGCTGCGGACCCACCGTGTACGATGCATCTCATATGGGGCACGCCAGGTAATTGTGCAAAGCCACGTCCACGAAAGATAGTGCTTAGACGAGGTGCGAAAAAGTATATGAACAAGCCCACAACCCGCCGTCCAGAATCGAGACAAAACTAGATCCAATTATGCGTATTCTCATGTACAATACGGATGGTTGTGGAAAGCTTGGCTTTTGAGTCATAATCGAACTTTCGTGGCATTTCTGTACATGTATGTATGTACAGTACCTCGGGGGAAAAGTATTAAATATTAGTAGTTTTCGATGTGAATGCAACATATAACACATACATATATTACCTATAAATTTCCCATAAGTAAACCACACGCCAAATGTAATTTTAATTTAAAAATATATGCTTCCACCACTATTTAAAGAAGGATCTTACTACTCCCAACATGTTATTAAAAAACGATGTACTAGTGAAACAATTTTTTTGTAATGAATAATTGTTTACTTGCAGGACTACCTCTAATAGTACAAATATTATTTTGATATATTATCCTTCAAATTTATTGCTAAAAATTATATGAGTTATAACTTTGTCGCGGAGAGTATATTTCATCTTTTTGCATTTTCTATCATGGTTTAAAATTTCGTTTGTCCAGCAAATTATCAATTAAGTGTATATAATTAATCTCTAATTATTCTCTAATACACAATGAATTGGCTACCTTGCATGTTGTCATATGTGCAGATCTTACATTTCCTTCGATATCATGCGCCGAGTGCTCTCCGAATACTTTGGCTACAACATTCTGTACGTTATGAACATCACCGACATTGACGATAAGATCATAAAGAGAGCACGCCAAAACTATCTGTATGAGCGCTATGTAGGAACCGCTACTACGGCGCCGTTAGATAAATTGTTATCAGATCAAAAGGAAGTGCTGGCACAGCTAAACTCTGTTTGCAACAAGAACACTGATCCCAATAAGAAGGTAATGTTACAGGGACTGCTTGGGCGCATGAACGATACAATGGAGGCGTTGACCTCAGCTGTTGCGAGCGGCGATGTAGAGAAGATATCAGAGGCACGAAAGGCGTATTTGGTGGAAGCGAAGGACCCAATAGCGGAGTGGATTGACCACAAAGAAGGAGCTGATGTGACTGAAAACTCAATATTTGAATCATTGCCAAGTTTTTGGGAGGATCAGTTTCATATCGATATGAAAGCCTTAAACGTAAGTAATGCACTGCCTAGTGTTTGCCATCTGCATTTTACAACACTAATCATTATAGATACTGCCGCCGGATGTGCTAACGCGAGTTTCCGAATATGTGCCGCAAATTATCGAGTTCATTAAGCGAATTATTGCTAATGGACTGGCTTATGTTACCAATGGCTCCGTGTACTTTGATGTGAATGGTTTTGACCAGCGTGATAAACATCACTACGCTAAGTTGGTGCCGGAGGCCTACGGTGACACGAAGTCATTGCAGGAAGGTGAGGGTGATTTGTCGGTGGCCGAAGACCGCCTTTCGGAGAAACGGTCGCCTAATGACTTTGCGTTGTGGAAAACCAGTAAAGCCGGTGAGCCTTCATGGATGAGTCCCTGGGGTGCCGGGCGTCCTGGCTGGCACATAGAGTGCTCGGCGATGGCATCGGACATATTCGGACCGCAATTCGATATACACACAGGCGGCGTCGACTTGAAGTTCCCGCATCACGATAATGAGTTGGCGCAGTCAGAGGCCGCTTTCGACCGCTCGGAATGGGTAAAGTATTTTCTCCATACCGGGCACTTGACTATTGCCGGCTGCAAGATGTCCAAGTCTCTAAAAAACTTCATAACGATCCAAGAGGCGCTGCGAAAATACACGGCCTGCCAGCTGCGCCTCGCCTTCCTTCTACATTCCTGGAGGGATACGCTCGACTATTCGAATAACACAATGGAAATGGCCTGTCAATACGAGCGCTTCTTAAACGTGCGTAAGAAATGTTTGCACAACAATTGAAAAACAAGTAACTCATTAGACGCCGTATTAAACTACAGGAGTTCTTCCTGAACGTAAAGGATCTAACGCGACATATGTTGACTGAAAAGCCACGTTGCCAGTTTGGAGTGTGGGGCAGCGCGGAGGCAATATTGCAGCAAAAGTACAATGCAACACGGGAGTTGGTGCACCAATCGCTATGTGGTAAACAACACTGTGAAATGTTCGAACTGTTAAGAGTTCATTTCTTCTTTTCATTTCTCTACAGATAACATTGATACACGCTCTGCACTGGATGCGTTGCGCGAGTTGGTTTCCACTGCCAACATTTACATACGGGACAACAAGGCTAAAGTGAATGGACTTCTACTGCGTAGAATAGCCGCGTACATCACAGATCTGCTGCACATTTTCGGTGCAGTCCACGGACCCCGCGGTGGTATAGGTTTTCCAGTGGGTAAAGCAGAGCAGGACCTAGCAGGTGTTGAGTCCACAGTCATGCCGTACGTTACCGCTGTGGCGGAATTTAGAAATCAGGTGCGGGAACAAGCGAAAAGCTTTAAAGCCACCAACATATTAGAGTTATGCGATGTTTTGCGCGATGACGTGCTGCCAAATTTGGGTGTGCGCCTAGAAGATAAGGATGGCGCTGAGTTTGCTGTAAAGTTAATGGACCGCGACGTATTACTGAAAGAACGTGAGATGAAAAAGGCTGCCGAAACAGAACGACTAGCTGAAAAGGAGCGCAAGCGGTTGGCAGCTGCCGAATTGATAGCTGCGAAAGAGGCACAGAGGAAAGTTGATCCCAAAAACATGTTCCTAAACGAATCGGACAAGTATTCCGCATTTGACGAGAACGTAAGTATGGCAAATACCCAGGAAGTTGATCATTTCTTCTACGTTGTTGTTTACGCTCTGGTATTGAATAAGTTCACAGTGATAGCGAATGTTTGTTCAAGTTTTCTAATGAATGTATCCAAAAGCAACTGAATTATCAGTGGTCCTTGTACCAGGGTTGTATTTTAATTCTTTTTTAACATTAAACTACTTCGTTCGAAATGGTCACTCAGAAAGATATATAAAATAGTTGATATAAAATAACACTGTGTTATTTCCAGGGCCTCCCCACTCATGACAAGGAAGGCAAAGAAATCAGCAAGGGACAACTAAAGAAGCTCGTAAAACTCCAACAACAGCAGGAACAGCGTTACAAAGAGTACCTAGCTGCTACCAATGGTGCATAAAAATGGTTCGTTGCAGTTATTCATACTGTTCTAATGCTTAGCCACGCAGCCTGCGTCACATTTATGAGAATATTGCATTTTGGCGTTTGTCTTTTAAGAAAATTAAATCGGTTGGCGCTTTATTATTTGACACGTGTTGTTTTATTTGGTTTTATTTAACTTGTATTTTCCAAAAATATAGCTTGCGATCAGAGGTGACGCCAATATAAGGCAGCCGCTGGTGCCAAGCTAGGTGACCGTGTAGCTTTAGAGGTGCCTCTATCAGTGGAACACGAGACTTGGCTGTGAAGACTTTGAGTGTGACATCAGGACGGCCGATACTGGCTACCACCGACTCGGTATGGGGTGCTATGCGCACCGTGTATCCACCGTCCTCGTGAGCCTGCTTCACATCGGTTGGCGTTGGACGGCGCAAGTCCCACGTCACTATGTCGCCTGCCACCAGCGCTGTTATGCAGAGGCGATTTTGAAGCGACCAATCGACAGAAAGCAACGGACATTTCTGCGCCTCCACGGACATGACTGCCTGTTGCGATTGTACATTGTACAGGTGCATAACACCTCTCTTCTCCGCCACGAGAATCTTATGCGGCTCTTCCGGATGCCACTTGACTGACATACCGGCTGACGAGAGGTAGAAAACTATCGGGCTTTCAAAGTAAGTCTTGGCGCTCCAAACCCTGCAGGAGTGGTCGTCACTAACAGAAGCTAACAAATCTCCACTGCTATCCCATGCCACCTCGTTGACGTAATTGCTGTGGCCTAGAGTATAGAAATAATGCAATTGAAGATATATACATACTTCAAAAGGCATATCTAGTTGTTATACCTTGCAGTACTTGGACAGTGTCCGAATTCTGCAAGTCGGTGCGGAATATCCTTAGGCGAAAGTCTGAACTGGCCACGCAAAAGGTAACCGTCTTCGGCATTACTACCAGCGATGTGTTCGGCGCAAAAGCTAGTGAATCGCAACGACTGTCATGGTATATATCCTTCAAGCGTTCCCAATTGAAACCTCCAGAATCTTCCTAGATAAACATTTCAAGTGAAAATTGCCTCGTACTAGCTCCACCAAACTTACCGGAAAATGTATAAGCAGAAGAATTATTTTCTTGTCGGTAGCAATCGCCACCAAGTTGGAAGCAAAATCGCTGCTACAAAACTCAAAACAATGCAATTGCTCTGTAAAGCTAAGTACGTGCGTGGGCACTACGGCATCCCGCATCTTAATTTCCTCAAATTTTTACGTACCGGCAACAGCAAAGTAAATTTACTTTGGGCAACAGCTTCAGCTAGAGCTGTGAAACTATCGATGGCACTATCGATAGTATCGATAGTTTCATTTTTTATTTACTATCGATAGATAGTGAGACTATCGACTATCTATTTGTGTGCGGCTTGCTCATCACTACTTTGCTGACGAAATTGTAGAGTCCAGTAAGTAAAATAAATTTTTGTTTTTTTCGTAATAAAACGTTATTTGTTGATATTTTGTTGTTGGTATTTGTTGTGTTGGTGTTGATGGTTCTTCAGCAATCGAGTAATACTTGGAAATGTTCAATGGTAAGTGACAGTTACAAAATAAAGTGAAACATGCTCATTAAATTTTTGCACGTTTTTAAAAATTTTAAGTTATTTTTGTATTTTAAATACATAACATATATGAATTAGTTCAAATAAAATAATTTCAATTTTAATTTTACAATTAAAATGTATATTATAAACATTTTTTATGATTAAAAATTTATAAAATTTATGAATAAAATTTATCGTCTTTGATTTTATGAATAATTTTTAATAAAAGAGAGGTATGGGTACTGGCCAGTATACATTTTAATAGATGCGTATAAGCTTCGATACTATCGTCGATATATCGATAGTTTGAACTATCCTATCGAAACTATCGATGGTGCCGACTATCGATAGTTTCACAGCTCTAGCTTCAGCTATTAACCTTGCACAGCGGCTTACTTCGGCGGCTTATTTTGAGAAACGCATTTCAAGTTAGGTTGACATTCCAGCCAATCTTGCCACCCCAAAATTAAAAAATTGTAAATAAATATTGCCAGATTGACGCTCCATAATTGTTTAAGGCTACACAACTGCAAAATAGCGTCGGCTGAGATTGTCCTTATCTGCTTCGTAGAGTTAACTTCAATGTTCCGAGTAGAAATCTTCGCTTCTATGATCTATTTAAATTTGACTTGAGCAAAGTGCTCCTATTAAGTTCTTTAAACCTAGATATCTCTTTATCAAAATATATTTTTTGTAATTGGTTCGTTCCATAGACTGAAATAATTAAATATAAAAAGGTAAGTTCATTTAAACGTAGACCTACGTTAAAAAACAGGCCGAAAACGACCCAGATTAAAATCACACACACAAATTACAAAAAATGCAAAGCCAACTTAATTTTTAAAATATAAAACGGTTTGATTTCGATAGATAATACCCAAGTAAGAACGTCCTGAAAAAACAGCTAAAAATAATAACAAATTTTAACGTTGGTTTACGGTTAAGAACGTTTAGCGGCATATACAGGTAGACCTCGCTTAACACGTAACTCTTGCGACACATTTTTGTTCCACATGATATTGAAATAAAAAATAATAATAATTGCGCGTTACGCTTCGCTGATTTATACACATGTATATGCATATATTACATACGTATACAAAATGCCTTGCGACAAATTTAAAGAGTGCAAGACCTTACTTTAATCATTCATATGTATGTTTCGAACAAGTACGTATGTTTCTGAAAATTATTTATGAAAATTGTACGATCTCGCTTTATTTCGTCATGCATTTGCTTTCAAACTTATATATGTCATACACACCTGCAGTTTTTTGTAAGAAGATGGAAGTGGGGGCATTCCCATTCGCTCAGTTACATGCTGTCTTCTGATAAAAAGGTTGTGATCGTATTTATTGTATGTTTGTTGTTTTTTACGTCATTGAATGTAGCCCCCTTTTTTGCACTGGTCCCTTGTATCGCTTAACACAGTATTTTCCAGGAACGTATGTAACGTTTTGTACATATATCAATATAACAATTCAGTCACAAAAGGAGTATTAGTAGATAACTAATATTATTATATTTGTGACAATAAAACAGAGTAGCTTAAGTCAATTTAAGATGCTTTACAATATTTTTACTGTTTTAGCTTAAATAAGTCCGCCGTAAAAGTACAAAAAAAAGTACAAACAAGTAAAAAAAAAAGCAATTTGTATTAGTCGCACAACGATAACACTGGCTACTGGTACCGCCATGTCGCCTGCCTAATCTAATGTTAATTATGAATTATATTACAGAATGAACCAGGCGTAGTTCTTTTAAAAAGATTTGCAATAGTTTGTTTTGAAAAGTACCATTTTTATATTTTCATAAATTTCAATGTACACGAAATTAAATTGTATATATCGTAATATATGACTGAATACTTAATTCTAGGAGTAAGAAGAAGACACTATACTAGAAGCACCACCTGTTAAATCCGCTTTGGATTTGCAACGCTGTCCGTTGGTTAAAACGTTTTTGTTTATCTGTTGGATTCACGTGTTGGCTGTTGCATTCGCTATTAACCAAATTTGTTAAAGCATTATTGTAATGAAATTTTCGTACAAGGTAATTTGAGTTGGCTATTGCATTTTAGTATAGGTGGCCCACGTCTATGTGGATATTTACATTTTACTTGCAGTTCTCTAATTTACTTGGTGCTGTATATCGCAATGGAAATTTACAATTTACGCCCGATGGAAACAGTGTTATTAGTCCCGTGGGAAATCGTCTCTCCATATGTGATTTGCGAAAGTATTACGCATTATTAATTTTTTAATGAAGGTAGAATTAACGATTTAATATTTTCTCAGCCACCGGTCGCAAACGCTGTCTCTAGAATCTCGCTACAACTATGTGACTATCGCCCTTTCACCAGACGGCAACCTATTGATTGCAGCAAATGAAATCGGCGAGGCGCAGCTCATCAGCATGTTGGCATGCACTGTCATCCATCGACATAAGTTCCTGAATAAACCGCAGTGCATTAGCTTTAGTCCGAATGGCGCACACTTTGCTGTTGCAGTAAACAATTTAGTACTTGTATTCCGTTCGCCTGGCGAGTTAACGGGAGAGTACAACCCGTTCATGCTGGAAAGACGCTTCCTAGGTGGTTATGATGATGTTACCTGGTTGGATTGGTCATCTGATTCGCGAATGCTTGCTGTGGGTTGTCGGGACGGTTCCACAAAAGTTTGTGGTATCCAACTCATGACCAATTTTCGAACTTATATATTAGGAGGTCACACAGATGCCATAGTCGCATGTTTCTTCGAACGGAACAGTCTCCATTTGAATACGATAAGCCGTAATGGCCAGCTGTGTTTATGGGAGTGCAGCATGGATCCTGCGGATATCAGCTGTGTAGATCGCAGTGTCTTTAAGGAGCAACGAGCGCGTTTGGCGAAGAAAAAAAAAGTGAAAGAAGAAAGCGAAGAATCGGAGGATGACGTGGAACTTACGCATAGGGATGTTGCGAACACCGCTGAGCCACTTGATGAGAATGAAGTTAAATCTGGCGAAGAAATCAGTGCCCATCCATTTTCATATAAAAAACTGGGAAGGCATTATTTAGCGGATGACCCGCGCAAAGCACATCGCGACGCGGTGCTAACAGCAGCACATTATAATAACTTATCGAAGATGCTAGTGGTAGCATTTAGTACCGGCGCGTTTTACCTCTACGAAATACCAGATGTGAATCTGATTCATTCTCTGAGCATTTCCGATTATGCCATCTCGGTGGCACTCTTCAACAGCACTGGCGATTGGGTGGCACTTGCATCGCGGGAATTAGGCCAATTGCTTGTTTGGGAGTGGCAAAGTATGTTTATACACAAATTCTGATGAAATGTTTCCCCATACCGTTTTTTTTTAATCTGTACCGGACTCCACGGTAATAATTTTAGGTGAACAATATATCATGAAGCAGCAGGGACATAGCAGTGAAATGACGTGTATTAGCTACTCTCCGGATGGGCAATTTATTGCTACGGGCGGCGAAGACTCCAAGGTGAAGCTGTGGAACACGCAGAGCGGCTTTTGCTTTGTAACTTTCAGTGAACACACAAGTGGTATAACGGGTATTCAATTCAGCCGGAATAAGAAGTTTTTGGTGAGCAGCTCTCTGGATGGCACTGTACGTGCATTCGACATCACCAGGTAACATACGTTGTTAATGTAATGGACGATTTAATTTATATTGAATGAGATTTCCAGATACCGAAATTTTCGTACGTTCAGTTCGCCGCAGTCTGTGCAATTCTCTTGCGTGGCCATTGACCATTCCAGTGAGTTTGTGGTCGCAGGAGGTCAAGATGTCTTCGAGATGTACTTGTGGTCAATAAAGTTGGGCAAATTGCTCGAAGTCATCAGTGGTCACGAAGGTCCAGTGGCCTCAGTGGCGTTTTCGCCGGTGGCAACGATGTCAACTTTAGTCTCAGGCTCCTGGGACAAAACAATTAAGATTTGGAATTGCCTCGAGAACAGCAGTCAGCATGAAACCATCGATTTGTTGTCTGACGTAACCTGCGTGGCTTTCAGTCCCAGTGGTGAACACGTAAGTCAGATATTGCGGGTAGATACACTTGTGTCACATTGATTCTATTGAATAGGCTGCAACTGCTACGCTCAACGCGAATATAACAATTTTTGATGTGAAAACTGCGTCACAAGTCAGTTGCATTGAGGGTCGAAAAGATTTAGGCAGTGGTCGTTCCGATACTGACATAATAACAGCAAAAAGGAATCTTGAGGGAAAGTGCGTCAATTTCTTCTAAAAGCTGCGCACAACGATGACTTGTTTGTTCCCCTTGCTTATTTCAGATACTTTACATCGATCGAGTACTCTGCGGACGGCGAATGCATTTTGGCTGGCGGCAATTCGTATGTCATCTGTATTTATCATGTGCGGGAAGCGATCCTATTGAAGAAGTTTGAAATTACTCAAAATCATAGCTTAGATGGTTTGAATGTGAGTTTTTGTGAGATTTTATATCTGAAAGGTGCTAAGATTATGAGATTTTTAGGAGTTTATAAACAGACGAAATTTAACTGAATTCGGTAATATGGCTTTGGTGGAAAAACGCGATGAGCTTGAAGGCAGTAATGTTGCCATACGTTTGCCGGGTGTGCAGAAGGGAGACATGGCTTCAAGAAACTTCAAGCCGGAGGTCAAGGTATTTGCAGTAAAGTTTTCACCAACTGGTCAAGCATTTGGTGTGGCCTGTACTGAGGGCCTTTGTGTGTATTCATTGGATAAAGGTGAGGCTGAACGCAGTTAAAGTAATCCGTTTCATTTATATTTATATGCACTTTAGGAATAGTCTTCGATCCGTTTCATTTGTCATTGGAGGTGACACCCAAAGCAGTAAGGAGTGCATTGCAGAACAATGATTTTTCACGGGCTTTAGTCATGTCATTAAAGTTAAATGAGCCTGACTTGGTGTATATGGTATTAGAAAAAATTCCATACAAAGACAGTAAGATAATTACATGTTGAGTTTGAATCGCTTTTTTATATGTCGGGTTCCTGTGTTTATTTCAGTTGAATTAATCTGCTCTAATCTGCCTGACGAATTTGCCCATCGTTTGCTTCAAACAATTGCCCGTGGTTTGCAGTTGTCAACGCATATTGAGTTTTATTTGCAGTGGTGTTATTGCTTGTTAAGTAGCCATGGCAATAAATTTGGCGTTTTTCAGCACCACGAGCTGTTGACGCTTCATGAAAGCCTCTCACGAAAATACGATGTACTACAGAGAGTGTGAGTATAACATTATTTATATTATAAACGAATGATAATTGCTAAATATTTATTTTATTTTACAGTTGTGATTTCAATAAATATACAATGCGAGTTTTGATTAATGCTGCTGCGGAAAATCACAAAGAAGAGAAAAGTAACACAAATGACTTCAGTTCCAGCAATACCAATGACTCTGCCAGCGATGGTGAATTTTCTTTGATAAATCTCAAAAGCAATTTACCGCATGGCACAACTGAGTTTATAAACGAAGCTTGTGACAACAGCGGCAGTTAAGTCCAAAATGACATTACAGAAACTGTATGATTGTAAACACTTTGTAAGGTCTTAAACTAACGCGAAGACAGTAAAAAGATTGCGTCTATTGATATTGGGTTATTTTGAATATGGGCAAAACTAGAGGAGGAGACGAGAAAATAGGGTTCACACAAAAAGATTTCGTCGAATTAAACATATTACCACACATTACAATTACATTCTTATTATTACATATTGTTGTTGCGTCTACGCCTCACAACTTGATTTAAAAAATATGAAAACTAATCAAACAAATTAAATTGCATACAGTAATCAATGTCTAATTGCTTTCATAATTAATTTCGTTAAATCCGAGATGAATACTTTAATTTCAATATTAAATTTTGCTTTTGTGGTGGATTCTATGATAACTATAAAATCAAATTTACAGATATTTCACCAATACGTGAAATTATGTGCGAATCGACTCATATACCTTATGATCAAAAAAGAACGGGAATTAAAAAAAAACAAAACGCAGTTTAAATTTTTTATAAATTTCTTTATTATCCCCTTCAAAATACTCTCCTCCTGCGTCAAAACATGTATGCCAACGTTTAATCCAATTTTCCATGCATGTTTTATAGGCCGCCAAAGGTATGGCCTTCAGCTCACGTAGCGAATTCTCTTTTATGGCCTCTATGGTCTCAAAACGCGTTCCCCGCAATGGCAATTTGAGTTTGGGAAATAGAAAAAAGTCGCACGGTGCCATGTCTGGACTGTATGGTGCTTGGCTGATGACATTGGTCGAATTTTTGGCCAAAAATCATCTTTTTGGCCACATCAACACGACGCTGTTTTTGAATGAAATTCAGCTTTTTTGGCACCAGCCGAGAAACGACGCGTTTCATGCCCAAAATATCAGTTAAAATGTGTTCGGCTGATCCAAATGAGATATTCAACAACACAACAATCTCTCTAATCGATACATAACGATTTTCCAACACGATTTGCTTCGCCGATTCGATTTTTTTTCTTCGGTAACAGACGTTGATGGCCGTCCAGGGATCTCATCGTGCTCTAGGCTCTCTGCCGCCTTTGAACCTTTAAACCATTCGTATGCTCGTGTTTCCGACATACACGCTTCACCATACGCCTTTTGTAACATTTTCAACGAATCGGCACACGAAATTTCATTTTTATTTGCTTTTTGTGTTCTAATTTTTCATCCATTATAAAAATCGTCACACAACAATTTTTCGACTTCAATCGAATACTAATCTTACGATATGCGTCAAAATTTGACAGAACACCAATAAAAGTATTGCCAACGAGAAAATAAAAATTTTCCGATTGGATAAGCGCGGCAATTCAAAATTCCCGTTCTTTTTTTATCATAAGGTATGTCCTAAATACTAAAGTGAGATACAGAATGTGAAGCTTGAACAATAACGAATTGTATTGACGACCACCGGCTATAATTGCGACTGCAGCCAAACAAAGATCTATTTCGAATTTGGCAGGCGGGAAATCAAATTATTTGGTCGCATTGCCTCAAAACTTGCATTATGTTTAAAACTGGTTGCAGAGCGATCAAATTTATATAGGCGAATGCCTTTAATCTATATTTTGAAAATATATAATTGCCATGCTGTTGTTACGCTTCCATGGTATTCAAGTCGCCGATCACGGTGTTGGTTGAAGCTCATGTCATTTTGTAGTTGTGTGGCTGGCCGTTGCGCACGATAACTTTTTACAATAAGTATACACGATAACTTTTTACAATAAATACAATAAGTATACACGATAATTTTGAAAAATAAATATACAGAATTTGTGCGAAATGAGAAACCAAACATAGCACAATCTTTAGAAACGCCCTTTATAAATGGTATTTTATTGGTAGATTTCGGAATCACAATGACACTAATAAACATTCCTTTATAGACTAAACAAATGGATGTTAAGATAGTGTAATTGTAATTGTATTAAAAAAAGGTTAACAAGGCATAGTTAATAGTGCCTAATCACAAAGGTGTGTATTTGAATGTACATATATGACTGTATCTTTTCTGTCAACATGTACAGAGTATATACATATGTATAAATCTTGTTTGAAGTCGCGTTTTTATGTATTTGATGTATATTTTATGTATACACCGGAAATGTGAGTGCTTAGTTGTCTGAAAATAGCAGGTCAAATCGTTGTAACTTGATTTTCGTAATTTTATGAGCACTATTTGCGACTATTACGAACTGAGCGTTAGAAACAATTACATTTGTTTTGGTTATTCTCGGGGATACATGTCTAACATTACATTACTCTTGTTAGTGGGTTTGTGCAGAAATAAAAAAGTTGCAGGAAAAAAGGCAAATGCTAACAACTAGCTTGTATTGTTTTAAAAACTTCCAAGCCAAAGTACAGTGAAAACTGAAGTTATATTGTGGTCCTGTTTTGTTGTGACATTTTTATATGCCAAGTTATTGAGATAGTCTCACTTCTGCATAAACTAACCAGTTGAGGGTTGGCAATATGAGATCTTAAAATCTCGCCACAACAATAGAGGTATAAAAAAAGTTATTGAGTTAAATAAACGCGTTTCGAAACTTGCACAACATGCTCTAGACTTATATAGCATTTTCATCTCTAAGAGAAGTCTAAGCTGTCACTATGCCTCCGTGTGAGCCCAAATGTAATAAAAAAGAATAAGCTAAATTCAAAGTAATTAACTAATTATTAAAACATTATTTAGAAATTAATCAGTCATTCGCACGTTTTGAAACGTTAGTTTACTATGCAACGATTTAGTACAGGTACTTGCGTTCCCATTCTTTAATAATTTTCAATGTTTAATGTTAATTTTATTAAGGACTTTAATCCCAAAATTTTTAAGGTGTTATTAGCATTTTTGAGACTAACAATTATTATCCCTCTTAAATTATTATCAGGGACCGTACCGGTTATGGTTTTTATAAAGAAGTTAGATTTTAACTGTTATCTTTTAACTTTTATTTTTCCGACAAAAATAAAAGTTATTTTTTGCTTTTTGTCATTTCAGGCAAAAATAACTGTTACTTTTGACTTTTATTTTATCGGTCAAAAATAAGTTATTTTGAGACTTTTATTCTCGGTCAAATATATCAGGCAATTTGATTTTTTTCAAAGGCCTTTAAAAACTATTGATACCAATTTATTCGTCTCAGCAGACCGCACATTCTGAGCTATAAGACTTGTGCAACGAAAAAAATGGTATCCATAGTTTTTTAGTCGGTCAAACGGCCTTTGAAAAAATTCAAATTGCCTGATATATTTGACCGAAAAAATAAAAGTCACAAAACAACTGTTTTTGACCGATAAAATAAAAGTAAAAAGTAACATTTATTCTTGCCTGAAATGATAAAAGGCACAAAATAAGTTTTACTTTTAACTTTTTTTACAATTCGTTTAATATTCGTGAAGCTAAGGCCCTTACGATTATAATGGTATATTTGAAAAAGTCGACCGGCAATTTTTTCGTATTGCCTTTTTGAATTGAAAATTGTAAAATAACAGTTATTTTCGGTCCCTGGTTATTGTCCTTCTATAGAAAAGTTTCTTAAAAGAGCCTGCATACGTTCATATATTTGTATGTTAACAAGTTTCATACATAACTCCCAATACTGAACTAAGTGTTGACAATTTTATGTAATTTAAAATAATTTAATAAAAATTGTCGTAAAATGTGTACGAATTTTATTTTACTAACTACTACTACTACTAACTAAATGTTGACAATTTTATGTAATTTAAAATAATATAATAAAAATTGTCGTAAAATGTATACGATTTTTATTTTAGGTATCCATATAATGCTCGACAACGTGTAGGCTGAGAAGAACTTTTCAAAATTTGTGTAGCGGAAACCTGTAATTATGCACCATTTATTAACCATTTCAGGTTTAGAAATCAACTCAACTTCTGATCGTCCGTCATTATATAGCGACTTGGTATATAGCGACAGGTATATACGCCCAAACTGTGTCTGAAGACAATTTAATTTCAAATATGAGATTGTTACATATGAATCTTCTGACTGCCCTTTTTCAAACTGAAAATCGCGACTTGCCCACTCAAACACTTTTTGAAGTAAAAAAGTTCTAGAAGGTTGGAATGAGGGCCTCTTGGTTATTCAGTGTTTGCTTCGGAGGAAGTGATTTAGTTAACGAAAAAGGTGATATTTTTGACAGTATCTCTTCACATTTAGTGTCCCTCATACATATTCAGGAAGAAGTAATGAAAAACACTTGTGCAAGTCTATCATACCGTGACGAATACCTTTTTGAGATAAAAAGTCTTGGGTTAGTGCACTGGAGCCGTATTCGCATCCTTCCATTGGCCAGACCTACGATCACTTAAGCTCTACCAATATTAAAGAATACTGCTACTACACATTCGCACACACATTTCTAGCAGCGAATGAGCTAATTTGAAAATAGTTGCAATTGACGGGAAAACTTGCACCACCTATCCTATTTAAACGGTATTTAAAATATGTACATATCAAGTCCTAGGAAGTTCTCATGGTTGGCCACCTGCAGGCATTTTTGTGCTCTTATGTACCGAAAGTAGTTCTTATACTTACAGCAAACAATGTATATTTCATAAATATTTACCTTTAAGTATGACAGTGTGGAAAAGTCTATTTACCAGGTTCTTGTGCGCTTGTCATAAAATACCCCAAAATAAAACTAACCGAAGTAAAAGTGAGTGTGATGAATAACTTTCGACTAAAGCTTAACTAAAATCATTAGCATTTCCCGTTTTTTTGTTTTTGTGTTGTTTGTACAGTTTATCAGAATTTTCATGTATGTATGTTATAAGAAAAAAATCTAAATTATTTCTCTAACATTTTTCGCTGTGGTACATTATTGCGTTCTTTTCGTACTATTATTTTTATCGGAGTCCAGAAATGTGAGATCTGGAACTCCCCAAGTCCTAGGATGACTTCATTAGTAATATCGGCCAATATAGTAGCACGAAAACGAAGAAGAGGATCGGGAAAACGGCGCGCGAGACTTTATCTATTTCGCGCCACATGATTTTCTCCACCCCGGTATCAGTGTCCGTCCAAGCTACCGAAAGCAGGCTCTGGCGCCGTGTGGGCTTGGGAGGGCCGCCATTTCCCTGCAAAGATGTCTAAAAGAAATTGTAACTTGAATAACACTAAATATTGCGATATACCCAACGTAAGTACCTGCCCAGGGGTTGTCGGTGTTTGGGTTGACTTCCGCGAACGTACTGCCCCACCTTCCCAACTAGCCACAGCCGCACATTGACCTTTCTCCATGTTACTTATGCGCTAAGTTAATAAATTTAGTAGTATATTTTGAAAAGCGAGAGAAATATCGTTTGGAAGGAATAACAATTTATATTTATCTCCAAGCAAATCTCAACTAATATGGTTTTGTCAACATAACCGTTAGCACAAAAGTTTAGATTGATAGCTAAAGAATTAGTGGGACTTAGTCAAAGATTCAACTTTCACTTTTACTGAGCGGCTGCCGCTATGTTAATAGTGCGTTGGATTTCAAGTCTGAAGTGATGCCCGACTCCAGCTTTGGGATCCCGTCGTCGATACCAAAACATAGAAACAAGATGTGTTCTTTTGGCTCTCCCATCAGGAAATCACAAAGTGTATGACGGTAAAACTGCCTAATAGGGGCGTAGCCAAGGGGGGTTTAGGGTGTCAGAACCCCCCCATGGCCTATAATTATTAAAAATTTGTACTCACTATGCATGGTATGTACGTTCCTACATTAGCAGAAAGGTCTTTTCACCTTTAAACATTTGAAAGAATAACAAAAAATTTTGTTGGTGAAAACGATATGATTGTTTTAAATAGTCCCCTTCAGGCTCAGTACAGCTATTTGAATGATCTAAAAGCATGTCCAATGAGTGTTTTAGATCGTCGGCTGGAATGTCCTTCAGGATGTCGGTGCAAGCCTTTTGGATGGCTTCTACGTCCTCAAAACGCCTTTGTTTAATCGGTAAATGCATTTTTTGAAAAGGTGAAAGACGCACGATGCCGCATCAGGTGAAAACGAGGAGTGGTTGATGGTTAAAATTCAACTTTTACAGCCCTATTCTGGCAACCGTAACAATATTCACCTCGGTAACAATTGAATACTTGGTAACAATTGTCACTTTTTGGTATTCTGTAGTGTCCGACCGAAACCACTTTTTTGGGCCGAAACCGAAACCGAAACCGAGTTTCGGTTTTTTTTTAATATTCGGCCGAAACCGAAACCGAACCGAAACTTTCTAGTTAAAATAAAAATCACCATATCAAGTATTTTTTTCAACAAACGAATTTTACATTAAGTAAATAAAGAACAAACATAACATAAATAAATAAATACTTATTAATAAAAACAATTTATTAATATTTTAAAAACATAAACATGAAAAAATCACCCTTTCATACCTTACTCGCTAATATTCAAAATTAAATAATAAATCATGTAATATTATATGCTAAAAAAAAGTTTATTTACATTGGTGGCATCCAAATTACACCTCCTTTCACTATATATCTGCTACACAATCAAATGTAAAAAAATTTTGTAGAAAGTTTCGGTTTCGGCTTTTCGGCCATTTTTTGGCCGAAACTGAAACCGAAACCGAAACCACTTATTTGGGCCGAAACCGAAGCCGAAACCGAATATTCGGTCGGACACTAGTATTCTGAAACAAATTCAAAAGCTCAAAAGGCGTCAATTGTTACGAAATTTGTTACCTCCGTAGGAGCAGGTGACAAGCACACAAAGCTTATAAAATTCAAATTTCAAAAAATTCAAATTCATTCAATTCAAAATTTCAAACTGCAAAAAATGCTTCAGCTGCTCCTGCGTCGTGCGCTTAAACTTAGGAACTCTAGAAACGAAAAGAATATATACATACATTGTGAAGAAACTCCAAAAAAATTACTTACTTCGCCAGATTTTCTGCATTTGCCATTTTTTGTTTATTTATTTTTTTACAGTTTGACAGCAAAAATACAAAAAACAGCTGTATTGACAGTAAAAGAGCTTTCACCTCGAGTGGTGAGTTGTTTGAACTTTCTTCTTGTCACCATTTTTCCAGAATACGGAAACAATCAAATTCAATTCAATTGTTACGGGGGTGACAATTGTTACGGTAGTGCCAGAATAGGGCTGTTAGTCAAAAATCAGTCGCAAGTGTCTATCGATGAGATGGCGTCTTTCGATAGCCAAAAGTTCAGGTAAATGCGATACGGAAGCGCCTGGGACCACCCGTGTGGGTATGTGGTATACAAAATAACAAAAATAACAAATAAAGCATGACTAATATTTCCAAAAAAATTTATTTTATGTCATTGAAAACTACTGTCGAATATGTTCTGTAAGTCGAAATCATAACTACTTTGGATAAACACTCTGGCAGATATTGAACATGAATATTAAAAAGATCACCCGGGTGGGTATAAGGAAAGCGAAGGTTAAATCCAATTTCAAGTCGATTTTGGCTGATCTATGATGAATTACCGTCAAGTTTTGATGGAATCTGCGCTGATTGCGGGTTTCAGTTGGCTAACACGTTGGTCATCATTTATGTCCGACAATCGTTTTTAAATCGCGTGTACCACTCATGAACTCTGCCACGGGATAAGCGATCATCACCATAAACTTGGTCCATCAATTGAAATGTTTCGCTTAAAGTTCTACCAACTTTAAAACAAAACTTAATATTTGCTTTTTGCAAATTAGCATCGAGTTTTTGTACCAGCGACAAAACCTACTCTTACTTCGAACCAAATTTCATGAAATTTTAATTGCACTAAGTCACATATGGGTGGCACCACCACAAAATGCCCTCTTTGAAAAGTGCAGTTTACTTTAAAAAGCATGTAAAGGGTTTTTTAATAGCCTTCGGATTTAATTTAAAAAACAAACACATAAAATTTATTTAATATTTAATTTTTGGGTCCGATTTTGGCATACTCTGTCCAACATATCGGTCGGTATCTCACGAATAAATTCTTCAATATTGGCTTCTAAGCGTCAACCGTTACGGGCTTGTCGCTATAGACATGAGCCTTAACATAGCCCTACAAAAAATAGTCTAAAGGCGTAAATCCCACGATCTAGGCCGCCAATTGTCCGGCCCCAAACGTGAACAGTTTCACCGAACTCGCCTCTCCATTGGGCCATTGTTTCTCGTGCTGTGTGGCGGATACAGCTGCGACACGTATGCGTGTTGGTGGTTTAATGTCCAATAATGTAAATTTGGTGCGAAATTTAGTCACACAATTCCGAATAGCCGCCTCAGAAGGTCGCCCAAACTGACCATAAAATGGAAGAAGTGCACAATGCACTTTCTTAACCGAGCATGAATTTTGATAGTAAAATTCAATAATCTGCAAGCGTTTTTTGTTTGTAAGTCTATTCATGGTTAAATTATAGACCAAACTGAACATGTTTGACAGTAACATGTTACACGAAAACAGCTAAGCTGCCAAAAACAGTATTGCCAAAAAAAGTTGCTAAAAAATCACCCTTTAATATTAAATTGGCAAACAAATTTTCAAAACCCCCCCATGGCCAAGTTCTGGCTACGCCCCTGCTGCCTATTAACAAAGCCTCCAACTTGCAGTTCGGAACGACCATTAAACTGTAGGTCTCCTCCATCCATTGGCGCACACAGGGGCTTTTGGGGGTTCAAACCCCCCAAACACAAAAATTGCTGGTACAAAATATGAATTCGAATGGTATTCGGCTTAAAAGTTGTACGCGAACCCCCCAAATGAAATCCTGTGTGCGCCACTGCTTCCATCGGTGTATAAATTCTTACACGCAGCACAGATGGTTGCGGGAAAATGTATCATATGTAATTAAGTTCGTCGTCCTATGTAATTGAGTTCAATTATTCGATAGTTTCGTTTCGATAGTAAGCGCAATTTTTTGAAGTTTGAGGCATTTGTTAATATTTAATGTAAATTATAAATTACACTACTCGACAAAAAATGGGTTCATTGCGTGCTCCTAAAAACAAACGTATTTTTAGACTAATCTTCGGCTGCTGAACACGAAACTGAAAATCAAAAAATTTTCTTAAGAAGCGTTTTCGAAAAATCTTCGAAAAACACGTTTTTCCCCTCTTATTTCAGTTATGAGCACATTTCTCGTAAACCAATCATCCGACTAACACAAGTTACCTTACCTTCATTCAGAAGGTAATTAACTAACCTTTCCAACGATATATAGATTGTCTAAATCAGATGAGATTTTTTTATAGATAAAATAAATGATCTCCTCTTTCGATTTAGACAATCTATATATCGTTGGAAAGGTTAGTTAATTACCTTCTGAATGATGGGCCACTTGTGTTAGTCGGATGGTTGGTTTACGAGAAATGTGCTCATAACTGAAATAAGAGGGGAAAAACGTGTTTTTCGAAGATTTTTCGAAAACGCTTTTTAAGAAAATGTTTTGATTTCCAGTTTCGTGTTCAGCAGCCGAAGATTAGTCTAAAAAATACTTTTGTTTTTAGGAGCATTTTTCGTGTCGAGTAGTGTTATTTATGTATTAGTACTTAAGTTTTTAAGTCAGTACAATAAGCTATAGTTTTGAATAGATACAAAACTTTTGACAAATTCCTACTAATTCTTTGCTTAAAAATCTAAACCAATGTGTTAGCGCTTTTCTTGATAAAAACAAAAAAGAAGAAAGAACCAAACAATATGTTTTTCCCACCCTAATGTAAAAATTATGTTTACAGGGATGCATCAGTATAACTTACCATTGGTAGTACTTTGGGAATTTTATTTACTTGGTACTGATACTGAACGTCTAGTACTTTAACAACAACAAATTCAGCTAAGGCCGCGAATACAGATACCATACAGCCGGCCATCCAAAGATCAAGAGCCTGCAGGAAATCATTACATACAGTAGTTTGGCATTTTTGGAGTAGGAAACTCAATAATTGTGAACGATAATGATTACCTTAACGTAAGCCACTGGTGGTATGTCTGCTCGAAGTCCTGTAAACATAGTCACCAACGTTAGCATGCAGGTAACCAGCAGGGTCACTCGTCCTGGAATGGCATCAAGACCGAGCCAGAAACTGAACCACGACAGCATAACAACCAAGGAGGATGGAGCAAATGTTTGTATTAGATGGTGCCCAATTTGGCGTTCAAATCGAAAGTATACAGTCAAGCGTGAGAAGTTTCCCACTTTCTCCGGCATATAGCCGTCGCTTTCTTCCAATTCCAACGGTTGCCCCAAGTTGTATTGAAGTAATTTAAGTTCCGGGTTTAGGGTCACACCTGAATCCGACCAACGAAGTTTCACCTTCTGATTATTAGACGAAACTGTATACAAGATACACATGGTTTATTTTTGTTAGTTTCAGAATGGTGTGAAAGACACTCACAGCTTTCGATATAAATGGGACACACTTGAATGTCCATCGGGTATAGCTGAAATTCCATTTGGCAGGCGATGATAGCGTGCATGCGAGCGGCATAGCGTACGGTCTTGTTTTTATACAACGTAACCGAGGTGAACTTATGTGTCAATGTTGCAATTTCTGTAAAATAACAATCACACCCGGCGGCATTGAATGCTCGTGAATCAATGTTTGTTGTTGGTTGGTCGTATATTTATACGGGATATTATGCGTTGGAGCCGTTTTAAAGCCATAGTACATAGCGAAATAACAGGTGCTTTAGGCAAAAGCGTGTGCATGGTGTCAACGTCTCTCACATACTTATTCACTTATTCGTGCATTCGTTGAAACAGGTGTTCTCTACGGAAACTGCCGAACTGCTGAACGTCATCAGGAATTGTTTGGGGAACTAACGGAAAATACAGCGGACACGGCTCTGCAGTTTATGCTGGTGGTAACCTTCCAAATTGAAATACATTGGAGTTTTTTTTGTTTCTAACACGGCTCAAAACTCACAAACAGGTAAGAGACGCTATTACTTTATCTAAACTCTGAGTTTTTAAAATATTAAATTACTCGAAAAAATTCGTGCGTATTTTTTGTAGAAAATTGTGCTCTTCAGTGGGTAAGTACTATTCTGTATCTGCACTTATTAAAATCTTCAAACTACGAAAGGAATTGCAATATATCCATAATTGGGGTAAACATAACAGTACGTTGCTTTATTCATGTTAAATATTTCCCTTGTTTATGTTAAAATATACATATATAGCTACAGAGTGCCTATTGTTTTAAAAATTGCATATAGTTTTCGCTAAACGCTATTACTTATGTTTTTGACTGTCTTAAACAGTCAATTCAAAATACAAATGTGCTTTAGCAATTGTAAATAGTTGAATTGCATTTTTCATAGCAAAATAATTGAATAAAAGCAAGAAAAAGCAAAATGTTAAGGATGTGCTATAAATAAGGAAACGCTATGTTCAATACAATTTAGTCGCAAACCAATGACCAGATATCGACACGGAAATATTAGTTGGCAATCGCTCTCATTTTCTGTTTCTGTCCACATGGAGACATTGCTTAGGGAATCCTTTTCCTGAATACTGTATGAATAAATTAAAAAGGATTTACAGCTATTTAAGCCGGCCTCGATAGTCCAGCGGGTAGCGCGCTGGCTTCTCATACCAAAGGCCCCAGGTTCGATTCCTGGCTCGGGCTGGTGAAAAACTCGTCTACTTCTATCGCTATCCACATGAAGCAGATGAGAATTACAAGAATCGCACAAGTGCGCTCTTGGCAGGCAATGGCAAAACCTCCAAATGTGAACGAAAAAACTGCCAATCGCCGTTCGGATTCGGCGTTAAACTGTAGGTCCCCTCCCCTCCCTTTCCCCATCCGTTTGAAATGTGTGAAAAAACAGTGTTGCATACGCATTTCAAACGGTTGGAATTTGTGGTATCACAACGGGCCCGTTAAGAGGCCTCATACAGAGGCAGCCACCGCAACCTAACCTAACCTACAGCTACCACTAGAACGAAGAAGAAATACTTTGAAGGTATCTGGCCTAGCGCATCTGGTTTGGTCAACTAGAAGCAAATAATTTGTTGAAAAATATATTAAATTCGATCCATGATCGGGAGATTTCGATAACAGAGTTATTTCAGTGCTTCTGTTCTGTGTCGAGGAATGTGACTTATATGCGTCAAAATCAAAGGTTTCAGCCTACATCCCTTCGGTTATAATGTCTTATGAGCATACCATGACAAATATTGAAGCCACTCCCAAAAGGACTGATGTGCATTGTAAAAGTATAATCTTCATTGGAGAGAGACTTTGCGGTCGACTGTAATTCGGTCCGTTATGGCCAGCTAAGTCGGTCCAAATATTTTGCACTTGGTTTGCACTTGCTTTCAAGGCAAAACCTTCCTTGGTTAGGAAGGAAATAGAAGGAAATTATCTTATTAGCGGAAATGCCCGTTTTTAGCTTTTAAATTCTGTAAATCCTCTTTAATTTATAAGCAGCTTTTATTAGTACAACCAACAGGAGTAGTTGTCCTTTTGGAGCCTAAGCTCTGTCATACTGTCATAACACAAAAAAGTGTCCTTTCTTTGGAGACAACAACCTAATCTAACTTGAATTAGGAACAAAAAACAACAATCGAGTGCCAGGAATGTAATAATTTTCTTACACGGAAAATGTGCCGGTATGTACAACTAGTGTTACGTCGATGCGGGTCATAGCGAGTAAGTACTTTTTACCGATACTGAGTACTTTTTGTACCCACTTGTTAATTTTGTTTGACATTTTTTCCTTTGATTACCAAAACAAATTTGTACAAACAAGGAAAAAAAATAACAAAGTCGAAGCGAATATGACACATACGTACGGTTGAAATATGTTTTTTATGAACGCTAATGGCAAGAGACAAAAGTCTGATTTAGATAATCTTATCAAGTATTTCACGTTGTTAGTCACAAACTGAAAAAGTAATCCTTTGAAACCCGAATAGAGATAACACTTGAATATTTAATATTTAGGTTTTTAAGCAAACACTCACCTATTTTTTAATCGACTATCTAAAAAAGATGTAATTGTGTTCTTTAACACGAGGCGTTCGCATAGCCGCGAGAAATCAAGACAACAAAATTTTAATTTATCGGGAGACGAAAAGCATTATAGACATTTTGCTTTTACTTTCCTTAAAGAGTTTGGAAGTTACACAATGTTTAGTACTATTTAAAAAAAAAACTATTTACTATTTTAATTATTTCTCATTTGAAGTATTTTCACCATATTTGAAGCAAATTGACTTTTTAAATCATGTTCCCCATATAAACTTTCAACTCACCCTGACCCCGTCAGATTTAGATTTTCGAAAAAAATTAAAAAGTGTCCCGATTTATTTATCATTTAGAGCACTTTCGCCATATTTGAGGTCAAAAAACCCAAAAAATCATATTTACCCATACAACTTTTTAACTCATCGTTTCCGACGTCAGATTTTGATATTAAAAAAAAATTAAAAACACGTTTTGAAGTCATGTTTTTTCGTAGTCTTTCCGTATATGAAATTTAACTCATTATTGATCCCGTTAACAATAGAAAGACCAATGCGGTCATTTTGACGGTTTTTAATTTTTAAATATCTGTATTTCTCTAGTATTTCTATCAAGTTTTGCTTTGATGACTTTTATTTTTTTATCGGGTTCTACTATTAGTTCAACAATTAGGGTTCTACAATTAGAATTAGCCGAATCCGATGTGTACTTTTCGAGATATCAGCGGATATGATATGTAGTCTTTGTAGGTATAGAAAACTTGCAGTCTTTCTAGTGTTAAATTTTGATCTTCGAAAAATTGAAAAATTGTTTTTAATTTGGAGTATTTTCACCAAGTTTGAAATCAATAGTCCTATTAAATCGTGTTCCTTCATACAACACCTTAACCCATGCTTTGCAATTTTATATCTTCAATTTAAAAAAAATCCAATCTTAGTGGAGGATCACTTTTTTTAATACCTACCTCACCTATATTCAGGGGAGAGTGGGAAGGTTGTGAGATTTGTTTGTATGGCAAGCAGCAATACTGGGTTTTCCGAACACTTAAATCGATTCTATTTGGTCGGCCCCGTTGTGTTGTCAACCAGAAACGAGTAGATGGGACTCGTCGTTAATGAAAGAGGGAATTCATGAAGATAAGCAAGAGACAACTTGATACAACAGCACCTGCCTTACACCACATACGCTCAAATTTCTTGCAGATATCTAAAGCTTCGTCGTACCTTTCGCCTAGATTCAATACATTATGAAGTCGGTTATAAGACTTCCAAACGAGATCGGCGGACGTGCTGTTTACCGTCACCAAGCACTTTGTATAACCAAATTTGCAACCGATTTAAAGAAAATCGTAATAAAAAGATCAACGTAATGGACTTGAAAGCAAACTATAAAATTTGTATTTTCTTTATTGAAGACGTTTTGAAAATATTATTTAAAGTCAATACCGACAGCCAACTTCAAATTTGGTGAAAGTACTTTAAATAAGAGGGCATGACACACTCTCTTCGGGCATCACAATGGGCTTTTTGAGACCGACTGTACTTGCTGAGAAACCAGTAAGCTGCCTTTCTTACCTAACCTAACCCAACTTCAAATGAGAAATAACGGTGATGGTGTCAACAAAGAGTTTTTACGTCATGAATTGTATTTATCACGTCCAATATTAGAAAATAATTCTTTACGGCAGCAAACTATTACCCGTAACTATGTTTTCAAAAATGATTAATGTCATTTACGACAACGATAATTTAGATATTCGCCATATATTTCTTTTTGTATTTAAAACAAGTACCTTTTTAGAAAATAAGATCGAGAGGAAAAACAAAAACTTTTAAACACAATATATAACATCAGGATGTCTCGGTAAAGTTTCATAAATATTTTTCAGAAACATGATGTTGCATTTGGTCGTACTGATCTCGTAAATATATAAAAACCCGAATATATAATGGAGAATCCTAAGGAATCCGCAAGAGCGGTACTTTTAACCCGTACATACTCGACAGAATCGACGTAACACTGGGTACAACTCAAATTTGCGACCAAGTATTTTCGTATATATGTACATATGTTCGTGAAAAATACCTATATGTACTTCCTCATAATCATTGCAATATGTTTAAAGGTTATTTAAGATAGACGGGGAGGCATTGTACATGTATATGAGTAAGTACTTGTAAATTTGGCTTAAATCACACAATATTTTTCTTGATATATACTTAATGCTTTTTTCATATGAAAGTTTTTCGTTTCTCTTTGGTCCTTGTTACGCAGAAGAGAAGCTGAAGTAATATATGGGCTGCCGTATCCTAGTTGCCGGCCGGTTTAAGATTACAATAAAAATTTTGAAAGATTTCGTTATTATTTACAAACAAAATGAGGAGTATATGTAGTTTTTTAATAGGCGCGTTAATAAAAAGAATGGCATGAAAAATAAATAGCGATATTTACGTGGAATACTGCAAAAACCTACTAATATAAATATGCATGTTATATGATTGCAATGCGATGGCTCACGTGAGTTTAATATATACACACGCATTGTACAGTAAATGCTTATATGGAAACATAGAGAAGCGTTTATTGGAAAACTTCTAGAAAACGATTATGGTTGAATTGATATGTTAAATATGAAGTACGTTGAATTACTATACATTACATATAAATAGATAAAACAAATGGAAACCAGTACTAATGGTATTGAAATGGTGGCTGAAATTTGGTTATTGTGTCGAAATGCATACCGGCGATTTTGGAATTTAAAAAATATGGATCTGGCTGCCATAAATTATCAAAAAATTCTGGGAGCAATGTTACGTAGTCATCGCCTTCTTCGAATATGTCATCGGATATCTCAAGTCTGGATTCCAGCCAACGTTGATGTATGAACATATCTACTCTAAAAATACAAATATTTCAATAACATTCAAAATCAATAATGATTGATTTCAAATTGTCTTATTACCTAAAGTCCATGTCCTCTACATTAATAGAATTAATATCTACGACAAATATACTAAAGTCTACTATTACTGGAGAGCCCTTTTTTGAAGGTGGCCTTATTTCTGAAAAACAAACAAAAAACACGAATGCAATTTTTTAAATGTAATTTTGACAAATAACTAATATTAATACGTATAACTGGCATGATTTTCATTATTGAGAGACTAAGGCCTAGCTTCTTGCGACAATCTTCTGATTGAGAATTCATATGAATAAAATGAATATGAATAAATGGTTGGCTGATTTCAAAATGCGATTTCGATCAGGTTTTGCGATAGGCGGTGTTAGCGTCCTGCGATCACGACAATCTCCGAAAGAAAAATGTCAAATTTTAAAAACCGAACCAGCTCTAGTAATTCTTCTTTAATGTGTACTACACACATGTATGCCGCGTTTTTTTACCTTTTGACCAACATAATTTGGTAATATTATGATAACAAAGAAATATTTTACGATTTGTAAATAATGGTACAAAATTTCCGGTAGCTCTAGGCATTGCTGATTGTTGCTCCCGCTCTATTTTAATACTCTTTAGTTTTTGTATCCATTTCACACACTGTACTTGTGTTCTTATATAAACAAGAAAAATCGTCGAAATTATCTGTTAAAAACACTTACAAAATTGAAATTGTCGCGTAGTTGTAAAACCTTTAAAATGGAATTTACGTACCCTTGACATAATTTGGTGGAAGAACTACGCGTGGTCTCGCCGTGTAGTTCATGAAGGCCTCTGTGGAGTCAGTCAGCCTGAAAATATTAAAATAAATATTAGTTAGTAAATTGTAATCGGTATTAAGGAACGAAGGGAGGATGAGAGCAGACATACAAGGTAAAGTCTCTGATTGCGTTCAACCTGGCGAACGCCAGGTTTTACCACGTCTAACGTTGTTTCTCTTTGTTGTTCCTTTCTGAATGAGCAGGAATATATTTATTCAAAATATCATCCTTACTTGGGTAGTTTTTGAAGGTATTCTGTATAACTCTTAAACTCTATTCAGAGAAATTGGCACAATGTATTTTATGGTCAAAGTATAATTCCTTGTCTATTAGGGTGATCTAAAAAAACTACCCAATTTTCGTAAGAAGTGAAATGCTGTTCGGCTAGGCCATGAGCCAGAAGGAACAATAACTTGTAAATTCGGTACGTATTGAAGTCGCTCCAAAGTTTGCTGGCCGACTTTTGCAAGATGTGGCCGAGCGTTATCGTACAGAAAAATTGACACTTCCCGCAAATTGTGTTTTGTTGGCACAAAGGTTGACATGGTAAGAACACAATGAAGAATACAGTTACAAGATGTCCCGATGCGATTTAATACTAGTTCCGCTATCTTTTGCCTATCAACATTTATTTGTACCACCAATATATTCTGGATTTAAATTGGGCAGAAAGAAGAAAGTGGTGAAGGTGGTGAACGCTCATTGTGTCAAAGTTTCAGCTCAATCGGTAAAGTTGGACTTCACAGGGTGCAAACAAAGAAACATTCATTTGTATACGATATCCGTATATATATTTTTCAATTTCAAAATTGTAACCCTTCAATTGTTTTATTAGTTTTCTTTTCTGTTTTTAGTTCTTTTACTAATTTTGCGATCAAGGCCTAAAATTTGTCCTCTAATTTCTCGCATTTGCAGTAAGCCACAATTTGACAAAGGTTGTCGTATTTTGATCAGATTTATATTTTTTTAACTGTATATTTATAATCTCAATTTACTAACTTGCAGTGTGCCACGAGGCTCAGTTCTTGGTCCGCTTTTATTTACAATGTTCATGATATTGTCAATAAATGTCGTAGCAAGTTACTATGCATGCATACGCTGATGACCTCTAGTTGTATTTTAAGATTTATGTGCTAGGTAGGATGACCTGATTACAATAGCAGCATGGGCTAAGGACAATAAGATAAGACGGAATCCATTAAAGTCATTTGTTATGGAAATTTTCTGAAATGCCTACCCATTTTCTGAATTATTTACCAACAATTCTACTCAACAATGTTCATTTGAAATTCGTAATCAAGGTAATACATTTTGGGTTTTATATAAACTCTACTCTTTCCTGTGAGGGCCATACAAATTCTGTGGTGAGCAAAGTCTATTATGTCCAACGTAATCTGACAAGGACTGCATCATATGTGGCAATAGAAACTAGACGGAAACTGGTACTTCAACTCATACTACCAGTCATTGACTGGTACTAAATTGACTGTGGGTCCAAGCATAAGCTTCAAATCGCATTCAATAATTCAATCCGCTATGTATATTTATTTATTTATTTCATTTATTTATTTAGAATAAATACAATAAGTGTAGTAAGATCGAGTCTTTTAATAACACCTCAATCAGTATTAAATTTATATATTTACGATATATCGTATATATATGATCACATACGTATCTCATCTTAGGCACCACCTGCTTGGTTGCTGTGTACTGAATTTCTTAACTGCCAGAAACTGAAAACTCTTAAACAAAGTGATTCGCACGCAAACCCCAAAGTATTTAATTTAAAAGTTTTAGTTCGTAAGTCAAGTAGAAACATGAACCTCGTAATACCTGTGCATAATTTTGTTAATTCCGGCAGACTCTTTTTCGTGAGTGCCATTAAGAAAATCAAAAGTGTCTCAAACAAATACAACTTTACACATTAAGTCTTTCAGCACTTCTCTTAAAAACAAGTCGCAAACATATTTTTAACAGGGACTTAACTATTATAAGTTTTTTAAGAAAATAATTGCAATGTAACTATTACAATGCAACATAAATTTTATTTGTTGATTATAATTATTATTTGCGACAGTTAATTTTTTCATTGCGTAATAACTGTTATGAGAAACACATTTTTTTCGTTCTCCATAATTATTATTTTGGGACTTTTTTGTTTACGTTGCTTCATAACTTTTATTTATGACTTTTTTTATTTACGTTACCGATAACTATTATTTGAAAGAATATTTTTTTTACGTTGCTTCATAACTTTTATGAAAGAAATTTTGTTTATTTACGTTGCCTTACCACATTTTGAGTATGAATTGATTTTTAATTGTTTAGTTGTTGGTGGAAATTAGGTTTCTGCAGTTAATTTGCGTTTGTCAATTTACAACAATTAAAAATCAATTCATATCCCAAATGTGGTAATTCAACGTAAAAAATTTATTTTTTCAAAATAATAGTTATCGGCAACGTAAATGAAAAAAATCATAAATAAAAGTTATGAAGCAACGTAAAAAAAAATGTCTCAAAATAATAGTTATCGGTAACGTAAATTAAAAAAGTTATAAATAAAAGTTATGAAGCAATGTAAAAAACCAAAATCCCAAACTAATAATTATCGACAACGAAAAATAGACTTGTTACTTATAAGAGTTACAATGCAACTAAAAAATATTTATTACATGATAATAGTTATAGGCGACGTAAAAAATTTCTTATTGGGAATAATTATTATAAAGCAATAATTATAGAAATTTCTTAAATTAGGGCAATTTTTTTATTCCCAAAAATATGGATATGGATGGACCAATTAAATTTTGGTTAGATTTCACCGAAACTTGGTTTCGTTTTAAACTCAGATTTTTAATAAATGAATTTTTTGATTTTAACTTTTTCGGCAAAAATAAAAGTTATTTTTTGTCGTTTTCAATTAATTTCCGATCCCCTTTGTGCTCATGTGTGTTGAAAACGAGATCACTAAACTTAATTTTGTTTTGCTATTTTTATAATACAAACAAACTTTTATTATAAAATAAAAGAAAAGCAAGAAATACTTTCGAAGTTTATGTCGCCAGGATTACGGCGGTTCTTAAATCAGAAACCATTTTTCAAACAAACATTAATTCATTCATTCAAACCATCAAACCATTTTTATATGTGCTTTTGTTTTATTTAAAAACAACTAATTAACTTTAATTTTTGGTCCATGCATACTAGTGTCCATATGTGTGTGCGAAACACAATGAAAATCGGATGTAAACTTACCATATCCAAATCAATCCCAAGCTGCATGACAAAAATATATTTGTGTATTTATCCAGCATTATGTTGAAAGCAGGAGATAATGGAAGAACTTCAACTCATCTCACTTCGTATCGATAATGGAGTTTCATAGCTTCAGTTATTCTGCACTGTAATATAGAAACATTTAATTAGGAAATCATTTCGGACTCGACTGTGCACATTCCCACTGCACCAATTCGTAGCTTAGTTTATGGCACAAATGCCTTGATTTAGAACGTTACTTGATTGCTTAAAATTCCGTACAAACTTCTACACATTCATACACGTAAAACGGTCTTTGCTACGCGGTTCTTATCGATATTACTAGGACAATTCAGTTACAAGCATCGTTTGTAATTGCGAGATCAGAGTTATTTATTTCGGACACAAATGATCTAGTTGGGCTAACGATCGCTTACGGAATGAACTCGTATCTATGAAGACGTAGAGCGTCTGCCTTACTTAAGATTACAATTTATGTGTTGTTGTAGACGTTTAAGTTTGGTATCTTCCGGACAGAGCAGTCGAGCAGCGGTTAACACGAGTGCATAGTAAGCACACTTGCTCGATATACTTTAGTCAGTGTGAGGGGAATAACGATGTGTATAGCGTGCCATATCCATTTAAGAAGAATTCTTCACATACATATTATATAGTTTTTAGATACTGGTGTTTCTTTTACAATTAAACATATATGTGCATACGTAAAATATTATGAAGGCACTCGCACGTATGCATTCGAAATCATTTGCAAATAATACCAGTATTACGCAAATACTTCCAACGCCTAATTGCAAATTGTTTTTTCGTATTTCCACGACATTTATTGATTTCATATATACCTGCTTATGTCTTACGTACTGTATCGTTGTAGTTTCAATTGATTTAAAACGTATGCAATTGTAGTCAATATCGATCTTCTCCAAGTTGATCACTGCGGATTCCCATTACTAACACAAGCAGCTGGAACAAGTATCAAATGTCATTGGAAACGAAGGAATTGTGACATGCAACTGAAAGTATATATGTGCTTACTATATTTTAACCTATAAACGATGTTTAACCCATTAAAGCCGGGTACCAGTTCCGCCCATACGATTTTGATAAAATTTCATACACGACCTGGAATTGACCCAAAATGATCAGAAACAAAAGCTTTCTTCTCTTTCTTTTCAGCTTTCTATCTCTGCACGTTGCTGAGATATTCATTGGGTATTTTCTACCCATTAGGCAGCAATGGTGGCTTTTTTCCATACTTTTTAAAGTGATCAGCTAAACACGTGAACAAAAGATGTATTGTTTACAGGTGAGTTAGGAGGCAGATTTTTGTGAGGTTCTACGTAGTGAGGGCCACTACGTTTCGCCACATTTTCCACCTCCGGAAAATTCACAATTTTTGGAGTCTGGTAACTCTAGCTAGATGGCGGAATTTTAGGGTGACCTCCACTAGACTAAGGTAGTTCCATCTTTACCCCAACCATCCCTATCAATGATTTTGAGATATCTCTACCACGAACTTTTCTGTGATTTAAAAAAAAATCAGTTTTCATGGGTAAAATTGTACCCATTAGGCAGCAATGGGTTAAGAACTAATATACATATCTATGTGCATATGCATCACTATCGCACGCAAGGGGGTTTGGGGGTCCAAAACCCCAAAATATCGGTATTTAAAAAAAATTGTGGTTTCCCCCCTTGTGTCGAAATTTGTACGACTTACGATACATGCTTGCAAAACGGCAGCTGGCAGAAGATGGGATGTGAAGCGAAGAATAACGCGCCAATTTGTTTTGGACGACGTTTCGCATCACTTCCACCACCCATAGGACTTCTTTTTGGGGGAAAAACAGCAGCTCTCTCAGCAATGTAACGACCATCAGTAAATGAATTCGTATCGCCGCTGGCGAATAGTAGGTAAGGTTAGGTTATGGTGGCTGCCTCTATAAGAGACACACTCAGAGGCCTATTGTGAGGCCCATTCTTATACCACATATTTCACCCGTTTTTGAAATGTGTATGCAACACTGTCTTTCCAACATATGTTACAGCACACATTTCAAGCGGATTGGGAAAAGGAGGGGACCCACAGTTTAACGCTGAATCCGAACGGCGATTGGAAGTTTTTTCTTTCACTCTTGGAGCTTTTGCCATTGCCTGCCAAGAGCGCAATTGTGCGATTCTTGTAATTCTCATCTGCTTCATGTGGATAGCGATAGAAGTAGATGAGCGTTTTACCAGCCCGAGCTAGGAATCGAACCTAGGGCCTCGGTATGAGAAGCCAGTGCGCTACCCGCTGGACTATCGAGACCGGCCGAATAGTAGGTAAACTATCCGGCATACCAGATATCAATTGTGCATTTAACCACCTCATCTGTGTGAAAGTTTTGACCCACCTCTCAGGCCGAAATATGGACAGGTACAAACTAGATGAAAGGATAGGGTTGGTACGCTGCAACCAAAGCCCCCAAGAAACCTTTACCGCATTAAAAGTTCTCTGCCATTCCACGCTTAACAGCTTAGGACTTCTCTATGACATTGCCCGCATCAAACATTAAAGACTGTGCAGCTAGTAAGACCGCTTCTGACGCATGCCAAAAAGCCAAGTCTTGGCTTGGTCTTAAGCTACTGAAACACTTATCCGAGTGAAAAGAAAGAAGGTACTGCAACTGGTTACTCTATCAATGGCTGGCTCTCTTTAGAGTCTAGACACAGTATTAGGAACTTGTTTAGGTTTATTCCCAAATCGAATTGGCTTCAGCTGGCTATCCACAGTGCCAAATTCGCTTTCGTACGTATTGTATTGAAAATATATCATTTAGGATTTCATCTCTCTGAGACGAAATGGAGATCACACACATTCGTATGTGTGCAAATAAAAACGTGAACCTACGTGTGCGCGTATGCTAGAAATTATTGTGCGGAATTAAAGGGGGAAAGCGAAACTGGGTAATTATACGATCGCAGATTATTCCCGCGTCCGCAGCGGCCTTTGTAACTGACTATTTGATACATATAACGTGTAGCGGCAATTGCCAGCTGACGACCGGCACTGGCAGTGACACTTGGATATCGCACGCTCGTATCAAAACGCAAGCATTTCAATTCCAATTTACATGAAAGACAAACGAACCTCAAGAATAACTACATCCGGCCCATGTTCGGCGCATAGTGGCTATACTCGTTGTGTTCCGATATGACAATGTTCAACTAATAAACAAAAGACAAACCGAAACAGATATGAAGTGTGCTTTCCACACTATGTAAATCGCACGCCTAATGTTATTCATGCTGGGAAATATATGCAAACAGCCGTTTTAATTACCAAACCAAATTTTAAGCACAAACCTCGCTTGCTCGCACAAAAGATCGAATTTGAGGGACGAAGCCCAGTAGGAAAATTTAAATTATTTTCCTAGTCATGATGGGAAAATTATCATAAGTAGTTAATTAATAGTTACTTTCTTGTATAGTAAAAAAAATATGGATCATACTTGTATAATAAGTATAATATAATGAAAAGCTTATCGTGTAGTCACATCATTCATCAGCAGCAACATTCAGTACGTATATTTGCAACATACAATAACTTATTTTCATATGTCAGTGAACTTCACTCAATTGCTTAACTGAAGTCCTTCTTGCAGAGTACATTTAATTTCTTCTTTAGTCAATCATAAAGAGCATTTTCGAATTTTAAGCATTTCATTTTACCGAAATACTTTTAATTTGTATTATTATTAAGAATTAATTATTAATAGCAATAAGATCTCATCTCTAAAAAAATATGATAACAAATGAAAACCATATAGACTCATAAACAAGGTCTATTTATCGACCCAAAATATTTAGCAAAAATTTGGCTCGATGCTCTTTATAATTCATTACAAAAATATATTAGTGGAGTTCACTCTTCATAGCATTTTAGGTGTAAAGTTGCTTTCGTAACAATTTTTGAATTTTCGCAATGTTTTCGAAAGCAGTTGTAGCGACAGATTGCTACGATAGCAATTTTACACCTAAAATGCTATGAAGAGTGAACTCCACTATTATATTTTGACTAAGGAGCGGATTTCCATGCAAATACATGTTTTTTAATTAATCTCAACAAAATGGATGAAATATTTTTCCGAATCAGGAAATTTCTTTTAAAATGGCTTTCAATTGTTAATGCATATTTTTGCATTTTTCGCTTTAAATGCATGTTTTGGAATATTTGCAATAAAATACGAGCATATTTATTTATTTATATACAAGTATATAAAATATAAGCATATTTTTGCACAGGGGCGCATTCATAAAAATATTTCGGGGCGGTTTCAAAAAGTAATTCTTTAATATTTATAAAATGCCTTTTAATTTGTATGTATTTTCAAAGTCGATCCTAATATATCGGGGGGGGGTTCCAACCCCCAAACCCCCCCTGAATCTGCCACTGTTTTTGCATATTTACAATAAAATGCATATCTTAACATAATTTTCAATTTTTATATACATAATATACATAAACTGTCTTATATATTTAAGTAGTTACTAAGAATCAAGAAATTTATTGATTGCAAATTTTGTGAGTCACTCTGATTTTAGATATATATATTTTCTAAAGAAATATCTTCTTCTTTACATTGTAAACACAGTAACTCGAATGTGAATTTTAATTTAAATGTTTGTTCAATTGTTAGGTTTCGTTAGTATTGCATTTTTTGTGTTTACAATAAATTAATAACAATTTTTTTGTTAGCATATTTTTCCAATTTAAGATGCATATTCTCAAATTGTAAATGCATTATAGTAAATAGAATAGAACAGCTGAACAAAAGGAAATCCAAAACGTATTAGTTAAATCGCAATTATATAAAAATTCGTACAATTTATGGAAGATTTAACCGGTTGATTTTTATTATAAGCCCAGAATCTCCAAGGGACGTCCCCAGTATATCATCATCAACGGTCTACACATGCACATACGGTATGGTTGTACATAGTGATGGGAAAAAAATTCATTAATCATTAAAACAACGATTATTAAGTGCAATTAATCGAAGCAAATGGAAAATAATCGAGTAATCGAATGATTTTTTAAATATTTTAACTTAACCGTGTAATTTTACAGTATGTTAATATGTGAATTCTTACCAAATGCCTTATAAGAACAATAACAATGAATTAATAAATGAAAATAAGTCCATATCAAAGGAAAAAATATATATTTTTATTTTATTTGTTCATTGCAGAGTTTAGAAATAATAGTTTTGACAGGCGCGAGGTCGTGAACCTGTTCCTCTTTTCAATGGCAGTTGCACCTGCCTTTGAAAAGAGGCGCTCTACTAGTACTGAAGCTCCTAAAAGATAACAGTACTGACGAGTTATTATATAAAGCTTGGGGTACACCGTTCGCATTTCTTCCCAGGCATTGATGACGTTGCGCTTCAGTTTCAAAACGGGAGCATTCAAAAAAAAGCTAAGCTCGTCCTGAATTTGGGTTAGGTCGTTGTCTTTTTTGCGACGTTTGTGAGCCAGCGACTTGTGGTGGGCCCATAAATCAAATTCCACATCGCATCAAGCCTTCTCAAGCTTTTATTTTGCGCGAAAAAAAGTGTAGTGATACGTTTTCTTTCGATTATTTTAGCATCTAATCGATTAACGTTTCGATTCATCGAAACCCATTTTTCGATACAATTAAATCGTGAATTGAAAGAAAAAAATCGATTATTGTGTATCAAATGATTAATCGTCCCATCACTAGTTGTACATACATTCGTGTACATATGTATGTGCAGTATGTGCGTAATGTTCTCGAAGGTCAAAGATGTCGCTTGCGTAATAATTTCAAGTCAATTGCCATACTCGAATAAAGTCATTAATCTTTATTTTATACGAAAGTGTGTATTAATTAGAATCATACCGCGATTTCAGTTTTTTATTTCAGTGAGTTCACAAAAACAAGTATGATACGGACAACACACTTCTCGAAATCCAGCAATACACATGTTAATGGGTTTTGCAAGAAAGAATGCATTCGAAAGTAAATTGTAAATAATAGGTTTAGATTTAAAGTTCTTTTAGTGATGAGAGGCTCCTTCATCCACAAAATTTTTTAGAAGGACAGGACCAATTATTAATGATTTATTTATAACATACTAGTAGGGCTCCGCGGCTGTGCATGCAAGTTCGAAGTCAATGGGACCAATAAATCAAGTTTCTCTTAACTCTTCGTTGACCCCGATAGATTTTTATGAAATAATTAGTGTCCGACCGAAACCACTTTTTTGGGCCGAAACCGAGTTTCGGTTTTTTTTTTAATATTCGGCCGAAACCGAAACTTTCTAGTTAAAATAAAAATCACCATATCAAGCATTTTTTTCAACAAACGAATTTTACTTTAAGTAAATAAAGAACAAACAAACAAACATAACATAAATAAATAAATACTTATTAATAAAAACAATTTATTCATTTTTTAAAAACATAAACATGAAAAAATCACCCTTTCGTACCTTACTCGCTAATATTCACAATTAAATAATTTAATATTATATGCTAAAAAAAAAGTTTATTTACATTGGTGGCATCTAAATCACTCCTCCTTTCGCTATATATCTGCTACAAAATAAAATGTAAAAAAATATTCTAGAAAGTTTCGGTTTCGGCTTTTCGGCCATTTTTTGACCGAAACCGAAACCACTTATTTGGGCCGAAACCGAAACCGAATATTCGGTCGGACACTAGAAATAATGCTTGTTTAATTATTTCTCATTTGAAGTTCACCATATTTGAAATCATTAGACCTATTAAATTATGTTTCCCAATGTAAACTCTTAACTCATTGTTGACCCGCCAGATTTTATTAAAAAAAAATTAAAACTGTATGCCTACTTATTTTCAATTTCACGTGTTTTCACCAAGTTTGATGTCAATAGACCCATTCATTCATGGGTTTTACAGTTACTCTAAACAAACCCTTAACCCGTTGTTGACCCGTCAGATTTCGATTTAAAAAAAAAGAAAAACACGTATCGAATTTTCATTTGTTATGCTTTTACCAAGTTTAACCCGAATCAGCCCAGTGTTGCCATATGGCAACGCACGATAGACATATTTGTGAACGATCATAACTTACAAACGAATATAGATACCATTACTTTGACACATTCTGAACGCGGAATTGGTTCTGCTTTCACTTAAAATCATTTGGGCGACAGTGCGTATTTGTTTGTATAAAGTAGTGCAACGTAAAGTGAAGACAAAATTTTGAGTGCAAAAAAAAGGGGCATGAAAAAGTAAGTACGTCTAAAATATATACTTATTATCCTGATTGCGTAATGAAATGTGTTTTTTTTAAGTGTTTGAGGAAGGGCGTAACGTCTCATAAGTGTGCTACTCTTAAAAATACTTTTTATGGACTTTTTTTGAAGTTTTGTGTGCCTGTTGCCATATGGCAACGCTGGGCGGGCTAGGGGACTGGTTTCCAGTATAATGATTTTGTTTTGTCTTCTTGTTTTTTGTTTTAATTTCAAAAAAATATTTGAAATATATGACATATACCAAGGTAAGAATCCAAAGTTGGATCCTAAATATAAGGAAAAATTCTAAACTTGCGTAACACTTCTTCTATGTATGATAGACAATTTTACGGAAGATGTACAAAAAGTCCCATTTGCATTTTATTTCGACAAACTTTTCACTGGAATTCCATTGCTTACTTATCTGAGCAGCCGAGGCCGATACTTCTGGACAAGTCGAGAAAATCGAATTCCTAAGAGTTGTCCAATCCCCCATAAAAATGATTTACGTTAAGAACAACGAGGTTATTATTAAAGTGTAAATATCAAAAGAAACCGGAATTCCCTTGACTAAATGGCTGGATAACGCGGTGATGTGTCTAGCGTCGATTTGTTTCGGTGCTGAACCGAAATCAACAGCATCTCGTTACAGCAGTAAACTAAAAAAGAAAATAACAGCCCCACATCCATGCGTTGTAAGCGAGTCCAACAAATATATGGCCGGTGTTGATTGAAATGTTTCAGGAACTCGCATAGCTTTTCGGGGCAAAAAATTATGGCTTTGCATTTTTACTTTCCTAATCGATGCAAGTATTCAGAATATCTGGCTCCTTCATCGACATGGTCAAAATAAAACACTAATGGAGTTCAAGCGAGATGTTGCCATTTACTACTGCAAGCACTGCGGTAATGCGCCAAAAATCTTTAACAGACCGTCGGAGATACGGTTGGATTCTGTAAAAAATACTCTTCTCTACGACAGAATCGATCACCTTGTTATTCTAATAGAAAAGAAGAAGCGATGTTCAGGAGATATATGCAAGTTTATTGTACGTACAGCTTGTAGTAAATGCGATGTAGGACTCTGTTTGCCATGCTTCAAGCCATATCATACAAAATTAAAAAAAAATATTTATCTAGGTTATCTCAACACAAATATAAAAAAAGATTTCCTTATTTTTCTGTTTCGAATAAACACCAAAAAAACAATTTTTTGTTTTTTCAAAGGCTAAAAGCGGTTTTGCTTATATACGAGTATGTAAACCAGTCCCCTAGCCCTCCCAGCGTTGCCATATGGCAACAGGACATTCCGAGCGTCCTGTGGGCAGGATTAAAAAACGAATGATGCAGTTTTTTTATTTTGCATATTAAGAGTATGCTCCTAAAAAATCTTTTTGAAATTCGAAAAAAAATTTACGTGGGCTAATTCGGGTTAAAGTCGAAAGTGCCAAAAATCGTGTTTTCCATACAAACTTTTAACCCTTTGTTTACCCCCTTGAGTTTTTATTTTTCAAAAATTAAAAACACGTGTTTAATTCTTTTTTATTTCAAGTGTTTTCACAAATTTTGAAGTCAATAAGCCCATCGGTTCATGTTTTTTCGTAGGCTTCCGTATACAAAAATTAACCCATTATTGACCGCGTTAAACTTTGATTTTTGAAAAATTGGAAAATACGTGTCTAATTATATAATTTATTATATAATAGACCTATTAAATCACATTTTTTCATACATTCGATTTGAAAAAAATCCCGTCTTAGCAGAGGTTCATTTTTCAATGTACCTATAGTTCAAATTTCATATTTGTAACTTAAGCGGTTTGGGCTGGACAATAATGAATCAGTCAATCAGTCAGTCAGTTGGGACAAACAATTATATGTATAAGATTTATGCCTTGATCGTTTATTTATAAATAATTAGGAATAGCTTTTATGTTTTGCTAGTGCTGTTGTATTGTTAAAAACGAAATATTAAGTTTTAGCTTTACAAAAATTAAATTGTTCAGAAAGAAGTTTTGAATTGTCCTGAACCAATTTTTCAGGAATACTGTGGCATTAGTAATCCATATATGCATGTACAGCATATCTTTTTCAATAATATTAATCACTGCCGTTAGCTAACATTTACACTTTTTTAATTATCTTAAATTGTATAATTTTATTGAAAAATATGAATTGAAGTAAAAGCTGAGTGTAAAGTTTTAAATATTACAAAGTTTTTATTTTTCCAATTGCAGTCTTTAAACCGTGAAAATTCACATAAAACAATCTTGCTTAAATAAATGACAAGCATTGATTTATACGGCTTAAATAGAACTTGTACATTCAATTTGTTTGTTTTTAATTAAAACCAAATGCTTAGCAAATCACCATTTATAAACTCTGACTCGAATTGCACCATTCACAGCCAACTCATTAGCATAGCTTGTAATGTGGGCCTAGAGAAAGTTTAGTTGTGATAAATGGGTGAAAACGCAAGTGGGTGAAAATTAAATGATCGTTGAAAATTTTCAAGTAGTATCATCTACTAAACATTTAACACCCACATACACTTGAGATCAAACGTTAATGATCAAACTTGTAAGATGTAGCAAAGTAGGTGGGTTATTTTCAATCCGATCGTGAACTGCACTGCACATCGGAAGATATTATGGTTGGTTGAACCCATATGTCGCTTCGTTAAAAAAACATCACCAATACAATTTACAACATAAACTTTAACTTTTCCTTTGCGATTATTTCAGTCTCCGATTTGATCTGTCGTATAGTATGAAATAATCACTTGTGCCATGGTAGCCACATGTTTAAGTGAATCGTACGGCGATCGTGTAATGATAATATTTACCGTTGTGCAGTTTGTAGTAACGCAAAAGCACAAGAAGCTTTAACAATACCGACGAATCTAAAAAAACATACCATTTCGAGGGGTTTGTGGCAGGCTATTCACTCGATAATCAATTTTGCCCGTTTACGTTTTTCGTTCACTTGCCCGCAGCATCGTTAGTTAATACACTTAGCAATATGACACGCGACTCACTTGCGTTGCGACAACCGCAATGAAAATAATTGCCTCATTTATAGTAGTGAATCGCTTTCGTCGTTCCTCGCTACAGCGCGCCTGAATGTGTTCGCCACTGGAGCAAATACAAGCGCTGGTAAATAAGGAATAATGCAGGTTTCGAAAAGCGGACATTTGTGCGCAAACGCAGATATTGAGTTGCGTGGTGTTGATGCAGTACCCAAGCAAGTTTTTGAGCATATGTGTCGTAACTGCCACTTTTATTTACACAAATGTGCTAATGCACTTCTTTCAATGTTTACAATAACTGTAACAACACACATATGTCCGATACACTATTTTGTATTCAGTTGGTCATATAAATGGGAAGCACTGATGTAAATTTGGCATGCATCCTAAATTACCTGAGTGCGTTTTTCGAAAAGTAACGGCTACTATCGATTCTTGAGTTTACGACGACCGATAAAACATTTCTTGCTGACGTAATTTATATTGCGGCATTGAGTACATTCGATCCACTTCTTGCACACTCGACGCAAGTGCAGCAAATTGAACGAAATCGACACGGCACAACGGTTGCGGATGTTTGAATCAATACGCCGAGGCGAAAAATACAGTTTCGTATAAAAGGGCTATGTGTGCGTCAAAGTTCTTTCGTCGCCACCGAAGAACTGAGTAAACGCTTTTCACATCTGACGAAATCAACAATCGAAAGTGGAAAAATATCAAGAGTCATGTGTCGTTTCGCTCCACTCTGATTTCGCGTTGAGTTATTCGCCACTGATGTGGCAGCCGCGTGTGCCGCCTACCCAGCCTTGTTCGCCAGTTGGGGTAACTCGGTGTGCTCGCGAGCCATCGCAGATTCAAGAGGTTTAGGGCGAGCGGTTCAGTTGCCCTTTCTTCTTGCTGTTGCTGTAGCGCTGTTGTTATTATTATTGCTATTTAATTCGCGTGCCAGTGTCCCTTGAAATATGGAACTCCGTTTCGCTTTTCGTGATTTCATTTCGATCGAATTTAGTGTACGCTTATACTATAGGTATGTAGCAAATATCCGTGTCTATTTACTTAGAAGTCAAAGTGATGAGAGTAATTTGTCTTTTGCTTCCGCAACAGAGTTTTATGGTATTAATAATAACGACGATATTTGACCGCATTCATTTTATACCGATAAATAATTCATACCATGAAATAACTAAAACCATTATTTATTTTTAAAAGTTTTACAACGATAAGAAAATATATGTAGTTGTCTATAATAAAGCCAACAATGGCTTTCTGAAGACAATGTCAGCCGGGCTTTAGTAAGTATCGCTAAATGTAACACAATTATGGAGACTACCTCTATTAAGTATATTCCCTTGTAAAAATTTCGTAAAGATTCTAAAGCCGTTTATATTTTTTAAAATTTGTTCCGTAAGATATTCGAAGCCAAAGCAAAAATTGAACGTCCTTGATAGTGGAAAACATAAAATGCTTTCACACGATGAGGCTTGTCACATGCAACTGTCAAAAATGGGGAAATGGAGAACAAATCAGGGGAAAACAACAGGGGGAAAAGAAAACTCTCGGACAACGATGTGCTCATACACATTTCCATCAAGCTGCTGGCCGGCGAGATCACTGCAAACAACCACAACTGCTGTGTAAAACTTCCAAATTGCATGCAGCCATTTTGCCTTAGAACGTACTGAAAATTAGAAAATGCAAAAAACCGTATAGTACATTTACAAAAACATGTGCGCCATGCTACCGTACACTCGTCCGTCTACCTTACCCACACATGAGTGCAAATTTAAATATTAACACGTAAATGACTCGTACGCCGGAGTCGCCATTGCGGAACCTTATGCAGCGATTTGCTCAACGGGCCTTTACCCAATAATAATCCATAATATGTAATTAACAACAACCCAATAACTGATAGACGTTTAGGCATATATTCTCGGAAAGTTGTATTTCTATTTTAAAATTTCTCATTTTTCTAGCATCTCAACTGCGTAACTATGTTCTAGACTTTGATATTTTAAAAATCGAATGTTTAGAAAACATTTTAACAGAAATAAAACTATGTAAAACTATGGAAAATTGTGATATCCGAATCTAATCTGCAACGAACTTAACCCCAAAGAACACTTGTAAGTATGTTAACTACCAAGAAGTTAAATCGGGCTGGGTGTAGCGTTCACATCACCTTATGCGGCTAACTTAGTACACTATAACTTGTACACTATATAGATATTTTATAGCGCTGTACAGTGTCTATACATGCGCGGCTGCAGCTAGTGCCAAGGTTCTTGGTTTCAACTCATTTTGCTTGCGATTTGAGCACCCTACACAGTGCAATGCTCCGTCCACATTTCGTTGCTTTGATAATAACGATACGAAATATTTCCAAAAAAATGATCGTACATATGCATATACATACGTACACTCCATATATGTATATCTCATGCATACGAGTTTTTAAAAATGCACTGCTTGTACTTAAATGGTACAGTTAAATAGTACAGTTTTAAACTGCCTCGCTCTTTTATAGGGTATGCGACAATTAGGCTCAATATACTCGTATAGTATGTATGCGGTTTCGTTGCTCTTGTAACTCACTTGCTTTCAGTGCAAGTTAGGGGCGATTACTGATAGGTAGGCATTACATTTCATTGCCATAAGTTCAGAACAACTTCAGTGTCATGCATTTGTCTACAAGTATGAATTATCATTCACGGTTATGTTTTTGCAATGAATTTGCTACAAAACTACCCGCTGTTCACGCGCAGTCCACGCATTTAGATATTATAATATATAATATTGCTCTCAATAAAAACATACTCATTTTTTTGCAGACATATGTATATATATACCATTGGATGGACATGAAATTCGACACAGTTCGAAAACAAGTTTTATCTTACTGCGGTTACACCTTATAATTAAGCGAACAATATTGATTGTGGTTCATATTAGATTACTTCAAAACTTTTTTCGTAAACCCGCATTAAAACAAGTACACAAAATATGCATTTGTTGGTGTTAATAAAGTGTATGAACATTTTTAACATTTCAAGGAATATAATAATTTATTATTTTTTAATACTTTATTAGTCAGCACTGGTCAACAAAAAAAAGGGATATGGAACAAATACGCATAGGTTTATAATTTTTCCGAAAGTGTATTCAAAATTGAAACTAATATTTGTCATCAGGGGCGTAGCCTGACCCCCCAATACTTACTTACTTAACTGGCCATAACAACACGTTACCGGGTTACGGCCTGTCGTAAAAGCTCTCTCCAGGCGCCTCTGCTTTGCGCGCGCCTTCTCCAGTTGGTCACACCAAGAGATGATAGGGAGTCCTCAACTTGATCCTTCCACCGGAGACATGGCCTCCCTCTTCGCCGTCGACCTCCAACTACCGCATCGAATACCTTTCCGACGGAGCTTCAGCGTCCATACGGCATACATGGACAAGCCAGCGTAGCCGCTGGATGTTAATTCGCTGTGCTACGTCAATGTCTTTAAAAAGCTCATACAACTCGTTGTTGGTTCGCATACGATAGTCGTCGCCAATACGAACAGGGTCGAAGATTTTGCGAAGAACCTTCCTCTCAAACACCCCAAGGGCCGCTGTGTCGTTACGCGACAGTGTTCATGCTTCTGCGTCATAGAGGAGCACGGGCAGAATAAGCGTCCTATAGAGTGAAAGTTTTCTCGAGAGTAACCCTCGCCTTATCTCCAGGCTGACATCATTGCTGCTATTTATGGCGGTGCCAAGGTAGACGAATTCCTTGACAACTTCAAAAGTATACCTGTCAGCCTCGACGTGAGACCCTAGCCGCTGCGACTCCCTGCGTGTAGACAGCATATACTTCGTTTTACCCTCATTTACCACCAGACCCATTTTAGCAGGTTCTCTTACGATTACCGCAAAAGCAGCGGTGACATCTCGCTTGTTGCGTCCGATGACGTCAATGTCATCCGCGTAAGAAACGAGCTGGATACTCTTGTTGAAGATTGTGCCATTGCGATGTGCACCGGCCTTGCGCAGAACACTCTCCATGGTGAAGGTCGCATGACAAAGGATCGCCCTGTCTGAATCCTGGGCATACGTTCCTCCAGCCATATTTTGCAGATGAGCTGATGCATGCACGCAATCAACTCACCGCAGCCGGGCTTGAACAATTCTGCTGGTAGCCCGTCCGTCCCCGCAGCTTTATTGTTCTTGAGTCGCTGCATAGCGACTCGACCGTCTGCACAACTTCACTACTGGCGGTATTGTTCTATTCGTCACCTGCGAGCAGCTTGGTGAAGTGCTCCTTCCAAAACCTCTGTACACCATGCGCACATCGTTCACATAGGAGGTGTAACACCCTATCAAGATCTGATACATTGGACCAATTTGAAAGCTCGAAGCACGATGTGATGTTATTTGCTTTCGTTATTTTAGAAGGGGGCTGTTTATCACCAGAGGCCGCAACAACGCGTTTGGATACCACACTGCTGTAGCTCCTGGTCGTGAGCCGTCTGTTTAATTCAGCGTCGTTGTTCACAGTTTGGGCCTGTGTGTTTTGGAGCACTGGGAAGTTGCCTTCATAGTCATTTAATATCGCGAACCTGTTTTCAGTGTTGATGTGACCATATGTTTCAAATGCCTCTTTTTTGCTTATTTTTTTATCGTCATTATCTCAATAAGTTTATTTTCTTTTTCCCATTTAGGGCAGACGTCCCTGTTAAAGGCATTATGATTTACGTTGTCACAAAGAATGCAAATTCTATTGGTGCATTCTTCACACCCCCCTTCCTTGCCACATAAAATGCAACGCTTTTTGGCCTTGCATCCCATTTTTGTGTGGCCTAGTCTACCACAGTTAATACATTGTCTAGTTGGAGGAAAGTAGTGTAAGACTTTGAAATTCGTTAAATAAAATGTGACTCTCTCCGGGAGTTCGCAGCCCTCAAAAGCGAGTTTTATCGTTTCTGTAGGAAGGAACTTGTTTTTCTCTTCTCATAATTCTCCTAGCCGACACTATCTTAACCTTAGAACCGTGAGTTAGGCACTCAGTGCCCATATTAATTTTTTATGTTCAATTTCGGTGATTTGGGAAATCCAATTTGTTTTTTTTTTTGGTAGGCAGATAGATTGTACTTTTGTTTATATGTTGCCCAAATAACAGGTGTATACCTCTTATAATAAGAAAGTTATATCATTTTATAAGATGAGTACGCTATACGTGACCTGGGGCACTCAGTGCTCATAATATTTCCTCATATATTTTGTATGGATAATGATAATTTGCTAACGGTTTTTGGTGGTTATTGTGGATTTCTAATCAGTTTCACGCAAAAATTGCAAGTTAAGAGTTAATTTTTAGTAGTGATAATTATATTTTTTGGAAATGAGTGAAGAATTGGCGGTTTATTTGGCTAGCCTATGCCGTGAATTGACCGAAGAAGAAGAGGAAAAAGATCCAAATTTTTTCAATGCTCATGTAAGCGATGTGATGATGGTGGAAATGAACCTACATTTTATGGTGATCACGAACTGATACCCAGTGACCAGTCTGACTTCGGGGAAGATAATGCTCAGCCCATTCCAGATCCACGTTTCGAAGAATATGACAACGAGGAAGCTGCAGTAGACACGGATCCTGATAAAACAGGCTTGTTTTTGTTAAAATTACCGCCCCCCCTATTAAAATTTCTTGAATGGTGGAATTAGTTTGGTACGAATAGTTTTTTAATCAATAGAATGCTTTTTTCTGAGATCAAATATTTTATTTTATTATAATCAGTAGCCTTATAATAATGAGGTATATGACTTAATGTCATTCAACAATACCATTATTTATGCTATTATCTGTTGTACAAAAATTATTTCTTATTGGCTCAAATTTTTACGTCGTGTTTTTAGAATGGCAAAGTCATTGATAATGTCATCACAATCTAGAGACATGAGCAAATCTGATTCTATAGTTAACAAAGCAAGTGCATTTAATCGTTCCGCAACCAGCTTTGATCTCAAATAGTTTTTTACTCGCCGCAGCACGGAAAATGATCGTTCAGCGCTACAATTTGATACGGGTGTGCAAACAAGCATTCGGTACGCTATATCAACATTCGGAAAAACTGTGTAGAGCTCATTGCTTCTTAATAATTTCAGCAGATCCATAGGAGAATTTTTTTCCATATTCTTTTTGGCGCAGTAACTTTTAAATAAAATCATTTTATTTGCAAACGATGCTTCGATGTCTTGATCATAAAAATTTATCAACTGAGCAGATTTTTCACGAATTTCTTCTTTGTTCAAACAATGCATGTCTGTAATAACTGAAAATTTCTGATAAAGGACTTTGTACGCTTTTCCTCTTTTTTGTAATTCCGATACAATTTTATCTAAAATGACGTTAAAGGTATTTATTCTAAAGTTTTCCCGGCCAACGAGTTCAACTTCCCCATCTCTCGATTCATCGCATCTAAGTTTTCTTGTCTTTTTTCGCGTAGTAGCCGTTTTGTATTCTTGATTTTCGGAAACAGCGAGCGCTTTTTTTTCATACAAATCAAAATCTTCACGCGTATCACTAATCATTTTGGTCAAACCTTCTAAAAGTTCAATTACCTCAACGATCGTTGTATTGACATTTTGTAATTTTTTACTCACAGAATTTAGGGAAGATAAGAGGAAGCTCCACAACTGTTGCATAAACGCAGTTTCTAACAATTCAAGTTGTTGTCGAATACCGAAGGCTTCGATTCGCGTTACACATTTTTCAGTGAGATCATTTTCTATTTCTTCCAAAGCTGAGATGACTTCTGGGGAATGATGTTCAAGAGCGTGAACGGCATCATCTTGAGCTGACCACCGAGTGCTTGACAGTGACTTCACAGTAATTATTCGTCGAGTCGGAATTTTCACAGTGTTTCGTTAAGATTTCCCAGCGGTGGGTTGATGCAGAAAAAAAATTGTACACGTTCTGGATCGTTGCAAAATACGTTACGGCCATCGGACAACTTTCTGCGGCATGTTTTCCAACTAAATTCAAAGAATGAGCAGCACAAGGCGTATAATCGGCGAATAAAAAAAACATACGTGATCTGTGCGAGCAGAGCGCGGGTTCCAATGTTAGAACCCGCCATACAAAATGTTTGCTTGGATGACATGCGCATTCTGTATGTTTATTTTCTTTGCGCTTATAAATCGATTTTTTTCTCGATTCAGGCATTTTACACTTAGAATTTTGGTACGCGTGCCAACAAACCAGGCGGGAAATTCAATTCCCACGAATTGAACAAGTTTTCAAAGTTTCCGCTAAAATTTGCCGCCCCTCAATTCTTGCCGCTCTAGGCGACTGCCTACAATGCCTGCATGGTAAATCCGGGCCTGCTAGTCATACATGACTATAATGAGCATAAAGGTGGTGTCGATACTTTTGACAAAATGCTACGTGGATTCACTCGCAAAAGAAAAACAAACCGCTGGCCCATGGCATTATTTTAGAATATGCTGGATGTTGCTGGGCATGGAGCGTTCAGGCTTTTTGAAAAGCCCAAAATATTTTTGAAAGAGCTCTCTATGGAGCTAGTACAGAAACAATTGCACAACCGATACAAACCAAAAATTAATTCTACCACAAAAATTGCAATGGATTTGATAGATTTCAAACGGGTTCCTGCAGTACCGAGATCGCGTCCAGCAGTACAGGTAGACTTTCGTGATTCAAGTTCAAGTTCAGTTTTAAAATATATTTAAAATTTTCTTTTCTTGCCTAAGATCAACACTTTGAAACGGCGGTGCGAAATCTGCAAAACTGCTAAAACCGACAACAAAACAACAGCAGTTTGTGACCATTGCCTTACTCCGACATGCACCAAATACTATATAAGGGCATGTGAAAAGGTTCTTTCTCGCAAAATATTATGCCGATGCGACAATACTCCAACAACGGCAACATCAAATCAAAATTCATCAAAAAGACAGTGGATAATTTCACCCAGTTGAGCGGTTCAAAACCAAAACATTATATGTTTTTTATATATTTCAGTTAAAAACCTTTGTTTCTAACAATAAATACTTGTTTCAATAAATTATTTGCATAAATAAGCGAAATATTTGCATTTTTATAAAAAAAAATTCATAAAAAGCTTAAATTTCCATACAAAATACATTACTGGGCACTGAGTGCCCAAGTCACGAGATTAAGTTGTATAGCCAAGTCACGGTTCTAAGGTTAATGTCAGATTCTATATTTTTGAAGATTTCCTCATCTGTGAATCCATAAGGAATGTTTTTGATCACTCCATATGTTTCCACCATACTTCTCGGTATGAAGGATCTAATTTTAGCATCATCAATTTAGCTTTTGGTTTTTTACGCACTGATTTGCTTGTATTTTATACAAGGATTTGCCAAGGGCTTTTATCTGTTTAATTCCGTTAATTTCCATGTTCCTAATCTTACTCCAAAGGAACAGGCCATTTTTTGTTAAACTGTTGTCAAAAAGAGGTGAGGTGGATGTGTCTAGAAGAACTGCGAAATCTCCTTTATGATTATTTGAGTATGTTACTGTGTCAGTCGATGCGTTATTGTTTGTTTCAGTTTGTCCACACATGTTCAATTCTACCGCGGCGTTGCCTAACTTCGTTGTTAACGGTTGTGCGCCATTTTGTTTAAAATATGTACCTTTCGGTACCAACATGCCTTGTAACGGAATTCCACTTGGTTCCGTTATCGTTTTTTCTGATTTGCTCTTCTTTCTTTCTTTAGTCTTGCTGTCTGAAGATTTTATTTCATTATCACGTTTCATCAGATCAGACAAAACCCCGCACGAAATTTCTTTTGAGCACGTGCCTTCTGCAGAGGTTATTGGCCTTTTTTTTACCTTTCCTTGTTGAATGTCCAGTTGTAAAATCTGTAAGTCCCTCCAGGTCGTCATAACTGTCTCTAAAAACGTCGCCAGTCCCAGCTGCGGTGCCAGACGCCGAAGCGCCCGCCATCCCAACTGCCTTTTATACGCTTACCTTCTCCTGCAGTTGCCTTCACCTGGTATCGAAATTACTTGTGTTTCTGCTTAAACTCCTGCAAATTCTGTCACACCAGTAGTCCAATGTGTTATTCCTTGATCCGCCTGCGCTCAAGATTTTTTTTAAATTTTTTGCCACCAGAAGGAAAAAGCGTCCGTCTCCTACGATTGTGGGTATTTAATCTAACACGTCACACGATTGCCCGAATAAAAAAAAAATTAAATAAATTCTCAAAAAATTTGAAAGCACCGACAAAAATGTCCCTATGGTTGCTGCTCGAGTTGCCGACAAAATTCGGCTCAGTTTTTAATTTTTTGTCTGGTTTCAACTGTTCACACGATTGACGCTACTGTACCGATTTCGTTCGGCGCAACAGGAGGCAGATTGAATATTTTTGACATTTGCGTCGAAACCGAATCGAGTTCACACGATTAGCATTTGATTTTTTTTTAATGCGTAAATTTTCTACGCATTGCGGCAATTGTGGGCCCTTACCTTTAGAATCATGCTCAAGAATTTCGCCTATTGACATTTTGATTGGTTTCGACAAAATAAGAAATTGAACTTTCGCAAAATAAATAAAGTGGGAATTTAAAATATTTTAATGAAGAAAAATCTAAACAAAAAAATAACAAAACACATGTGCTGCCTGATGGCCAATAGATGAGTTGTAATGGAGGGGTCATCACGTGAACTTGTCATCACAACTCCTGTAAACGAATACAGGAGTTGTGTTTCTTCAAATAAGCTTACGTCAGATATTAATTTAATTTTGTTTTATACACTTTGATTTCTCTCACATCTATCTATCAAAATAGGAGGTACTTCCACTTCTTTTTAACGTTTTTCTTTAAAAATGTGCTACCACTTTTAAACACAAATTTGTGAAATCCACAAAAGGAAAATATTTTACAAAACGAATTTTTTCACATTAAGTATCACAGTCAAATGTTCAACTTCCACAATATTGGCATGATAAATGACTATAGAAGCTCAGCACAGTCTTAGCATGAGGTGTGTTTACTATCAAATAGTTTGTACCACAGTATACAGTAGATCAGATTTTGGCATGGGTTCAGATTTCTTTATAAATAGAAAAAAACAAACGGTCTCTGATTCATTTAAGTGCAGCCTACACTCTCGATCACTTTTTTGCGATTAGTTACTACGCTGGACACTAAAAAAATTTTCATGTTAAATGTGCTGCTGTCAATACAACAACGATTTCCTAGATGTTTCTTGTTTTTTAATTTTTTAATACAGTACATTCCGTTTAACTGCATTCAGTTTCGATGCACATGAGTTGGGGCACTTAAGCGAAAAATGCAGCTAAGCGGAATATCGAAAAAAGTTTTTGGAAACAGCAAAATTTTTTGGATGTAGATCCTTAGCGCAAATATAAAAAAATTTCAAAATATATCAAAATATATATAATATACAATATATATATTATATTAATATTGATATATTATACATATCAAAATTTTGCATGAACGAATCTATTGAATTATTGAAAAGATTACACCAGTGTAAGACTGAAAAAATTTTTATTAGCAAATGAACCGATATCTTATAGATGCTTATGCATACATGTATGTATGCACTCGATATAATGAAAATATTTATGTACATATTCTTATATTCTTATACTTATACTTATTCTTATACAGCATACTCCATGATGTACTTTTCTTTTACATATGTACTTATACATCATTGCCAATGACGCGTTTGTCATCAAAACGCCTCTCTGAAAAATCTCCAGGTTTTTCTTATTAGGAATCACTGGTGACGACATAAACGTATTCATTTGCGTTAGCACATCATCTTGTCTCGAAAGATTTATGCCCTATGGTTCCACAAAACAATATAGCCCTTATTTCAAATTAAAAGTGAAAGAAAAATACCTTTCCGGAGTGACCAAAAGTGTGCATTGATGAATTTAGCACATCAAACCAACCAATTACTAGCTGGATTATTTCGGCAGTTTCTGTTGGCTTATACATTTCCATCCCTAAGGAGGAGCAACGTCGTATAGCAGCGACGGTGGTGTTGGAAAATAGTTGCACAGCTAATTTTACTTTCTGCCGACCTGGAAATGTTGAAGAATTTCGTGATTTACATTGACCCCATTATTATAGTTATCACAACATACCGATCCCTTTGACTGACAAATGCTCTTCAGTCAGTTTGAATGTAATAGACGCGTCTGATTTGCTTGTGTGCTTCATCAAGTCAGCTACGGTCCGCGGTGTTAGCAAGTCGCCCCTCCAAATAAGGCCACTGTCCAACAAATGGTTACGCAGTAGCTTCATAAGATGAGGCGCATCGGCGAATGTAAATATTTTGTCGCCCTCATGCGACGGGTGTGGAAACTATCGCTTATCTCAAATATTTAAATCATATTGGAAGTCAAACAGAAATTGTCAATTTGTTGTCAATTGTCAATTTTATAAAGTTTAAGGAAGAAGAATTAAAAGAAATTAAAAAGCAAACGTTAGAAAGTAAGCGACATAACATGGAAATGGAAAACCTGAGGAAAAGGGAAATAGAAATAAAATTGGAGAAAACTAAGAGAATTATTGAAATTGAAGAACTTAAGCTTTCAACAAAGGAAGCTTAATATATGTTTCATAATAAAGGTTAACTTTAAAATGTGAATGGCACAGTTTTAATGCATTTATTTTTAATTTCATTTCAAATACATTTTTTATACTTTAACTGAATTTCAATCTAAATAAATAGAAAAATGTTTTATGTTACAGAAGTTGTTGGTATTTTAATATATTCTGATAGAATTAGTATTGAAACTATTGATAAACTTGAAGGGAGTGAATAAGCTATACGGTTTCTAATTTTTTGCGCTTCATGTAGTGTTTGCATTTCCAACTCTGTGACGCTTTGCGTAAAGGACTCCTGGCATTCGTCCCCATCACAATCAAAAGTTGGATCGATTTAATCAAAATGATCATTGAAGTGAATGCATAAGTTGTGTAACATTGCACACACATTGAATATTTTAGCTGCTTTTTGCGGACTGTAGTGCAGTTCTCTAGCCCCAAGCAAACACCTCCAACGACTTTTAAGTAATCCAATTGAGCGTTCTACAATGTTTCGGCAGCGAGAATGTGCTAAATTAAATTTTGCCTCAATGCTTCCTTCATTTGGTGTTCTAAAAGGAGTTATTAACCAGGGTTGCAGGGGATATCCGGCGTCTCCTATAGATGAAATTGGTATTTAAATTCGTAAATAAACTTTATTTCAACTAATTTACCTAGCATATAAAAGTTGCTGCGATTATTGCAAAGATGTCTTCTTAGTTTTGAAACATTCCACACTAGAGAGTCGTGACAAGCCCCTGGATGCGACGCATCAACAAACCTGAACCTCATTTTTTCGTCACAAACCTAGATGTGTTTAACATAAACATACAGACCTATAGAATATATTTATGTATCATTTAACAATACTTACGACAAGAGCATTTAAACTAAAATAGCCTTTTCTATTATAAAATGAGTGCTTATTGTGTCTTGGTCCAACAATTTTTATATGGGTGCCATCAATGCTCCCCATAACACCAGGAATCCTAAATTTGTTATAAAATTTCAGAGCTGCGCTTCTCATTTCTTCATTACTCATCCATTTTATCCATAAAGGGCATAAGTTAGTTTCAAAAACATGAAGTATCTCTTGTAGTACGGCGCTCAAAGCAGATTGCGACAATCCAACATCGTATTCTCTACCGACACCCTTTTGGTAACCACCTTCAGCAAAGAAGCGTAGACAAGCTGCCAAGTTCACCAATGGTGGTATACCAAATGATTTCAAAGGGCTTGAAGTTTTGTTTATTGTCACATCAAGCAAATATTTAAAGGCAGCTTTCTTCAATCTATAGTACTTATGGAACCTATAAAATATGAATTTTAGAAACAGCACAACATCGTCACTTCGTTATAACAAAATATTAATTTAATTACAATTCGTCCTGCATTTCAAGAGGATTTGAAGTGTCTCTGATGGCTCTTCGAGCAACTCGTTCATCGCACACATTTTCATCTTCTAAAAGCTGTCTTTGTAAATTTATGTTTATCATTTTGATTATCATTAAATTATTCACTTTAGACAAATAATAAACATTCGCGCCGGGTAAAATCGCAAAATATTCTTTAAATTTTCACAAATTTAATAAATATGTACATACGTTCAAATCTGTATTTTGAATGAAATTTCACTTCATGTCACTTTGACATGAAATTCGAAATTTCGATGTGAAATGTCGTTCACCCGAAATCGTTTCACATTCATGGTAAGGTGAACTATTTCGGGTGAACGAAATATTCCGCTGGTGAAATTTTTCACCCGAATATTCATGATAAGGGCGAATATCAGCTACTTACCCGCTGTTACGTTCAGGCTTTTTAAAAATTTGCGGTTTGTAGGACCCATGTCGCACACCACTGCCACGACTGGGAAACCAGCTTGGTCTAGTGCCACAACTATTGACTCCATTGTCTGTTTCGTCATTGGAAGGTCGAAGTCAAAGAAGACCGGCTGTTTCCATGACTTTCGCAAGCCCCGCGCCGTCACCACCTGCACATATGTAATTCGCTGCTTTCGGCACACAGTCTGACCTCTGATCGTACTCATATACTTCTGCCACCTTCATCTCGTCGAAGGACAGTACACATATTTCGTCATTGTACGTCAAATCAGTCAGTTGCCGCATGAAATCAATGGATGTCGTCAGAATGCCCTCATCCACCGTGACTTTCCGGTACCATCTTTGCAGCGTCATAATATATGTGGAAGTGGGAAACCTTTGCCATATAAATGATTATACGCCCGAGGCCCGGACGCGTGCAGACATATGGCATTCGATATGTGTGCCCAGCTCCAATTAAGTTTTAAATCTGCGAAATCATTTGCAATGTTTCTTACTTTGGAACCTTTCTGGTAAATGAAAACAACCCTACCTGTACACATAATTTTCCGAACCTGGCCATCGGTGAAAATGGAACGCACAGTTTGCATAACCGCATTCTGTTGTTCCACTTTCTGTTGCAGCCGACTGTTCTGGTCCTTCAACTTTTTGATTTCCGTTTTTAAGGACTCAACTTCGATGGCCATGGAAAAGTGCTCCATTGAAGGGCTAAAAATAAAAAATGTCATAAATACACTTTGTTTGGTACCCTTGATGATGTCTATCATATCACATTAACCACGCTACTTACTGTGCGTTTCATGATACTAAATCTTGTAAAGTACTTACTCGGTCTGGGTTTCGCACTCCTTGCATCCCACAACTACGCCGTCCGGAGAGGGTTCAATACTAGACAAAATTATTAAGTTGTAACTGAAACTAATATGTATTTGAATTTTGTAAGCATGAACATACTTCATAGATGCGGATGTTGACTTCTTGACTTCTTTTTTTGCCGGTCATCACATACAGCCATACTCGTGCTAAAATCATAAAATTGTATTTTCCATATATTGTTATTGCCTAAGGTACGAGTATGTACTTACTCCAAATCCGAATGGAATGCAGAGTCATTGCCGCAGTCAACCCGGGTTCAGTTTCACGACTGGTTCTGAAATATTTTCAACCCATTTAGCAAATTCAACCGAATTCAAAATTACCATGATAAACTCACAGCATGGCAAAGTTCACCGATGGCATAGCGCATCTGATAATATCAGTGGGCAAGAAGTGATCCGCGCATATGAATGCGTTTGCCGGGAACACTTTTTGGCACATCGCACTCCACTTCGCCCTTCTCCGCTCGTCTTCAGGAATTTTAAAAAAGGTTCCACTGCCCTTTGTCCTTTTTTTATTACACAATTGGCACTTTTGCATTTCGTCAAATTGTCAACAAGAATGAGAAATGTTCAAACCGAACTTGTAACGGAATTTAAAATTCTCGTGCACGACTGTGCTGTCAGAAATTGATAGCAACTTCTCGGCTAAATCGATGAAATTTTTTCTTATTAATCTACTTACCTTTGCTTACCTATCAAACAATAACAAGTGTGCAAATTAACTGATTTGCAAGTTTTTATTAAATAAAAAACATTACATTCGTGCAAAAAATTGTACCATATAATTTATTTATTTTCGTACAATGTTCCATGTAATATTTTAATGGCGCTACTAAATATAAATCACAATGTCATGCCTTTAACAAATTAAATAACTCATATAAGGGTTGAAAGCAATGCGAATCATTAATTATGTTCCAATTTGGAAATTGGTCAGGTGTTTTCATTTCAACCTATACGGCAACAAGATAAACATAACCTATACGAGATGCTCACGATCACCTGTCACGCCCACTGTAGTGACAAAAATTAGCTACACTAATTATGTATTTCCGTGATCATATGGAAGACTAGCTTTAGTCGACATAAGAGAAAATTGAGTTATTGCGTTGGGAGCTTTATAAAAGTCAATGGTCAGCATTGGTCAGAACATCTTATGTGCACATAATTTTAACTTTTCAGTTACGCTTCCATATGACTACAGATTTATACGGCAACCATAAGCTTTTTGGGATTGCCACGTCCACCTGTAATACAAGCATTACTACATATATTGCTAGACGCTTTTGTGTTTGACTTGGCAAGCACAGGTTGTGTAGGGTTAGTCCCTTCACTTCACTACGCTTATAAGAATAGGCTATATGTACAAGTTTCTACACAGCTACCTACATGAAAAGCAAATTATTCTGTGAAATAAAGAGAAAAAAGAGATTAATCACGTTTTCTTCACATATCCACTGTAGTCACTAAAATCGGTCCCGTTGTATTTGAATATGAGGTAAAACCTACCTGTGACTATACTTTTGAAAAAATGTTCTTAAAATTACTATAACGTCTTACAGTTTTTTCGAAATAATGGATAATAATAATCATGGAAAAATAAACTCAAAATTCACATAACTGAAACTGATATCTATATATATGATACATTTTAAATAGATATATTTTTGGAACTATATTTATGGGCTAAAGCGTTTTGATCATGTCTCCGTCCGCGTAAAACAAATCTTTGATATCACGTTTGATAATCTTTTAAATCTTGACATTATCATACTAAGTTTCAAAAACAGTCTACGAATTCGAAATCAGCGACCCCCTAATTACCTTAGAATCAGAAAGGCAATTTTGCTGTTATTGAGTGTAATCATTAGACTATTATCACTGAACTGTTCGTTTTTATAACACAAGCCAAATATCACGGTGAATGATATACTTGCAAGAAGAAGAAAATATGTGGCACTTTAATAAATAAATAATATGACCACGGAGCAGGATATAAATGTGTTATTTGACGAAATACTGCTGACAGAGGAGCGACTGCGGCAACAAGGTTACGAAGAAGGCTTCGAAGCCGGCCGCGTGCAGGGCCGTGTAGAAGGATATCAGTTGGGTTATTCCAAAGGACTCGATTTGGGTATAGAATTGGCAGGTATTTATGCTACTGTGGTAGCACAACAGCAACTAGCGTGCACAGAAAAAATACAGAAAACACTGCAGCTGCTGCGTGACAGCATTGAAGTCTTTCCGAGAAAAAACGACCACGACGAGAATATCATCGGTGCGGTGGAACACATACGTTCCTTGTATAAGCATCTTCGAGTGTTGATCCGAGATCCGAAGCAGAAGGTGACAACACCTGGGGCAAACAAACCGCTCGCAGATGAACACAAGGATTATTCGTTTTAAGAATTATTGATATAGTAATATCACAAGTGCAATGGCCTCGTCACAAATCAGGCAGAGAATAGAAGATATTTTGCGATTTATGCAACCACACTGGGAATTCGTCAACTGTCACATGGTAAACTACCTCACAGAGCGACACTGGGATCGATTCATACCAGCAGAGTTACGAGACGAGGTGCCGAATGCGACAGCCGTACACTCCTGTATTGATACTGTGTTTTGGCAGGAGGCTGACGACACAGCAGCAGCAAAAGATACGTTTCCGGAGTTTGTACAATTTTTGGCATTATGCGCTCAACACCGTTTGAATATGTTTACGGATGTGCTGATGACAAGAGAAGACTTGAGCAATATTCTGCACAGATCGGAAGTAAATCAAAAAGTGACCATCCGAGAATTCATGAGCGAGAAAAAGGGACATGAGGTAGATTAAAAATTTTTTTTTAATTTTTATGATGTTTCTAATCCCTTAAATCTATCTTGAACAAGCTTTGGATCTATAATAATCATATATGTAGTACTACAAATATGATAATAATAAACATAATACAACTGCAATGTTCTAATAAGCTTCAGTACAATTAAAAGACACAAAAAACTTTGCTTGCATGCCTTTTTACCCAAATTGTCCTTTCATTTAAAGGTTGAGATAACTGCTGCACTGGTGGATAATTTAGTTGGACGGTACAAAGAGTTAAATGGCAAACAGGAAGTATTCATCGTTGATGCAGGTGATGGCAAAGGATATTTGTCATCCCGATTGGCGCTGCAGTATGGTCACCGAGTCCTAGGTATTGATTGTAATGTTTTGAATTCCCAGAGTGCCATTGAACGCAATCGAAAACTGCAAGTAATTTATGATATATTCGTAATTGAATTGTTGACGAGTAATGGTGTTAATTATTTGTAGCGAGCATGGAATGGGCTGATGGTGCGTGCCGAAATGGAAAGTAGTGGGTTAAAGGCAACAAAACGTGGTAAAACACATAAGCCCAAACTCAGCTCTAACCATGGATCAACAACAGGGCAATTCGGAAATTACAAAACAACTTCACAGTTCATATCCTCTGATCTGAATATTGTAGAATTGCTACAAAGTAATTTCACTTCAACGAAGGACGAAAGTGAAGACCGTACTTTGCCTGTCATTTGTCTTACGGGCTTGCATACCTGTGGCAATCTAGCGACCACCTGCATAGAAATGTTTCACTCGCAACCTCAATGCATGATATTGTGTAATATCGGATGCTGTTATCACCTATTACAAGAACTTTTCTCCGGTAAGGAGTTCTTTGAAGAAAAAGCTTCGTCGAGCCCACAATTGGAAGCCGGATTTCCTATGAGTACATTTTTGAAGGAAAAACGTGTGAAATTAGGACGCAATGCTCGTATGCTAGCGGCGCAGTCGGTTGAACGTACCAGAAATTTGAAGACCACTACAAATATATCGCTTTTCTACAGAGCTCTGCTGGAGGTGTTGATCAGCGACAAAACGGCCGATAGAGGGCCAAAGGTGCAAGTTGGAAAAATTCGAAAGTTTAAGAGCTTTGAAGAATATGTTGAGCTCTGCGGTAAAAAAGAGCATTTCGGTCCAAACTTCTTTCAACCAGATAGAGTTGCGGCCGTTCAGATTGAGTTTGCTGAACATCGACATTTTATGGAGTTATTTTATTTACTGCGGATGCAATTCGCGCCGATTTTAGAAAGCTTGATTTTGTTGGATCGGTTACTGTATTTGAAAGAATTAGGTTACGAGCACAGTTTCTTAGTTTCGGTATTTGATGCGATAATTTCTCCAAGGCATTATAGTATTATCGCATTTAAAGATGCGATTAGCTATTAAAGTGCATTTTATGTATGCATAAAGTGTATGTGTGTTGAATTACTAATAAAACTAGTACTAATAAACTAGTACAAAAAATCATTTAAAAGTGGATTTTTTATGAAGGGATAGAAGTAACGAGGTATGGCAATGACGTCCAAACTACCAATTTTCAAGCGGATCTCTTAAATTTAAGTATCTCAGTTCCAGGAAAACTCGGAGTCGGTTATCTGAGTAGCACAAAACGTAAAATCAAAGTTTTTTTGTAACGCATTTTCTATAGCTGGCGTTCTTGATTGGAACAGAATGAATTTATCGATTTGGGTTTTCCTTCTTATTGATACGTTTTCTAGACAACGTTTTAAAAAACAAGCTCAGTGCTGGTTTAATTTTTTCATTTCAAATTCTTTGAAATGTAAGTTAGTTTAAAATGAAAGTAAGAATCATAGTATAATTATACTATGGTTAGAATCACATCCACTGCAACGAGTGATTGACAAATTGTTTCCGATGCCATGGAAAGGAAGTCCTGCACCAAATGTACTATTTAACAAAAAACAGCACTCGATTTTCGCGACCCCTATCTTCTGGATATAATTAATTATTCCAGAATATTTCACATTACTTGCAGAGCCCTGGAAAATTTCCAATACGGTTAGCACTTGTAGGGACGAAGCAGAATCTGCAAAAGTGTGTTCAGAAGTTAGAAGTAAGTTCAGTCAGTAAAAAAATGCCCGTATGTATCAGCTCATTAGATTTTTAGCTATTAAAATCACATCATGTCGGAGTATTTACGGAAATAAACCAGGCTCCTTTTTGGCTCCTATTTCGTATTTAGCCATTTAACCTCCTAACAGCTATATCACAAATTATATGTGAATGTTTGTCCCATAATACAAATTATTCTATTCACTAGTGACGTATACTGATGCACGAGATCTGTAGCTTTTTTGTCACTTTTCAGGGGTAACTCCACTGGGATTTTGCAAAAATAAATGCTTTGTTTTTGGCTCAAACAATGCATTTTAGTCATAAAACAATATCTAACAAAACAGTTTAACACTAGAAAGCAGTGATGGATTCAGGCGGGTTTTGCGGTTTGAAACCCCCCCCGAAACATTAGGATCGACTTTTAAACTACATACAAATTAAAAGACATTTTATAAATATTAAAGAATTACTTTTTGAAACCCCCCCGAAATATTTTTCTGAATCCTCCCCTGCTAGAAAGACCGCTAGTTTTAAATACCTACAAAGACTACATAATATATCCGCTGATATCTCGAAAAGTACACCGGATTTGGCTAATTGTAATTGTAGAACCCTAATTGTAGAACTAATTGTAAAACCCGATGAACAAATAAAATTCATCAAAGTAAAAGTTGATAGAAATACTAAAGAAAATACAGATATTTAAAAATGAAAAACCGTCGAAATGACCGCAATGGTCTTTCTAGTGTTAACATGTTCAATTCTGTTCAATTCTTGAGTTCTGCGCAGCGCCTGGAGATCCCGCTGAGCGCTCGCAAAGCTTACTTCACATTTTTCTCGAGACCACTTCTGTAAAAGTGGAGTTCTATCTGTTAACCTCAAGTTACAATCGAATTTTTTGTTAAACGTATTCTGTTAGCAACATAAAGTGGCAAAATCGAAAAATGTTATTTGCTATAATTAGATGTACGCAAATAACCGAAATTTTGTAAATAACAGCACTTTTTCAATCTATTCGTTACGTTAAATTAAAGATAATACAATATGTGGAAATCAATAACAGCGGAGGATGCTATATATACTTGAGAGATCACTACGGTGTATTGACATAACAAATAAAATTAAATTTAAATGTAACACAATATAACACACAGAAAAACAAATGTTATACAATATCAACACAATGGAAACAAATACAACTAATATATCCACTCGAAATACATATATGTTAGTTCCCATAGCATTTAATATATATTGAATAAATAAAACTAAAACAACTGTAAAATATTAAGAAAGTTGGGAACTCCATTTCCTTAAAAATAGTAAAAAATATCTTAATTCAACGTTTCAAAGTGTTCAATTTAGATCTTTGTGATTGTTTAGTTTAAAGTGTTATCGACGATCAATGTTCAGATAGTACAATAGCGATTAAATTGTTTATTATTTTAAGTTTATAGAGATAACAGTAGCTTTTTTCATTGCCGTGATGCATCGTTGTATTTGTATTATCTTTTGTTAAATGGTGCAACGAACCATTGATAGCGGTCGTAATACAAAGATCGCGAATTCAACCCCCGTCAAATTATGGTGATTAAATTTATTTGTTATACACTATGATCAATAAGTACCGGGACTGTGCATTTTGCAGGTAAAAAAAATTTTTTTAGGTCGGTAGGACCTTAACTGACATCTGTGTCAAATTTTGAGCGGGATTGCATCATTAGTTTTTGTTTGGCAGCTGTTAGCGTCAGTCAACTTTTTGTACTTCGTCGCATTTTACAATGGATAATTTTGTTGATCAACGTATTTGTTTGAAATTTTGTCTTAAGAACGAAATTTCTTGTGCCAATGCGCTTAAAATGTTGCAGAAAGCATTTGGGGAGTCTGCTCTATCAAGAACCAGAGCGTTCGAGTGGTATAAAATGTTCAAAAGTGGTCGTGAAGTGGTCGTGAAGTGGTCGAAGACTTTCCTCGTTCTGGACGTCCTTCAACATCGAATACCGACGAAAATGTTGAAATTGTGAAGAAAATCGTGCTTGAAAATCGTCATGTGAGCCTCAGAGAGATTTCTAACGATCTTAACATCTCTTATGGAAGCGCACAACACATTGTTGTCGATATTTTGCGCATGAAACGCGTCACCGCACGGCTTGTTCCTCAAGACTTGAATGCGCCGTCTCACAAAGCACACATTATTCGCGATTATTTGAACAAACACAGTGTGAATATCATCGATCAGGCTCCCTATTCTCCAGATATGGCACCATGTGACTTTTTCCTGTTCTCCCGACTCAAGTTACCGCTTCGTGGAAAGAGATTTGAGTCCATAGAGGTCATAAAAGAAAATGCGACACGAGAGCTGAAGGCCATACCTGCTTCGGCTTACCAGAAGTACATGGACGATTGGATTAAGCGTTGGCATTTGTGTATTGCTTCAGATGGGGCTTATTTTGAAGGGGATAAAATAAATTTACCAGAAGAATAAAACAATTTTGTTTTTTTGACACAGTCCCGGTACTTATTGATCATAGTGTATATTTTCATGGTCTATATTCAAGAGCTACAATCTGCAGTTTTCACGAAAAAAAGTTTTCGATAGAAAAGTTGTTAGTGATATATCTGCCATCTATCGCGACTAAGGCTATCTTTTCGCTCTATTTACAACGACACAAATTTTTGAATGCAATAGTCTCTATCTGACCCTATTACATACGTTGCTCCAAATGGCCAGGTCGGCTCTGAAGAGAACTGGGCACATTGTACCCAAATCTAGACAACAATTTTGTTGCCCAGTTCTCTTCTCTTTAAATAACACAGGGCAACAAATTTCGACTTTTGGTTTTGGTCAAAATATGCAAAGTTTTCAATTTTTTTTTGTTTTGAGCAATTCAAAATTTTGTTTGTTTGTTGCTTGTATTCCAGACTGTAAATGGAACATATAAAAGAGCATATTTTGAGGCCCTTAATTTTTTAAGGAAAAAAGCTGAAAAAAGTTGAAAATGGCTATGGTACATTTTTGCAATTATTTCGATGAGAATGGGAATCACACCAATTAATTTGGCTGTGTTGTATTACTTGATGTTTCCGCTTTCGTTTATACATAACTCCATAATTGATTTACGAAAAATGTGCATGTTTTTCAACATTAAATAAAACGCCATGAAATTCCATATTTTCCGACTTTGAGGTCGAATTGCCGCGGATTTTTAAAACTTATACAAATAAATTACATTGGAAAAGAAGCCGTGAGGTGTTGTAAATGCCACAAAGAGAAAATCATGTCAACCGGTTTATTACTTTAGAAATTACAATCCCAGTCAGGGAAAATCCGAAAAAGTGACACGCCCATTTTTTGCGAAGACGGAAACTGAGTTTTTAAAACGGTTTGCGGATTCGAAATCAGCGCTCCCTAATTACCCTAGAACTGATGTCAAACCCAGAAGAGCCATTTTGCTGTTGATCAGTGTAATTGCATTGAAAGTGATTTTAGTTTTTTGGGGTCCTCCCACAAAAGCGCTGCCTTGAAATTTGAATTTGTGTCGTTGGACTGAAAGCAAAAAACGTCACGCTGTCAACATCGTGTGCTGTGATTGGTTGACAGTTCTGCTGAGCTGTATATAGCGAAATTTCTGCTATGCCGCGGCGAAACATATTTTTCGCCGGGAATTGGTCTGTTGTTTCACTGTTAAAATGCTATTTTTACTCTGTTAAGTTTCTGTTAATGTTAAGTTTTTAATATTCTTTTAACTCGATCCTTTACCCGAGCTTTTTTCACACAATTCACAATTGTATTCCCTAAGGTACTATTTAGCCAACATTTTATATCTTCAAAAGTGCACCATTTCTACAAAAATTGATTTAGAAAAAACCTACATACCTACTACTATAAGCAAATTACGAAAATTCCGTCCATGCGTTGGACTTAGTTAAAAAAATAAGAGCGATTTGAAAGCGTGATGCTTACGCCGCCATTTTAAATAAAAATTATTTCATACTTTGAAAAGAAATCCTCATACTTTTTCCATAGTCGCTGTCACTGTCAAATTTTGGAGTTAAACACAGTCTACAGCATCGGTTTTCAAGCTTTTTCTTCTCTTACAATGCCTGTGCAATGTGGATCAAGCTCGTACTATCTTTAGAGGCCTCAGGTCATACTGGTGGTTCGCGTACACCCCTGATCTACAGATTACTTCCTCAGTAAGATTCAGCAGTGACAGCGTAACTGTGAAATCGCCTTGCCCCGTTCTTCGATTTAGATAGAAAACCTTTCTGGCCTTGTTGTCCCTGGGGTGTGTACATCCCATTTTGCCACTGTATAACTACTCTATTAACCTCGCAGATTAACAGAGTAGTTGAGCATATATTTTTAAAGACGCCTTCGATGTCCATGAACACAAAACAACTACAGTTCTACTACTATATCAAGTTTACGTAGTGTCATTTCATGGATCGGCCAGCTAAATGTGCTGGTAGTTACTCAGCGAGCGCTTCACTAGGGTTGTTCTTTCAATATGTTCAGCCTTTAGCATTTCCATACTTCTTAGCAGGTAAGATCAGTATTCCATGAATATTCCTTGAATTCAGTCAGAACGGGCCTTTTAGCCCCTTCAAGCAGTGACCGAAATATCCCACCCGAGACCAAGTCGCGTTCGACAGTATCTCTTTCGTCATTTCTTTTCCGCCTCTAAAGTAATAATTAAGTGGAAACATTAGCGTATTGATTACTTTGCAATCCTACGCCTATTATAGGCCTTAATCTCAAACTGAATGACTCTCTGAACCGACATTGAGAGTCGGTCCTTTATCAGAGAGGTTTGTATTGTGAACTGTGAGAATTGGCATAGCAGAACAACATCAAGTTAGCGTTATTGTTATAACAGTGCCCAACCAAAGCCTCCATTTCCTTGCGGGCCGATTCATATGGAAAACGTGCCGATGCGATTATAAAAGAACCTACACCGCTGCCTACCATGGCCACAGGTCAAATCCACAAATCCCTACTGTTCTTAACCGTAAGATTCTTACCATCGGTTATGTAGTTTTGCTCCGTAAAATGGGGCTGAAAGCTCGTTCATCGCGCATCCTTCTGGATTTTACCAGTTTCACACCTATTTACAAACACACACAATTATTGACACAGCAACCATTTCCAAATAAATCGACACACAAATTAAAATATGTAGGGGAATTCTTTGTAAGGTGCCACTCTTTGTAATGTGCCACCCCTGCTCGATTTTGAGGTTCCAGCAATCCAAGCAAAACAATTTCTGCCGTCTGCCGTATATATGACAACATAAATTTTAATGTGGTTTTGAGGGAATAGACCAAGATTCATTGAATAGAAGATTGCGCCTTCCATGATTCAATACAGAGATTGCGCCTTCCGAGAGAAAATCAATTTGAAGCCGCACCAGTGACGTCATCGGAGAATATGTAGGGATTCCATCAGTACTTTTTAAATTCTTTCATTTTGAACTTACATTTTGCTTCACTCTTTTGAGCAAATATATGGATTTCTTTATGCTTTAGCCCCTATATATATATATGTACTTGCATAACAGTTTAATAAAAGCTTGTATATCTTTACAAAATAAATTTGTAAATTCATATTATTTATTCATATGAATAACACAAATAAAACAAGTGAATTTCGGGAGGAAACCCTGCAATTCAATTCAAATTTCGTGCTATGTTTTTTTTGGTTGAACATTTTTTTGACCAAAAATATTTTGTTTTGTGAAAATTTTGCCGCTTTTGCTTGTTTGTTTTCTTGTTTTTGTGTTAAACTTAAAAAAGAATTTTGAATTTCGAAAGTCCTCGCGTTAAAAGGTGCGTTTAGTAAAAGAATCACGGAAATATTTACAAAACAAAAAAACGAAAGTCATGCGGTGTGCAGTGGGCCTGTGTACACGAAATAATGAAAACAAAAAAGGTACATGAGTGGCGACGTACTTTTCAAATCGAAAATAGAAAAAAATGTATTAAATAACAAAAAATGAATAAATATTTAATGTTGCCCCACTGTGTTGCTCTCTCCAAAATTCAATCAACATTTTCAGCCAATAGGAAACAATTTTGTGTGACGTCACTGGTGCGGTTTCAAATTTATTTTCTCCCGGAAGGCGCAATCTTCTATTCAATGAATCTTGGCGCCTTCCGGGAGAAAATAAATTTGAAACCGCACCAGTGACGTCATACAAAATTGTTTCCTATTGGCTGAAAATGTTGATTGAAGTTTGGAGAGAGCAACACAGTGGGACCACATTAAATATTTATTCACTTTTTGTTATTTAATACATTTTTTTTCTATTTTCGATTTGAAAAATACGTCGCCACTCATGTACCGTTTTTGTTTTCATTATTTTGTGTACACAGGCCCACTGCACACCGCATGACTCTCGTGTTTTTGTTTTGTAAATTTTTCCGCGATTCTTTTACTACACGCATCTTTTAACGCGAGGACTTTCGAAACTCAAAATTCTTTATCAAATTTAACACAAAAACAAGAAAACAAACAAGCAAAAGCGGCACAATTTTCACAAAACAAACAATTTTTGGTCAAACAATTTTCAACCAATAAAAACATAGCATGAAATTTGAATTGAATTGCAGGGTTTCCTCCCGAAATTTATTTGTTTTATTTATATTGTTCATATGAATGAACAATATGAATTTACAAATTATTTTGAAAAGATATACAAGCTTCTATTGAACTGTTATGCAAGTACATATATATACAGGGGCTCAAGTATAAAGAAAGCCATATATTTGGTCAAAAGAGTGAAGCAAAATGTAAGTTCAAAATGAAAGAATTTCAAAGGTACTGATGGAATCCCTACTTAGTCGCCGATGACGTCACTGGTGCGGCTTCAAAATGGTTTTCTCTCGGAAGGCGCAATCTCTGTATTGAATCATGGAATAGACGCAATAACACAGTATGGATCAAAAAAAGTGTCAAATTTGGTTAAAGAAAAACTTAAAAATAAAAACTGAAGGTTTTTTTGCGGTGAAAAATAAATCAAATACGTGTAAAAAACTAAGGTAAATATCAGTGTTGGACTTAATTTTTAATGCTTTTTCATAATCCGAAATGATATCCGTAAGAGGAGAAAATTTATTCAATGATTTCCAAAATGGCGTGAAAATGTAAAGTGCCACTTTTTTTCTTTGTAAAGTGCCACCCCCCTTTTTTATTGTTTTGTGATCCTATATCGGTAAAATTACTTTTTATTGCTCGGAATCGTCATTAAAATGGATTTAAAGTGTTCTTAGTAAATTTTTCTCTAATCCTATCATGAGGAATAAATTAGTTCAGTTTTGTTTATTAATTTCCATATAATTACCGTTTTATTCGTTACCATTCAACTTGCATTTTGCTTTTGGTCATTTTCTATTCAATTCAAATTAAATTCAATAATGTTTCGTAAATTCTCTAGATCATGCATTTTTACTTGAGATTTCTACAATTTTAGGGTGTCGATTTTTAACACTTTGGGAAATTGGCTTTAAAATTAGTATTTACGAAAACTTCAAATGAGGTGTTCCCTTGGATCATAGCTCTTTAAACCCTCTTTCCAACGGTATATTAACATTGGCGATAAGTTAATTTTCTAACGAGTTATACGCAAAAAGGCCATGGGGTGGCACATTACAAAGAATTCCCCTATAGAATTTATTTACTCAGGAAGCATAGAACACTTGAACGTATGTCTTTTGCTCAACTACATCATTAAATCAGTTAATATCTGCTCGTTATTATTAAAATAAAAAAAGTTAGTTTTTTATAGAAGTGTGCTTTCTGATGCGTGTTTATTTTACTGTTCGTTTAAGTATTCGATCGGTCTTAGATCAGGCGATTATGCGGAATGTCGCTGAACGTAAATATCGTTGTAAATAACCCACGTGTGGACATAAGAAGACGTTTTTTCGGAGCAATTGTTGTGTTACAAATAATTACAACTGCCCATATTTTGTTATATTTTTTTTCAGTATATTGAATCATAAAGTCGAAATTATTAACATACCACGTCCCTCATGTCCTATTCTACTATGCAACCCCACACCATCACTCCACCACCACTTCTCCTTCACCATGTTCCATCGTGCCTTCTATTGCCTTTGTTGAACTCAGTATTCGCCAATATTCTGCCGAACTTACATAATGTATGTTAAGTTTTTCTGGACATATTTTCTCGTAAAAATCGCGCAAACGAGCCTCTAGCTTAGGATTGGGCTTCATGTATACTAAATTTTTTCCAACATGCGCCAGCAAAAATCCAATTGCTCCGGCTAACTAACTAGTACTCGTGTACTACTATTATATCTTGAAGAAACATCGGATGGCGCTTTCTATTCGGACACATTGCTTTTCGTTCTAACATAAAACTGACTTCGTAAGGAACACTTGTTTGCTCCTGCATGTGCCGTGTATGAGTTTTTGTGTTTGATATAACATCTTTAAGTTTCTACTCGTTCGAGTGCAGTGACAGGGCATTCCATCTATACAAACCGGTTCAGTGTAGCATTGCGTGCAACATTAACGGCGCACGCAAAGATACTAAATGTAATCAAGCCCCCGCGCAAACGTTCGTCTGTGAGAATGTTTTACACAACAGTCTGGGCGAGTTGATAAGAGCTTTAATTTGTTTTGCAATTAAATATTATATTATACATAATATGTATAATATAATATTTAATTGCAAAACAAATTAAAGCTCTGACAACTTAAAAGTACGAAGCAGTCTACCTACGTAAGTATGTGCATAAAAGCACAAGTTGCGCTGTTTGGTGTTTAAGTTTTGTGGAATCAGTGAAAGATTTTGGTCGTCAAAAGTTCAGTCCAGAAAAACACGAATTTGTTCTGCAGGAGCGGAAAAAGGAAAACGGTACAACCGACCCGGCAATGCACATACATAGCAGAGCTGAGCAATTTGGGCAAAATATAAAACTCTCAAAGTTGTGTACCCTCGCACAGTTCACAGCAGGCGTGCAAGACCTATTCTTCTGGAGCACATGCGCAAATTACAAATTGTTCAAGCCTCACGCAGTGACCGGTTGCCTACACTTACATACATATGTAGCCTCCAGAACTAAATACGATTTTGATTGATCCTTTAAAAAGTTTGAGTGCAGTAGAAAAAAACGAACGCAGTAAAAAAAGTAAAGTGATTGAAACGACTTAATAATAGTGCGCACAACATTTGAAAGCTAAATAAATAATTTTTTTAAGAGGAAAACAACTTATTGTGTCATAGTGATTGCGGACAATTATGCTAATTATTTATGGGTCACGGTTGCCAACTTTTTAGTCTTCGAAAAACAGGTTTTGAAAATTTCCAAATGGTCGGGAGGCTGTTACATGGAAGACAGCTTAAAATTGTGAATAGGTGTATATTTTAAAGAAATCGTTCTATTACCTATTACAAGCGAAGAATTAACAAAAGAGACATATACACAAACTTTTGTGTTTCTAAAAAAGTGCTCATACATCAATAAACCTATTAGAAAGCTTCTAAGAAATGTAAATTCACTAAGAAATGTAAATGACTGAAGTTCATGTTCAAGGTCAGTTGGTCTGGTCAGTATTTATTTAGACCATATTCATTGTACAGCCTATATACAGTGGGTGGTCAAGCAATTAGCACGCTTCAAGCAATCAAACGCTTTTTATGTTTAAAACAAACTCTTACAATATTAATTTTTGAATTCAATTATATTTTAATTTCAGAACAAATAATAAGATATGTTTAACGTGAATTGTTCAGTTTTTTGCACCATCCTTAAAAAACAGAAATTTGTTCGATACACCGTTCCAAACTACTAAAAACAATAATTACCTACCCCCAATGCGAGTATTTTTCAATATATCGTTTTCCTTTTTATTTTATTCCCAAAAATGCACGATATTCTCATAATGATTTCACAATTCGAATGCACACTTCACTATTCAAGATTTGCAACAAATGTTCAATTTAATACTGCTGCTAACAAAGCCCCGTTATCGTGCTCACCCACGGCACATAAGCTCACAAATACCATTAGAAATACTGTGGGACAAATAAGCTAAGCAAACAAGAAAACAAAAAGCGTTTGGAAACTATTTTAGTACATCTTACTTCCACTTAAACATGAAAATGTAGATTTTTCGTAAGCGTGCTGATTGCTTGACCACCCACTGTATGTACATAAACAGGGTTCTGTTTTTTCGAGCACTTCGTAATAACTACTTGTAGGAAAACTAAATTACAACAACGAAGGCCATTTGAATAGATACCATTATCGGTAACTGCTACCACGCTATCAAAAGCGATATGGATATTTACTTTGAATAAACGAAATTTACATCGTAGAAAATGTATTACATGTTATCCACCTAAGGTTCGCAAAACAGCTGATGTCAAACTTGAAATATGACAATTATAAATGTTGGATCTGCCGCAGCCATAATTTGCTAATTTGTAATTACTTGGAGAATTGAATACAAAGTTATTTAAGTATTAAACGTAGCGATCAGCTCGAAACTACGATCGTCATTTGTTTCTGAAATAAAACCTTAAAAAACGATTTGTTTGTTGCTCATGTGGATAAATATTAATTTTAGTTCAAAAAGATTTGTTATAACTATTTTTTGGAAACACATAATATCACACAAATGGCAACCTTTTGCCTTCACTGCCAAATGTGCTCTTTTTTCAGCATTTTCCATTACATTGACCAATATTTCGGTCGATATAGCAGCAACTTCACGTCGTATGTTGACTTTTCATTGAGCCAGAGTCCTTGGCTTGTCGACGCATACCTTGGACTTCAAATATCCCCAAAAATAAAAATCTGGTGCCGTTAAACCGGGTGAACTAGATGACCAGTCCAAATCGCCATTTTTTTATATGAGTCCTCCTGGGAACCATGGCCGCAAAAAGTTGATTGCTTGCTGTGGCGTCATCCTGTTGAAACCAGTAGCCTTCCATATCATTTTCACGAACGGAGAGTAGGCCGAGCGATGCCTAACTAATGGGAACGTCGATAACTCGATGTCGTTGGAGTCTTGTCAATACGGGCTCGTACGATTTTGATATTTTAATCGGAACATCTTGTTCGTTATCTGGATGAGTGGCTTGGCATTACTAAGACTACCTTATATAGCCTCATATTGTTATCACCTCGAGCACTTTTAACTTTATTTTCTTTTTACGAAATGCTCGTTTAGTGTTCCCAATTGAGAAGTTATTTTGAATGTATAACTGAGCAATTTCAGCGCGATCTTTCGGAGTATACTGTTACATGGTATAAATTTCTTTCGACTGATGGTTCAAACGCAGTATGTCATAAGTCGATCTAACAGCTCTGTCAAAAGTTATGGGGTTGGTTGATGCTTCCACTTTAAATGACCCACCTTGTACATACATAAATATGAGGTGAACCATCGGCCGGATTCTTTTTACAATAGCAATCATACAAACACTGTTCAATATTTCTTAACTAAGGCATATTAGCAGTTCATTCAGAGAGCATTCCCCAACATGACAGCACAGTTATATTGAAAAGAGATTGAAATAATAGATAGACCATAGTATAACAATAAAGTAGTCTAATAAAAGAGAGTTCCCCTAATCTACCTCTATTTCGATTGAAAAATTTTTTAAAACAAGTCATTAGCAGAGTTTCAAAGTTTTCATGTTAATTACATTTCTTCTGCAGGATCAACCAAAGAGTATTATTTTTAGCTGTATCAAACAACTGACTAGTTGTGTTACTTTGAATTGTGCTTCTTTATCAACTAAAGAGGCACAACTTGAGATAATATCACTAGTCAGACGAAAATATTTCACCTAAAGGGTCAAAACTCAGTATTATCATTCATTTCCACAATCACAACATAAAATTTAAAAAAGCATAGCAAAAACTTCTTAAAAACTTACTTTTTTCATAGCGGAAGTAAAATTTGTAAAATATTGCAAATTGCAATGAATTTCACATGGAAAGATTCTTTCCCCTCCTGAGAGTTTTTAATTTTTGAGCTGTGACTCTTTCGTATTAAATGTGCGATATGAGTTAACCAATCGATTAGTTATGAAACGTAACTTCGTTTAAATGACTGCCACAGTTGGCTTGGCAATGGAATTTTTCACCACATTTTCGATGGTTGAAGCTGGTTTGGTTTCAAGTATAGCTGGACCATAGTGAAATAAACCAAGTGATCCAAGTAGTGACAGTTGTAAAAATTCGGCCCTCTTATTTTGGCATATCAAACCAAAGAGTAAACAAATATGTGTCCAAACTTAACCGTCAAATTATCAAAAAATTTAAGTGAATTCAAAATTGATTTTTTTTTATAGTGAACATGCTATGTCTGGTACTTTGTCTTCGTAGTTATATGAGTATATAAAGTAATATATAGTACTCATGTATACCATACATATCATTTATTTTTCTGAGGCCCTTTTCAGGTGTAACGGCAATTTTTCAAATAGTTAATTGATACAAAAGACATTTGAAAAAAATTTTAAAATTTTATTTATTTTAAAGAGGTTGTTAAAATAAGAGTGCTATCTCTACTTGGATTACTTGGATCTACTTCACTATGAGCTGGACCAATCGGCTATCATTTCATAAACAATTATATGCAATCAAAAATAAACCACAGCTTAAAAAATCTAAAATTTTCAGGATAGTCAAAAAACGTTTGATGCCGTGGAAGCAACGCAATTCACATACACTATGTACTTTTCCAATTAAAGAAGATAGTGATAAGAATGCAATTTTTGATGTACTATAGTCAGAGATGTATACTGCGTATTGATTTATGGAAAAAAATTAATTTTAGAAAATTTTGAGTTGTGACTCTTTTGCATTCAGTGTGCGATATGTGTGTATTTTTATATTGTATGTTTTCGTGAAATCAAATTTGCAGCATTTTAATACTTGATGGATTTTACAGATTCTTATACCTAGATTATGGCTCTTACGGTAGGCGTAATGCTATTGGCCGTGCTTGTGGCAACCATATACTTATGGTGCAGGCACAACTACAGCTATTGGAAGCGCAGAAACGTACCATATATCAAGCCGATACCCCTTATTGGCAACATCAAGGTTCTGTTTACAATGAAGAACAGTTTCGGATTGTATCTGTCGGAGGTTTATAACAAAAAAGAGTTGTCCCGTGCACCTGTGGTTGGGCTGTATTTACTGAATAAACCAGCTCTACTTATACGCGATGCCGAACTTGTAAAGTCAGTGCTGATTAAGGATTTCAATAAATTCTCGAACCGTTATTCCTCCTGTGATCCGCACGGGGACGCATTGGGCTCGAATAATTTGTTCTTCGTAAGAAATCCGCATTGGAAGGAGATGAGGACTAAATTGTCACCAGTATTTACAAGCGGAAAAATTAAGCAAATGTACCCTCTAATGACAGAGGTAAATAGTCACCTACGAAAAATTAACTGTTAAATGTGTAAATACCAAATTGCTTATCTAAAATTTATTTCACCAACAATTCTTATTGCAGATTGCCATTACGCTGGAAAAACATTTGGCCACTTACAGCAAAACTGACAACACTTTTGTCACTGAGGTTAAAGAAATCTGCGCTCTATTTACCACCGATTTAATCGCATCAGTCGCCTTCGGAGTACGGGTCAACAGTTTGGAGAACCCCAAAGTTGAGTTTCGAGAACAGTGTCGAAAAATGTTTATTTTTACGCTGTCGCGCGCTAAAGATTTTTTCATAGCCTTCTTCTTGCCAAAACTGGCGACAGCATTTCAAGTAAAATTATTTACTAAAGAGTTCTCAAAGTTTCTGCGTGGTACCATCAATTATGTTATGTCCGAACGGGAGCGCACCGGTACCGCCCGAAATGATCTCATCGATGTCTTGGTTTCCCTGAAGAAAGAGGCTGCACAGCAGACCGAGCACATTGCAAAGAACAACGACATGCTAGTTGCACAGGCGGCAGTCTTTTTGACGGCCGGCTTCGAGACGTCGTCCTCGACCATGTCATTTGCCCTTTACGAGTTGGCAAAACGGCCGGACTTGCAAGAGCGACTGCGACACGAGATAGTCGAAGCGCTTGTGGTCGAGAAGGGCAAACTCTCCTACGACACAATCAACAACTTGCCCTACTTAAGCATGGTGGTAGATGAAGTATTGCGGCTATATCCTGTGTTGCCGTTCTTGGATCGTCAGTTTGAGTCCAAGCAAGGCGAGTCGGACTACACGCTTAAACCTTACCATGACTATGCGCTGCCTGATGGCATGCCAGTTTATATCCCCATTTTCGGCCTGCAGCGGGACTCCAAAGTATGTGCATTTGAAGTTTCTGCCCTAAATGACTATACGCACTAACATATGTGCATTTTCTATTGCAGTACTGGGATAATCCAGACACCTTCGATCCGCAGCGGTTCAGCGCAGAGAACAAGAAACTGCACCACCCGATGTCTTATCTGCCGTTTGGCACTGGACCACACAATTGCATCGGCAGTCGGATTGGCCTCCTGCAGTCCAAGCTGGGCCTAGTACATTTTTTCAAGAACCACTGCGTAACTGTGTGCGACAAAACCGTCAAGGAGATTAAATTCGATCCAAAGGCTTTCGTATTGCAGTGCGAAGGAGGCATATACTTAAACATTATTAACGATCGCTTATATGATAAGCAGGCATATAGTTAAAAGTGAGCTTACAGCATTTCAATATTATTACTTATTAATTGTTAACAATAAATTGTTCCATAAAACTGCATTATCCTAAGAATTGGGTTTATTCAAGGATGTGCAAGATGCTCATAATGAAGGAGTTGGTTCCTTCTAGCACCATGACTCTCAATTTTTTGATTCAGTTCATGGCCTCATACTATGAACATTTCAAGACACAACGACGGATAGGCAAGATTCTCTCGATTACTGCGGTACATAACAGTACACGTACATATGGGTTGCCGGTTCACCGAGTTGCCAAGAGTTTATGATGTAAGAATTATGCGCATTACGGACAAAGATCAATCGCTCAAAGGCAGTTGGCATACATACGCTATACTTTATTTGTTGTTAGTGAGACATTTGTAATGTGTAATCTTAACGCTACGGACTATCTTTGGGTATGCACAACACTTGGGTGTCGTGATTTTCACACAACATGCAATTCCAAGATGACATTGCAAAAGATGCCATTATTCACTTCGGCTTAATATTTCATTATGACTTATTAATTTCAGCAATGATTGGAAAAACTTTTAAAAGCAATGAGGCACGCAATCCACGCAAACCACTTTTAAGCTTATTTGATGCTAGTGAAAATAATTGCATGCAGCTCTTTGTAGTTTTAGTTAGTGAGTTTTATAGCGACATTTGAACAGGCAACAGTCATCAGTTCTTCGCATTCATTTTTGCTGTCCAAAAGCATTATTGCTGTGCTGTCATTGCACCAATTGTCGGAGCCTTTAAACGCCCAAGGGGTCACGCACAACATTGAGGTAAATTCCACCTTCTGCTTGAACAATCAGGGCCTTAGGATCGAGCTTCATTGGAATGTTCGTCTTGGAGCATGTGGTCACGTAATGATTTCTCAAGAAATATACTAATCCAATTTTGGTCTGGATCATAGCCAAGCGTTCACCGATGCAGGTGTGAGGTCCCAGGCCAAATGGCATGTACGTGTAAGGTATTAAATGCTTCTTATTTTTGAGTGAAAATCGCTCAGGATCAAATGTTTGCGGACTCGGGTAATACTAATAAATAGTTAAACTTAGACTTAAAACATTGAGCCAATTTCGTTGCCAAATGACATACTATACCTTGGGGTCCATATGCAGCGCATAGACTGGCACATAAACCGGCATTCCGAACGGTATGTGAAATGAGTGAAACGGCTCCAACGAATATCCCTTTGTTTCGTCCGCCGTGCACTCGCGGTCCAAAAAGGGCAACGGCGGGTATAGTCGCAGCACTTCATTTATTACCATCTGCATAAACTCGAGGGAATCAAGAAACTGCTGCGTAAGTCGACCGTCGTATTCCAATAACTTTTCTTTGAATTCATTGCGGAGGCGCCGTTGAAGATCTGGGCGCTTCGCCAACTCATACAGGGCGAACGACATGGTGGCCGACGAGGTTTCGAAGCCGGCGGTAAAAAAGAGCGCTGCCTGCGCTACAAGCAAGTCCCCTTCGAAGCGTAGTTTTGAACTGTTGGCTTTTGATTTGGACCAAGTCTCGAACTCAATCAAAATGTCTATTAGGTCGTTGCGTTTTTCCCCTCCCAATTCGCGTTGTTGCTTTACATAGTTAATCGTAGACCGTAAGAATTGGGCAGTCTCGGTTGGCACTACCTTCAAACGGAAATAGGGTACTAAATGTGGTAGGAAAAATATTATAATAAACTCAATGGCGCGTCGAAACCGAAATTTAAACACTTCACGACCGTTGCGACGAAAATCGCCGTCAGGATTCCGAAAAGAATTCGCTTGTACGCCATATGCCACCGTTGCTATGACGTCGGTAGTGTAGAGGGCACACAGCTCTTTCATTTCCAAACTGAAACTTGTTGTTTCTTTTTTATCGTTTGCCAAAGGTAGCTGGAGTAAATATTGATCAAGGTCTCTTCCTACCTACAAACAATTGAGACATTGCTCGTCAGCTCAACGCCCATTTGTGTATATCTTACATAAATATATTCTTACGTTCTCAATTAAATGGAACATTTGCTTCAACTTTCCACTGGTAAAGAATGGTGTCAATCTCAAGCGTACTTCCTTCCATGCGGGATTTTTTAAGAAGAATAAATTCTTTGATCCAATCGGGTCACCCTTATATTCCGAGTTGGAATATCTGCAGCCAAGAACGAGCAAAATTAAATGAAGCCGCAAGGCGTACGGACTCACCTGTTATTGAACTTGGAAAAGTCCGTAATTAAAATTCTCCTTATAAGCTCCGGATCTCGGAGCAGTATTGCCGGCTTGTAAAACAGGTGAATACCAACAAAAGGTTCCTCTGCTGCTTCTGGGTGGTTGTAGAGGTCTCGAATGAAATCTGCTGCACCTTGTTGCATACGCACCAATTTACCCAAATTGCCAAGAAACCAGGTTGGTGTTATCTGCGGCACATGCAAGCGTATCCAATAAGAGTAGTGATGTCGTAGCCAAACATAAGCCAAACCTACGGCCAGGAGAATAGAAACACACACGGCACGCCACATTGCTGAGTTTCCGCGAATGAACCATTCCAACAGATGCACGACAGCTAAATTTATGGCGACTCCCTTTGGGATTTGCATGCCGAGGGAAGTGAGATGTAGATGGTATCAAGACTTTGACATTTATGTAAATTGGCTTTATGGTATTGTCATGTGCCATGTATAAAAACAAAATCTTTTTACATAATTTTCTTAAATGAAAGCACACACTTTTTCAATTTTAAATGCTAATTTTCTATTTTCTGCTTTCAGCACTCGGAATGGCATTGTTGTTCCCATTCACGACTTTGGCATTCGTCACTACGTGTCTGTGTATGCTATATGCCTTGCTTAGGTTTAAACTCACGTACTGGCAGCGCCACAAGATGCCACACTTGCCGCTTACACTGGTTTTGGGAAATATGAAAAACCTTTTATTGCTCCGCACTTCTTTCGGCGACTTTTTCCAACAGCTGTATGCCTATCCCCCGCTATGTGGCGAGCCCGTCGTAGGTTTTTATGTTTTGCACACGCCTGCGCTTCTTATACGCGACCCCGACTTGGTTAGACTCGTGCTTGTGAAGGAGTTTAACTTGTTTTTAAATCGTTATGAAACATCCGATCCCGTGCACGACCCCATGGGTGCACTCAGCTTACCGCTCTCGAAATACCCAGTGTGGCGGGAGAGCCGCAAAACAATGGCAGAGTTGTTCACGAGTGGACGCCTCAAGACGACGATCTATCCAAACTTAAAGAAAATCGCTACAAATTTGGAAGACTATATAGAGCGCCGTTTTTCCAGAGCCGCAGACAGCTCCGTCATAATTGAAGTAAAAGAGATGTGTGCGTTGTTCACAACGGATTCAGCCGCTGCGCTCGTCCTCAGCTCTGGCGCTGATGGCTTAAAACACGATGGGTCCGAAATACGCGAGGAGTGTCGGAACCTATTGCAGCCCAATTTCATCAAAGCTGTGCACTTTTTCACCGTATTCTTTCTTCCACATTTCGTCAATGTAATTAGACCCAAAGTATTCTCTCACAAGTATACTAAATTCATGCGCCGTCTTGTGAAGACCATAGTTGAAATTCGTGGAAGATCACCATCACGAAACGTTAGCGATTTGATTGATCTACTAATGACATTTCAAGAGAAAGCCGCCAAAACTGGACACCAACTGCATTGTCACTCCGATTTCATAGCCTCCCAGGCGGCCATATTTATTTTGGCAGGATTTGAGACATCGTCCTCATTATTGGCATTCATCTTGTATGAATTAACCAAGCAGCCCCATATCCAGGAAAAATTACGCTCCGAACTGAGGCTGTTCTTTCAATCGCACAGTTACCTGTCCTACGAGCAGATATCAGAGATGAAATATCTCAAGATGATAGTGGCGGAAGGACTTCGCTTATACCCCACCGCGCCATTCATCAATCGGGAGTGTGTTGCACCAGTTACCGAACATAGGTTCAGCTTAAAACTGGTATCCAACTTTACGGTTCCAACAGGAATGCCAGCTTATATTTCTATTTTAGGTTTGCATCGAGACCCAAAAGTAAGCGATGCAACTTGTGCATATATATTGAAAAAACATTTTTCCGGTGGGAGCTTAGGTTTTAATGAACGTAACGCTTGCCCGTCTTTTCAGTACTGGCCCAATCCCAACTTGTTCGACCCGGAAAGATTTTCACCTGAAAAAATTGACGTTATTCAACCAATGACCTATTTGCCATTTGGCGGCGGTCCGCGTGGATGCATCGGCAGTCGACTAGGACTGTTGCAAGTAAAGGTCGGCTTAGCTCACATCCTGAAAGGTCACCGCGTAGAAATGTGCTCCCGAACGGTTCCCGAAATTCGATTTAATCCCCATTCATTTATGCTCCAAGCACAAGGAGGCATATATTTGCGATTTTCTAAAGACAATTACTGTACATAAATAATGAAAATGCGAACTTTGCGTTTTATTGTACTTTAACTCTACACAACATTTTTGCATGACAATAAAATAAAATTCTCGAAAAACCTCAACAGCAACTAATATGCAGCAGTGCGTGAAACGACGTTACAGCATGAGATCGCGGACCACGTTGCAAAACACACCACCTTCAGATTGAATTATGATGGCGCGCGGGTCCAGCTTCATCTCGGCGTGTGACTTTTCGCAAGGGGTTACATAGTGGTTCTTTAAGAAGTTGATGAGACCGACTTTTGTCTGCAGTAGGCCGAAACGTTCTCCGATGCAATTGTGGGGGCCGACACCAAAGGGCATGTAGGCGTTAAGATTATTTGAATCCCTATTTTCCGGTAAGAAGCGATCTGGATTGAATTCTTCAGGGTTAGCGAAGTACTGGAAGATTAAGAAAAATCAGGACATTACATATATTACATATTCTATTAGGATAGTGTAAGAAACCTATTGGAGCTGCCTTTCAAGTACTTCTTATTGTTCTCACTGATTTTCATCTTACTGGTTTTTCAATACAGTCGTATACTCTTAAATCAAATCAAATTTATTTCGTAAATGCTAGTATTAGCTTCATGCTTTGCTCGTCCCATGAAGGAATCTGTGCAACTGCCCTTGTGACAGATTAGTAATACTACAAAAAACACAGATTTTCCGTATTTATATACACTATGATCAATAAGTACCGGGACTGTGTCAAAAAAACAAAATTGTTTTATTCTTCTGGTAAATTTATTTTATCTCCTTCAAAATAAGCCCCATCTGAAGCAATACACATATGCCAACGCTTAATCCAATCGTCCATGCACTTCTGGTAAGCCGAAGCAGGTATGGCCTTCAGCTCTCGCGTCGCATTTTCTTTTATGACCTCTATGGACTCAAATCTCTTTCCACGAAGCGGTAACTTGAGTCGGGAGAACAGGAAAAAGTCACATGGTGCCATATCTGGAGAATAGGGAGCCTGATCGATGATATTCACACTGTGTTTGTTCAAATAATCACTTGCTTTCGATGATCTTTTTGGACGAAATTTAAGTCTTGAGGAACAAGCCGTGCGGCGACGCGTTTCATGCGCAAAATATCGACAACAATGTGTTGTGCGCTTCCATAAGAGATGTTAAGATCGTTAGAAATCTCTCTGAGGCTCACATGACGATTTTCAAGCACGATTTTCTTCACAATTTCAACATTTTCGTCGGTATTCGATGTTGAAGGGCGTCCAGAACGAGGAAAGTCTTCGATCACTTCACGACCACTTTTGAACATTTTATACCACTCGAACGCTCTGGTTCTTGATAGAGCAAACTCCCCAAATGCTTTCTGCAACATTTTAAGCGCATTGGCACAAGAAATTTCGTTCTTAAGACAAAATTTCAAACAAATACGTTGATCAACAAAATTATCCATTGTAAAATGCGACGAAGTACAAAAAGTTGACTGACGCTAACAGCTGCCAAACAAAAACTAATGATGCAATCCCGCTCAAAATTTGACACAGATGTCAGTTAAGGTCCTACCGACCTAAAAAACCTGAATCGGGCAACGGCGGAAAATTTAAAATACACAGTCCCGGTACTTATTGATCATAGTGTATGAACCAATTTAACCCTTAACATTGCATATACGCCATGTCACGCCAACGCCAACGGATTTTCGCGAAAAATATTTAAAGTAAGGGCAAAAGAGTCCAACAAACAACACGTGTTTGGAATTGTTGGAGTAATTTTCTTTATGGATGATGATGATGATGATATTGCAACGGACTAGGTGATATTGCAACGGACTAGGTTGGTCAACCTACGTTCGACTTCCCGTGGTAGCCAACACTAAAATATAGACAAAACCGATTTTGCTTTCGGCGGCTGCATTCTCAACTGCAAAACTTCTTCCATGGGACACAGGAATTTAACAAAACTTTATTTGACTACCAAAACTTAACAAGCAACAACAGAAATTAAATCATACAACAAACGGTTAAATGCGACTTTATCGCGTCTACCGGAAGGCTTTGATCTGGTCATTTGTTATTGGCCCTGCGACACATTAGGACTTGACGCTTGGTTAACTTTTCCATAAACAAATCTATTACAGAAATTCGTAAACTCTGTTGCTTACTCACTACAGTACTCAGTACATGTGCAGAGTTTTAATATTTATATATGCTCACGTCGTGGACAGGTGGTTTAATTTTCTTAGTCAAAATTAAGCTGTAAAGGGTGGCTTTAATAATACAAATTGCGCAACATACTGATTCAAAGAAGGTGGCAAAATTAAGGTTATACAAGGAGTTGAAAAACAGCTTTTAGTAATACGCTTGGACACTGCCAGTAACTATCAGATCTATACACTATATACATATGTATGTATCTCTCTTATGATGTATACCTGCCGAATTATTTTGTAAAACGAAATGGCAGCTGACTGGGTGAATATCTAGTTGCAGGGAAGGTACGTACAGATATACAATGACCGATACGAACGATCACACAATCTTGAAGATGTAAGAAAATCTAAGAAATGATTTACACATGAATGATCAACTAAGAACCCTACTCTCACCAAATCGGTAAAAGCATTTGAAAGGAGAAAATGGAAGGTAAGTTAAGAAATTTTGTAGCATAACATTCTGTGCGTTATTTATAGTAATTCTTTAAATTGCATGCAAGATCAATTGCGATCTTTGGCTAGTCAATATTTTTTTTAACATTGAAAACTATGACGCGACAAGTGGAAATCTGCTATTTTTGCTAATGGGAACAATTGTCTTTACATGGGCCAGACGAGTTTCAATATCATTTCCATAATTTGACGTATTTCGTAGTTGGACTTCAGCAACTAAATACTCGTACTAATAATTAAAAAAAACATTCAAATTCAAAAAGTTAATTCTGGTTTTTTATCTTTTGCAAAGTGATAAATCTAAATTCAATTTTTTTAAATCTTTTCAGAAAAATATTAACTATTCAATGTTTTCAGTAGTATTAAAACAACATTTGAGAATCTCTCAAAATCTTTGAACATTGATCTTGCGTTACCTTAAACGTATTTTGCAGCATTTTATCTAATTATAAGTATCTTTAAGTATATTTTTCGAATTTGTTTGAATTTCAACCCCTCATTTTTTTAAAGTCTGTAATTTGATTAGACTTTATTAATAAACAAACAAACAAATAAACAAATAAGCCCTGCTGAAGAGAAACATCTTTCAGATTTAACCCTTGTTGGTTGAATGCTTAGTAAATAATTATGAGCCTTTTGCAAAAGACGCCCTCTATCCCCTCCATTGCAAAAAGGTCAATTTCTGTTATCAAAGTCTCAGATAAGGAATCGTTTTTTTTGCGTTAAATTTATCTCATCTGAACTTTCAAAAATTTTTTAATAAAGTCTTACAAATTAGCAATTTCATTTAAATGTAATCCCGAAAATCCCGGGATTAGAGAGTTTGAATCCCGGGATTTTCGGGACTGGAAAATGTCCGGGATCCCGGGATTGCGATGCCTAGTATGTATGTATGTATACATCCGCATGAGTGCATAATCACCAAAATACGAAAACGAATTGGTAGATGAAGAAGAATAGCACACAAGTTGATGAATAACTCATATTCTTATTGATAAAATACTGTTTGATTTACATACCTTGGGATCCTTGTGAAGTGCATGAATTGGAACGTAAACTGGCATGCCATCGGGAACATTAAAGTCTATCCCAAACGTTGAAAGTGAGTAGCCCTTTTCCTCTGCTTTCAGAGTGCACAGCCGATCAAGGAAAGGAAGCGGTGGAAAAAGGCGCAGAACTTCTTTCACCACGAGGTCCAAATAATTCATTTCCATGACCATTTCGTAGGTCAACTGGCCGTCATTTTTCTGAAGCGTCTCGCGAATTTCTTGCCGCAAACGCTGCTGTATGTCCTGGTTGCGTGACAACTCAAACAAGCTGAATGACATGGTTGCGGATGAGGTCTCGAAGCCAGCTGAGAAGAAAATCGCGGCCTGCGCTGCCAAGGCATCGCGTTCGAGTATGAAGGGTTTTTTGCCCTCTTTAACTTCGGCTTCGGCTTGACGACGGAAGTTGATTAGAATATCGATTAAGTCGTTGCGTTTCATGCCCGACTTGATACGTTCTTCCATCACATAGCTTATCGTTTCACGTAAGAATTTGGTAGTGTCTTTCGAAAAAACTGTAAAGCCACACAGCTTCACAAGACTCGGCAGGAAGAAGAACGACCGGAATTCAAGTGAGCGCCGACATGTAAAGTGGAATATGCGCTTTCCATTTTTGCGGAAATCACCATCAGGATTTCGGAGACTATTCGCACGTATCCCGTACGCAACAATAGCAATCACATCGGTCGAGTACAAAGAGTTTAGGTCTTTTACCTCTATTTCCGTTGAATTTGTCTTGGGATCCATTTGCAAAGAGCAGAGAAAATTGTCGAATTCGTGACCAACCTGGAAAAGTTAGTTTTCGTTGTTTTAATTCGTATTCGGTTTATAGTGGTATTGCAATAGTATTGATTGATTGATTGGGGAAAGGGGACATTGCACTGAGACCAGAGATGATCTATTGTGCCTTACAATTTTGGAGAAAAACCCCTAATCCCACCGACCTATTGAAGCTTAGTAACTCACGGGGGAGAAGGCCCAGGTGTTACCTCCTGCTGCGACATACCGCATCGCAGTGCAGTATGATGTGCTCAGGAGTCTCCTCTGCTGTTCCGCAGAGTCTACAGGCACTTACCTGTTCTAGCCCGATTGTATGCATATGTTTTCTCAGTCTACAGTGCCCGGTTATCAGCCCGGTGACCAGTCTAAGCTGTTTTTCCCCAGTCTGAGGCATTCTTCACTACATTTGGAGTTATAACCTTTAATAAAGATTTTCGATTGCCTAAGACCCGAGACATTAGTCCAGTGTTCTGAATTCCTGGTTTATTCCTCAAGTCTTAGTGACCCTGCTAGAGTGTTTTGCTCAGCCCAATGAAAGGTTCCGGTCCAAGGGGGATCGTGGCTGCCCAGTTCTGGCAAGACTATCCGATCCAGAGGATTTTGACCTGATTATGTATACCCAGTTTATTCAGTGCTTCTATGCATTCCAGCACAAACCCTGAGGTTATCTCATCGTGGCTGCCCAGTTCTGGCAAGACTATCCGACCCGACCCGAAAAATTGTTCATCATGAAGAGTTGTAATAACTTTTGGATTGTGAAAACCATGAATTATACACACTTATACCCTTTCTTTTACCCTATATTTCCTTTTGGAATAAAATATGTTTGTGATATAAATTATTTATGTAAAAACAGAAGCAAATTAATTCATGAAATGCAAACTGAATTTAATAAACATAAATCTCTACGTGTTAGTTTCTTTGTCGAAATGTTATACAAAGATATTCGTATATAATCTAATTGATTGTCAGATGCCGAAAAAGGAATGCCCATAAATTTAACAGCGTAACGCTGATACGGGTAAGAAGACATGTTGACTAGCAAATAAGCTAAGAAAGGATCAGACCAGGATTTTTCTTTGGCTACTTCTTTTATGGTTCGCATAATTATTATTACCATTTTCCGGAGGAAAATCCCGGAACCCAATGAGACTGAAATTATCCGGGTTCCCGAGATTGAATCACCTAATGCAATCTGTGTACAATCAAATTACTATACACAACTTACGTCAGAGCTAGACTGGAATATGCCGCGCTTATATGAACCCTTATCACGCTTCTTACATAAATAGAATTGAACGTATCTAGAAAGTAATTATTCGGTTCGTTTGCGTTTGCTGAACTTCAGTGAACCGATACCGTCCTATGAATCTCGCAGTCTTCTAGTGAACTCTACACCCATACATACAAACATTTGGGTACACGTGCTTACCTCTTCAACAAGGGGGAACATCTGCTTCATTTTGCCACTTGTAAACACTGGCGTCAGTTTGACTCGGACTTCCTTCCATTTTGGATTCTTCATAAAGAACAAGTTGTCTGACCCCAGGGAATCGGAATGTGGGTCAGACGCCGAATACCGGTTCGAAAACTTGTTAAAGTCTTTGATCAAAACAGATTTCGCCAGTTCGAGATCGCGGACCAGCAAGCACGGCTTGTTAAAAACATACATGCCGACGGCCGGGTAATGTTTGGCGATTTCATTATTATATAGTTCCTGAAAAAAACTGCACGGGTCTTCATCGGCCATTATTAAGCTTTTGAAGTTGCCAAAAAGCAGGTTGGGCTTGAAATGTGGCACATTGTAGCGCTTCCAATAATTGTACTGATGCTTCAGCCACAGCCATAGCGAGAAGACAACCAATGCCACGAGGCAGAGAACTTGCGTTAGATGATCAATGACCATTGCAGATAAACCCTCCTGAGCGCTCCTTGACGTTACAGAAAACTTTGGCCACGTTTCAAGTTTAAGCACTCGTTTCACCACTCGCTCAGCCACGAGCCAACCAACTGAATTGGAATACGGACGAATAGTGTATTTTATATGCGATAGATGATACATATGTTCGATAATACGACTTTGATTGACGGCTGATCGTTGATTTCTCTACGGCATGTTAACTTCGGTGTCCTGAGTACGTTGTATCAATAAGCAAATAAACATTTGTTTGTTTGTGTTTATTTGCTTAGTGGTTGTATTCAGTAATGTCTCGTAAGCCACTCGTCCCGCGCAATCTGTAATTCATATCTGCGATTTGCGAGTACCTGCGCGAGTGCTCCGATTTATTCAGTCGCCATAGCCGATGCAGTGCCTTATCAGTTCGGGGAACTTCGTAAACATTGTATTATTAACTACGAAACATGCGGCGTGGCCTAACATTTTTGAAAATAAATATTGTCAAATAATTTCAAGATGCTTGCCGGAAAGTGTGCTCGTGTCCGGCGCGTAATTGCGATTATCGATTAGTTTTTATAATTTGTACACAATTAAGCCCTGATTGCTTGATTGCTTACTCTCAAGTTATGTACTTATGTACGTAGGTGTTTTTGTTTTTAATTCCATAATTTGTTTTATTTTTTTGCAATCACAAATGTAAAAAATTTATTAGGTGCTCAATTAAGTTCTCGCTACTTGTGAATAGATGGCTCCAGCAGTAGCAGCTTTTTTTTAGTTAAGTGTACAGAAATAATTACCTTTCTATGGAAAAATCATAACGTTATCTGCGATATGGTAAACAACCCGCTTAGTGATTTAATATTTGTGTTATATACTTTTGGTTGTGCGAAAATGTCAGATTTTGTGCCAAATAATCGTCATTTGCGGGATGTGTTGATTTGGAGGCATTGCTCGATGAGGCTTCGTGCCAAACGCAAGAAGAGCTTGTTTCAGCTTTAGGAGTTACCCGTACAACCATTTCCAAGCAATTCGGTACGTTGGGAATGATTCAAAAGCAAGGAACTTGGATTCCTTATAATTAGAAGCCAAGAGACGTTGAGCGTCGTCTTTTTGCCTGTGAACAACTGCTCCAGCGGCAAAAAAGAAAAGGTTTTCTTCATCGCATCGTGACGAGTGAGGAAACCTGAATTTATTACACCAACCCAAAGAGAAAAAAATCTTGGGGGCTGCCCGGTCACGCTTCTACGTCGTCGGCTCGGCCGAATATTCACACTGCGAAGAATATGCTGTGTATTTGGTGGGACTACGTCGCTGTTATTTACTACGAGCTGTTGAAACCAAACGAAACCATCACTGGGGAACGGGACCGAGCTCAATTGATGCGATTGAGCCAAGCACTGCGCGAATAACGGCCACAATATGAGCAGAGGCACGAATAAGTGATTCTACTGCATGACAACGCTCGGCCTCACGCTGCCAAGCCCGTTAAAACCTACTTGGAAACAATCAAATGGGCCATATTCCCTAGATATTGCGCCGTCCGATTTTACTTGTTCCGTTCGATGGCGCATGGCCTGGCTGACCAGCTGTTTCGCTCATATGAGGTCATCACAAAACGGTTAGTGCATAGCCTCAAAAGACAAACACTTTTGCCGTCAAGGTATTTGCGCTCTGCCAATATTTTCAAAATGTTATAAAATCGTCATAAACGTTCTGTGAAAGAGCCCACAATAGTCATTGTTCGGGGACTATTGGGGATAACTTTTATTTTACTAGATTCATAATCTGAATGAAACAGCGGCCGAAAATTTCCACATCCACTCTCCTCGAAAAGTAATTGGTCATGCTGATTGAACATATTAAAGGACAAATATTCAGCAGCTCAGATTGAGTTCAGACGAAACTGTGCAGATTACAAAGTGGCAATCAGAATTCAATGGCTACACTAGCGTTGAATATTAAATATTTCTAAACACATTATTACAAATTACATTACACAAATATTTCTAAACACAAGCATGTTAGGCGATGTAGGGGAACAAGAAGATAAGCCGCGCGCTGAGAATTTTCCGTTTGCGAATTTTTAGTTTGTTTACATTTGAAGATGGAAATTAGTACCTACTTTTCAATAAAAATAAATGCGTAGGAGTATTATAACTTTAAAGTTCTTCACACATGGTGTTTAGCTTTAACAAGTTCCTATGGCTTTATTTCAGACCAGAGAAAACACTCAGCAGCATTTGTTAAAATCACTGAGGCGGCCGTTGCATACTTTGTCCTTCTTGATCCTTTCTTACCCCATTTGGAGCAAATGCAAATGACTCCCGTATGTCCGTATGGCTGTCCTCCTCATTCGCAAAATGAGCTCTAACAACAACAGGTGCACGACTAGTTATTCACCTAACATAATGAATCTTAAGGGGCACAACTAGTTTGAAATTTTGAAAATTTCGTTTTTTTTTGTTTTTGCATTTTTCGATAATTTATACCTTTAAAAATAACATATTAAAATCTTAAGTGAAAATCTTAAATAGTTTCTGAGTTACAGCCTTCTACATAGCAGCTTCTCATTATTTAGAATGGCGCTTTTATCTTTAAACGCGTTTTTCTCAAAACTACATTTTTCAAATTTGCTGCAGCTGTAACTTGATAACAAATCATACGATCGACTTGGGTCTTTTTTTTTAGCTTATTGTGTATTTGTTTTTCCATACAATGACCCTCCAGTTTAATGATAGGATGAAAAGTATAATTATGCCAGGCCAGAAACCATCAGATTTTTCAGCAACATTTTAATTTTTTTTTCAAAAAACCGCCATTTTGTTGCATTTTATTTTTTTTTACAACCGAGGGTCATTGTATAGGAAATATAACCTAGTTAAGTAAAATTTTTGGTTTTTTTGATTTCAGGCACTGCGAAGGCTACAATCACTGCAGCAGTGGGAGAACGTTTTTTTTTTAAGACTCAGGAGATGGTGGATAACTTGCTGAAAATCGAATATTTTCATTTGAAAAAATTACTTTGCATTCATTATTTATGCATAAATATATCTGCAAAATTTTAAAACATTCGATGCAATACTTCACAAAATTCAAAATTCACAAAAATCTCCTTTTTTCAAGCGGTCAAACTAGTTGTGCCCCTTAACAACTGCAACCAGACGAAGAAGGGGCTTAGAGCTAGTCTGTTGTTCTATGAGTACATATATTGCGTGCACTTTGAAAAGGAATAATTATATGTTTGCTGTTTTATTCGCAACTATCATGGCATTTCCCACTGAGAAATTGTACGAGACGTAGTAAAACTTGTTAATCCGTTTATAAATAACTACTAAATACTTGATTGACGGACAGCAAAATGAGGTGTTACTTTTTATTCCGCTTCTAATCATTGTTAAAAAAGGTGACATTAATCACATTATTATATTTAAGTGGCCAATCAGTGTTTCGGCTCAATTACGTGTTAAATCTTTTTAAATAAAATTTAGCTTTGCTATATTTGAAAAACTTTGACTTTAGCGTGAATGCGAATTAATCGTCGTAATGATTTGGCAGACCTCTACTTCGGCCCTGGCGTACACTGGGGGTGAGCCGCATACATACAGCGGCTCACAGCTTTTTATGGGGCCACACTTCAAGCACAAGTTCTTTAACATTTTGATTGGTTATAAATTAAAAAAAATTAAATGTAGGCAATTCGGCAATACACAAAAAACGATCAAAAAAATGTATCCCTAAAAAATAAACAAAACAACAAAATTCATCACAGTGAGACTTCACAGTTTATTTCATGAGCTGAGATTCACCGCCAATGCATTGCAACTGCTTCCAAATTTTTGGAGCTTTATTAAATCCAAAAAAACGTGCTCAAATATTCCTTCCTCTGTCTTCTTTAATGGGACATCTGCTAATTCAATGGAAGATGCTGCCAACCTTTTTGCGGAATTCTTTTGTTCCAATTTTGTCTTGGATACTTGTGATGAGGTCAATGAGTCCATTAATGGTAGTAATACATCGCTAGATTTTGGCTCTTTGGAGGTATCTTCTGACGATGTATTGAACGGTATTCGCGATTTAAAGTTTTCCTCGCAGACGGATATTGATGGCCTCTCTTCTCGCCTGCTTAAATGCTGTCCCTCCCTCGCTGAACCTCTCACAACTATCTTTAATAAGTCTCGTTCCTCGGGAGTTTTTGTTAATGACTGGAAAAGAGCCTTAATTACTCCGATTTTTAAAAGTGGTAACAAAAATGATGTGACTAACTACAGGCCAATTTCTAAGTTATCTTCGGTTTCGAAAGTTTTTGAATCCATTGTTAATAAAAAGGTGTATTTTGCGGTAAAAAATCTTATTTGCCCATATCAACATGGCTTTGTGTCTGGTCGATCCACCGTTACTAATTTGGCTGTCTTCTCTGAAGACTGCATTTCGGCTTTCCAGAAAGGTTATCAAATTGATGCGGTCTATACTGACTTCTCTAAGGCATTTGACAGAGTCTCTCATAAGTGTCTAGTATCTAAGCTTGCTGGTATGGGATTTCACTCTGTCTTTCTCAAATGGTTAAAATCCTATCTTAGTGACCGTCTCTGTGTTGTGACCTTTGATAATACATCCTCTCAACCCTTTACGGCGACCTCTGGTGTTCCCCAAGGAAGTATCCTAGGTCCGCTTTTATTTGTGCTCTTTGTTAATGACGTCAGTTCTTGTTTTTCGAATTCAAAATTTTTATTATATGCGGATGATCTCAAAGTTTACTCCGAGATTAGATCCCCTGAGGACTCTTCTCTGCTTCAAGTTGAACTTAATAACTTATATGACTGGTGTGTCATTAATCGTCTTCATCTTAACATCAAGAAATGTTTCCATATAACCTATTGCAAAAAGTTAAATCCCTTTCCCTCTTCATACTGTATTTCTAACTCCGTTTTAAACGTAGTTAATATAATTAAAGATCTGGGTGTTTATTTTGATTCCAAATTTTCCTTTTCTGCACATATTGACTCTACCATCTCCAAATCATATTCCATGTTAGCTTTTGTTCGTCGTAATTGTTCTCCCTTTTCGGATCCCTACACCCTCAAATTACTATATTCCGCTTTTGTCCGTTCTAGACTCGAATATGCGGCCTTTATTTGGAGGCCGTCTTATGCCTCTGGAATATCTCGCCTTGAGCGAGTTCAGAAGGTTTTTATCCGCTTCGCTCTTCGGTCTCTGAATTTTGTCGATCCGATCCTTCCTATAGTGCTCGGTGTCAGCTTTTGAATTTCAATTCGCTTGATAGTAGGAGATCATTTCTATCACTGAAATTCCTGTTTGGTATCATTAATGGACTTGTTGACTGCGCGTCTCTTCTTGAAAGGATAAACTTTAATATTCCAGCAAGATCGTTACGGCGCACCGAGTACTTTAATGTTGGCTTGAGTAAATCAAACTACGCTCGAAATGCTCCTTTGACAAGAGTACTAATAGAATATAATTATCTCTCAAATTCTTTGGATATTGATCTTAGTCTATCTAAAAATGTTTTTTGCAATACTTTGTCTAATTCTAAGTTTCTTAGGTAATCTGAATTGCTATCTTTCTATCTGTTACTTCTGTTAGTCTGTAAGTTGTTAGACTGAAATAAATAAATAAATAAATAAATAAATAAATGTATAAAACGAGAAAAAAAACTCGGAAAGAAATTTCTGAAAATGTTAATTTGTGAAGGCAAACTGTCCAAAACATAATGCAACGCTTTGTTAGTAAACATCCATAATAAAAGCCGCGACGACCCAAATGGAACTTTCATGGGTGCTCGTGATTAGTGATATGAAGAAATATTAAACTCCAACTTAAGCGCACGGACTCCAACCACACAGCTTAAACATTTCAGAGAAAGACACGTTTCAGATCTTCGGCCGGCAGATTTTCATTATAAGTCAAATTAGTCAAGCACGTTATATTTCGCTAAAAACAATATCAGCCAAGATATGAATATTTTTACAGACGAAACCAAGTTTACAATTTTTTCGGTCAGATAGGAAACTTATCGTGTGGCATGAATCCAAAATAGAGATGCAATTTAAAAATCCCCAGATGTCAGGGTTTGGAGATTCAGTCATTGCCCGGGATCGGCAACATCGATTAAACAAATTACACTGTGCGACAGCATTTTTCACACTGGAAAAAATCCATATGGGCGTGAAACTAGAGACCAAACATAGTAATGCTGCGTACTCAGTTTTTCATTTCTACATCCTTTCTCCTTTTAAAAGGACTTCAAAATTTTGAAAGGGATAAAAAATTAAAAAAAAAAATATAAAAAATACTTAACCTCGTTAGAATATGGCGATATGTATATCAAATGAAAGAAGAAAGACTCAAGAATTTAAATAAAATTGATTTGTTATCTATTTGTACAAAAAGGATATGAAAAAGGTCCTTTGAACATTTTAATCCTTTATATCCTTGAAAATTTATATAGAATTTTCTTGAAAAGTAAGTATGTTAAACCCCAAAATTTTCTTGATCACGTGTCAAAATTTCATTACTCTAACTTTATTAGTTCGAAAGTTATTAAAAAAAAGGCGGAAGTTGCAAGTCTAATGAAGTACAAAAATTCTAATTTATTTGAGTATCAGTATTTTAAATAATAAAAAGATACAAAATCTATGAAGCAAGAATAATGAAATTTTGACACGTGATCAAGAAAATTTTGGGGTTTAACATACTTACTTTTCAAGAAAATTCTATATAAATTTTCAAGGATATAAAGGATTAAAATTTTCAAAGGACCTTTTTCATATCCTTTTTGTACAAATAGATAACAAATCAATTTTATTTAAATTCTTGAGCCTTTCTTCTTTCATTTGATATACATATCGCCATATTCTAACGAGGTTAAGTATTTTTTATATTTTTTTTATTTTTTATCCCTTTCAAAATTTTGAAGTCCTTTTAAAAGGACAAAGGATGTAGAAATGAAAAACTGAGTACGCAGCATTACTATGTTTGGTCTCTAGTTTCACGCCCATATGGATTTTTGCCAGTGTGAAAAAATTTTTTCATTTTTGTCGCACGGTGTTAAGGATAAAACAGTATATTTTAGAAAAGACAAAATTTCAACTCTGTATCTACACAGAAATTTCGATTCTACCAAATCTGTATGATAAAGAATCATGTCTGCATGGTTAGGTTACGGAAGGGGTGTGTGCAGCAAGCACTTCCACTCGGAGACCCTGTTGGGTCCATTGTGAATCCCTTCATTTTCGGAAAAAAAACCGGTGTACTTTTATCTGTTGGGATCGGTTATCTGTGCGTCTGCTACTTCCGCGAGCCCATCAAAGAACCTTGCCCCAAGAGTCTGGAGCCGTCGTCTTTGTAGTGATGGGCAGTGGCATAGCAGGAGCTCGACTGGTTCTACTGCATCCTCATCTCCACAGCTTCTGCATAAATCGTCGGTCGCCAAACGCCATTTGCATAACATGACACCAATGGCGCAGTGACCTGTGATTATCCTCGTGACCATGCGTACAGCGTGCTTGTCGAGGAGCAGAAGGCTCTTAGTTTTTCTCGTGTTGAGTGCTGCCCACAGGGTGCGTGCAATCCTGCAATCGCACCTGGTTGTCCAAGCTCTATTTGTAGCTCGTGTGAGCCACTCTGCTATTGAACCCATCATAGCAGAGATCGTTGGTAGCACCGTGTTGACCGCCTCGCTCGCTGGCATTGTTGACCCTGCACGGGCTAATTCGTCCGCCTGCTCGTTTCCTTCGATATTAGTATGTCCGGGAACCCAGCACAGGCGAACCCTGCACTGTCTTATACCACCTAGACACTCGAACCAGTTCCATCTTCTGTCTTCGAGCCGTCGGTGAAGTAGACTCCTGCAGAATCTTCCACCTCGGGCTGTTGTCAGTTGTCCCTGGAGGGATAGTCGATGGGGATCTTCAATTCGAAGTCACTGCGCTTTACCAGGAAATCGGTGGCCTTATCTAGAAGACCTTGTCCGGTATAGCTGGAGCATTCAGAATGACTAGACTCCCTCAATCTGAGGATTGTATTTGCTGCGCTGGCCTTTACGAACAGGTCCACTGGGGAAGATGCAGAAACATTTCCAGAGCCATCCGTGGAGCGCTTTTCGCCACCCCTGTGATTGCCAAGGTGGCAAGTCTCTGCACTTTCTCCAATGCAGAGACTTGCCTCGTTTTCTTGGTGAACAGGACTAGTTCGGTATTTTCGGGATTTATCCCTACCCTTATCTTGCCTGTTGTAGCATTGCTGGAATGATACCGTCAGGGCTTGCAGACTTGTAGGGGTCAAACGACCTTATGACCCATTCGACCATATCTTTGTCCACTATTGTGGCGACAGTTTTCGGTGGTGTAGTTGTTCCGAGTTGCTCTGGAAGATTATCCGAGTCAGTAGGAACCTGACACTGGGGAAAGTGTGCTTCCATTAGAGTCTCGAGCGACTCTTTACTGGACTCTGTCCATGATCCGTCCGGCTTGCGGATGCAGCTAAGAGCGCAATGCTGCTTAGACAGAACTTTCCTTAGCCTGGACGCCTCGTTGACACAGTCTACGGATTCGCAGTAGGCTCTCCATGATTCTCTTTTGGCTTTATAGATAGCCTTCTTAAAGGCGTTGAAACTGGATCGGTACGCCATTCCATTCCCTTTCCTCCCCGATTAATTTTGCTTTGTCTGCATGGTTAAAAACTCAATAAAATAAAAATTTGCATACGAAAACCACAAATCAATAATCGAATGTCTTGATTAAAAAAACTTGTAAACTTCATCCAAAAAATCTAAATGGGAATAAGAAAGTTATTTTCGTTTTTAATTTTATATGTGTACTGGAGAAGATTGTAAGCATTTATTTACAAATGATTTCAACAGTAAAAAGAAAAGTTAATATTTGCTTCAAACGCACCTTTATGGATGCATGAATATAGTATATTTACTGGAAATACAGGCTAAGCTGACCATCAACAGTTTATAATTTACCATGATATACATAGTGAGAAATGAATTTCTACCGTATCGTATTATCAATTAGCAATCTTCAAAACTGCACTTGCTGAATTTCTCTTCAATATCATTGATGCGACAGCGCAATTCAGGTGCTGAATCTTTTTGAAATCTATCTAGATTTTCCTCAAAAGCCTTTTTTACTAGTCCAAGGTTCTTCATGTCATTGGCATCAGAGAGACGTTTTATAAGCATCAATACAATGTTCAGAGACTCTTTCTTAAGGCCTGTATGCGGAAGACCTGTGCAAAAGTATGCAAACATATTATCACATCGATTGAAAATAAATTCTTTACATACCTGAGGCATAAATGACAGCTGCGAGTACAGCGTTGCATATCTTCTGAACAATCGCTTCACGAGAATTGTGATCGTCCATCTTTACCTTTTTCTCCTTGTTGCCTTCCGGTATCGGCGTGGCGTCTTTGCCAAAAACACATAAGCGCTCCACAAACTTTGTAAGCGCACCAAGCAAGCTGACTTGTACTGGTCGAGTGCTGTCTTTGAGACATTGCAAAGAGCGTTCGACAAATTGTTGCTGATATTTTTCCTGCGTTTCAATAGAGTTTTTCGGCCACGACTTGCCTAGGGTTTCGCACACAGTTTCTTTTAGTTTGTTAAAGATTTGTGCGCGCTTGTTGCGCTCGTCGGGCGAAAGGTCTTTTTTTGAGGCCAGACCAGATTCATCAGAAGACGATTTGCGCAATTCTTTTTCTTCAAGTAGATACCAAATCATATTGTAAACCTATGAAAATCAAATTTTCTTTATAAGAACATTTTCACTTAAAATTAAAAATGTACCTCTTCGAATCGATCTACTTCTAGCTCTTCCAATACATCCCCTAAAGCCTTCAACGCAGACGTACGATACTGTGGCTCTTCTTTGCGGCATTCTCGCATGGTCGCATCGACAATTTGCGTGCAAATTTCATGCTGTCTGTCAAGGCCTTTACACAGCGCCGCCAAGGCCTGTAATAAGCGTTCCTTGCCCTGGAAAGTACGTCCTTGCAACTCACTGAGCAACAAGTTGATCAAGCGCAATCGTTCAGGTTCCTCTATCGTGCCACTTAAACGCGTGCCGATGGTTTGTACAGCGTTTGCCGCCTGCGCTTTACGCAACCAGCTAGACTCATTCAACGAATTTTCCAATTTCGGTATTATCGCATTCAAATTCATCCGGATGCCAGCATCGCCAGGGCTTATTTCATTCCACAGTTCCTTCCATAATTCGATGTTCGACTTGTCGTCTGTCGCCTCCTCATGCATTGCAAAAAACACTAGAGGTAAAACATCACTCAAGTAATCCTTTAGCAAATCGTGATGACGCTTGTTGATGGACTGAATAGTTATCGCCACAGACCGGTTTGAACTATTCTCCATATACAATTCATCAAGCTTTACGAAGAGATTCTGTACAGACTTTTCCTGCAAGTAATTTTAATGGTTTCTGCAAAAACGGTTCGACTAAATGGAGTTGCTACAGGTACTTTACCTTTGCAATCCCTACTAAATGCCCAATAGCGTTGGCATAGTGTTTTCTAACTGTTGCATTCTTGTCTTTTAGCCCAACAAAGCAAGCCGCCAAGTATTTGCCTACAAGTGGTTGCATTTCTTTGCCAATGCGTATGCTAATCTGCATTGAAAAAAGAAATAAAGTCGGTGTTCACGGAAGACGAATTGTTGTATTACCAAGCAAACAAAATGCGCACACGAAATTTTAGTGCCTAAGATAATGTTGGTTTTAATTAAATCCAGGATACTTGGAGTCATCTGCTCTAATGCGTTGTAGTCGACGAAATTCATACACTGAAAAGAATTTAAGGAAACGCACATCCATTGATGCACTGGATACATATGTGAAACAGGAGAAATTATTCGCACCTTTGTTATTGATTCCATGGTGTGGTGAGATTTTGCTGCTTCAGCACGTATTGAATCGACCGCTTCTTGTGCATCACTGTCAGCACCCAGGCGGGTGGACAAGTACGACAATTTCGAGTTCTCCACTTCACCAGTCGCTTTCAATAAACACGGTATTAACAGAGGGAGATGGGGCGCAATGAGGGAACCAGATGATTCGATCATCTCTGAAATTGTTTTGATGCTGACTTTCCGTATTTCGGCCACGGTGTGAACCACCCCAGTATCGAGAAGTAACGGCAGAATTGAGGATGCCACAGCGGTTCCAGATTTACCGTGGTCACAGGAAGCGGCCGAAACGCAGAGCTAAAGAATTGCATATTTAAAGTGATTATTATTATTAAACCAAATTTGTATAACTAGTCTACTTCATTTGAAATTTTATTATAATCTAGGGATGTGCTACGCATTCGTATCAGCGAAGCACGCGCAATTTACAAAGAACCGCATCCGCCACTCTTTAAATATCCTCATAAACGTTGTAGATCTTTCTACAGATGTAGCGTTGTTGCTGCTTCAGGCATTGCGAATATTTTTGACTCTGCATATACTTAAGCTGTAAATTTTGTTCTCAGAACTAAAACTGTTAATTCGGTGTAGCATTGTATTTTAAGAATTAGTGATCATTTTGCCCCAGTAATATATTAAACGGGGTTTTAGCACACAAAATAGAAATTATAGAAAACAAGCAATAAATTTAAAAAATAAATACATCGATATTCGCATCCGCTTGCATAAATTTTCCTAAAATTACAACTGGCTCTTCCCTACTACAATGCATTGTTAACCCTAAAGTCTGGCTGCCAAGTATTGCAAACTTCACAATAATCACATTTTTGCGAACGAAAATTCTTGAGGTGGTATTAAATTAAATTTAATATCTTTTTCCATAAAGGAAAATAAAAGTTGTTTTTACAACTGATATCTTGTAAATGCTACTTGTAACTGAAATAGTTTGCATAGCTTTGAAAAATTATACCCGATGCACATACTTTGCTTAAAAACATCGCCGTTCCCTGCGCTGCCAGTCTTGTGCCCTCGTGTATATCGTCCATCACACGAAATAGTTGCGACCATAGCTCCAGCAGTTCCGGCTCAGGCACCGTATCTAATTTCAGTAAATAAAAGTTAAATAGTAAAGTTTTCATTTAAACAACACACGTAGTACATTCTAAGCAAAAACTAACCAACTTCCATGGGAAATTCCTTTTCTTGAGGGTTTATTGTTTTCCTCATTTCATTCAGTTTTTTCTCTTCACTTCGCAGCCTCAGCCCGTTCGGGCGCTTCAACAGATCCCTAATCGCCAAACAACATGCAATGCGTACTCTCCATTCCTTGAAAGTCAAATTATTTAAAATTTCTCGAAATATTTCCCAGTAATATTTCTCCACAGTTTCTTTTGAGTCCAGCACTATTGAGTCCCAAATAGAGATCATAGAATTCTGTATCTTTGGCGTCGGATCGTATTTATAGCGATAAAGTCGGGGCACAATTTTTCCCAAGTATGGTTGCATTCTCAGTCTGGACTCAGCACTCAGGGACTTCAAGCCAAAAGCAGCACCCAACTTACTAGTCCAAACTGCGTTGTGATTGGCCAGTTGCATAAACTGGTAAACCATTTCGGGCTGATTGAGGTCCGAGGCCAAGGAGCACAGTTCCTTGTAGGTGGTGATATTTCCGCTGAAGATTCAAAATTCTATACCTTTTAGCGACGACTGCAGTATGTACCAATACCACATTTACTTACCCAGTCGGGGTTTTGCCCAACATACCCTCCGCAAAAAGTTCCGTATTCTCAGCCACTTTATTTACTTGACGCTTGCCGCCCATCAGCTGATCCAACAGAGAGTTAGCCAGAGCGTTCTGGCTGTTGGGATCAGACAGAGAATAGACCAGTGCTAAGCCGCGCGACGCCACGTCTTGAACAAACTCTTGAAATGATAGAAAATATGAGTAACGATGTGGGACAGTAAACTTATTTTAATAGAAATTCAAGAAACACTTGTCATACCACTATCATCTGCCAACAGTTCGGTGAAGGCAAACTGCAGCATTTGCTTGCCGTTCACCACGGCTGGACGCTTATTGCAATGCTTAACCACTGACAGAAGCCATACCGAACAGGCCTACAGTAAAATGCCATTAAAGTTCGTTCGCCACTACGCAGCACTGTGCCCATACTTACTTGCCGTGCATGTGGATTTGGTTCTGGCACCAGGCGAATTAGCGATGCCATAAATGCCTCAAAGGCCTCGTCATTGCAGTATTTGTTGATGCACTCATTCACAGAGGAGTCATGGTTGACGTCATACCCATTCAAGGTAGACACTATCGCCTCCGAAATTGCGATATTCAGCGCGACATCCTTCTGTACCTTAGCCATGGATAAGAACTTGTCTAAATTACGCTGTGTGAAAAACTCGCCATCACCAATAGCTAGATAACCCAGGCATTTGGCGGCTTCCTCCCGGATCTTGGCTCGCACCGATGTGCTGCGCACGAGGCTGAATACTACGCCAAAAATAAGCAACTTGGTGGAAGCGGTGGCAGCTACAAAATAAATACACAGAATATACTCAATCAAGTGAATTGCACCGCATGTTTGTTTTTACATATATCCACAGCTTATATTCAAGTCTTTATATGCGAAAACATAAGATTCAGGAGAGTGAAAACCCCGTCTTGATAGTTGCTTATTTGTGAAAGTATAAATCAAGCAATGTACTCTCAATAAAAAAAATTCCTTTAATGCCTTTGGAATTCTCGTTTATACAGCAGACGGAAAAGTATTGCAACTCAAATATATAGTAGAAATTGAGCAGATGGCGACTATTGCACAATAATAAAACCTAGCCTTGTTATAAACCCTACATGGGTTTCTTTAATTTGCAACTCTTTTTTCGTATTAATGGATTTGTTTAAATATGTAAATTTAATATTAACAATAAAAATTATAAAATTGAATACATATTTGGTATCAACCGATTTACTTGCATTCTGTGCTATGAAACAAATGGAAATTATTTTGGTGGATATTGAAATGTCACATTTTAAAAAATGGTTTTATGCGGCAACCCTACCTAAAAGTAAGCATCCACTTTTAGTATGGTACATACTCTTAACTTCTATAAGTTATCATAAGTTTCCACAGCGCTACTTTTGCTGACGACATGTGTGGCCGGATGAAACTCCACACGAGGCGCCAAGTCAGCAAAAGTCGCGAGCGCTGCGGAAACGGCAGAGCGCGACGACCGATGACATGTGTGGCGAGTGGGGAAACTTGAAACTCCACACAAAGCGCTAAGTCAACAGAGGTCGCGAGCGCTGTGGAAGCGGCGGTGCAGCAGAGGGGACGACGTGGGCTGCGCGGCGGCAGATCGTGAGGGCAGCTAGGCGTAAGAAATTATTGTAAGTTTAGTTTGTATCAGCAACTCAAAAGAGGCACAGCCAAAGCTTGCCGAATAAAGCAAATATTCAAAAAGAAAATCATTCGTATTAATTTATATAACTTGTTCCAAATTTGAAGGTGATATCTTAATTCTAAAAGTTAGATCACGTCAAACAGTTCGTCAAAACAAAATCGCATTCAAAAATATTCATCGTTGTAGATATAAAGACCATCAGACCACTGGCACCACCACCACCTACTGACCTACTGAAGAGCATGCGACATATGTATAGTAGAACTATCCATGTGCAACAGTTATCTCCCAAATTATTTGTATTCGGATGCGGATGTTTCTTAATTTTTAACCCTTATAGAGTGTAAATTTTGAAAAATTACTTTTTAGTGGAGCTGAAGAGGGTAACAAATTCGTTATGGGGAATAATTGTTGTGTTAAATTCTAATGACACAAGAACTTGTAAGTAGTAAATAAGGGTGTAGGGTTTTCAGCAAGAATTATTTGCACTACATCAACGCAGACAAAGCTGTGCGCAACAGCTAGTCAAATATTTGCCAAATTCAGAACTTTTGCAAGTAATATACTACATATTACTTTATAAGTAATATATTACCAGTAATATTATTAACAACGTTTTGGGAGTAATACAACTTGTTTCTAATATGTTACTTTGGGTTCCAAGTAATATGCAATATAATTAAATTACATTCAAAAGTAATATGTCCCAACCCTGATGGTGAATTGAAAAGTATACCTACTTTCGTATTCCTGGATGTCATCGCTGGAATCGCCTTCATTGGAAACGGGAACTTGAATTTCAACCTCTACTTGAGGTATTTTAGTCATCCTGCCGATCATGGACACACACCTAACTCCTGCCGTCACTAGCAGCCACTGAGACTCGCAAAGCATTTTCGCTACAAATTTCAATAAACAATGATTTCTAAGAGTACAACACTTGGAGATTACATTCACTTACCTATAACTTTGACAGTCTCTACAAACACAGTCCATTTACTGAAATCTGGTGTAGATTTCACATGCAGTAAGAGATCAATCTTGCGACTAAACGCGTGACCTAAGACCAGAAGCCAACCATGCTTATTTTCCAAGGACTTGTGCGGCAGTTCTTTGAGGCATTCAGCGATCTATATATATAAATGATTGATGATCATTGATTTGTGAAATATACGCCAACCAGATCATTGTAAAGATAATCACCTGCGTATTGAATTCGTTTTCTTGATATCCATGAGCAAGCAAAATACCGTACACTTGAGCCACATGCACGCGCATCGTTTCACTAACGTCTTTCAGTGAATGATTCAGAGGCTCCAGCAGGTGTAAATATTGCCTCGTGAAAAGTTCGGGCGTTACATTTAACAAGTCATATAAGCAAAGTAGATTTGATTCGGCTATTAAATATACACACAGAAAAGTACACCTTAGCATTGTCAATAAGTAATAAAATATTACAGAGCACTAAATTCGTACTTCGTTTAGCTTCTACGCTACGCTTAACAAACTGCAAGTACTGATACATAGCGTTAGCATCGTCTTCCTCATAGTTGTCGACTACAAATTTCTTCAAATTCTCCACACTCTTTTCATCGCCTGGAGCAGTTCGGCAACCGGCAGAATACCAAAGGCAAACTCTTAAGTACTCCAAAATCTGAGAAGAATTTTACATTTAGCGTTATTTAAAATTTACGGTGGACATTATAATAAAGTTACACGAATTGCAAATTTCTTTCAATAAGCGGACTGATCGAAAGCAGTTACCTCCTCGTAAACTTGTAGAGGAAACGGTAATTTCGTGGTGCCAATGACAACACATCCATAATTCTTTGCCAATCGTTTTGCAGCCATTTCATTTACGTGCCGCATCATTAGCTTGAAACTGGGTAAAACGACCGGCCGTTGTTCCGAAGTAATTTTATTAAAACTGTTTTGCGCCTTTTCCATATATTCAATGGAAGAAAGCATATTGTAATTGATGTGGTCCTTTTTTGAAACCCCATACAATGCAGTAGTAACGCTTTCACGTAGCGAATTTCTGTGTAGAAAATAAAACGTTAGATTTAATGGTTGATGCACAAAGCGCTGAGATGATTTACCTCTCGCCTGCAATCAGCAAGAGTAAAAATCTTGCAGGTGCATAATACTCTGGATAGCAAGTTGTCAGGAAGACACTAGTCACATTCTGTACAATGTGCTGCTTCGACTCAACATTGTCCGACAACATGGCGAGCAACAAGTGCTGTTGTCCACTCAACTGAATGTTTGGTTCGATTTCAAGCACTTGATTTTCGTCTCCCTGAGCCTTCCAGACAAAGGCAGGTGCCATTGAAACCAAGGCCTCGCGAATAGAAGAATGGATCTCTGGTGGAGCATTCGCCAAGTGATTGAAAAAAGCTAGAACAATTTTCAAGTCCTGATTTATTACACTTGGACAGGTGCGCGCCAATTGGGCCAGTGCCGTGAAAGCTGCGTTTTGAACCTCTCCTGGCTCATTAGAGTCGCGGCCAATGACTTTCATTATTCCAGTTAGCAACACTTTGGCTACTTTTGACACAATAGCAATGGGACCCCTGCAATTAGACCAGTAACATTGAATGCAACGATGAAATTCTCTTCTTTAAGATTAGAGGTAATTGGTGATATTAGGAAATGTTTATCGGTTTTTTTTCTGATTCGTTACACGGGCTATCCATCCTTCGAGTATGACACAAATACAAATTATCATAAAATTACATACCCTTTGATCAGATTTTCTGCAAATTGCAGCGCCAACACCTTGCACTTCTGATTTGTATTCACTCCAAATAGTCCCTCGAACACCACTTGTATACCTTTAGGTGCATTTATACCCTTTCCACGGCATTTTATTAGGTACTGAAGCAGTTTCTGTCGTACACGAGCACAACACGGAGTTGATTTTCGCTCAGCATCTTGAGAATTGTTGCCGGAGAAAAGTGTGTAAAGTGGGCCAGTCACATGTGGGTCGCCAAAGTCTATTACGGTGCACACCTTGCTCAACTCCGCTATAGCAGGAGTAGCCACACTGAAACGTGTATCGGCCGACGCCAAAACCAATAGTATAAATGTCTCTGTGTCGTCAAAGACGCCTGCACAAATTAGGCGAACAATTCCTTTTTTGACCTAGCCAATTATGAGATTTGATATGGAATAGAGAGTTATTATGTTTACTTTATTTTATATGCACCTGCTCCAGTTCTTCTGCTTTCCAGTTATTCGACATAACGCGTTTAAAGGAGTAAGAACTCATTCCTGGCGGTACGTCTTGCTCTTGGGTTACACCGTAAGGTAATAGCAGGACATCTTGCAGAAGCAAAAGAAATTTCCAGCGGATTGCAGGCTTATCATTCAGCTGCAGGATCTCCTTTCTTTGAGCAGGATCAGCAGGGAGTTTAATCTCGCCCAGAATAGGCAACACAAGCATAAAGAGTCTGCAAAAAAAATTAATAAACTTGTACACTTTATTAATATTATTAATAAACTTGTACTTACTTATCTTGGTAGTTCTCAAATTTCTCTTCACAGCCCAAAACTTTGGCCATCAGTGCAGTTTGCTGTTCCAGCGCTAAACGCGGATAGCCCATTGTTATGAAGATTATTGCGAAGTTCTGCAAGAAGGGGGAGTCGCGCGATGCTGCATACTGGTTTAACAGTGCCTCTACAGGCACTTGCACCTGTGGGCGTGAAGTGATGCGTCGCTTTATATGCGTTAGCACCTCAATAACCTAGAACAAGAGTAAAATCAGAGTTGGCGAACACACTCGACGCTCAGCGGCACAGCCTTTACCTTCGTCCGCACATTGTCATGAGGGGAGGTTATTTTGAGTATAACCGGCGCCAGAAACTTACTCACAGTCGCCTCTAATTTTTCATCACTGTCAGCGCAGCCAAGACGCAAGAGCACCCGCTCCAATAGTTCTGAAACCAAGTGAGGAACTTAGCATTTGACAGGCTATTGGCAAGAGCTGGCGCTGCCGCATTAGACGTTGCGGCTGTTCGCTTTGTGTGGAATATTTTTTTCTCAAAAATTTCTTACCAATCTCCTCTGATGACATGCTGTATTTGATACTTTTCAAGTTGCGTTCGTCTGTTTTCAGCTGACAAAGAAGCTTTAAAAAGGCAATTGTTACTTTCTCTAGTTCTTCTTCTTCTTCTTCTAAGCAATTCATTCAGAATAGACGCTAATTACTTTAACAAACAAATGCTACCTTGCATTCAATAACGTTTTGAAATATGCGTTTTCCAAAATTATGGCAATGTCGTTTTTAAAAATGAGAATATGATGTTTCATTAAAGAGAAAATCGTGGCTAGTCTCTTATATATGGGCAGGGAGCTAGCGCACTGAAATTTTTATGGTAGGTAGTATTCACTAATAAACGAGTAATTTTAAATTTTTAGTCGTCGGAGTTGTCTAGTTTATAAGTTATTAATTTTTAAAAATCACAGAAATCGTCTCGCAAATTGACTATTCTTCTTCCACTCCATACAACTGGCATTCACAATAGCAAAAAAGCTGAAGAAATATTGACAGCATTGCCATATTGAAATGTTTAAATTCAGTATAAATGTACAATTTATTCATGTATTTATGCAGAAATACTGTTAGCACTTTACTGATGCCTGGCGCACTAGTTGCTCCTATGAGGGTTATTTTTCAAGCGCCCGGCCGAAGGCCGGCCACACAGAAGGGATTTGCATGCAGAAATACTGTTAGCACTTTACTGATGCCTGGCGCACTAGTTGCTCCTATGAGGGTTATTTTTCAAGCGCCCGGCCGAAGGCCGGCCACCTGGGAAAAACTTATTGCCAAAAAAACTATGGCTTGGAACTATGAATTTGAACAAAACATACTGTGCACACCTGACTGTTGCCTGATGTGGTGGTGACTCCCATGAGGGTTATTTTTCAAGCGCCCGGCCGCAGGCCGGCCACACAAAAGGAGTTTGAATACAGAAATACTGTAAATATTTCACTGAATCTGAAGCCCTACTTGCACTTAAGAGGGTTATTACCCCTCTCCCCTCTTTTTCCACCTTCCCCCCCACCTTATTGGCAAGTAATTACAAGTTTTCTCGCTTCGAAGGTAAAATTTAAAAAATTAATTAAAAAAAAACTATACATTTCCGACGGTTTTCCTTTCAAAAGGGGTATATGGGGGACCCCCCCTACCCCCCCACCAAATTTTATCCCCCTCCTCATCTGCCCATATATAAGAGTCCTTCCAAAATCGTTCTTAAACATGGAGAATAAATCAGAATTATCAGAATTATAAATTAATCTATATATTAATACGATGATAGTGATTTTTTAGTAAGATCGTGATGATGATGCTATCAAAAATATACAAATACAATTCTTGGTCTCGGGCAAGAATTTACGTTTTCACATTCTCACATTGCACGGTTTTTTTCCTTCGTGAGCGTATTTATTTATTTAAGATTGCAAATCCGTGCAATAGCAAACATTTAGTTAACAATTTTTTTTTGCCTTTTGCTTCTCTTTCCAACAGCGGTCAGTTTTGCAATTCGGTGTTTGATTTGCATATTTAAAAGGGTGTAACGAATGTACGAGTATCTCTGTGTATTTTGTTAGTGTAGCGTAAAAATATACTACACCATTTTGCAAATGCTGTGATGCAAGACCGTTTACACAAGAATGTGAATAGGGCTTTACAAATAATGGATATTTTATAAAGAACAAAAACCTTAATGGCTCTACGTAAAAAAAAACAAAAAACATTACAATTCTTACCTATCGTTGGGTATTATAAGCTAAGCGTAGAAAAATAGTAATGAAATAATTGAAGTTACATCTTCTAACTACTTATCGACATTTAGGTAAACTCTGCACATAGGCTTTTTTATTTAATTTTTGAAATTATTTCCTTCAAGTCTAAGCAAACCGTATGCAATTTAAACAAATGTGTTTTATTTCCTTCTTGAAGCCAGCTGATAGTAGCTCATGCGGGGAAAAAGCAATCAGTTGAAAGTCATTAACTTTAAAGGAGGCGTTACAGACCGACTCAAGCGTAACGCGCCGGGCGGTTCGCGCAAGTTACACATCACACGTTACAAACGAATCGAACTCAATAAATAGTGGGGATTAAAATTCCACACCTACAATCAATACGCGAATGCAATATTAACAATACTTAAAACTAACTTCTTCAAATAATTTCAATCGTTCATAACTTCTTTTTCATCATCTATGGAAAAATACGCATATTTTATACAATGGCAGACATTGCCTATTTCATATGCTAAAAGTATAAAATAAAATAGTATAAAATACTATCATATGTTTAGTTAGTTGTCGCAGTTGACGCGAGAGGTTCTATAAATCGCTTTGTTTAAATACACTTGTGTAAATATTTACAATTAATTTGTAACAAATATTGCCTATTATGCTCACTGGCGCACACAGGGGGGTTTGGGGTTCAAACCCAAACCCTAAAATACGAGTAGAATACAAGTATAGGTAGACCTCGCTTAACACGTATCTCGGATAACACGGCCTCGTTCTAACACGGTTCACATTTTGCGACACATTTTCGATTAACACGTAAAAAGCCTCGGTCTAACACGGTTTTGAAACCAAGACAATTGTCGTTATATTTCCCTTATTTATAAACTTGCATATACATGGATATACAGGCGTATACAAAATGCCTTGCAACAAATTTAACCTTCTGCCTGTCCCTTGGGGTCTATTTGACCCCAGGCGGAATTAAAAAAAACGATTGAGCGGTTTTGTGCGCTCTTCTACTTGTGTTATTTAGTGTTAATCGCGCTTACAACCCAATAACAAATCGAGAAAAACACTATTCGGGGCTTTCCCCTTTTCTTTTGTGATTTATGTGTAACATTTCTTCATGTTTTGCCAGTGAATTATATAACCGTTAGGTTGGGGTCATCCTGACCCCAAAGGACAGCAAACGCAATTTTGAGCAAGGGACAGGCAGAAGGTTAAAGAGTGCAAGATCTTACTTTAATCATTCATATGCATGTTTCAAACAATTATTTATGTACATATAGGTAGACCTAGCTTAACACGGCATTTTCCGGGAACGTAACTACCGCGTTAAGCGAGGTCTACCTGTATCTATAAAGGTGAAAAGAAATGTAGAGAATCAAGGCAAAATACATTTGGGGAAGTTAAGCAGTGAAAGTTTTCGCTAAAAACTACAGTGAGCTTAAAGTACCAGAATCACCTGAGTAGAGGCCGCCGCCGCAAACGACGACAAAAGCTAAGCCGAACAAGTTTATATTAATTGTTTTATGTGAATTTTATTATTTAAGTAATGATAATTATTTAATTAGTATTGCATTAATTGTTAAAGTTGAACATTCAAAAATGAAATGAACTCAATGTGATAGGTATGTACATATATGTACATATACATATATTGGGTTATAGAAAAATCATTTGTTTGAATAACTATTTTAATCCAGTTACAAAATAACTACCCTTTAACTGATTAAAATTTCTATTGTGAACTCTTTATTGGTTTGGAAACAACTAGTTATAAACTAGTATGCAAGTCATTCCAAGGAAATAACTAAATAGTTTTCAGTCAGTTTTGTAAAAAAACGTTCAAGGTTTGAGGTTGCTTACAATTTGTTACATTTCCTGCAGCAGACTTGCAATAACATACACAGTTATATGGAGTGTGTTCACATAAATATATCATATCTTCTATAATTTTATCTTACGACAACTTGTAAATCACCAAATTAATGCGCGGAAAGGTATTACGTTTTTGTGTTTCGCTTTATTTACTCTACATTTACATTTTTTCATTTTGCGCGTGTAAATGGTCGGAATTCGACGACACCAGCATTTTTAAAATAAACTAATAATGACATTTAAGCATAAGAAGAAATGTTACCGGCGACAGTTTGGCGTACTGGGTGGCGTTGTCCTACATAAAAATGAGTGTATGTACATTGCACTTACACTCAGTACACACAAACTACTTACATATACGCTTGTATGTGCATACTCGTAGCACTGGACAGATTATTGTCGCATTGCACGCGTATAACATGCGGCAAAATGTTTAGAGAACGCTCACTAATTCAGGAGCGCAGCTACGGCCTAATACGTAATATCGTCGGCTGCGATTGCAAGTGAATGCGGCGTTATGCGGCAAAGTGTGCTTCGTCCTTGTGGTATTTTCAGCATGTATCGCAACAAAGCGTCGGTTTGAGTGCCCTTTACTTTGCCCTTTTTCTTTTGCCGCATTGTCGTCGGATGTCTACTGCAATGGTAACAAATAAAGAAACGATAAAACCAAAAGGCTGAGCTCCCTTTGCATTGCCGCTGCAAGCAACCGCCAGCCAACTTACCAGCCGACCGCCCAGCCAGCCTCCCAGCTCGCCACCAATCAATGCGGCACGCATCTTAGCATTGGTAAGTTGTGTTAACGTTTTGGCGTAAATGAATGCACTGCGCGAACTTAAGGGTGAGCCGAACCGCAACAAGAGGCAAGTGGTGATACCAGCACTGCGCCATTTTTCTCGGTCGAAGGGACCTTGCATTTACTCGTGGCAATAAAATACGTTGAGCGCACATCAGCACATACATATATGCCGTAGTGCACACAAGTGCGTACAATACATAAGACCAGGCCAGGCCTCTATTAGTTCGATTTTGAGCCAGAGGAGCCAGAACGCTTCTTATGAAAATATCAAAAAAAAACTATATACGATATCGAAAGTACTATTTCAAATAATTTAGAAATGTTTCTAAAAATTGTTTTATGATTACATAGAAAATAAATAATATGGTTCCCAAAACTGTTTGAAAAATACTTAATATAACTTTTTAAAACTTTTGGTGGCATTCTGCATGGAATCACCAAAATTATCAAACTATACAACGACCCCATCGGCCCGGCATATATCATATGATATGATATACATATGTATATACATACGTTTAAGTAAAGTTGGTTATTGTTAGTTTTACAAGGTCAGAAATTGTCATCGATTAAATTCCTTTATTAAATCACCGGATCGGCCATAAAGACTTAACAACGTAGGTTTGTAATTCGGGTCCAGAGCTGCGCACACAAGTTCATTTTGAGAATTGCTTCGGTATACCATCAAACTCCAATATTAATGCTAGAATTTTGTCAAATAACACAACACTTTTTAGAAAAAACCACGACAAGCGAATAAGAAATTTTAAGTAATTACCAAGCAGAGCGTTCTTCGCAAGACTGGTGTACATCGTAATGGCACAATCTTCAACAAGAGTGTCCAGCTCCTTGCCTACGCCGATGACATTGACGTCATTGAGCGTAACAAGCGAGATGTCACCGCTCCCTTTGCGGCAATCGAAAGAGAATCTGCGAAAATGGATAAGATGGTAAATGAGGGCAAGACGAAGTATATGCTGCCTTCACGCAGGGACCCGCAGCGGCTAGGGTCTCACGTCGAGGCCGACAGGTATACTTTTGGAGTTGTCAAGGAATTCGTCTACCTTGGCACCGCCATAAATAGCAGCAGAGACCTCTCTCGACCGACAAAACTTGCACTCTAAATATAGGACGCTCACTCTGCCCGTGCTCCTTTATGGCGCAGAAGCGTGGACATTGACACGAAACGATATAGCGGCTCTTGGGGTGTTCGAGAGGAAGATTGACAAAACTTAATATTAGCACAGAACAAACAGTATATACTGTTTATTCTGTGATATTAGTAATACGATGTCATAATTTTTTTAATTGTTAAAACAAGAAATTATTTCCCGCTCCGTAGTGATTCAGCCGGGACATTCAACGAGTTGACCAGGACACCGGGCAAAGTGCTTGAAACCAGGTCATGTCCCAGAAAGTGGAACAAAGGGTAGCCTTAAATTAGCGCAAACTATTGATGATTAATATCAAATTGCTTCTAATATGTAATTAAACACCAGCTCAATTTCTAAATATTTTATGTACTTATATAATAAAATTCCTTTAAATATGCATTTCAATTTTTAATGTTTGAAATTTTTGAGATTCGTGTGATCCATTCTTGAAATGCGCCAACAGAAAATAAACTGTGAGCTACCATAATTATGTATACACATATTTTGTATGTAATAATGTATGCATGTAGGAACAATATCGCATGCCTAAATTTGCAACAAGTAAAATAAGTCCTTTGAGTCATGAGCAAAAATTGAAAGCGCAGCCTGTGCAATACATGTGTAACAGCGCTGGCTGGAACGGGAAATCTGCAATGCTGATAATAAAACATGACTACAGGCTTGACCGTCATAGGAAGGGCCGCCTTTTGAACGAAGGCGAAGCCGTGCGGTGCAGAAAAATGAACAAAAGAGCCTCCAAGTCGAAAGCTAAAAATGACGCATAAACAGCCAAACGGAAGAATGGCAATGGACAAGGGAATAGATGTTTGTGTGTGTGCGGTGGATGTTCGTTAAGTTTTGTTGGTAAAAGGAGAGAAGAGATAAGTGTCATCAAAACAAAAAACCGGTTCTGTAAATTCCCCACAAACTATTGGCCTACCCCTATTTGAAGAGGCAAATATCTTGGCTCTCTGCTTGCAGACTTTGTCAAGGTTCTCTTGCAGGGCTTTGCGGTACTTTGAGTACTCGATGCGATAAGGCACGAATGCAATATTTATGCGGCCCTACATGGTCAATCATTTGATATCAACCATTAGCACCTGCTAGAGGAAATGTGTGTGTTGCGTCCTATAGAGACGTTGATAGCTTGTATGACACAATCAAAATGATTTCGATATTAAACAATGCAGGTCAAACCTTGGGGCAGTGCGAGGCATATTTCCGGCCGAGACATATTTACAAAGTAGCCACAACCACAAAACCAACATGGAATTTTAATGGTCAAAATCAAGCATTCACTCATTTCATTTGACCAACAAAATCCCATGTTGTTTTTGTTTTTGTAGTCGTGACAGTACATTGCAAATTTGCCTTGGTCACCGGCACGGTACAAACACGATATTTTGTTTTACTGTAAAATGCAAAGTTAAGAGAGAGCGAGAGAATAAAATTTGACTGCTTCAGTCACGAAATGGTGAGGCTGTTGATGCTTTATGTATGTAGCATGAAATTAAAACAGTGTTACGTTGTGAAATTATTCACAGTGCAAGTGTTTTGGGTGCAAAATAGCACTCTTTTCGCGAAAATAAGTATGAAATGGGGGTGGGGAGGGGGGAGAATGATTGATAGTAATACTTAGCGTCTGTATTTTTTATATATGTTTTCCGTGGATAGGAAAAAGAAAATGTAGGATTTAAACAATAAACTACAATACTCAACAAATTATTGCTTATTGCGTGCTTCACTTTGATAGACAATGTTTTAGACTAATCTGGGTCGCTGAACATGAAAATATAATTTTTGTTCGAAAACCAGTTTTTTTTCTCTTATTTTAGTTATGAGCGTTTCAACTTCCTGAAAATAATGCGTTATCCTTTTCAATTATACACCTACTGTCTAAATCAGGTAAAATTAACCGATGAAAAATGAAGGGGGGAAAAAATATTTGTTAACCATTTCCAAAAATTTCAACATTTTAGTTGTTTTTCTTGCTATTTTTTACAATGTTTTTAAAATCTAAGAAGAAAAATCAAGTATTTGCGTTAATTTTGAGCCCAACAATACCATAATCCGACAAATAATGAAGAAGTGTTGAAGCTTTAAGCGATAACGCAGTCGCATTTTTTGTTAAAAATTTAATTGTTTTTTTGAGAATCCAACCATTTCGACTGAAATATATATATATAAAAATATATTAACAACTCTCCTCCCTCTTTGTGCCAGAATTTCACGCACTTCATATCACATTGCGCTGTGTTAGCTTGCTACCGCACAGACTTTTCTCGAATTCTTGCGAAAGAGACCGTTCGTTTAGGTGCTGACTGAAACAAAAAGTCGCATCATACCTTCTGCATCGCAAACATTGTTTCCCTAACGGAAAAATTGTCAGCCCTGCTTCGTTTGGATCCTACATACATACATACATACATATCTCCACTGTTGAAGAACCGAGAAGCGAGCCTGGACAGAATCCGGTTTATTATTGCAAAGTAACCTATATCCATGTCTTCACCTCAGCGCAATGTACAATTTTTATGGCCACCTCTCTGCATAAGCTATAAGTAATTGTTTCCTACTAGAGGAGGTCTTCTCAATCTCAACGCGCATACATAAACAAATCTGCATTCGATACTTTTCCAGTATGCAACGTGAAGAAAAGTACACTTCAGTGGAATTTTAGCCGAACTCGCATGCTAAACTTAGGAGCCCACCGTCGCGACAGCTAAAGCCGAAAGTAAATAACCTCCCACGATATAAGAATGAAAGCAAATACATATTGCAAAGCGTAATTCATATGTTTAATTTATAAATATTCAAAATTGGCCTAACAAAAATCAGTCATTGAATTTGAAATACAATTAAAAGCGAAAATGATTCTGCAAAAATAAAATTGAAAGGTAAAATCTTTGTTAAAATTGTTAAAAATGTTCAGCTTCGGCCTAATTTTGACCGAATATAGCAGAGACCGATTAATTGGCTCTAGTTGAAAAGACACTTGGATGCTGAGAAGGTAATGAACCATGTTTATTTGTCACTAGTTCGTGTGATTTTTCTTGCTACGCGTTTAAAAACATCAATCAATTTGGTCGCAAATATGGTACAGAGTGTACTTCTGTGAGCGAATCCTGTTCGGCAGATGCAGTGCTGCGAAACATGCGAGAGCAAAGTTCACAAGGCGGAGTGGTCGATTGTGCAGAAATGCAGAATACGAAACGGGGAGTTGTGAATAAAAGAAAAATGTTGATAAGCGTGAAAGTAAGGAGAGAGAACGGAATGCAAACGAATCGGTTCTGCAGTGGTTAAAGCGAAGAAGAAATCAGCAGAAAGTATATTCGTCGAACTGAACGAAACGAAATGAAACGAAGGGGATACGTCTGAGCGAAACAGAAGGTATGACATGATGCGGTGATGGCCAAGCGTGTTGCGCGCATATGAATCAATAACGAAAAGATATGAAAAGCAGCAAAGAAGCACAGCGAAAGAGGCAAAGTAAGCAACACCAAAGCGATTTGGCGTAGCCCAACGGCAGCGCAGTTGCAATTGAGTTGTTGACCGTGTCGGACTAACAAGTGAAATACGGGTGTTTTAGTTCGCACAGTACATAGAAAGGCTTCAGCCAGGAAAACCACCATCGGGTACTATCATCAGCACCGATTTTATGAAAAGTTAGATTTGAGTTGTGCTGTTGTCCAAAATATATTAAATGAAAAAGAATCTGGATTTTGGGAGTAAAGAACCAGATCAAATCAACGTTAGAAATTCGCCCGAGCAACGCGAATTCGCTGCGCTGCGTCGTGTGTGTGTGGCAAAAAAAAGAAAAGCCTGAAATTGAGCGTGACGTGAATTTTTCATATGGAAATGGCACACAAAACCCGATTGGAATATCGAGAAGTCTGCGTTTTTGCGTGGAAGATGTGTTACTGATCTGTAATTACTGAAAAAAGTAAAAATAATGGTTACTCGATTTCCAATCGGTTCGTGGTTTCTATAACATCTGATAATCGGGCACAGAGGGGTTACTAACAAGCACAAAAACCAAAATGAAAAAATTGCATTTTCATTACATCGAGCCTGAGTTGCAGTCGCAGGAACTGAATTACCTATTCCAACTTTAATTTTCCAGGAAAGGATTACAAGAACAAAGCAACAGTAGCAGCAGCAAGAAACCACTGAACTACATAACAGCAAGCGCAGGACACAGTTTTCTACTGCAAACACCTATATACATATATTAATTTTAATATTTCCATTTAAAAACAACATTAGATAAAATGGTAATTGTTACTTTCTACGTTTCTTTAACCTATATGGCACATGCATGTATCCTCTGATGCCATTAATAACTCGGCAACGGCGTGTGAGCTTCAGGTTGTCCGAATTGCTCTCTGCGCTATTTGCAGCTGATGAGTGGACGTTGCGGTTTATTTGTTGAAAGAAATGTAGCAGGTTGCTGGGATTTGTGAGCGAATATCCAGTAGAAGATTGTTTTCGCATGGTGAGGATATGACGAAAGGAAGATTAGCTCATTTTTCGGAATTTTCTTTGCTCGCATAACGAATGGTAATTTTGCATTGCACTCCCAGTTGGCATCAAACACTAGCCACCTCAATAGTGCTCAGCAGAGTTGGGTAAAAGTGTCACTTAAAAACGTGGCCTGTATTATGAGAGCCTAAATCTCCAATCTGTCACAATGAGTTATAAGTAAGAAACTTTGGTTGTTGAGAATTACATGATTATTGGCAAAGGCGGTGCATATATATAAGTATGCATGTGCGTGTCACACTTCTTAATTCGAGATAGCGCTGTTTGATCGATATTCCTCTAGAAAGGTGAAAATTCATAGTTCACGTTGCAATACGCCCAAAAAACTGGGTGTGCTGTATTGTGGCATGTAAACACATCTTGAAATAATGCTTGAGGAAAACAGGGGGGAATTGCAATTTGCTGGCCATTTTTCAAATGCGTATGGGTATGTATGTATCCGTATACTGGAAAGGTTTGTTGAAACCTTCGGTTGCAATGATGTGCAGGGTGTCGTGAGCTCTTTTTGCAACAAGGGCCTCTTGCAAGTAGTCGTCATTCGCAAGTATAATTGCAATTGCGAGGGGTGTCAGAAAGTCGTTGTTAGCTTTGCCGTCTGCTTTATATTCGGTGTTCCGTTGTCGGTGGGATCTTCGCCGAGTTGGTTGTGCTCTTTGTATGAAATAACCGTTTCATCTTGTTTTCGCTCTGTTTTCTCATTTGCGCTCAAAGCCGTCTGTTACCACCACTGTAGCTGTTTTAAATCGTCTAACCGATTCACACATATTCGCCGTTATTTCTTTTGTGTTTGCATCATCGGTCGCCCCTTTTCACTCGCATCTTCTTGTGGCCATGCAACAGGGACTGAACTCATGGCGTTGCCCGCGCCTATGCTTTGCGCCTTTTCGCAAGTTTCTGTGTTGGCTGTCGCCCGAGCTTCCGTTGGAACCGCACCGCACCGTCGCGTCTGCAGTTTGTTGTTATCGTCTTCTGCCTCGTCTGTTTTCGGACCGTTTCGTACTGCTGCTTTGCCGCATTGCGGTTATTATCGTTTATGGCTCATCGCATTACTTCGCTGCGGCTGTTGTTTCGGAGGGGGTTGGCATTCGGGGGCCAACAACGCAGAGCACAGTCAAATGAAAAATGTGCAAAGCGCCAATGTGTGAAAATTCGACAGATGACGATGGCCAGGCTGCCAACCAACAAGCACAGTGCGATAAACAAACGGCAACGACTTTGGCGATGGCACCCGTGCTTACACACACCGAAGCTTTTGTTATTGTGTACGTGTGCACGAGCGAAAAGCCAAGCGCAAGAACTCTTCCCCTTTTTTACAAATGCTTTTGTTGCGTTTATTCTCGATTGTTTTGCTTGGTGATAACATTGTTCAATTCCTTTCGTTTTTTATTGGTACATACATACATATATAATAATCTAATTTGTACCCAGATTATTTCATTGTGTAATGCTAGATTTTTGTTGCTGTTACCTTAATTCTTCTGCTGCTTTGTGGGCAAGTACGAATCCATAGCGGTTCCTGCACAATAAAGTCAGCCAAGTACGCAATTTCGCCTAAGATTATACTTAAGTTGTTTGATGTTTTGCATAAACATTTGCACACAAAGATATGTGCGATTATATACTTCTTATCATGTGGAAATTAAACAGGCGATAAGTATGAGCAATTACCGCACCCAAATTTCGCTCAGCTACCGGCGACTCATTTAATATCACCCGATCCGACGCTTCTTATAGAAAAAATAATCACAAATGTCACAAGACGTTTTTCGCGTTTAGGAGTAAAGAAACGTATTAACACTAATTGATATATTTTGCAAATTGAGTTCCAAAAGTTCTCAAGCTGTAATTCAAAAACACTTTGCCTGATGTTTCGTCCGTCTCGGAGTCAATCCTCAATGTGCAGGGCAACTACCGCGTTTTCTCGAAACTAAAAGTGCCAAGATCTTGTTGGTTGTATTACTGTACATTACACTGCTTCTAACTTGTTATTAGTGTACTATATGCAGCAGATGCTCAATTATATGTTACGAATAAACTTTATTAAAAGATTTCCATCTTGCGCGGTCAGTATTTCCAAAAAAGTTTCTTGACGTTACTGGTGTCTTTCTTGAACATTTGTAAATTTTTGCATTAATTGTAACTTCTTGCTTTCCATTTAGAATGATTTTATTTTATGTGGTGTTTACAACCGTCTAAAAACATTGTTGGAATGAAAGTGTATCGCGGACACCAAAAATGCAGAGCTGGCAATTTTGTTCGTTATTGGTAGCACCAACCACTTTTTTTGTTATGGATGTCAGTACACTTTGAAGATATCGGTTCATATTCATATAACAAAATTAATATTCTGAATTTGAAAAACGTGTTGAAGTACTAAACTTTTCCCCTGTATATAACTATCTTGTTTTACACACTGGTGGAACCTCGGTCAGATGGCAGAAGTATCTATGTTCTACGTCAATATTTCTCTAATATGGAGACGAGTGGGGGATAGAAAGTTGGTTGAAAAGTATCTTAAAATCGGCAAAATATCAAATACAAATATTTAAGATTTGGGTCAGCGGATTAGTGATTAAAGCAAAAACGTACGAACACAGGGGGGTTTTGGGGTTAAGAACTGTGAAGGATAGAACTTTAAATACGCACCATTACGTAGTAAAAGTACACATTGTGCAGACATAGCTGTTCCTATTTTCGGTGAAAATTTATTTGGCAAGCTCTGAACGACTTTATCATAAATAGTCCAACCCAGCTCGAAAGTAGTTCTGTGGAAAGCGTAGTTAACATAAAAGGAACTTGCCGATCAATGTAGTCGAAATATTCAGAGGAATTATAGTTGTATTTTGCTTCGCATATGTATTGATTGAAGCCACAAAAGAGTAAGAATTGTTTCCAACCTAAAGTGGCATACAAATCAAAAGAAATATTGTTATAGTAGATATAGCATAGCATGTTTTGTATCTTCAAATGGTTGACTGCCAGCGGACATGATTTGGGTGCGTAATTTTACAGAACGAACTTGTTCGAAATGACAGGAAGCCAGCAGACGGAAATTGAAAAGAGCCGTTACACGAAAATTTATTCTGTGCTGGTCATGTGCACTCCGACTGCCTTTTGTGATTGCTAATAAGGACATTGATAAGGAAATTGTTTGAGAGGCATTATAAAATGTATGTTATATTTTTATATAAAAAACTATTCAATTGAACGGTTAGCAGCATTGCGAAGTGTGGTTGTAAGTGCATGTACATACATTTTTTAAGCCATATATCCACTAAACAGTTGTGCGGCAGCACTTGAGTTTGGTAACTAATCAAATGGAATTTTTTTTACTGATAATGAATTTTAATTGGCTTAATCTTGCCGACTATCGACTACACAGTACAACAATTTAAAACCTTTCGTGTGCAACACAGTAACCATCGCATATTTCTGAAGAAAACATCGTGTACATATCTTTTGCCGACCAAAGTAATAAAGGCACATAAAGATTAAAGTGGTCCCTATAGACTTTTATATGGAAAATATGAAAACTTGAAGAGCTAGTGCTTCGACGTCTAGGACAAAGTTGTTGGCCATAAAAATGTGAATATTTTTTGTATGCACATGATCCCACACCCTTCCTGTTGAATGGGTTTAAGTTGTCAGTTTGAACATGATATAAACAACAATAACTTCGTTAAATAATAACACTGGGGTCAATCAAATTTATTAGAGATTTATTTATATAAAAAAGGCAAAATAAAATAGCAAAAAAGGCACGGAAAGGCATTAAAAACTGCCAAAAAGGCAGAAAAAGGCACTAAAAACTGCTTAAAAAGGCAAAATAGGGCATTAAAAACTGTTAAAAAGGCAAAAACAGGCATTTAAAAATAAGAAAACAATACTAGAAAATCTAAAAAAGGGGAAACGGTATGTATTTTTTAATAATTTTATTTTATCTGACGTATGCAACATACAATATTTATACCTCGTTTTTTGTAAAAGAAAAGGAACATCAAGGTTTTCAAAGATAGTTTAAAAACTAAAACTGTAACTTGTATCACAAAAAAATAAATAAAAGAAAGGATTTCAGCACCTCTCTCAGCACCACCAAACTGCTATCAGCGCGGAAATTTTTGCGCTAACCGAACTTTTTGATTTTGGCATGTTCTTTTCTTTAAATTTTCCACTGCACAACAAAAAATAACGGCTTAGGAATGATCAAATCAATGTAAAAACATCGATAAGTTTACGAAATTGCAATGTTGCCACTTAATTTTTTTTTAGTTTCAAGGTATTTTTGCGAAAAAAAGGTGGAAAATATTAAAAACGAAAGAAAAATAAAAAGGCGCTCGACAAATCTTGAAAAAGGCATTTTGTGGCATTTATAGGTAAAATAGGCACTAAAAAAGGCATTTATAGGTGAAAAAGGCAAACTGCCTTTTTAAGGCAAAAAAAGGCAAAATAAAAGTGGTATATTTCTAATCAGGAGGACCTAATTCGTGCTCATTTTCCATCAGAAATGCTCTATCTAGCAGCAAACAAAAAAGGCAATTTCCACAAAATCCTTTCCCTGGTAATAAGTATCAATTTACCACTTCTGAGTTTTGAGAAACTTTGTTTTGTTTGTTTTGAAAATTTTGTTCCCCCATATAGAATTTTGATATTTGGAGATTGGTACAGTTTATATTTTAACAATTTTACAATTACAGTAGTGGTACCCTAATTAGCACACTTTCTGACCGATCTGACTTCTGACAGTCGAAACTTTCATGATGCAATGATTTTTTCCAAAAAATTTTCAAATGAATGAAATTCTAAATCAGTCATTCAATTTAAGTTTTTATTGGTTTACATTTTGAGGAATCGTTTTTGAGGTTGGCAATTTAGTAAGCACAACCTCACTTCGCCAAATATATTCATTGAGTAAAATAATTGTTGTTAATACTAGCATTAATATGGCATAAACATTGCGGTCAGAACTGTTAGAAAACAATCCCCGGGATATCAGTATAAAAAACCTAAAGTGTATATATAAGATCAAAATATGATCGATGAAAAAATGAAAAGTTGTTTTAATAAATAAAAGTATTAAGTTCTTTTTCGATATTTTCTACTTTTTGTTGTGTTTTATATTTGTTCGCTACTATTGGTAGGGTGAGCTAATTAGCGTGCCACCGCTGTATATATCTAAATTTAGCAAAGTTTGGTATTATTTTAATCTATTGTAAAAGCATGAAAAGGGTGAGGTAGGAAGGATGCTTACAAAAAATATTCACATTTTTATGGAAAACAACTTTGTCTTAGACATCGAAGATTTGATTCTTCAAGTTTTCTTTCTTACCTTGTAAAATTCTTTTTTTATAAAGTGAAAAAAACTCCGACGTGCTGGACTGCACAATGTTATCTTTCAGAAATATAAGATGGTTACTGTGTTGCAGAAATGCTCTTGTATCTACAGTGGCAACTATCAAAAATATTTTTGTAGGGGTCTTCACATCGAGGCTGTTAATTTGTTAGTCGTTAGTTGGTAATATTTTACGTATATTTTGTTTTCGTGATATTAACGAACTGCCACTCTAACCTTCACACTGTCACCATTAACATTTTGTTAATATTTCAATTTTGATTTTGCTATAACTTTTTAGTTTTATGTCCGATTTTCATGCGGCTTCGGCTCAGTGGCCATTTTATCAAGCTCTTTCTAAATATGTAATCAGAAAACTAAAAATTTTATTTTTTCCATCTTTTTTTTAGAAATGAAAATTTTTACCCCTATTTTGGTTACATATTAACATATTCAAAATTCAATGTTCAAATTTGGATATGTGATGTGGAATTACCTAAAAATCTTAAATACAAAATTTTGTGAGAATATCTTTGAAAATGCACTTTTTATGGCATTTCTTTAAAAAAAGCAACAAATTCGCCCATATTGTGGGGGCTGAAACCCCATTCATCCCTTTTCCCCCTTCCACATTTGAACTCTCTTAAGCACAGTCCATTTTACGTTTTTGCTTACCAACTTAGCTCAAAAAATGAAAACTGTCTTTATAAAACGGATGAAAAGAAAAATATTAACATATATTAATAGTGACAGTGTGAAGGCTAAAGAGTAACGAAGTTCAAGTCTGGCGGGCTTGAACATTTTTTCGTTACTTGGCAACATTGTGATCAGCTGTTCACATTTTTTAATTTTCCCAACATTTTGCGCGCAGGTGGAACTTTTGCGGCCGATATTCTTCTTTTTTCCAATTTTAATTGCTTACCTGTAATCATCACGATCTGCTCGACAGCATTAGGAATTAAATGCTGAACGATTTTAGATTTTGCGCTTTCTCGCGGTATTTTTGCGCTTGCATTAATGAAATGTTTTGAATAAAAATACTGGACCAGCGACACACAGCTTACCAGACTATCGAACATAAGCGGAAAGGGTTGTTCACAGTTAAGAACTTTAACAAATTACCAACTATCGAACTATCAAATTAACAGCCTCGATGTGAACACCGCTATTGTGTATGCATGTGCTTGTAATAAATCATCACTTTGAATTTGTTTGAAAAGACTACCAAAAGATACCAAGATTGAACATATGGTTTGTACATACATATTATAATACATACATACATTACTGCACAAAGCGATGCGATGACAGAGCTTTTTCTATTTAATCTCTTCGAAGGAGATACGGTCCTTCCTTCATCGTGCTTCTAGTCCGAATAGAACACATTTTTCTTGCCGGAGCTTCGTTGTTTGTAGTAGGAACATAAAGGTTTTCAAGTCTGAAACCGCACCAATAATGCTCTCGAATCTACATAATTAACAAGAAGCAAATTAATAAGCCTACAGTTGGCCATTCCATACAGTTTTACTTTCTTTCAAATGAAATCGGTCCGTACATAAGCAAGCCATGAACTCTAATCTCTTACCAGTCCTGTGTTTAGATCTGGTTTGTAGCCTGTCCAACTCACTGGCTTTAAGTTTAGACACCATGGGTCTCTCCACATCGTTAGTAGTTATCCGGAAGAATGAAGGTATTGCAATCAGGGACGGTTTCTATATACTTTCGTCCGAGAAATGAAGTAGAAAGAGAACAGTTGTCAATTATTAGCGATTTTCTATGTATTTATTTGAAATTACGACCTTTCACAGTAAAATTTAAATTTTATGCAATAAGGTGCGTAAAATTAGCAAGACGATTCGGCAATTGTTTTCAGCAACATAACCAATAAATTTTGACTGAATTAAAGTTTTTAGCATTAAGCTTTGGTTTAGCTACATCAAAAACTATGTTAGCCCTAATTGTGAGTGTTTTTGTCCGCAAGATGCGACGAGTTAGACATTCCGAGGAGTTTGCCCACAAATTTCCGTGCCAACAAGGTGGATGATTGAGATATTCGAAGAATTCTACATTATGATTCACGCAAATTTCTAGACTTGTCAATGTGACGACGACAAAGCGAGGCGCGTGTGAGTTGGAGAAATATTTGCCGGTTTCCGTTTCTTTCATTTCCTCTTCGCTTGGCTACTTGTTTGCATTATGATCGTGTTCACTCGTAAACCTTCACACAGTATATGCATGTAGATATGTGTGTTTGCTCTGTGTTCACCCACGTTGCCGCTAATTTGGTTTGAGTGGTTGAATGTATCGTCGGCTTGTGCTGCCGTAAGTTTCAACAAGTTTGGGTTACTTGGCCAAGCGTGTAGGCAATGCCCGGCAGAGACTGGTGGCCTGTAGCAATGAAAAGCTGAGCTCACATTCAGTTGTCGCTCGCAGTTTTCTTGGCACATTGTGTTTGCGTTGTTCGATGTATTTTGCTAGTCATTTGATATTTGCGGTGTACAGTCATGTGCTGACGTCAGTTCGTATTGTTGAGCATTTTTGAAATTCAACGCCAATCTGAACCATATTGGGTGGAGCAGTGAGTAAGAGGTGACAATAAAAAGAAAGCAAAGCAGCACTTTGCCGGAAGACAAGCCATTCATGTACGTAAACAAGCTAATCGCTTCTATACTGCGACTTAAACATCAAGTTGAAGTTTCTCAATTTTCTTTAGTTGTCAGTAAAATTGAAGAGCCAAGTCGGAAAAAATAAGTTCGTCACGCATTTGCGTTTGGTGGCAGAAAGTAATATTACATTGTTTGGTGCATTAGTCAGTGGGCGAATCCTCCTATGAGTGTGAGTCCGACCAACTGACGTGAAGTAATCTATTCCCCAAAATCGGCAGCTTCCAAATTTAGAAATCAATTCGAACTAGCCTGCTAACGAGCCCATATTGCACTTCGCTGACAACACTGGAGAATTGGTCTCGGAGATTTTGACCACTCACACATATATTTGATATCAATTTTTTGCATTGCGTTGTACATTATATTGCACTCGGTGGAACCCGCCTGCGTCCTGTTCCGTTTTCAGAAATGGTAGGTGCCTGCTCAGCTTCGGCAGAATTTTACTACCAAGTCTGCTCTTAAGCGACGAGACTATTCGCATGAAACTTTGGCACTCGGTTTAAGAGAGTCACATAGTTTTTACACAATAAGACCATGGTATATATATTATACTATGGATAAGACTAGTGCCGTGGAACTTTCGTCAATATTGTTTTCGGTTTTTTTGATATTTGCTTTTGTGGCAATGCTTGACTACAAAGCATTAAATAACTAATTGAATAGTGCAACGTGCCCCATGAAAACACCCAGTCCGTAAAGTCTATTCTGAAATGTACTTCCACAATTATTTTTCATTCGATGCTGATGGCTAGCTGAGAATTTACATGTTTATAAAAAATGCTCGTAATTTTTGACAGTTGCATATAAAAGCAGACCTTGGAATGGTTTTGAGGCAGTGGTGGCTGCGTGCCTTAATCGCAATTTTGCTTAGTCGATAAACTCGATTTCTATGGACTTGTAAGGCTTGAACGCACATACCGAACTTCCGACATGAAGTCAAGAAATTCGATTGGAATAGTCACGAAAGTCTTTGTTTTGTACGGATTTCATGATTTTGTAACGAGAGTTCCCTCTTTATTCGGGATCAGGGCCACGAAACATGAAATGTGTGTATTTTTTAAACTTTGATGCTAAACGACCGCGATTAAAGAACGTTTAAGCAATAAGCGAGTTTAATCTTTATAGTTGGGGGGGTTTAAAAGCAATGACTTTATTCATCATTTGTGTTGGCGATCCTTCAAAAGTGATGATGATTGGCAATTGATTTACTAATACACATTAACTAAGGTAATTGGCACAGCCAGCTTCGATTGAATCTAAAAATGGAAGATATATCAGAAATTTGTTAATTAATGTTAAAAGCACTATCATCAACGTCAGGACATGGCGGGTAGCACTTGGTTATTTACTCATTGTGTATAGGAAGCTTTTAGTTGTTGAAATCCTCTTTATTCGAAATGGCTTCACATTTTTTGCCGTTATACTCAGCTTCGAATCGAGTTGTAGTGGACATTTTAAATATTAGTAAGTGGTTGTGTGCATACGGTGAAACCAATTTATAGCAAACTAAGGGAATATATGCATGTGCCAATATTTCTCTGTTTAAGCTCGAAAATCAAGGGACTCTCTTAATATATACTTATCTTTTAGGCCGATCAACTGACAGAAGAACAAATCGCCGAATTCAAAGAGGCATTCTCGCTATTCGACAAAGATGGTGATGGCACCATCACAACGAAAGAACTGGGCACAGTTATGCGATCATTGGGGCAGAATCCAACAGAGGCCGAACTACAGGATATGATAAATGAAGTCGACGCCGATGGTATGTATGATATATGAATTATGCGACAGTAGTAGTTGCTTACAGGTATTGATGTATAAAAGTAAGATATTAAGGCAAAACTTGGCCTCAATCTAGCTGCCATTGACGCGCTCCTTTCACTCGTTTAAGACAAAGTTGTAATTAGATAGATGTCGGGACTTAAGTAAAATGGACTTTGACTCTGTTGCCGGGTGAAAATACGATCTTGCATCGAAATGTGGATGAATTGAATGTAGTAAAAGTAGCCTCGATAGCCTTACGTGAGTGCACTAGACTGTCATCCCAGAGGTCGTGGGTTCAACTCCCGCCGCGTGCACGGTCCCCGCACTTTTCCAACCAATTTTTCCTGTTCTCTAAATTTTCCTAAGAACCCTGCAACATACCAAAGTTCATTAATTCCCAACCCAAGTTTCTCCTATCCCACTCACTTCCACGCAATAGTACGCGCAATCATGCGCTGTGCGGCTGTAAAAAGAAAACAGATTTACAGTTACACGGTGAATTAGCGACGTGTGCAAGGGGAAGCGGACAATTGCGAAAAAACAGCGCACCAAATCGATCTAGCGAGGTCCCCAATCATTCTGCTGTAACCTCCTCACACAACAGATGGCGCTACGAGCGGTAGCTCGAAATAACGGAGGCGACGTTCCTAAGCGCCGTTAGATGGCAGCCCCCCATCAGTTAGGACTACCTGCGGCAGGCCAATCACCTACCCTGGCAGAACAACACAACCGATTAACGTAACCAACACAAGGCTGTCTTGTGGAGGCCCTATGCTCCAGAGAGGAGTGAACAAGGAACAAAAAAAAGTAGCGTCGCCCCGCATTGCAACCAATGAATGCTATTTGACATGACGTACTTCCAACGGTTACCTACATTTCGAAACTGAATGAAATAACTTGTGGTTCTGCACACAGGTACAGGTAGATACTCTTTATGCTTGTGGAAAATGGTTTAAATCGGTTTCGAAATGTGCCAAAGGCACTACAAAGATTAACTTCTAAATAAAAGGCTATGATTTCGCTAGCATTTTGGGTTTTAGCCTGAAAAGTTGAGTATTTGCAACAACAACTTTGACGATGGTTGTGCACTCGTACATAAAATAATACCTGCCAACTCGACAATTGTCGTTTGTAATAAAGGCAATAGACTCAATTCACCTTAACCGTTAGTTGGTTTTTAAACATACATTTTCTGCACAAGTAAATAATTTGCTCGTTTTAGAATGAGAAATGTTTGTAAAAGTCCCAAAAACATTAAACTGGCAAAAGGTGAAAATCCTCTGCATGGCATCCTCCTCGCATTGCGATTGCATACAAAACGTATTTATAAATCGTGTGACCAAAACGTAGACATGCTAAAGAAAAAACCGTCTATATTTATTTTGAGAATATTCGCGAGAGTCCAAGAATCGCGCTCACACTGTGACGGTGCTAGAAAGCTACCTTCGCAACATAGATATTAATATGGCGTTCGGCCAAATTAAGAATTGAATTAGTACAAATATAGTTTATAAATGATATCGTGATATGAAATAAATCGTATCCAATGCTATTCCATGACACGCCCCCGTTTGCACATATACCCAGCCATACGAACGGCAATATGTCTGTGCTTGAGGACCGGTTCGGCTATCGCGAATCAGCAGTAGGCTGGCTACACTCATGATACGATTAACAACGTAGACTGAGTACGGAGAGCCACAAAAATTGGCGTACGAGAAATGACAGTTGTCGTCAAATGTTCTCATTGAACAGGGTGGTTTGCTGCAGTTGAAATTTAGGACCAAAAAGTAGATCACCTGGGTAACACGAGTATCAAAAAGTGAATTTTTGAGACCGAAAATTTGCTAAAAAAATAGTTGTATAGTTTATATCTGAAATTTATATTTTATTTGCTTTTTTTAATATTTTATTTTGAATGCTAACGAAAAGGCTGCAACACAATACTACTTTCTCCTACTTGCGCAATGCAACCATGGGAGACGCAAGATCTGGCCTTAATTAAAATTGGCGTATGTAAACAAAGAATTTTGGAGAAGGCTTTCCGTACTCAGTTTACCTTGTTTATTGTATCACGGGCTATTCCGAGATGGCGTTCACTCACTTGGTTTCGTATCTGCACGAATTACAAGGATCGTATTTGTAATGTGGATTAATTCGAATATGAAATTGCGGCATGCGGATCGCAGTTTGAAAATGGCACTCGTTTTCACGTTTAGGTGTGAAGTCTATGGAATTCGGGCGGTAGGACAAGAATGAGGGGGATGAGGGCAATGGGCGCAGCATTTCATTTTCTGCGCGCATATCACCTCATTCGGGACAATATTCTCTTGAACACTCAAATGGCACGTTCGCATCGTGCGGCGGTGTGGCGGTGCTTACCCTGGATTTATCTGAAGCTCATGGAGAGGAGCAGCACATGCGCAGTGTTGCCTTACATCAGCAAACGCTCGTGCTCGCATTTTCGGAGCATGACATTGCAATAAGGAAACTTGTAGACTAGAAGAATGTGTGCCTTCCACACGTACACAAGTACACTTATGCGAAGGTACACGCATGTGCGTAAAGTTGTGTTGCCGAACGTCGGCATAGCGCGCTATGTAAAATGTAAAAATTTTAGCAGCATTGGTTCCTTCCAAAAGAAACGAGACGTTGATTAAATTCACTCTTATGGGTGGGGCTTTAAAACACGCAAAACCGTTTTAAGCTATACAAAATAACTAAAAAATGCTCTTAATTTAATTAGAAAAGGTGTGTGACTTCTGCGCTACTAACATATGTATGCAGGCGGGATAAGTCCTTTTACTCGTACATATTAATTTCGATTGTTTTTATTCTTGCGAGTGTTTTTTCGATCTATTGCTTCAAATGCAATTTGCTTATAAGGCATTTTATTATTATAATTTATTACACAGGACAACAAAATCGCATTATTTTTCTGTTGCATGGAGTTTTTCTACTGTTTTTTACTAATTTGGGTGCGCTGATTTCGAATCTACCCTCAGATTTTTTGTAGCAGCTCTAGTTACTCTAGTTCCTCTACTTTTTCCATATTTTTGATCGTCATGTCTAAACCAATAAACCGGTTGTCATCATTTTCACCTTGTTGCATTAGCAACACCGCAGGGCTTCTTTTTCGATGCAATTTATTTTTATAAGTTTTAAAATTCCGCGGTAATTGGACCTCAAAGTCGGAAAATATGGAATTTTAAGGCGTTTTCTTTGGTGGTCAAAAACATGCACATTTTTTGTAAATCAATTAACGAGTTAGGTGTATAATGAAAGCCGACACATCAAGCAATACAACACAGCCAAATTATTTGAAAAACAAAGGGCCTCCAGATACGCAATGTTTTTATTTTCCTTCTCTGTTTTGTACAAATAAAAAACAAAAAAATTTTGAATTGCTCGATGGAAAATAAAAACAAAAACTGCATATTTTGAGGGTCCTTGTTTTTTAAGTAAATCATTGACAAATGGCTGAAAAGTGTTGAAATTGACATGAGCACATTTTTGATATTATTTCGATGCTAATGAGTATTCCGCCAAATATGTTGCCTCAGTTGTATTGCATGATGTTTCTTCTTAAGGGGGTATAACACCTTGAAGCTTGAATTTCGGCCTCTTTTTTACGATTTTTTTTAATGAATAAGAAATCGAGCTATTGAAAAAAGGCTTTTAGTTATCTTTTTATTATACATTCAAGTTTTAAAAAAAAAATTTTTTAAGTAGAAAATCAATAAACAAACACTGAATTCAGACCGTTTTAAGGGACCACTTGCGTCATGTGAGTCCGGGTGGTGTACACGATTTCGGCTAACTGGTGTGACCTACAACAAAAATCCAATATATTTATTAATTATTGATAGATTAACTGTGGAAGTACGTAGGATTTTTGAAAAATATTAATTTTTGTGAATTTGACACTCGTTTGAACAAAAAACGTAACATTTATACTCAAAAATCTTGCATTAAATGAGTTCCCGAAAAAAAATTAACAGTTCAATTAAAAAATGGCTACGTACTTCCATGGAAAAGTCTATTGAGAGAAGAAAAAAATTTTATTTCAAGTGAATCTGATAAAAATTGTGGGAGTTCTGATGTACACCAGTTTGAAAAAAGGTGTTTTTCAGAAATTAAGTTTGAAGTTTTGGATTGATCTCCACGCGCATAGAAGCTACGTATAAATATGGCTATTTTCAACATGAAAAGGGTCTTCACCGACTAAATGTTCATGGAATTATATTCTGTATACATAAAAGTGTCATTTAAGCAAAAAAAAAAAAAAGCAATTTTTCGGACCCTCAAAGGTGTTATTCCCCCTTAAGATATTCATATACTTCGTAACTTGATCCATGAAACATCTGTACAATTTTCGCCATCAGAAAAAATGCCTTGAAATTCAATATTTTCCTTGTTTGAAACCTTATTACCACGTCAATATACGAGAACGCTCGTAGAACGCTTAAAATTGATTAATATCAGAAAAGAAGGTGCTGACCCAAACGCTGCAGAAGGAATAAATTGTTTTCGAGAAAGCGTTCGGTCAATTCTTTCAAACTTTCAAACGGTTTGGACAGGGATTTCCCAAAACACGCTTCAAATTTATACTGGCATGCATTGTAGGTATGTGTGCATGGTGCGCGTATTCATTACACAATATTAGCTAGCACACAATATTCCTCTAATATTCCTCTAGTTGTTTTTTGGTTGCTGCTGGCACAGACGGCACACAGACTGTGCGTTTCGCCAAGTTCTTGTTTCATGACTAACGCTGCCGTCTTGTGGTGTGTAGCTATTGTGAAAGAGGGTACTTGAGACGGTTTTGGCAAGTGATTGCATGAATAAGTATTTCAAGTAAGTTCAGATTGCCACAGTTGCCAGCTAATTTTAAATATCCCATGACGGTTTGGCTTATATTAATAGGTATTTTGTGTTATTTTTGCTTCTCGCTCAGTAATTGCGTTACTTGATGTTTGTGCCCGAATTTCGAAGCGTACATTTTGTGTGTTGTCGGCAGAGCCGATAAGACTAGCCGTTTGGCCGTCGGTTTAGATTTGCCAGAGATCGACCTCTTGTTCTGGTTTCATCTGTATTAAACGATATATTGTTACGTTTGCTACTTGCAGTTGAATATCAAGAGCTCAAGTCTGAAAATGTATTTAATTGCTAAGCGTATAAAATGGGATGGGGGTCTGCTTGAATTTTTTTTAACAAGTTGAATAGCGGAGACCTCGTGGGAATTGAACAAATGCCAACCATAGGATCGTTCGTTTATTCAGTGTTGGATTCTGCCAAATAATAAATAGGTCCATACTAGGCATTCTATGTTTTTGTATTTTTCTTGTGTTACAATAACCACTTGAATACGTCATGATTTTTTATACTTAATAAATACTAAAGCTTTTATTTTGAGTACAACTCTAAAGTAAATTTTTAGTTTGGAGTTTCAAACATATGTAGAGTAAATTCTCAATGTTTGATGAAATAAAGTTGAATAATAAATTTATAACTGGCTTTCAGGCAATGGCACCATTGACTTCCCTGAGTTCTTAACAATGATGGCTCGCAAAATGAAGGACACCGATAGCGAAGAAGAAATTCGAGAAGCCTTCAGAGTATTCGATAAGGATGGCAACGGCTTCATTTCAGCGGCTGAGCTGCGCCACGTCATGACAAATTTGGGTGAAAAGTTAACAGATGAGGAAGTGGATGAAATGATCCGGGAGGCTGATATCGATGGTGATGGTCAGGTCAATTATGAAGGTAGGTCATCGTCGGTTCGTATACCTAACTTGTTTGGATTGACTGGAAGCAGAGCAAAAGACATTAAAGCTTAAATCAAAGCTGCATTCGTCCCCTGCGCACATGACTCGAGCACGGTGTAAAAACCTTACAAAAACATGGTACATACAAAATTGCAAGAGTTTGCCACATTATCGTCCAAGTAATAAACTTCGGTATGCTACGGTTATAACTATAAATCGACTTTAAATTTTGTGTCGTGCGAAAACTAATCTAGTAAAGTCTTGAATAGTTTTTAATAGATCGTCGCGACAAGAAGTATAAAAAAAGTGGACGTGTTCTTCAATAATAGAATCCAACATACAAAACGTTTGAAAAAAATGCAAACACTTTGTTCTTGAAAATGTGAAAACGTTCCAGGAAATGTAAAATAAGCAGGGCTGCAAACCATTTCAAAAATCGATGTGGTTCGGTTCAGTTGCTCGAATCACTCAGAAGAATCGGTTCGTCAGGGCCTCTGAACCGCGGTTCGGTTCGGTTCAAGTGATTCAACTTATTTTTTATAAAATCAGGACAAATATTATAGAAAATTCTTCTATTTTAAATACATATTTATTTAACAAAAAAGAAAAATAACTTAAAACTGAAAGGAACCTCACATTTTTAAATGCTTTGCAATAGCATTGATTTACAAAAAATTGCCTTTTAACTGGTTGAAGCATCAAAAGAGGTTAATGCTATTGATTTTTCACCGCTGAACACGAATTCGCCTTTAAAAATGTTCCACTACGTCGTTTAAGAAAAGAGTTCAAGACGTCAAAATCTTTCCCAATCACTTTTACTGAAATGTAGCATATGAACCTGACTTGTAGAAAACTTTTTTGTATTTTGAGCCGAACCGAACCATTTTCATGATGTGGTTTCTGGTTCGGTTCGGGAATCCTAAAATAAAAATGGGTCCATTCATGGTTCGGAGCAAAGTACGAAAAAAGGCGGTGGTTCGGTTCAAAACCGGGTCGGTTCAAAACCGGTTTGCAGCCCTGAAAATAAGTCACGGAAGAATACAAGTTTAGAAAAGAAGGTGCTACACAAATTTGTGTAAATGAGATTTAGAAATGAAAAATTTACTTAAACTTAACATACTTATTTTAAGAATAGGAAGAAAATAAGGCAAAATACACATTACTACCACTAATATATCGACCAAGGTACCAAGGTCAAACTATTAGTTTTGTTGCAAAGGTCGTTAACCCTCCCCCCCCCCCAAATTTTTCAGAGTTCCAGCAGCTGCCGAACGATATTGGGCAACTTTGGAAAGGAATCTCGGGAATATTGCAACCCATCTTAAACAATCAAACATTTTAATAAAATGTGTTGAGTTTTCCAATATGATATTCGTTAGAACTGTGCTAAGACTGATAAGGGGCTATGAAACCTGAAATTCGACTATTCCAACGCCAAAGTTCGACAAATGAAAGTAGTTATTTTTCAATTAATTCATTATATAAGTTAAAATAAAATCATAACTCAACAACAAAATTGTAAGTTTTTCATTAGAAAAATTATGGTTACATTTTGCAATTTTTGATGTACCATGTCTAAGGTTGCGCTGATTTCTCAAAAAAAGGATGAGTATCCAAGTTGATATTTTCCGACGAAAATATCTGAAAATATTCGCGAGGATTTTTATAAAACTACTGGCGTTCTAATTATAAGTGTCTCCCATGAACAGTTGGCGGCATGCCATCTATTGTATTGCACGTATTGTGTATCTACCGTTAAGCGTATTAGTATGATAGCATGACACAGTAGTCATGTTTGTAACCCAAGAACGGTTTCTGAAATAGGTGAAGAATGTGTTTCGAAGAGTGTAGAGTGCAGTTATGAGCAGCATTCTATTTACTTCGTTCAATTCGTCCAACTAATAGTCTGAGATGCTACGGGAAATCGTTTGCATCGTTGCAGACGGTGTCATGAGCATTAATTGTCGATTTGTTTGGATTGTCAGATGTGGTGCCTTGCTTTTGTTTTTGAATGTTATTAGGTATTTTTGGTTGGCAATCGTCCAAAATGAGGTCTTGTAGGTCTTTACAACAAGTAAACGATGTTAATTGGAAATCGCACACTTATGTTAATTTGTGCCAAAGTGATTGTGTATTTATGTTTTGTTGCTATTCGCACTGTAGTTTTTTTTATCAACTCTGCTTTATTGACTACCGTTAGACGCAATTAGCATTGCAGCGTTTCTTGAAGCGGTTTTTTTTGCTGAATTTGAGAAACGCTGCCGGCTGATGCGCTGGGGGGCGAAGGGTTAAGTTTTCCAGTCATTCAACAAGTGTAGTTAGACTCTTTGGTAAAAGTACGTGATTTAGTAACACCTGTGTTTTTTTTTGCAGAATTCGTGACTATGATGACATCGAAGTGAGCAGATAAATTACTTCTTTTTAAGCCTTTCTATGTTTTTAAGATGTTGATGAAGACTGTAGCTGTGCGCAATAACACCGCGCGACGCTGTTGCTATGGATACCATTAAAAGAAAAAATCTTCAAAAATTCAATTTAAAATAAACATTTAAAAAAACCCAGAAATACATTATAATAAATTACACTTTAATATTTAAAATAAAGATAAAACAAAACTTACTGCAACAACTTATGTAATGATAATGACATGAGAAAGCGTCCATTTGGAAGGAAATGGCGACCAACTCGTGCTGCAAAGAAATTTAATGAAGTTGTAGATTACTTCACAAAAATGTACGACACCATTATGAAATATTAGCTAATGCAACAACACTATATTGGATGGGAAAGAAATGATAAATTAAATATCTAATGAAAACCTATTGACACAACATAACACATGCAATAGTTAATAAACACATACGTATGTATCAAACATGGATAAGCATTGTAAATGTAATCGATAAATTGACAACAGGCAACAACAGCAAATTCTTATTAAACTATATTTAAAGAAATAAGTAATGAAAATCAGCTGAGCATAAAGAGTAATATCAAAGCAAAAAAGCAAATAATTAGATTGAATCCACACTTTTTCGGTATTGTATCTGACGTATCAAACATAAAACGCCATTGAAGAAGCAAAGTAAGAAGGCATTTGCCATTGCATTCATAAAAGAAACGAAACTTAAAAGGACATCATGACTAGGCGACGAGAGCAGCAGATGAGAAATTTAACAATTAATGCAAAATTCTTTCTTGTATGAAAATGTGAAAGCAACACATGAAATTATTGCATTGAAAAAAGAAAACAATTACAAAGTGCAAAACAGCAGAAACGATAATGTTCGATTTAATAAGTTATTTCTCCAGCTACTACGCTAGACACGTACACCTTTGCATCACTGAAGCGCGTCGTATACACGCCACATTACACAATCTCGTATAAACGACTCACACTCGAACACCAATATACCAGCTATAGTTCCGCAGGTACTCGTACTACTCGGAAGTCTTATTGTACTTAATTATGCAAAGGGACGGCGTGCCGCAGCCACTGTAACCATTAAACGAGTACACATGCTGCGTGTTTGTGATAGAACTTTCTGCATACAGGCACCTGTAAGCGACGAAATAGTTTTTGAGCAAAATAGTCGAAAACCTGCCAGCACTGTTGGAACGGCAGAGTGGATGTTGGTAGGTGGTAATTGCTGCTAATCGCAGTCCTTTGGCAGCATAGCATCCCTTGGGATTTTAAGAATTTGGTCCTGCTGCAAAAAATGTAAAGCTTTTCGGGTTTCTTAAAATGTGCTTTAGCGCTCTTCTCATCCATTGTTCGCGAAGTGGAAATCAAGTTCCAAGTTGAGTGGACGGTCTGTATAGAGAATTTGACACACTTCCAATGCAAAAAGCTAAAATCTTTCATTTAGGAAATAAACCGTGCACTCAAATGTAAATTTCTAGCTCTTAGATGTCTTGATTATTCCTTATTTTCTAATTAGATACTGTAAACTTTTTTACTTTGTACGTGGTAAACGGAGTCACTTAAATTCGCAGGCATTTTAATTGCTTGTAGGCGTGATGAAATGACAGAAATATTAGGTTAATAAGATTTCTCAAAACTAAATTGCGATGTGCAATAGTTTGAACAACTGCGTGCGTGTATTTTAGTGGTTTCACCAAATCCGCATAGCTGGCTGTTTACGTGACTGCTTGGCTTATTACAATCACAAAAGCTGTGGATAGCTCAAAGCATTTTAGTGCATAGAGCAGATAGGGATTTAGTGCTTTTTAGTGTTTGGTCGTACTCGAAATGATACCATGCAGAAAATATTGGAAAATGAAGGGTAAATGGGTGACAACCGCAGTCGGTATGACAGTCAGATTAAGGCCCCGAGCAACAGAGTACGGAGGGAGAGCATGAATGGTGATAGCCGAGCGTTGCGACCTATTCTCTGGCAGGCTGTTCCGTCAACTTAGGTTGAGTATGGCCTGACATTCTGCTATCGTAACGAGCATTGTATCTTTTCTGCTGTTCGATGAGAATCTACGATTAATATGAGAGAAGTTATAAACTTGCAAAAGGACGTGTATTCGCTTGTTTTTGATAAAATGCCAAATTGTAATTTGTGTTGATATAATGCTTTTGTATGTCGGGTTGAATTTCGCACGAACTTGTGACTTTTCTAAAAAACAGATCGCTCTATCGCTGTCGGTAGTTCAAGCCGACAAAGTTAATACAGTAAAGTTGTGCTAAGGTAAATATACATATTTGTAAGGCTTCTTAGATTCAACCAATAGAAGAGTAATAGGAGTTGAAGCAGCGCAGAAGGCAGATGCGTTTGACAAGCGCTGGGGAGACCACTCAAGGGTGGATGTGTATGTATTATCTTTAAGAGACAGATGAGTGACCATTAAACAGAAATACCACCATTAAAACTGAAATGGCTTTCGAGAGACCGGATTTAAAGCAACATTCAAATGACAATTTACCAGTAGAGAAAAGGACAGCTAAGAAATTCAAAGTTACACTCACACATATTACAGTTTATATATTCATGAATATTGTAAAATTTGCAAAAACTTTCTTTAAAATACACAACCATATGAGAAAAACTAAAATGTGCTGAAATTTTTCTAAGTAGTCGTCTAGCGCTGAAAACTTTCATTGCAGACTGGATACATGTTTGACCCCACTTCTCCGTGATTTCGGTGCTATTCTGTCCGTATTGGTTGCGGATGCCTGGCAAGTGGCTGGCGGGCGCCCCCCAATTGCTGCTGCTTTGTATTGATTAATTCTCCATGAAGGCTTCACATCCAAGTGCGCCAGAAGTGGGCCAAGTGCGTGCTGCTTGAGGATTAGTCAACTGTTGGCGTGCCTGCACTTTCTTCTAGCTGCAGTGCAGATAACTGCGCGGCAAGTTTAGCGGAGAGTATTTATTGTTGGAAAGGATTTAGAAACCTGAAAACATGCAACCACCTTAAATAAATATTAAACAAGTAACCAAATTATCAGTAGATACAAGAAGAAAACCAAAAGGATACAAGCGAGAAGGATGTATTTTTAAAAATGTAATAACAAAGTGTACCTTTGAATATGATGGAAAAGGAGTAACGATTTCAAGAATGATGGCATTAATGAAAGCAAACTAACGGCAGTAATCAAAATCAAAATGTACAACTAGCTTTACAAAATGGAGCGAATTTTGACTACTTCATACTCTGCCTAGTGCTTTGCAGTTTTCATGAATAGCGTTGCCGTTTTGGTTATTTTTATTTTTGAAAATGGGTTTTGGTTATTTGGTGATTTTTTATCCCATTTGGTTATTTTTTTAGAATATTGGACACTGATACAAAATGTATCTTAAATATCAACGAGCACAATATTATTGGGAGTGGCAATAATATTGATACTGATTGATAGTGGCAACTCATAGCCATTGCTTTTTCCCGTAAAAAAGTAAGCAGCATTGTTTAAATCGATAACTATGTTTTAAAAAGAGTCAACAACACCTTTTTTACGACTACTTTTTGTAAAAATATTATTTTGTAAAAGTAAAGTAGTTGTTTATGTCGAATAAACATTTTGGTTATTTTTGTTACATTTGGGGTATTTTTATTTTTGTTCCTGGTTATGAATTTGTTTTTATTGTGACAACGCTGTTCATGAACCGTATTTTAGACACTCATTGCTCTCTAAATTGGTGTTTGTGTTAGGGAAAGCTGTGCGGAGTCATTCCAAAACAAACATCCAGAGAGATCAGCCTATGAATGTGTATTCATGCATGCGAATTTATGAAATGTCTTTTCCTCGCACGAAGCTGCCGTACGTTCACACATTTATAATCTAACGAACAAGTACGAAGAGGGCAGAAAAAGGGAATGTGTTCCCGCAACTTCTCCAACAAGCAACACATTTTCGAACAGCTATACGACACAGGTATTGCAACGTTTGTAAATATGTTTAAGGTCAGGGAGCCAGCACTAGCCCGTACAAATATCACTCATTGCCAAATGATTGGCGGAATGCTAAAAGACAGTGGCAACGATCTCGCGTCCGAAACAATTTACCTGCGCATGTCAACGACACAAAAACGTACATATGTATATATATTGGATCCTGAGCTCCTAGATGTGTTGCGGGTAATGAAAATGTTGTGGGAGCAGATTTCAATTGCCACTTGGCGCCGACAGGCGTTGCTGTTGTTGATCGTAGATGAGTGTTGGGCAAAGCTATTTGACGCTGTTCAAAGAAAGCAATTCAAGTTCTTGTACGCGTGCCGCTTCCTTAACTTCAGACAGAAACAAGCAAAATACATATGTAATAGAAAAACTAAAGTAAAAGTGCTTGTGCGCGTTTGTGGTGCGTCGAGCACTAATCATCTCAACATCGTTCGGCGTTGCATAAGTTGTTGTTACAATTTTCAAAGAACTTGTTTATAACCGATATCCGTTTTATTTCTTCCTGTATTTATCTGTATTTGTTTTAGACGTCTCGAATGTCACCGTAGAAAATGTCTTGTTACAAAATATTCGATACGTTCGGCTTATTTCTGCTAAAATTTAAACTTTATGTCGACTATGGAAAGTTATGCTAAAATTTAAACTTTATGTCGACTATGGAAAGTTAAGACAAACGTTTAAAGTGCCGTCTATTAGGCAGACTGTAGCCAAGTTAGGCAGACGTGTTTTGTCTCTTCTATATTTTTGTTTTTATTTTTAAGGACACCAAAAATAAAATACCATGTTGAAATTAAAACTAACGGGATTAACATTATGAATCAAGCTTTACAAACATTATTAATTACAAAAACAATTAACATTTATATTAATGCAAAGAGAAAGACATCTAAATAATATAGTGGCATAATATAACAAAATGATTCCAACTGAATACATAATTGATGTGTAAGTAGAGGAGAAAAATGAGCAAATATTTAAACTACAACCTGATGTTTTGTTAAGGAATGTAGAGAAACTATTCAATCGAAACATTCAAATGAAGGGAAGGGTTTCCTGCACGACCCTGGGCACTTGCTGTCGGCAAGCGCAGATTTCCGATATGTACTACAAAAAGAGTAAATAAATGACTGCAACATGCGATACTTACTTAAATACATGTCAAGATTTCTAAAGCTCTCATCGGATACCAAGTGAATCGAAAATGGCAAATTGGTACCCTTAACTTAGACGCCTGATCTATACATGAAGGGGTGAAACTACATCATTTATCAACTTAATTAGGTAACTGTATTGCAATTTACGCCAGGAGGAGAAGTTATTAAATTAAATGAAAAAAATTTGAATCGAAAATGCAACCAACAAATTTGATGTGTAACCAAAGGCAGTTTTAATTATGATTTATATAATTCATGTTATTTTGTATAATCAAGAGGACAATTTAAATTACGACTAATAATAATTCTCTATTTAAATAAATATAAAATATAATAAAATAAAGAATAAACAAACACTACTAACAGTTTTTCATTTGACAACATATGGCTGCGTACGGCGAATTGTGGGCGGTGCGCAAGACGATGGCCAACATTCGCTTTCTTTGTACGCCAGGTAAGATGAGAGTGAGTTAGAGAATGGAAATGTGCCTGTTTTAGCAAAGGCACATGCCGCACTTTTGTCAATGCTGACTTGTGCAGACATAAAATCTCGCATAACCTCAAATACGAGTATATGGTATGGTAAGCATTGGCCAATGGAAAAGTTGTGTTTAAGAAGCTAGGCTAATTTATTTGCGGACAGGATGTGTTGGCTTGGTCCCTGCAAGCCGGAGATTGCTGTAATATTGTCGTAGTAGACGACCAGAGCGACACTCTGATCACGTATCGTGTTAGTGCGCTTTTGACGCCAGGTTCTATTTGCGGCATATTCGAATAACATTAATCAGTCTGTGTCAGTGGCGTCCCCAGGATTTCGGGAAGGGGCAAAAAATCCAGTTTAACGCAATTTTTATACTTTCATCTTTACGTATGATTTTTAATACATGTTGCATAAAATTGAACATATGTACATACATACATATATGTATACATATACTAACATAAAATTCTTAAAACGAAAAATTCAAGTGACATGTATTTATAAGTAAAAAAATCACAACTAACCTTAGGCCCGCAATTGGAGCGTATGAGCGTATTTACGTTCGACGTATTGCGTTGTCAAAATTAAATTTCATGTACAGTGGACGTCCAATATAACGAATCGTATGTTGTACCCCCAATTTGTTAAACCGAAAAATTCGTTAAATCGATCGAATTTTTTTTTGTTTTAAACCATCCTTCTCAAAGAAATAAGTCTCACATATTCAGTTTTTAACCTTCTGCCTGTCCCTTGGGGTCTATTTGACCCCAGGCGGAATTGAAAAACGTATTTACGTTCGACGTATTGCGTTGTCAAAATTAAATTTCATGTACAGTGGACGTCCAATATAACGAATCGTATGTTGTACCCCCAATTTGTTAAACCGAAAAATTCGTTAAATCGATCGAATTTTTTTTGTTTTAAACCATCCTCCTCAAAGAAATAAGTCTCACATATTCAGTTTTTAACCTTCTGCCTGTCCCTTGGGGTCTATTTGACCCCAGGCGGAATTGAAAAACGGTTGAGCGGTTTTTGGCATTCGTCTACTTGTGTTATTTAGTGTTAATCGCGCATACAACCCAATAACAAATCGAGAAAAACACTTTTCCCCTTTTCTTTTGTTATTTATGTGTAACATTTCTTCATGTTTTGTCAGTAAATTATATATCAGTTTGATTGGGGGCATCCTGACCCCAAAGGACAGCGAACGCAATTTTGAGCAAAGGACAGACAGAAGGTTAAACAAATATCTTATTTTATTCCAGCATTTTCAAAATACAAATGTGGCTATGTGTGTACAGTGAAAAAGGCTTCGATGCGCGATTGCCTCTTTACCGCAAGTAAACTTTTCTGTATGGCAATTTCTCTTGATTGGTTATTGAAATTTTAATTTTTAAAAGAAAAAAGCCGACCGAACGCAAAACAAATCCTGTGAAAATGATCAGCAATGCATACAAACTGAATTTGAAAATGTTAATGTTAATGTGAAAGTTACTAAAACTTGACGTAAATTTTAAAGTTTTAACGTAATAAAAACAAAAACAATTGAGGTACCCTTCACTTGGCGAAACCAAACATTCATTGTTATTGTAAAGAATGTTAATGGTCAAATAAAAACCATTCGAAGGGTGAAAAACAACATAAATATTCGTTATATCGAATAGCAAATCTCACTTTTGTTCTTAATATAGAACCATCAATGGAAACAATTTGGCCGTACGTTAAATCGAAAATTCGTTAAATGGAAAGTTCGTTATACTGGACGTCCACTGTATTTCTATGAAAACGCACACAATTGACGACGCAAGCGTACGAACGTATCAGCGTCGTACGTTCACTTAGATCTATTTCTATTTCTTACGCCACGTATGGGCGTACAATGCCGCATGAGACCATGAGTCTACCTGCATATTTTTGTATCATGCATGAGACAACAAACTGAGTTTATTATTAATTTTTCGACAATTGAGAAACGTATTTTGAGATTTTCATACGTTGCTGCTCACGCCAGAATTGTGAACAAGGCAAACGTCTGAACGTATTTCGACAGCGTACTTGCGCCGTACGCCGTGCGCTCATACGTCTATACCAAGGCGAATTCATACAGGTGATAGCGTTAGGGCAGCAACAAAATTGCAATGTATTTTGTTTTTGTTTTCTGGGTTTAGATTGTCAAAATCAGCCAATCAGAACAAAGCTTGCTTTTTTTCATTTTTAAATTGTCACAGTTGTACACAGGCATTTTGACAATCGGGACCTTTTCCACCACAAAAAAAATCAAATCAGCGGATTCAACGTTTCAATTGTGTTCCTACGGTAAAAAATTCAAGTTTGTTTTAAGTTATGACGTTTAGAAAACTCCTTCTAATAGAATTACGAAAAACTCAAAAGACCTATTTTAAAAAGCATAAGTAAAAGTTGTAAGTAGTAAAGTAGTAAGCGAAACACCAGCTCTGTTAAAGAAATCCAACATTTATAAAATGTATGACTTTCTGAAATTAAATTATGATAGAGGTGACCACGATTCCATGTTTACACACAATTCACCAACAAAATTTAACTGAACTTTTTTTCAAATTTTAACAGCTGATGCAGGGTTGGCATGAAGCCTGCGTTTGACTACTACTTTGTTAAATAGTCGATCGGGAACACTGAAAATACAACTATTCTGCGGGAACAAATGCAATACTGATTTTTTATTCATTTTTTCTTAACCCTTCTGCGGGCATCCGGTTCTGGCCAGACCATATCGAACTTTGGATCCACTTTAGTAATGTAGTCATATTTCATGATATCCTCAATTGATCCTTTGTAAGTACAAAAACAAAACCATGCCAGCCTGGCCACACCATGGTGTATTTTCATACAAATTTGCCAGTTAGTTACAATTTTTTTGTTATTTCCCACGTAATTATTTTCAGAATGGCTTAAAAATAGTTTTTTCGTTTGTTCCTTATTCAGTCCTTTACGGAGCGTAGGGCTTCAACTAGGCTTTTCCATTTGACTCGATTACAAACCCTTTTTTCGTGGCATAAGTTAGTTGGCAAAAAATCTACTCTCACACGTCTTGATTTTGATTTTCATTTGCGTTAGTAAATTATTATTTTCGTTGGAAAATAATGTCTGAACATATTCACAATTAATATTTATCCATTGTATTCATTGCTATGTCCGTGTTTTGGTGTTCAATTCAATTACATTCCTGAAGTGAAGGAAGTATTTGTTGTCTTGTCGTGTCTGGTTTTTTATCAATTCGATTGGGTGTTTTCTGTGGCAGAGATGGAAGGAAGGGAATGCTATTTTGAGGATCAGGTGGACATTGTTTTTGAACTTCGACGCTGGAGTTAAATCAGAGAGGACAATTTCTCTGAAAAAATTGTGTAGGCAATAGCGGAAACTAATGCCTTAGAGCAACAAAATTAAGATATTAATTAATTTGCTGCTAGAGGCAATAATAACGGTGCTGCCAATTTCACGCTTTCGCGACGACGAAGGCGACAAGGAAAACGATATCCGGCCAGTTCAGCATGAACAATAACATGTTGATCACGTTTTGCATGTTTTTCTTTGGCAGGCAGTTCCGAATTGTTAACAAGGAATCCAGAAATAATAATAGATATATCAAAACGCGATTTGTATGTGTTCAATGTAAAATATCAATGTGTTTGAGTCATGATACTGCATTATATCGTTGCAATAATTGCATTGGTCAAGCAGTTGAAGCAGATCCATAAGTAACGTATTTTACATTTATAAATTTGTTTAATTTTCTTGCTTTACTGTCGTATTTTTTGAATTTCAAAATTAATTCATTGAAGTTGAAACTCGCTATTTACTTAATTATTCTAGTATATTTTTACCGTTTTACGTAAATAAAATGTGGGCAAGCAAAAGAAATCATTGTGTTGACACTTTCTGGTTTTTTTATATCCTTAACAACAATCCTCGCCTATACTCTTGTTTACACCATGGTCTGGCCAGATCATGGGACGTTCAATAATAAAAATGTTTCACAATTCTATATTGCTACATCAAATTGGATAAGTGAATTTATCCACCAATGTGGGATCTATCCCCCTAATCCCCCCCTGGGGACGCCACTGGTCTGTATGCTCAAGTTACCATCAGATCAAATGGGTCTCCATCCAAGACCGTAAGTCTGAACAGGATTTTGATAATTAAATCACTTTGTGGTAGAAAACTACTCGATCCTGACTTTTATCTTAGATAAAAGTGTAATTATTATGAGTGTAATTATTTTAACTTTAAGTAGGCACAATCGAAATCAACTCTTTCTTTCAAAAAGGCACAATCAGTTAATTTCGTAAAAACGTTTTATGTTATAGTTTTAAAAGCTTAGGGATTTTAGGATTTACATATGTAGGTATATATTTGGATTTAAACTTGGAATCAGAGGTTGAAAAAGAAACAATATTAAAGCCGCTTGATTTTGTCACTTTTGATCTTAATAAAAATTCGATTTGGACTTCGATTTAATATTCGTAAACGATTTTTTCAAAACATTAGTCTTTCAGAAAAATTATGTTTTTTAAGTCGAAACTACATAGATTTTAGGAAATTGCTAATTATAATTTTTACTTAAAATTTTAACAAATTGTATCGTTTCTAAGGAGGTACATATTTTATTGTAGACAAAAAAAATTTAGCTATTTTTTTTAATTTTTATATAAGATATTTGATTTAATATTTGTAAGCAACATTTTCAAAGCTTAAATCTTAAAAAGAATTGTGTGCTTTAGTTCAAAATTTGAATAACCCTTTAAATAAACTTTAGGAAATATATCGCACACCCACTTCAAAACTGACAAAACTAACAATTTTTAATTTTTCAGAAAACGCAAAAAAATGTTTTTGAGCTGAATAAAATTTTTTTAAATAATGTATAGTAGAAAATCCTTACAGATTATGCTTTAGGATAAAAAATAAAATTTTTTTAAATTTCTACACTAGAAAATCCAAAATTTTGAGTTATGACTTTTTTGATGATACTTTAATTCAATAATTACCGAATTATTTTAAGTTATGTCAATTGTGCTAAATTTAAAAATGATAAATAACAATTAAAAAGTGAAAGGAAAAATTTTGAAAATATGAAATTAATTAATTTATTTGAAAATATGAACTAAAATTGTCAAAACTCTACTTAAAATTAACTCCAACAAAGATTTATTTCGTCAAAAGTGTCACAATTTAAATTAGGACTCTTTTGCATTGAGCTGCAGCGATCAAATCATTAAGCATCAAACTTCTCGACATGAAGAGAGACCTAACTGTTTTTTGGCAACAGTTAACAACAATAAAATATGCTGAGCTTTTGCTTATTGGTAGATAGATGGATTGTGGACAGTATTAACACATAAACCCGAAAATTAAAAATTTTGAGTTGTGTCACTCTCGAAGTGGGTGTGCGATATGTTCAATTAGAACTTTAACTCAAGCTCGCTGGATAGAAGACGTTATTAAATAGTTAAAACTAAAGAAAACTGTCTTTCATTTACTTGTTAATTGCATTTTCAAAATTGGCAAAACCAATCGTAGCTGTTGAATAAATTGGATTGATTGCAATAATTGCAAATATTATTTATGGATATTTTTGGTTTGGTGAATGACAACGAAAGCATATGCTCGTACTTTCCTTTAAATTGCCTCTCTTCCGTACGCATGCACATGCTGGGAAAGGTTGCACCTGGTATTATCATTGTATTAAAGGTTGATTAAGTTTATTTACTATCCATTACTACTAGTTTACTTTGTTTTTAATTTGTTTTAAAGACAAAAATTTCCAATTGCAAAAATTTAACTTTCTTTCACAGTGTTATTTCTTGCCAGTGAAAAGTACTGACTTAAAATAAACATACCGACCAAACGAAGCTGGTTTTTTTACAAGATGGGGCGTGATCTTGGTGTTCAATGATTAACTACTAATAATGGGTAAACGATTTTGAGATTGGCAGAGAAAGTTGCTGGAAATCTTTAGGAACTGAGTCATGGTGGTATTTGTAAGCTGAATTTGGCAGCCGTAAGACTCTACATGTAATGCAATGTAATGATTATGGGTTGGGTCAAGCCCTTGCGCACCGCAAGCTGAGAGGTTTATTGTGCCCCTTAAATCATCTGGTGTTTTATATGTTCAGGTATTGAATCAGACCTTTCTGCGATATTTGCATCACGTCCTCTTCACTGAGGCTATGTTTCCCCAGAAACTTTGCACGTCTGTGTGTCAGGGCAGGACAGTTGGTGATAATGTGTTCCATTGTTTCATCAGCTTCCTGGCAGAATCTACATGTTCTGCTGTCGGTAAGACCAAGCTTGTAGAGGTGGTTGTTACAGAAGAAGTGGCCTGTTACAGCACCACATAGAGTCCTAAGTTGGCTTCTGTTGAGATCTAGAGCAGAGATAGCTCTCTCTCTGTTGAAGTTTAGGCACTTTTTGGAGTGGTGTAGACCTTCCAAGTTGTCCCAGTATTTCTGTTTGTGTTTTTGCGTCCAGTTTTGAATGTCCTGTCTCAGGTATTTTTTGCTAAACCCGAACATCGGGGCTGGCCCTATGAATGGGCTCTCTGCTCCATTTTTGGCTTGTGCGTCCGCCATTTCATTGCCTTCATGGTCCTCATGCCCCGGTATCCAAACCAAAACTACACGGTTCCGTGTAGCTAGGTTGTTGAGCTCCTTGTGGCAATCCAAGAGGGTTTTCGATGAGAAAGAGTAGCTGTCCAAAGCTTTTAAAACTGAAAGGCTGTCCGAGAGTATTGCTCTTTTGGGGTTGCCTTTGGTGATGATCCGAACTGCCTTTATTATTGCAAAGAGTTCAGCTTGAAATATGGACGTGTCGTTGCTTAATGAAAAGAATGTTTTGACTGTTGGTCCCACTATGCCAGCTCCAACACCAGCAGAAGTTTTGAAGCCATCGGTGTACCATTTTTGTGAGTCGTCGTTTAACCATACTGGATTGTTGCCCCACATCTCCCTAGTCGGGAAGTTTATAGTGTACTTCTTCACGTGACTTAGTTGGGGTTCTATGAGGTCAAGACAAGCTGCTTTATAGAGAGTATTCTCTATTTGGTTTAGTATTCCCAGGTGACCTGTGAGGTTGCCTTGTTTGTATCCATTGTGCCTGTATAGCGTGAGTGCACTCGATAGCGCTTCCTCTTGGATGGCTAAGTGAAGAGGTATAAGGTTAATTAGTGCTTCCATGCCTGCAGTCGGGGTCGTCTTCCGTTTGATTCTAATTTGTTTTGCCCCACCATACTAAATCACCGTATAGAATGATGGATCTGATCATTTGAGGGGTCTCTACATACTATACATATTAATTTTTGGTTTAGTGTTTAAAGCAACTCCTTTGGCTGCATTTGGACATGTACGTATGTCTGCTGCTTTATGTGTCCAGATTAGGGTTACCAGATGAAAGTTGGTTTGTGAGGACAACGGACGGCAAAAAGAGGGCATTTGTTCTAGGAAAAATTTAAACATGTGTTTTTTATCACAATTGTTGACGGGATCTATTGTGCCCACTTCATGGAATCACAGTTCGTCAGTGAGTCCAGCATCCGAGAGCATTTTTAGTATATTACCTAAACTTCTGGAAACCCAATCTGCACCTGGTATAAGGAAATCTGCCAGGTGTTTCGATTATACATAAGTATAGAGAATTCTCCTAGTATGTGTATTGCAGTTTCATTTTCCTGCAAGCAGAACCCGCAATACTTTTCACGAATTGCTAGTTTGGTTGGATGATAATTCAATCTACAATGTCCTGTCAGCAATAATCCTCGGATTATTCATTGAAAGACTCAGACACTTATCGGATTTTTTCTTGCTATCTGACCCGATAACCGCCTTGGAATGTTCTAGGCCTTGTGGGTTTTCCCAGTATTGATTCCTTCTGAATATCTCGTCTTTTCTGGTTAGGACCATCTTTTCTGGGCCGTCGAAAGGGGTGGCGCCCCCTTGTTGCCAGCTTGTAAGTATGTGTAAGTGAAGAGGTATCATAGGTCTCGCGATCGCCGTTTAAACCCACCTTAGTATTGTTGGTGTGCAACCTCAACTTTTACCTACTATGGATCTACAAAATGTGTTTACGCAATCGTGGTTCAGCTGGTTGGTGCATTGGATCGCGAGTCTAAAGCGAGGCCCAATCAAAGGTTCGATCACCGTAGCAAACACCTATATATAGAAATATATATCAGCAGGAAATGGCAAGTCCCCGAATTGGCATAATTGGAATTGGCATATATCTCTTGGTTGCGTTAAACTTGACCTTATGTTGGTTTAATTTTAGCCTAGGACTGAAGCCTGAGCTTTTATGCAAATGTTGAAAACCTGGACCTCTGAGAGACAGTTGTTCATTGTGGCAATGCGCCTTTGGATTTCATTGCCTAGCAATGTGCAACATTGCAGCAATCAAATAAAGCCTAGATTCGAATTGTATAAAAATTTTCCGGACAATGTGATTAAAACAATTGAATTTTGTTTTAAGTTTGAATTTTATTTATAATTTTTTCGTTTACTGTTTTAAATTTTTTTGTTGGTAATATAATAATAAAATGTCAAGGCTGTCGCCATCGAGTTGATTTACAGGTTGTTAATTAAAATAAATAAATAAATACAAATATAGTAAAAGTCCTAACTATTTTATAAATTCGCAAAATCTGAACTTCAAAACAATAAAATTAAAATTTAAACCTCGAATTTTTTGTATAGATGTTATGCTCGTACATATATGTACATGCATATTAAATAGTTGTATGCACCATAGAAATGAATTGTGTATACATACTGTAAAATAAAAAAAATTATATGTATACATATTAAATATTTATCTGCACATTTCATTTTTAATGAAAAGGAGGATATATACTTGTACTATATATAGTATATAGTATGTACATACATATGTCTTCCTTTAGGATACCGCCTGGTAACCCTAGGCGAGATGTCAGCGACTGACTATGTTGCCCGCCTTTCATTTATTGCGAATTCAGTGTCAACAGAGTGACAAAAGCTTTCTAGTGGCGGAGCTTTTTCGATGTCATTGTAATGCGGCTAATGATCCGGCAGGTAAGGGGGCGGGGCTGAACTGCAGTCGTGCACGGGAATCTGTCGGGTTGCATTGAACATTCGGTTTCTGTTGTGCACTCTGTGATGCTACTTCGCCGCGCTGTCCGCCCACTGCGGTTCGCATTTCCTTCACATAATTCGGCTCGTGCATATTCTGAATGCGACAGTTGTTGGCAGGATATTGAAGGCATCGGTGCTGGCGCTGTGTACTATTACTATAATTTTTTTACAATCCAATACAAATACGATAATATTTACCGCGTCGCTGGCCCGAAAACTGTGATAGCTAAGCTTGTGCGGGTTTGAGGTGCATCTGCCGGCTTTGTGCTTTAATAAACCGATTAGAAGACTTACTTTGTTCGGTGTTGCAACAACCTGCATAAAAACTCCCTGCTCCGCATTTCACGTGGATAACGACGCATGCATAGTACATATTTCGCACGTGTCCTTGTGATTCTTGTACTTCCGTTGTGACGGCGCCATGTATCTGCGCTCGCGACTGCAGCCATGGCGTGCACGAGTCGTCACGGAGCAAACGAATAAACGCGAGAAATTCTCAGACCGTTTGAATGCGGACTAAAAATAACACGCAGGCAGGTGAACATGCCACACCACCCATGGACTGTGATGATGCGGCCGCCGAGGAATAAAATATGAAGAGCTCGTTAAAGCAGACAGCAATTAGCTGTGTGCCCGAACGCAGAAGTGGGCGCAAAGAATGCGGGTAATCGAAGACAGCGTATGCCTGCGATCTTCCCCGACAGAAATCTAAAGTGTGGTTAGTCCATCAAAATTTAGAATTTATGTGAAAGGGGATTGCGGTAATTAAGTATGTTGCCTATTGACATATCAAAATCAACGATAAGGATGAACACATAAGTGACTGTGTTTGTGTAAATATGGAATATTCAGAACTCTAGTAGTGGTGATGGAGTGGAACAGCGGCATGAAAGCAAATTGGACTGGTGACCAAAACTAAAGTGATGAGTGACCGTTTCGTTAGTAGCGGCCGACACGCTCGCGTAAGTCCGTCGCCCGGACGCGACACCAAAATCGCTTACATGCCATGCCCACGCATAGAGTCCCCCGAAGACATGGCGATGAATTGTCTAGCGATACCGATGTCGGCAATACAAACCAACAATGTGGATACAAAAGGTTTCAGTTCACTTGAGTACTTAAATTCGTGTAGGAAGTGGTGGTAGGGTGGCTGCGCTAGTTGGCTGGTAGAATACAACGAAAATGTAGTCAAACCGGAAATGCATCTTTGAACGTTACTAGTCTACTGGTCGCAACATTGTGCAATATATTTACAATGAAAAAATTAATGCACAAGTATTTCTTTATCTGAATAATAAAAATGAATACCCAATCGCCATCAAAGCCATTGAATGACTTGATAGTCCTTCCGGTTATCGTCTGGCTTTAAAGTAAATCAAGGAGTCCATTCTGTCAGCAACAGCGTATTTTACCACCACTTTCTCTATAATGCATGCGTTTATGATATGATTTGGTATTTCGCGCAGCCTTTGAAAAGTGCTTATTCGTTTTTAAGCACAGAATAGCTATTGCCATAATTTATTCAGCATGTTTTCACAAATTTTACTTATTTTTTCAACTGTTTCTTTTGTTTATGTTGGCTGAAAAGCAGTTTAAGCAGTTAGAGGAATTGAAAAATTATGTAAAAGCCAAATTTTAACGCATTGAGTGGCGTAGTGAGATTCAACAATGGCACGTGACTAAATCATCTAATTGTCATCATACGTTTTCTTTTGATAGTAACTTATATACGTACATTCTTGATTGTTTTGGTCTGTCACTTAGTATAATAAAAATAAATACATTTAATAAATAAATTAAATGCGGTTAGATAATGTTCAAAACTTAAGCTAGTCCATATTCTTTTAGATTAGTACTATTCAAATGATAACGATCAATATGAAATGATCAATAAAAATTGATTAATTAGCTTTTATTAATGTGAAAAACTGTTGGTTTTATTATTGTAGTATAACAATGCGACTAATAAAATAAATATAATCGAAAATTGAAACCCACAACTAAATTTAAAATACATTTAAATGCTCAATGGAATATTCCAGGAATATAAGTGTGTTTTTAATTGCTTATGAGGTCATAAGGCCTTAATTAAGGCTTAATTAGAGCAGAAGCTTCGATACTGATGCAGTTTGCTAATCTTAAAAAAGTTAACCAAAATAAAAATCGATTTGTGTAATAACACACTTTGAATAAAATGATTCCAAAAGTTGCAAATTTGATAACTAAGAGGTGGAACAGAATGAGCAGCGCTGCAATCTGTCAAAAAAAGGATGCGGGTTATGAAATCAGTGCCAACACAATGTAAATTTGCGGCTGTGGCTAAAGCTGCTATATAAGAGCGTTCCGATATATACTAAGACTTCCGGCTTCGCTGACCATTGGTCCAGTTAGTCATCCAATTTCACCTATTACGTGCACTGAGGTGACCCAACTGTCGACCAGACATTCAACACTTGTACTGCCTAGCATACAAATGTCTTGTTCTGATTCTCTCTAAAGAGTCAGGTTAGAGGATGTCGTCGGTTGCTGCATGCATTTAATCGCCCCAGCTCCTAAGGTTAATTTCATCCAAAAAGATCCTGCCTGCCATTCATGAAAGATCGCTTTCCTAACACTCCTTGTTTAGGAGTCTGTCTGCAATTAGAGTAGTGTAGGATCCGTTTATGCTCATTCACCACGCCGTTCATCATCAAGTCGAACGGCAAAAGCCTTGAAAGAGTGTTATTCGCAGCTGTTGGAGTTGTGCGAAAGGCACCATTTATATCGACCAGAAATGGGAGTTTTCTACTAAAATCCATTGCCACTACCAGTACGGGGTTTGCTGGCACTTTTTCCACTACTACTAAATAGAGTTAGTGATAGTTGAAAATTCCACTTATTACTAAATTTACTGCACTATAGTCCAGATATAGAAGTTTTACACTAAATTTTATAGTGCGCTATACTCTTCACTACCACTAAATACATTTAGTGATAAATGAATATTATTCCAATAATCACTAAATTCTTCTTCTTCTTCTTAGTGGTAGTGAAAAGCATAGTGACAAATTTAGTGCAAAACGCGCATATTTGATATAAACACATGCCGGATGTTTCACCCTAACCGTCAGCTGTGTGGTATGGCTTATTCCCACCAGATAAAGGCCACGTTTCCCTACAACCATTATTGTGAAATTGTTGTACGCTGACTTGGGATCAGTACTTAACAAGTACCGCACACACTTCTACACTGAAACAGAGCCCGTTTTGCATTTGGGAACATGTCTTCAACATGGTAATTCCATGGAAGCTTAGGTAACCGTAAATACTAGTCACCTTTAGATACTTTACTTCTTGGAAATATTGATCACCGATCCAAAATGTTATACATAGTGGCTCCATCTCTACACATTTCCCTTTTTGGTGACCGACTTTGCTGCAGTTATAGCAAGCCCCTATTCCTTACAGCTTCCTTCCACAACAGCACGCCAACGTCTGCATGAGCAACAGTGTGTGTGCCTCCAAAGTTCAGTTGCTTGTCCACGGCAATTGTCCATAGTATAAGTGACAGCACCCTGCCCTGTGTGCACCCCTCAACAAACCTTCCACGCAACCTGCTACTCCCATTTTGAAAAATTATGAAAGCTTTCAAAATTTTGAGAGCATCTAAAGAAGTCCATCGCACCTATAGTAAATGAAACGCCAGCATTAAAATTTGCACACAGTCTTAGAACACGCGGCAGGTACGAGCAGTACATTTTTGAATTTTCGCTAGACTGTGCGGTGCTCGTGTAGACGAGTGGCGGGCGTCCCAGCGCATCGGCATTTTTACAAAATTGCGAATACAAATATTTCGCTGTGGTTCAAAAGAGTTTTTATTATTGACACTAATCGAAAAGTCGCGTGTTCCATAGTGCCGGATTGTGTTTCCATAATTGTTATGTTCTATAGCGTCGACACATCATATATAAATATATAAATAAACATCAATCAAAGTAACAATGACAAACGTTTTTAACGGTTGCATAACGAGTTTTGGGAGCAATTAAATATTTAACTTATGTATCTATACGTATGTATTTGGAGTACTCTGTGATTAATAGGCAACATTGGCCTTGTTCATGAACATGAAAGTTACAAGAACTAACCTTAGACTCTGCTGAAAATCAAGCCAGGGATCTTAGTCTTTACATATTTACTGCTCAACTGTTTGTATGTATATTTATTATTTATTTAAATATTTATTTGTGTTTGTAGTTGCGCACATATAAGTTGGCGTTTCTATTTTTGTCTCCATGCTATACTTGTGTCACTTTGTTTTATTGTGCCGACGTTTTTCTTGTTGATTGCCATTTGCGATTAAAGAACTAGTAGCGCGTCTGTTCTCGAGAAGAATTCCTCTTTGTGTAGCGGTCCCTTAGGTTCGCGGCGTTTTGTGCAAAAAATAAAAATGAAGCCTAGGGTCGCTAGGGTTGTTTTACTATAATTTTTCAAGTTTGAGCTGCTACTAATGAAATAAACTTTCAGAGAGTTTTTGTGCCAACTGAAAAAAAACCACAATATTGATCATATTGTATATACTATAATATATACTATAATCCGATTTATATTATAATATGATTTACAATACAAAATTCAAATCATTAACGGGAACACAAGTTTCACTTTCTTTTTGCGGAAATATTATTACAAATACAAAAAGCTTTGTTTTGGACGATAATTTATTGGAACAAATTTATATATATTTACTGCTTATGAAAACAATTGATTTCGTTTAAAAAATATTGATTTAGATCGCTCTATCCCATATAAGTCAAAGTTAACAAACCGACAAATTCCGAATGAAAAGTGTGTATATGCCCAGCATAGTTGCCTCAATAGCATGTCGTGCATTCACTGCTTCGCATATGCTGCCATGTGTATGCCAAAGTTGAGCATTTTCTATTTTAACGCCAATTGAATTTGGTTTTTTACTTTTATGATTATTTTAGGCTCAACTGAATGAAAATTTAATGTATTATTATTATACATTTTAACTTCAACTGAAAGTGATTTTAATTTCAAATTTTGTGAAGTTATTTGTTTTGATTGAATATGATTTTCGTTATGTACATTTTAATACCAATTATTTTGATTTTTTGACTTATATTTTATTTCTAACTGAATAAAGGAAGTCAATTCCTTAATTTTCCAACTGAAAGCGACTTTAATTCTTAACTAATTTAATTACAGCCATTCATGTTTATATGAAATGATTATATCGACAAAACTGTGTAATTGAATTGTTAGTGTTTTGTTTTGATTCAATAAATATTCATAAAATACGCAGGCTTAGTCAGTATTGGCCGATTGTTAAGAAGCTGATGGACTGGTAGATTTTGACATCGGCATTGGCTAAGAAATCGGAGTTGGTCCGACTCTAATTGTTTTTATTTCTTTTGACATTTAAAACCACATGACTTTTGGGAATAACTGCAACAACTTTTTTATTTTGGTGCAGAAGATGTCAGTGGCCCATGCCAGCAATTATTCAGCTACTAATCTATTTTCAAACTGCGCCGTTACAATTACAATTTGAGCAGTTCTGTTACATTACTGAGAGTGTAGCGTCACTTAAATACTACGATTCGGGCGTAGCAAATGCCAAACGATTCCTTGTTAGAATCAAATTTACATTGGCTATGTGAGGTTGACCGCGTCAGTGCAGTATACAGTATACGCTGGTTTTTTTGTCCAACATTTGAAATTTATAAGTTTTGCTGTCTCCTTGGTACGTTCCACACAATCTAGAGTGTATAATATTTGTATTTCAGTAACTGTATCTCAAAATCTTTTCTTGAAATCGCTTATATATTTCTCATCATGCATTCCTTTATTACGAAAATTAACATTGAATTAAGGAAGTGATGACAAACCCTTGTCCGCTTGTCATAATGCATATCAAGCTCGGCAAGTTTGTATTTATTGCACTTTAGTTATGGTTGGAAATTTCCCTCAAGTGATGGCTCATGAGGTGATTTTGTCAAAAGATTTACATACGTGCATTAAACTATTATACCGTGGCCGCCGAGCATACTGAAGGAGAGATATCTCCCTAAGAATAATGCAACTCTCCACAGAATATCTGCTTGAGCTTGAGAGACTACACGCCAATCTCGAAGTCAGTCTTAACATGACGCGTTGACTGGAGAAAGAGCCATTTCTACTTTGCATGTTTCAGAGTACGTATGTATTTACACGTTACAAATTTGCAAGTGATGTTTGGCATTAAATGCAGTCCTTACTGTACGAGGTGCCGCCGGAAATTCGCTTTTTCCGCTTCCGCTAGGTGTGAACAAACAACGCAGAAGGCTATATTTAACTATTCCGGCCGCGACCGCCCAAACGTTTATTTTACCATCGGGTAAGCACGCAAATTTCGGTTTAGTTGTTGGCGACAACGTCGGTTCGTTATTGACTTCTGCATTGCTAGTATACCAATCAACTAAGTTTAGTGTATATTTACTAATGTTTGGTGAATTTAATTTTATTCAAATTTCTAAGATAGTAGCTGTTATCTTTTCTATTGGATCCACTCGGAATAAAAGTCAAGGCAATTCATATGTTAGGATTCACATTTATGTGCCGGTGCTGTAAAATGTTCTGTCGTTCCCTTAGCGCATGCCTAATGATTATGACGGATATACTTAGTGACAATGTCATGGTGAGATTGTTACGGGAGTTTCTTTACTACGTAGGTGACGGACTGATACAGAAAACAGTGATCGAAAGATTCAAAACAAGTGACGTTGTATTTGCGGCAGCTAGCGCTTCCGATCAACAGGAAGTTGTGCTCCTTTGGAATACAGTTTCATTTTTGCACATTTATTTTACTGAAATAAGTATCCAACGGACACTCGCATTTTAACCAATGCCGATGGCCTCTGCAAGATTGGCCAAACCTGATTTAGTCGATGTCGAAGCCAATGCCGATGCCGAATAGTAAACACAATAAAGTGTTTTTAAATCTAATATAAGTAGATGTATTTTTCAAAACCAAACTTCAAGGAAGGTTAGGTTATTGATATTGATATTGTTACAGTTTGTTACTGTATTGTTACAGTTTGTTACTGGATTGTTACAGTTTTGTTTGTTAAGTACATTTGAGCTCTCTCAGGCATCAACAATCAATTTTTTCTTTAAAAATAAAGAAATGTGTAATGGCCGCACAAACAAGAAAATTATACTAAACAAATACATATATGTAGGTGAAAAACAATTTATATATTTACAAATATTCTGCAGGGAAAAGTAATAGTTATTCTTGGTCGATGTTGAAATAAAGCCGATTAAAAAGTTTTGGCGGATACAGGCCGATACGAGCAACAATTATTAGCATACTCCTGCTGATGATTAAATTGTCGCCTAAATGGCGTGGCTTGACGTAGTGCCAAGTGTTTGTTGTTGTTGTGTGAGTGCACTCGCGAGGAAACCGCTTAGTTCCACTACGCGATTAAAATACATCACATGTTGATCGAATATAGGTACAGATAGTTAGTCGAGTTTCTCGACTAAATTCTCTTTAGCTCAATGTTTTCTGACCCCTCAAAACAGAGACTAAAGATGATTTGAATCTTTGGTCTCGACCTCAAGCATGCGCCTACACTTGAACACAACAAATTCATATATAAACTATAGACGACAAGAGGAGGAACACACACAAGTACACACTACACGCAAATCCATCAACCATCAACCACGAACCACGAAACACTTTACCATTAACATAACCACAACTACAACCACGACGCTGCTCTATTAACGGCCGCACAATGAATTTAATGTTTCGGAAGCATTTTCGTGAAGGCGGCGGCGGAAAGTCTGGTGGTGGCGGAAGTAAGCTGCAGACAAAGGCGAACCGGACCAAGCGGTCACGTGACATGGGAATGGCGCAGGAGGAGATCCACTACCGCACACATCTGTTCTTCTCGCCCAACCGGCCTGGATACGACGTGGGGGAAGGTAGGCGTATTTATTGCTACAACCGGGCCCTGCGCTTTTTCCGAAAGCTACTACATGCCTTTTCCGTATGCAACAGAGTCATCACTATGAGCTCTTACCAAAGATGTAGATATCCAATACGCTCCAATCGGAAACTAACACCGCTAACCTGGCCGCCACGTTATTCGGAGTCTCTTTTGGAACCAGTGCCTTTTGGCACAAATGTCGTTACGGGCTATACTATTTCAAATGCAATAATCAAGGTGCATGGGCAGTCCTTACAATAATATCGGTATTCAATGTTGTTGAGGTGGGCGAGTTATTTCGAGTCAGAACAACCCTCAGTTAAAAGATTAATTGATTTAAAATTCAATATGTACAAATGTAGCGCAACTAATCTGCATAGCTTTCTAATATAGGACTGGAGGCCATGTCTTAAAAGACACTACCAAACTTACAGTATAATATTAATGCCTCGTTGAACATTTTCAAAATTGTATTACATTTGAATTTTTGCTTTTTCGTTTTTTGGTCTCGTTGTATGTAATATTCTGTCAGCAAATATCTGGAAATTGTTAAAACGCGCAACTTTCATTTATTCATAAATATTTGTTTGGTTGTCTTCAAAGGGGTTCCGATTTCATGGAAAGGGCTAGTCTTCAAAACACTGTTTACAAATGCTGACTAGGGATGCCATTCCTGGGATCACGTACCCGAAAGTCCGGGCATTTGCAATCTTCAATGCTAACATACCTACATACATTTGGACATTTTCAAAGCACACATGCCTACGCTGCAATAAGCAGCTTTGTTATAATCAGCTCAAAGATATAGTTTTTCTGAACAGTTTTTGTGGAAAGTAGTAACAAATTGCCGCTATAACCTTCAGTTTCTTCCACGAATTTTGCTTCAATCGGGTCAAAATGGGTACAACCGAGCGCCAGTCTAGGCTACATTTTGTGAACACGGTATTTGTTGTGCGTCTACCCTGATGGCGCATCATCGCCGCGTAAAGTACAGAAATTGTTCCTAACAAACAATTGTTCCGAGAACAAACATGTTGACAGATCGCGCGCAATTTGAAATCAAGAGAAGTGTGTATTGAAAACCAAAAAAAAATGTGATTTTAACACTAGAAAGACCATTGCGGTAATATTGATAGTTTTTCGTTTTTAAATATCTGTATTTTCTTTAGTATTGCTATCATTCTATATGACTTTGATGACTTTTATTTTTTTTATCTGGTTCTACAATTAGTTCTACAATTAGGGTTCTATAATTACAATTAGCCAAATACGATGTGTACTTTTCGAGATATCGGCGGATATAATATTTAGTCTTTGTAGGTATGGAAAACTTGCGGTCTTTCCAGTGTTATCAATTTATTAGTGCCGTTATGCTATGAATTAGAGTTGCGCCGGAACTTTTTATTACAAAATCCCGATACATTATTGACAGAATATACGTACCAAATCTTTCTATGGAGACTAATACCTAAAATCGCTTATTTCCGTACTGTACCTGTGGTTGTGCTGCACGAATGATTTGAATGCCAACTCTGTCATAGCGCCAATGTGTAACGTCTGCCTGTCCTCGTCACATGCTGTCACGCCAATTTGCGCGAAGTGGGAAGCTTTGTTGCTTTGCTGCAAAAGTAGCCGGAGCGTTTGCTGCTTGTGTGCTGTCTGGGGGCCATTGTGCGCGATCCAGGTTTGTATGCTTCTGCACCGTACCCAGCAGTTCACAAAGCCCAGCACCAGAAGTCCACGTGCCACAAACACAAAGGGTGTCTAGTTTTCAGTTAAAGCCATTGCCACAAGCTAAGCGGGTCGCCCGATGCATTTAGTTGTTTGCGTAGCGTTCACAGATCACATACTCAAACACACAACCAAACATGTCCAAATAATGAGCTTCTCTCCATCTCGAGTACTAGCATAACTGATGTGGGCATTAGAGAGAATTTAGCAAAAAATCGTCGTCTAGTAGATCGGAAGAGCAGCTCGACGCCACTGTAGCGAGCTCGTAGAAACGGCCAATTCAGTTATGGTAGTACATCGGCTAAAGGGCGGGCGAACTATGCGGTTAAAAATCTTGGTTTCAGCCCTTCAGATTGTGCGGCAAAGTTCAGTGGCCGAGTCACATTATAAGTGGTTTTCGTTCATGTTTGGCCCGCATGAGCGACATTTTGATTTTTAAATTTCGAACATGAGTAAATCAAGATTTTCCGATCGTTCGCACGTGCATAAGGCGATACACACGCAAAATATTGCTGCACACATACATATGCACATACCATTCGCACTACATCGCTAAATAGTGAGAACATGAGAGAGCGCAACAGAAGACCAAAACAAACATCCTATATAAACAGAACTCATTGCAGAACGGTGCAGTGCCTTGTCGGGTGCGTGCACTCAGTTATCGACCACCACAACATCCCTTTCACTGCCACCTATGCCTCATGAAGTGGACGCACCGCAGCCCCTAGTTGACCGCAAGCCGTCTCTGTCCCTGTTGAGGTGGAACACAAGCGTCAGAGTGCGGAACGATCAGGTCGCTACGCTGATACCCGACACAGCCACGTCAGCAGTAAAATCAAGTGCTGTCCGGCAAGGTTTGAGTTGCTTCCTTAGACAAACTGCAGTCACACGCTGATGCCACTGACGCGACACTAATCTCAAGCCTCGCAGCAAATCGCACCTTTTCGTGTTCGTTTTCCTTTCCTCGTTACACATGTACGTGACGATACAACATATTATATGTACGCCCCAACTCCCTCAATTATCCCAGTAACAAGAAAGTAAATGGTGGTTAAAAAATACTGAAAGCTAGACATGTTCGTGTTCGTGTTCGAAACTTTGACGTTCTATGAACATAAGTATAATATTTATGAGCTTGCAAATGTATTTTGTATGTGTATGTCCTTGTGATATTTGAGACACAAAGCCCAGCTTCATAAATGCTTCACACACATGCGTTTTTCATGCGCACAAGTATGTATAGTATATATCAATATCGGCTTGGAGAGCTTTTAAGTTACGCGAGCTTAGGGTCGACTATTCTGTTCCATAAAAAGCTTTCAGTATTTTCGATGCACTGCGCTTTAGCCTAAAATATATTGCTATTTTGTCCTCTAATAATATGATTAATTTCGTAGTTTGCTTTAACATATGTACGTATGTTCAGGATAGCTTATTCGAAATTCTACTTAATCCGCAATTAATTATAACATCTTCATTTGTTTTTAACTGTTTTCAAATTTGTCGATTAACTTCTCTGCAGCAGTTTTGGAGCTTATAATTCAATGGCCGTTCGGTAAGATAGCCTAAGTCGAGATACATGAGTCGAAACTCAGGTGTGAAATATGCAGTGTGCTGAAAAACTATTTTCTATTATTCATTTATCCAAAAAAGAATTTATTCGTCTGCATTAATATTCCTCCTTGAAAGTGGTCTACATTACATATTACGTACTTGTCCGGTCCCATAGGTTAGGTTAGGTTAGGTTACGGAAGGGGTGTGTGCAGCAAGCACTTCCACTCGGAGACCCTGTTGGGCCCATTGTGAATCCCTTCATTTTCGGAGAAAACCGGTGCCTTCCTTTATCTGTTGGCATCCCTGTAGATCCAAGCGGGATCTTTTGGGAACCATTTGGTCTTGGCGAGGAAATTGTGTAGATCGGTTATCTGTGCGTCTGCTACTTCCGCGAGCCCATCAAAGAACCTTGCCCCAAGAGTCTGGAGCCGTCGTCTTTGTAATGATGGGCAGTGGCATAGCAGTCCCATAAGTTCCATAGGTTCTTCTTAATTTTTGGGAACAAAAAAGTTTGGGTGGCAAGAACATTCACACATATACGAGTACATATACACACTCATTCGAACGTGCTTGTCGAACTTTTTCCAAAATTAATCACTTCTTTTACTTGTTGTCCAAGTTTTTATTGGTTGTGGAAGTGCTGAGGCATCTGGAACACTCGTCATCTACAACGTCTTCACCGCTTTCGTTTCACTCCTAGTGGAACAAAATAAATTCTCAATTCTCAAATTCCCAAATTCTCATGTGCAGATATTTGTTAGTCCAGTTAAACTACACAAAAAACGAAAATTTAAAATCGAATAATTTTTTGAACACACCTTGAAACCCATATTTTGACCACAAAATATATATGAAATTGTTTTTTATTCTCGATTTCGTCCTACATCGCACGGCCAGAGAATTAGTGAAGTAGATACGAAGCCACCGAGCGTAACAACTAAAATTTTCTACTTTTTACCACATCACGTACGCAGGTACTTAACTGGCTTTATAACGTTATTGTTTGTTTTGCAGTCAGTTTTGGAGGCGGTGAGAAAACGGCTGGGTCTGTGCGCTCAGAACCCATTTCGTTGGCGACGTTGGATCGTGATTGCTTTATAATACCGGTGCACAGCGTCGACCGATTTCTGCCGGCTGGAATTCCAGTAAGGCTGTCCGCCAAATGTAACGTGTCCGATTTTGATATAACATATGAATACTCGCCTCCGTTCTAGTTGCCAGCAGCCTCTGCGGATGGCGCTACTAGAGCCTCCAGTCCGTTGAGTATATTAGAAGTCTCCGATCCAAAGTTGTGCATTCTAGTCCACTTAATGAGTCCACTCGAACCCATAGATCCGATGTTAGAGTCGCCTCTTTCACATCCATTACTGAAGCAGCGGGCAGTGGCCGCCGAGCTACTAAACGAGGTGCAGCAGTCAAATACATCCGTAGGCGGAATGCTTTTGGCAAACATGGAAAAGAACGGTGAGTTAGTACTTGCTGGAGGCATTGGGACTGTGCGCCGTTCGGTATTTGCAGTTAATGTAATGTAAAATAATGTAATTTCATTGCAGCTGAATTCCCGTTTATTGCGTACTATTTAATCAATACTACTCAAACGGATCCATCACATTTTTACTCGGGTATACGGGCTTCATCGCTCACTAAATTTGAGCCCAAAACACTGAAGTAAGTACAGAACACATGTGGTGAAAATTGAGCCCACTCGAGCCGAGTTTTTCGTATTTTAGAATTCGTGAGCATCCTTGACGATGAAAGTGGGAACAAAATCTCGATCACAGTTCGGAAACCATACTAATCTAAATGTAGCAAATAGTAAAACTATACGAATTTTCAATTTGCCTTTTCAATGGCTTTACATAAGTTGTAGATTTATATACTATGCTATATCTCTGATGACCTCTGATGACATTGGGATTTTTCAGTCAAAGTGATTTTCGTTCTTTTTCGAATTTTAATTATTTTGGGAATGTAACACGACGTCTAGATTGAGCGCTAATGTGCAAATTCACCCACCACCATACCCAAATCTTTAACTGGAATTGAAATTTGGTATGGCTTCCTCAAGTAGATGTGTCGTTAGGTTAGGTTAGGTTGTAGTGGCTACCTCTGTATGAGACACACTTAGGCGTCTGTATGGGCCCATTGTGATACCACAAATTGCACTCGTTTGAAATGTGTATGCAACACTGTTTTTTCAACATGTATTACAACACACATCTCAAACGTAGAGGAGAAGGGAGGGAGGGGACCTACAGTTTAACGCCGAATCCGAACGGCGGTTTTTGGCAATTTTTTCTTTCACACTTGGAGGTTTTGCCATTGCCTACCAAGAGGTCATTTGTGCGATTCTTGTAATTCTCATCTTCTTCATGTGGTGTGTCATAATGATAGAAGTAGACGAGTTTTTCACCAGCCCGAGCCAGGAATCGAACCTGGGGCCTCGGTATGAGAAGCCAGCGCGCTACCCGCTGGACTATCGAGGCCGACAGATGTGTCGTTCCGCTGGTAAAATTTCGTAAGCGATGGTCAGGTATCTGGATAGAACATTAAAGTTAATTTTATTTAGGAAAGCAGCTTAGTAAGCATTTCCATTGACCACGTTGAGATTGCAGAAATCTGCATTTGAAAGTGTTTTCGAATTCTAAAGTAGGCATCGTGACCTATAAGGCGTTAAGGTTTCAGTAAAGTTCGGAGATCGCAGACCAAACTTGAAACGGCTCTTTCAACGAAACATGAAAACTACTCTGGATAAAAACAGCACAAACTTAAAAAAAAATCTTCAAAGGACTTACTGTCTATGGGTTTAAGCATGATTAAACGTGATTAAAATTGGAATTGAAAAATAATTTTGATTCTGAGTCTAAGGACTTTTTCGCAACCCGGAACACGGAATATAAAAGACTCAAAGTTGTATACCGATTCCGGACTTCCTCAGAGACTACTTACTTCCTCAGAAACTATTCCCTTCAATGGTGCAGCTGCCGAAAGAAAAATTGCTTATGCAATTATTTTGCAGATATAATGCCGCTCACACCTTGGATCTGTACAGTGAAGTCGCCGCCATATGCCGTCCGCCGTTAGTCCTGGCGCCCAACGAAAGTGGAACTTTCAAGAAGACCCAAACACCGGCTACCGGCTACATAATTAGTGTATTCAAAGTAATAAACTTCGTTATTGAATTTCTTATATTAATTGAGTTAACTATTGCCTTCACTTTCCAGGTTTTTGAAGGTGATGACGGGGAGCGCTTTGAAAAGAACTGGCTTTATTGGACAGGGGCTCGAATGCTCTACAGGTTGGACAGTTTTTACATGGTATTTGCGGTATTAATTACAAAAGTGACGAACATTGCAGATACTTACCTCGCGCAGCTGGGTTGCGCCGAATCGCGCTTCATAAAAGCACATCTCAGAAGGGCGATAAAATGTATCTTCTAATATGTGAATGTGCTGATTTGCTCAAGGACATCTCTTCGGCTGCCTTTTTAATTCCTGCGCTGCGAGCCAGGCTTTGTGGCTACACTGGACTCTACAAGCCAGTTCAAGTATTCTAAATAAAAGTCAATAGAACGAAAACTCTACAAAAGACACAAAACGTGAATACTTAATTCATATGATTCAAATGTTCAGTTATGAAATACATTTTGGTGCTGTAAAATTAACTGAAATGAATGAATCCGAAAGATAAATTAGAGTAGTGTAGTGTGAACATGTTTTAATTAAATTAATTAAAATTGTATTTATGACTTGATATTTATTAGACTTTGTGCCACACAGTGAGCGAACTTACAATACTTACGAAGCACAATTTAAAAAATTGTCTTGGCATTACAATATCGCATGCATTCATGTCGTATATGTATTATCAGAACTTCACAACGTAGATCGCTTTGCTGGATAAATCAAATATGAACATTTTAAATCGAATTGCATGAGTATGGCTTTCAAGGATATCGAACTTAGTAATTTGCAGAAAGTTAGTGTATATGTAGAAAGTTGCCCTCGCAGTTCATAGATAATAATGGATCGATTTCAGTGAATTGAACAATACAGCCCGTTTTTGGAAGTCCTCTTCATGTAATCTCAGCCCCATTAAAGTGCATGCTCATGTTATTCGAATGACTGATCGTGCTGCGTCGGGCGAAGGGATCTACTTCATTAAAGTAAAAAATCATCATCAAGTTAAAAATGTAAGACCAATTTGTAATATATACAGTCTTTACAAAAATACACTCATAGGACCAGCTTGCGCGCAAGGACTTATCTGTCATATTTTAAATGAAATTTTCCTAACTTATCAATTGTGGATATGCGTATGTATGTCTTAGATATCTGATGTAAAATCAAAGAACAATATTTACATATTATAGTTTTACATATGAGTACATTTGTATAAAAAAACATACATATATAGGTAGTCGGATGCCTAAATTGTCAAATGTTTCCATTGCGAAATGACATACATTGGGAATTTAATTTTCCCCCAAGAACATATACGAACACATACATATACAATACATCGTATTTGATATTTTCAACAACATAGAAATACAAAAATTGCAACAACTAATAAAATTAAGAACAAGCAAGTAAACAATTTGAAGTAGGTAAACACTTTCACTGGAGAAATTGCGAGAAACAAATCAAAACAATTTATCACAATAACCTTATAGGAATATGCCAACAGATTTAAGCCAATAACTAAACGCGGCATGGATACGCCCCAATGTTGTCAAGGGAAAATATATATTTATAAGCTTGAAGCCTCAAACAATTTGTCAGCAGCATAGCCAGACGCATTGCCCAATGTTGTGGACAAAATTGCATTCTCGATTTCTTATTAGCAGATCAATAATTGAACTATGTGCTTTGATGAACGTGATTTGAGATCGCAGCTTAATTTTATGCTACCGATAATGTTATCAAGGACTAAATTGGGCCTTTAAATTAAACAAATAATATGCCTTAATTAAACAAAAAATTAAGTTATTGAAACATTTTTTTTTTGAAAGTTTATTTTTAAACATCCACTTTGTTTCACAACATGATCCGTTTGTGCCAATAACGTTTTGATCAGTTCGGAAAATAACGCCGTTGAAGCTAAATACTTGCTTTTAGTCTGTTTTGGCCAAAATTTCAACTACATTGCTTCGGTAGTACAGTCAGGTATAGGTTGCGAAGAACTATGAGCATCACAAAACATACCAGCACTTTTGAATAATTTGTGTTATTTTCTATTTGAAGTGCATCGCGTTTCGTGTTTGGTGTCTTGCGTTTATTATTATTATTATTATTTTGCGTAAACGACTAATTAGCCAGAGAATCGTGACCATTATTAATCATTAATGTTGCACTTACATACTTAGGAGCACATATATATTAATAAACTCTCAAATAATTGCATAATTTTGGCCAATAGGACACCAAGCTATAGAGAAAGAATGTTACCAAAATAGGTGATAATTATTTGATTATGGTGCTGCCAACTTCAGTTGATAGAAAACATTCAAAATTACTAAATACTTAAAAATAACTACTCTCAAATAAAGTCAATCTTTTAAGAAGCAAGTTATGCTAGTAACTGCTATTTTTTAAGAGCTGCCCCATATTGCCATTGAAAATCGTTGAACCAAAACTTTTTTAATACGTAAAACTAAGTTCAGTTGAAAAAAAGTAACGTTTACATATTGCTTGTAGTTTGTCTTAGTTTTAGTATTGTATGTTGGGAACAATTTCGGAAAGAACATTAGCACTTTATGTATAATTATACTAATGAAGAAAGAAACACTTCCAGTTTTCTCATCGTCGATGAGTTTCATCGAATTGTTAACTGCAATATTTACACAATTGTATTAGTAGAATATGCGGTGGTTGAGCAATTTTTTTGGTTTTGTCTGTCTTGAGATCCAACTATTCCTTAAGCAATAGTGTGAACCCAACTCTAGGAAAAGTTTGACATCTAGCAACTAGTCTCTTTGGCCAATTAACACTTAAATGCACGCAACTCGAAAGCAATAAAAATCTATTTCTACTAATTCTTGGACACGTACTCGTAGTTATGAATTTTAACTTTCTTACCTACGAACGAATTAATAAAAAACGCTTGTAAAGCACACATAAGTATGAATACATATAGAGTAAGTTCGGGTAATGTGATATAACTGTTTGTTTTACGGCGATTCCCGACACACTTTGCCTTAAAAGACACTTTTTTTGGTCTCAAACTGCTCACTGACACATTATTTAGTATATCTAAGATTATTAACTCTTTAAGATAAACTGTTGACGAGTTTTTTAATTACAAATCAAAATATCCAAATATTGGCGTCTGATAAAAGTGGCGGGTAATGTGATATACCATCGGCGGGTAATGTGATATACCCGAAAAAACGTTATTTAACAGACCTATTAGTTTCAAACTTGGTGAAGATACTCCAAATCAAAAATAATTAGAGACGTGTTTCTCATTTTTTTTGGAAAATCACAATCTGACGGGGTAAACCAAGGGTTACAAATTTTTATCGAGAAACATGATTTCATCGATTTTTTTATCTAAAACTATTTTTGAGAATATTCCATTTCAAATATTATAAAATAAAGTATATATACACTTCCGTGTATAGTAGTACTGCTGTCATAAGTTTGGGTACTGTGATGTACTATATCACATTACCCGAAATAAACTTTTTGCGAAAAAAATATTATAGAAAAACAATAATAATTTTGTTAAGAAGAGCGTACCTCGCAAACTCATAATCGATATCACTGATTTACTTTTGATTGGCCTCGAACTTTCTAATAATAATTTGTTTGTACCTTTTAGGCTTTCAAAGTTTATAACCAGAAACTTGTGCAAGCACTACTCAAAACACTTCATCACACTGACTGTAAACTATTTAAGCAAACACATCCAAAATCATGCAGCGCGAGTTTTTTATTTGCTATGATGTTTTAAAAAAGTTAATTTTGGAAAAGGTCAACGCACTTGTGAAATAAGCCACCATATCACATTACGCGAACTTACTCTAATGTGTACATATGTGTCTATAAATATGTTTAAGCTTTGCATACAACACTGTGCGTAGGAGTGAATTATATGTAACTCAGTGTTGACACTTTTTATCTTAACATTAAGAAGAACGCAAAGCCTTTTTAAATTGATAAAAAACGCTGTGATAAATAGGCAGAAGAATACTCATGAAACTAACAAAAGCAGTGCTATTTTAACATTAACAAAGTACCTTCATGAATTTGACTGCACTCAATGCAGATTGCAATTTACTTATTAAAACGTATGCTGCTGCTTCGGTTAGGTGTACCCGATGCTTTACGTCGGTGATACAAAGTATTCATAAGTGGCGGACAAGAAATATCGCTTAATACCTCTGGTGTTCTGATGGAACCACCAACACACAGCACGTCCTACGGTCATATAACTTGTCAGAAAGTACACAAAGCTGCATGGCTGGATTTTTCGGAAAATTCGATTTATTTTATTCAAATTAAAAAAAGTAAAAATACAGTTAACGACCGTGAAACAAATTCCACGGCTCTGTTGTGTGAAATGAGCCTCAAATACGGATATTATGCAATAAACTCGTAGCAACCGAATAGAAGAGAGAGCACAACTCTACTTAACTTTTGTTTTATTCCTAAGGCGCAAACTAATTACTGTCTAGAATTTTTGGGTTTGATTTTAATTGAAGATGTTGTCGTACATACGAGCGCACCACCCTCCCTTGGCGAATTGGAAGCTATTCATGTACGAAACGTATTCGGCATGCTCCTTCGAGTTGGCTGGGCCCCAGTTGGAGGTGGGTCGCATCGCCGCTTTCACTTTCTGCGCGAAAGAATGGGAATTGGATGCTGAATTCCTTTTGAAGCGGAAGTGTGTTGAACTCACCTCTATGATTGTTTTACCGGGTTGCTTGTAGATTGCGTATATGGCCCACAACGGGAGCTGTCCCACGCCGATAAACCACATTAGCCAGGCAACGTTGTAAGCCAGACTCGGGTATTGGGTGCCCTTGTAGTCAAGCGGCTTATAGTTAATGAGTGTATAAATCAGCACAAGGAACATGAGGCCAGGCGTGATAATCGCCCAGCAGATGCGCCAGTAAATACCAGTCTTTCTATTGCACATGAATTCAATATCGCGGCAGAAGCGTTTCACGCCTGCAAACGATACAAAAGAGGAATTTGTGCTATTTGACATCACCAAGGACAGCTCGCGTATGTAGCTATAGTATGGACGCACCGTATATCCATGACACTGTCATGATTTCCCCAATCGCCAAGACCAGCGCTATAAATGAACAGCCGAAAAAGTCCACCAGGTTCAAGATGAACTGACCTCCAGGTGTCGTGTACACTAATCCGCATAAGCAACTTAACGTCGAGAATCCTACGGTTATTACCCAATGCGGTATGTGGGTAAAACGGTCCTTTACAACGGTGATAACGCACGAAGCCATGCCAATATTGCTCCCAACACCTTTGATTACGGGAAGAGATTGGTTAGAGACAACTAATCGTGAATGTTCACTTTACACAATACTTGCACTGACATGAACAAAGTCTCTTGCATGATCGTCGAAATGGACTACAGTGGTAAGTAGGTGAGATAATGGGTGTGATGCGATATGAGTGCTCGTCTAATCTGGCATTTGTACTTGAACAGTAGAAGCCGTAATTCTTACCAAGGACGAGCAGCATGATGAAGAACAGGGCAGAGAACATTTGCGGCAGATATCTGAACTTTGCAATCGCTTCCGGGTATGAGATGAAAGCCAATCCCGCGCCTCCTTTCACCACTTTCGCTACATCGGCCGTGTTTGTTTCCAATGCCAAGTTGCCAAGTATGCCGAATATGACACACCCGGCCAAAATTGATGTAAACGAATCGATCGTAGTCACTATTATCACGTCTCTGTAAAAGGCGCTTGGTAAATGTAATCGTTTCTAGTTACAGGGCGAACCAATTTGCGTTTACTTACTTGTAGACGTTTTTGCGGAAATTATTAAATGACGCGTACATGATAAGAGATCCAAAGCAGATGGCCAGCGAAAAGAACATTTGCGTGATGGCAGCATACCATACCTAAGTATTTGTAATTTCTGAGTGAAACTCTGCGCACGATTACATTGAATTATAGCGGTAAATACATTTGGATTCAATAGCTGGTCCCACTGCGGCTTCAGAAAATACACAATGCCATTTAGGGACCCGGGCAGAGTTAGGGCTCGCCACAAAAGAATAAATAGGACAACATACGGAAACAGAGCAAAAAAGTAGGAGACTTTGCCGGAGCTGCGAATGCCTGAAAGAATGTTCCGCGAGCGTCATAGCTGAACTCTCTGAACGTGCAGCAAAAAGAGCTCACCTTTTATTAAAGTAGTAGCAATTATGACCCAAACAGCCACCAAGCATAGCATCAGGTCCCTCTTGGGTGCGCCAATTCCGTCTTCAATGTTGTCCGTTTCCTGAAGTACAGTTTTCCTATGGTCAAAGATGGCCACCAGATTACACATGTCAACTGCGCATGTTGCGTGGCATTACTCACGTAAAGAACAATTCGGCCGACGAAATGCGAACTCCCCGAGTTTCGTTGCTCGCGCTCGCATTGGATGTGGCTGCGGATATGCAGGTATTTCCCCAGTCGGGCTGACAGGTGGTCCACGGAAGGACGGCAGCGAACGACGATATCAGATATTTCATTGTCAGAGCCATAACGCAGGCGTAATAAGTGGTGGCAAGTGCGGTTGCATATACCTGTCCATATGCTATTCCTGCAAATTGAATGTGTTACAGTGCTTGTGCATTTCTTAAATGCATACATGCACGCCTACATATGTATGTAGGTACATAAAAGTCTCTTAAGAAGGGGGGAAAGGAACGTGCATTTATAAAATTGTTGGGAAATAGTTAATTAATACATAGGCTGTATGAATCCAATCAACATCGAATAGAACATTTTCGTAACGTACGGTTTATACATCCAAAGTTATACAGGAAATTTGGTTCGCAAAAAAGCGCCATTCCCTTATCCATATTAAAGACGTGAGCTACATGGGCAGTGCCACGCCCTCTCGCCAATAAGCAACCAGAATCCAGATATCAACAACCCCCTTGTTCTTGAAAGTCCTTCTTCTGGACATACCACCCATTGTGTCTAAACTTCAGATCAATCGGCCGAGTACTTTCCGAGTTTAGTAATGACAAACAAATATCCGTTTCTATACCTATGTACTTCGAATTAAAGAGTTAAATATATAAATATCAAGTTCCTCTTCTTTTTACTACTTTTTTCTACAATGTGAAGAGATGACATTAAAAAAAATATTTAGTTTTTGTTTCTCATAAGACTTCAAGCTATTCTGAAGCCCATAAATATGTATATCTAAACCAAAGCTCAGCCATTCACAAAGTTACATGTTCGAATGCTGTATGCGGCGAACTGCTTAACAACATTTTAGGAGCAAGGTTACAGAGGAGCGGCAACATAAGTATTTACCTTTCATTAATGGTGCTATTTCAAAGGCCTTGACTGCGCTCCGACTTGAAAACTGTCCAATAATCACTTCCATGTAATAAATAGGCCGTCCTATCAGCAGCAATACTATCATGTAGGGTATTACGAACGCGCCGCCACCGTTCTCTAGCGCTATGAAAGGAAACCGCCAAATGTTTCCCAGTCCCACTGAGAGTGCAATGCAGGAGAACAGAAACTCGATTTCTCTGTTCCACTGCTGGCGCTGAGAATTGGACGAAATGGGGCTCGTGGCTGCGTGGTAAGTGACGGATGCCTGTTGTAACGTTGAAATAATGGTTAAGAAATTCTCTCTGCTTTCAAGTGACTTACCACATCGTTGCATTTAACGAAAGTTACAGTTTGTTGGAGTTTGTATTCGGTATCCATGGTGACTTTTTATGAAGAGTAAATTGACTTTGTGATTATCCGGTTAGTGGTTTTAGGTGTTAATCGCTTCAATTGTGCTTTCGTGAAACTCACGAAACCTTACGGTTGTTGTTATGTTACTGTTGTTTTTGTATGCATATTTACGCCGATGTTTTTACTATCAGTTAAGTTCACTGGTTCTTGACTGGGCTGCAGAGTTTAAGTATTGATTAAAGTTCGGGCTGAGCTCTATCCGGAGTTTTACAAACCGGTTAAAGTTAAACTATAACTTAGCTATCCTCACTATAGATCACATAAGAATAACTATCACATTTTGAGTACCTAAACAATGATGATTAGGATTATGTTCGTCTCAGGTCCATTCCTAGTTCTTCCCACACAATAATGGTCGTGTATCAATTGGTTTCTTCCATGACCGCAAGTGTGATGGTGATTTTGTATTTTTTTGCACTCGATCATGAAGTTGTTCTTCCGATTGAGATGGTTTTGTCAAAAGTCCCAACAGCCAAGGTCCAATCTATATCTACATATATGTATATCTATATGCATGGTGACCAAATTAGACGTGGCCTGTCAATTTCGCCCCGACGATTTCACCTCTCACTCAAGCGTCTTCGAGGAATAATCAAGTACAAAGGAATAATCAACTTGCAGGTACGAAGTGGGATTCTTAGGCCGATGTTATGCTGCCGGTCAAATGATCGTCGGTCACGGATAAATTGTTGTTGTTTCAATGTAAAAGAGAAAATTGGGAGAGCGAAATTTTTCTCTTTTACATTGAAACAACAAAAATTTATCCGTGACCGACGACCCTAAGGCCGATGTTATGCTGCCGGTCAAATGATCCCGGTCACGGATAAAATTGTTGTTGTTTCAATGTAAAAGAGAAAAATTACTCCCTCGCTCGCTCTCCCAATTTTCTCTTTTACATTGAAACAACAACAATTTTATCCGTGACCGTGATCCGTGGCCGGCAGCATAACATCGCCCTTATAAGCATGTTACCCCGTTTTGCCAGCTCATCGGCCATGCAATTTTCATGCTCTACATTGGCGTTATGTTGCTTAAGTAGCGAAAGAGCTCTGTAAATGTCAAGTTTTCCTTCAGTTGCCGGTACAATATTTATGCGGGACGCCACCACTTTCTCTCTCGTTGTGTAGAAACATACCCCGGTTTTTGACTTTTCTTCTCGCTGAGAATTTTGTGTCAGAAGCGTTTAAGGTTATCGAGTGGTCAACGAAACTGGAAATGAAATTAATTTGTTCAATACAAGATTGACAAAAGTTAAGAGCGTTTAGTGAAGGAGTTATTGCTGAGAGCGACCCAGCCTGTTTATAAAACAGCTCATCGGTTGGTTGTGGAGCAGAATATTAAGTTTAATGGTGATAGTGTCGATCTCTAGATCTCTCTAGATTTAGTGTTGCTAGCCCTTGAGGATATAACAATTAGTCTCACACATTTCTAGAGGAATATTTGAATGTTTCATATGGGTTACCTAACATACAGAAACTCTTTGTGCCTACATATGCATACATACACGCATGGCCAAATAAATAAGAACAGTTCCTAAGTTTTTATCTGCCACTACACAGGTATTGATTAGGTATTTGTATTGAATAAACGATCAGTGACAAATAGAACATCACAGAGAGCCTGTTCTTATTACCTGACCATAAGTGTATGTACTGTTATGTAGTTTGTCCGGCGGAAGTGAAAGCCCCGCACATTTGATGCCTCACTTCAAACGTTAATGACTCCATACAGCACAGTACAAAACTACGTGAACTTGTTGTCATATCATCGAGCGGCATCTCTCAATCGATTCCCATGTCAGCGCGCGATATTAAATCAGCACGGGGGCTTTGATCTTCTATCGCAACGGGGAGATTAAATACTTGTAATTTCAGAGGCGAAAGGCATATGTGAGTTCATATTTGAAAACGTGCTTCCATACAAAGTGGTGCCAAGTTGGCGCCAATTGTTGTGTACGCCATCAGGTCGTTTAATTTTCGTTGACCAGACCGAGATCCATTAAAATAATGTCGATAAGCCGCAAGGCAGTCTACAATAGGCACTTTAACGTGACTTTCTATGAAAATAATATACTTATACATACTTATGGAATTAATAAATGATACGCGCATGTACTTAGCCTCGTATCATCCAAATCAATATTTTAGCATTATAGAAGAGCGCAATATTGTGCAACTTTTGAGATGCCATCTAAGCACTTGAAAATGAATGCAAACTTATTATGCGGCAGAATGATATAAGCACTATCGCTTTAGAGGGATAGACGTCACGACTTCTATTATGTTGTGCCTTTAGAGTCGCACCTCGCACAAATGACTTATTTAGTTTAGCTTCCACATAAAATGTCGATCTGATATATTGCAGTAACAGGAGCAGTGGCGCACTCAGGGCAGGAGTATTCACTAGCGTGGAGTGTGAGTGACCATTGCTTTGAGTAAAGTTTCAGCACGACTCTTTTCAAATGAATAACGCCAAATGGATTGCGAGGCAGATGAAGGCATCGCTAGTTATGCGAGGACTGACGCTTATTTTTCTAGACCGCACATGCCTTCAGTGTCAGAACCCTGAATTTATTGTATCTGTTTTGAGTGGAGCCTGGAGCAGATATTGGGTTGGCAAGAAAGCAATATCGGCTCTCACAAAGAGAGGGCGTTATGTTTGTTTTAAAGGACTTTTGCCAACGTTATGACATTTGATCACTTTTGGCATTTGATAGCTGTCACTCTCAACGTATTGTACGTTAGAAGCAAATTGCGCCCACTCCAGCTGTTAATTCAGTGCCATTTTAAAATGGAGTACAAATTTAATTCTGAATATTTGTAAATTAAGAAAGCCGTGGAGGCTCACAAACAATTATGTGAAGTTAATCGTGTTAATTGCCTAACAGAATACTTGACACATGTATTTGTTACAAAATTCCGTTCTGGAGATTTTTTACTCTCAGATGACCAATGTTTTGGTCGACCTACCGAAGATGATGACGACCAAAATAAAGTCTGTGCGAGAGATTGCAGAGAGGTTAAATGTACCACAGACAAGAGTAGAAAATCACTTAAAACGTCTTCGACTCGCTAGGAAGCTTGATATTTGAAATCCGCGCGAATTGAAAGAGATTTTCTTAACATAATGAATCGATGTTTGTAATATGCATCTCAAACGCAATGAAGTCGACCCTTTTCTGAAACGAATCATTACTGGTAATGAAAAATGGGTTTCTTACAATAACATCCAACGAAAGAGCTCAATGCAAGTGTGATAAACCAGCACAAGCCACATCAAAACCCGAATTACATCAAGAAATACCATGCTGTCAATTTGGTGGAATTTCGAAGGTGTAGTGTATACGAGGGGCTTTCGAGGAACCAAACGATCAATTCAGGAGTTCACTGTCAACAATTAATGAATTTAGAGGAACTAATCAAAGAAACTCAGCCAGAATGGACAAATTACAAATTACAGTCGTGTTCCACCTTGATAATGCAAGACCTCACTCATCTTTGGTGACTTGTGGAAAATTATTGGAGTTCTATGAGCGCGGATTCACGGAGTTGCCAGAGGGATGTATAAGGATGGATAAATCATACAAAACCCAAATTACTTTCTTGCCAACCCAATATAAATATACGCTGCAAGGCAAATGATTTGGTACAGTTTTCAGCATGGCTAAATCACCAAACAGATCAATTTTATTTCCGAATAAAATATAACTAAACTGTACATAAAAATTCAATAACAAAATTGTGAGTCTCCCGTTGCTACGTACGAGAAAACCTAGTTAACTAGTTGATACATTAAATATTGTCTTGTCCTGCGGCCTATTATGGCCCATAATTGAAGCTGTGGACTGAATATATAAAAAAGCCTTTCTAATAAAGAAGTAGCCATGATTTTTGATTTTTTTCATTATTATAAAATTGCACTATTAGCCAGTGCAATTTCATCAGAAGACGCTTTTTGGATATCACTGCTGGTTTTCGAGGTATTCAGGAAAATCGAGTGGCGTTATAATTATGAAACGGACCTTATGAGCCACATTTAGCTTTAATGCTTTTTTGTATGCTTTTATTAATTTTTAATGCATTCGTTTTGCACCATTTTCACTGGTTTTATTGATATTTATTCTAGGAAAAATGAGTACCATAATAACTAAAACACGAACAAGACAATTAAGTTGATAATGCGTTCCGGTACCTGTTTTCAGAAAAATTTCGTTCCTTTGCCAGAGGCTACGTCCACGCGAGTAAGTCGTCCGATATTTCACACAGAGGACCACATAATCTAGTTTTGATATTTCACTGAATTGTTTTTTTGGCGGCAAATAGGAACGAAGCTTTTGTCCAAAAATAGTTTCTGCTCTTTTATTGTTTTAATAATTTTCGAAACTGTTTTTTTCCAAGTTACATTTAATACTGTTGTCGATTTTTTCTGACTTCGTTTTTGTGTTGCAGTATCCTGTCACTGCATTAACTGAGGCAACCGTTTCCCATAAATTTGAAATCGCAACTGAGTGAATTGAACTTGATTGACAGCGAAGTGTAACACATGTTCTGATAGAGATTCAGATTAAATATTGAAAAATACCGTAAGAAAAACGAACTCAACGATTAGCTTCCAAGACGAGCCCCAACGCGGTCGGTAAACGAATGAATGAGACTGGGCTCTGATGAAACGAGACACAGTGATACGCAGCGCTGGCACTAGAACGCATTTACTTGCGCGGTTTATCTGGCTGGTTACGAGTATTACACCGTGCGACAGTACTTTTGATCCATCCAAAGAATTATATAGAATCGAAACCTGAAATTATTCATAGTCCTTTTTAAAGGACTTTAAAGTTTTATCTACATACACATTGCAATGATAAAGATGTGGGTATTCGGGATCGCAATTTTTGGCCATTTTGCAATCCTGGGATTTTCGGGATAGAAAATTCGAATCCCGGGATCCATATAACAAACTTTAAAAATAAAAAAATGTTCCCAAATTGCATAAATACATGTTTATCATATATTTTCCATAAAAATGGACACAGTTAAATCACATGTGGGTTAATTTCAAGATTTGTTATCTTGAGTTTAATCACATTTTGTTTAACTTTAAACATTTTCATTCAACATTTAACTTCAGTTTGATAACATTTCGTTTTATCCAAAAACAAGACTTAAACATGCTTATTGATTTGTATATCATAAAGTACATATACAGTCGTGTCTGGGTATAGCGAACACCCTATATAGTGAACACCTCGATATAGTGAACACCCAAATTTTGACATGGAGCCTCTAAATCATGAACAAAATTTTGAAAGCAATTTCAAGCAAAAAGCAAAAAGTGTATTTTGAGCAAATAAAACGAGTTTTTGAACAAAAATGTTAACCTTGATATAGTGAACAACCTCAACACTGTGAACAGGCCTGGCAATAATTAGTTCACTATATCCAGACACGACTGTATATGCATATTTGATAAAAAAATAAAATAATTCATTTGTTTGTACTTTTAGTTTTACTTCGATTTCGATAAAAAAGTTAAGCGTTTTGATTAAATGAAAACTGAGGTCTTAAAAATAAGGCATTAAGTGTTTTGTCCTTTAATCTAGAACGAAATTTATTGCAAATAAACCCTGCTGAAGAGAAACATCTTTCAGATTCAACACTTGTTGGTTGAATGCTTAGTAAATAATTACAGTGAAATTCCTCTTAACGGGACACTCACCGTCGCATTGTTTTTGTCCGGTTATGGGAGATGTCCGCTTATGGGGAAAGGGGGAGAGGGGCCTACAAAAAAATTAGTTTAAAATGTATCCAAGTGTTTCTGTCGTTTATTTATTTAAAATTTTGTACGAATCTATGAATATTGAATATTTATTTAATATTTATTACATGTATAGGTAAAGTACATAAATTGTACAAGTCTTTAAATTTTAATACTATAGGGTGTTTTTTTAGAGGTATAGAACTTCGAATTGAAATAAAACACAAGAAAATCGTTTTAATGTCCATCAATTTGGCTTTATTGGAAGGATAATTTTATGCCATTAATGTTTAAATATGATTTCGGGCATGTGGCCGCCGCGGCTGGCTCGAATAAAGCCAATTCTACAGGTCCAATTTTCAACCACTTTTTCGAGCATTTGGGGCCGTATGTCGGCAATAACGCCACGAATGTTGGCTTCCAAGTCCCCTAACGTTTCTGGTTTGTTGGCGTAGACGAGCGACTTCACATATCCCCAAAGAAAATAATCCAATGGTGTCAAATCACACGATCTTGGTGGCCAATTGACAGGTCCATTCCGCGAAATTATGCGCTCATCGAATGTTTCCTTCAATAAATCGATTGTGACGTGCGCTGTGTGGCATGTAGCGCCGTCTTGTTGGAACCACAACTCATCCACATTCATGTTGCGCAAAATCTTCCATAAAGTTGATGGACAAAGCTCCAATTGCTGTGCACGGTGGCGAATCGATTCATTCGGGTCCTCTTCAACATTTTGCTCTACAGCGGCAATTGTTTCTTCGGTGCGCACTGTTCGACGTCTCTGCGGATGCGTATTATCACATAGAGTAAACGTAGTGCGAAAACGACCCATGGTTAACCGAATTAATTGCTCTGATGGACGATTATGTCGACCATAAAATGGACGGAGCTTGCGGTAAACTTCGCGAACTGAACCATTATTTTCGAAATAAATTTGCACGATTTGCAAGCGTTGTTCTTTTGTCAACCTGTTCATGATGAAATGGCAAACCAAACTGAACATAAATGACATTAGAGTTGCCAGATTTGACCACAAAATGCCAGTTTTATCTCTATTCGAAAAACAAACCTCTAAAAAAAACACCCTATACTTTAGTTGAACAAATTTTGTAATGGCATAATTGATTGCCTAAACACTGATTGTTTTTATGTAAAATGTTAATTTTCAAATACGAGTGCGATTTGTATTAAAGGGTAGTACAGTTTTTTTAGAAACTGGTTAGCATATTTTTGAATTTTGTCCGTTTATGAGAGGTTTTTTAATCAACATGGTTTGAAATATTGTGTCCGCGACCAGTTATTAGAGCGTCCGGTTATTGGATGCTATTCGCATGGAAAACATAATGAAATCGCTGTGTCTGCGAAATTTGTCCGGCTATTGAAGCTGTCCGGTTACAAGGACTATCCGTAATGAGGAATTTCACTGTATAGACCTTTTGCAAAACACGCCCTCTATCCCCTCCATTGCAAGAAAGGTCAATTTCTTTTATCAAAGTCTCAGATAAGGAATCGCTTTTTTTGCCGTTAAATTTATTTCGTCTGAACTTTCCAAAATTGTTTTAATAAAGTATTACAAGTTGGCAATTTCATTTAAATGTAATCCCGAAAATCCCCGTATTAGAAAGTTTGAATCTCAGGATTTTCGGGACTGGAAATTGTGCGGGATCCCGGGATCCCAGGATTGCGATGCCTAGTGGCCTCTTTCAAATGAAACTTGTCGCTTTTGAACCAAATTTTCTATTTTGAGCTTTCAGGACCAAAATAAGTCAGTAATTAATATGTAGTATAATACCACAAAATTGTATTTTTTATCAAATATAGACAAAAAATTTATTACAAAAAATTAATGCGTATTTCATACTAAACTCATGCTTTTGGATGGAAACTATTTTTTTTAACTTTAGAGCAATAAAGATAGAAGAATACAGTTCTGAGGTATTATACAGAACATATTTTTTTCAAAACGATTCGTTAAAAAATTTCAAGGATATCAAAGGAACATATTTGAAAGGACCTTACTGACATATTTTAGTCCTGAAAGTTCCAAATAGGAAATTTAGTCTGAAGGCAACAATTTTTTCTTTCATTTGGTACCCATATTCATTATTACACAATCGCAAATATTTAAATAAATTTTTTGAAATATGTATGTCCTTAAAATTTTAAAGTCCTTCTTAAAGGACATCGAATGAGAAAATTAAAAACTGAATATACTATTTTACTGTGAATGACCTCTAGTTTCATGCTTATATAATGTTTTGAATGGGTCTCGACAAAAGTGGTTTTTTGTCGCACGGTGTTACAATGTTAAGTGGGAACTCAACAGAAATTTGGCAATTAGTTTATTACTTTATACTACAGATAAAACCTAAAATACACAACAAACACGCCATTAAACCATAAACATGCACAAAAAAATGCATACATGCATACATAAGTAGCCGTGGTGTACGAAATATAAGGTTGCCGTTTCTGGTTTAGAGCCTAAATATGCGTTGACCACGGATCTTATCCTCGACCTGGAGTTGGGAGAAAGAAATACGGCTTTTTGTTTTGCATCTACCACTGAGCCACAAGGGCCATCATAATAGATTCTATTTATTAATAATATTTCTTAACCGATTTGAAATTTTTTCGCCAGTAGATTTTACATTCGGTTCAGAAACCTAGGTGAACGATATGACATGTGAATACCTATAACTTCTTTTACAAATAACATTCATTAGTTTCATATATAGGTTGTATGCATAGATATGTACCTACGGCTGTGTTTGTGACTCGGTGTTTCCGTCATCATTTACTTATAAATTCAACCAGAAAGAAATTGAGTTTTTGTGCTCAATACTCTACTTTAAGCTTAACCATTAAAATTGTGAACCACTTGTTAACGTTGCCGATCTGCACAAATCGGCTTAATTGATTGTCCCACTTTTGCAATGGAAATCCAAAGCATTCATACATACATACATATATGTATAGACGGATGCTCGCAAGTGTGTGAATTTACGTATGTATAGTCATCTACAAGCGCTGCTTCGTACTCAGTCCACGATACATAAAGGTATGTGCATATGAATATAAATCATATGTGCGTAATTGCGTACCCCGTTGAACTGAACTAATAATTCACCTGAAGAGCTTGAAGAGATTTCATTCTTATATGTACATACCTACGTACATATTAAATGTGAATTTTTCATAATCAATACAGGATCTATGGTGCGTTGTGGGCTCCCAATGTTATTTAATATACTATATGCATACATGCGAAAAGTGATAACGGTCGGCCTGCTTTACGAAAGTGGTGAAAGTGAAAACACTGCAAAACTTGAGGTGACTTATTTAATGATTTCAATGATTCGGAGATTCGGAATCGTCGTTAACCTGTATTAGAAACTTACGATAGCTTCCGGGCTGTCGCGCCAATCATATATGTCCCTACTTATACTCGTATAGTTCACGTTCTGACGCATTTTTCCAACCAACCAAGACTGGGTTATTGCGAGTCTTTTTTAGTAGAGTTTTGTACTTATTACATTTTTGAGTCGACAGGAGGGTAATTCGATGCGCTACGCCCATGTCTCTACACTGCTTTTTACACTTTTTGCAAACTGCAGATATAACTGGATTTAATTTTGTTTTGAAATATTACACGTATGTAATCTTATAATGGACTCTTATTGCTGTAGGTGAACCTACATTCATAATAATGCAGGTGGGATTAAGCAAATATACGAACTCCAGTTGGTCTCGTTCCATCTATTTGTACCCTACGCTACGTTACAAGGTTTTACAAATGTACTTACTTCTACTACATATCTGCTTATATGTCCTAATGATTATTTACCCAATCCTAACGATTATTTACCCAACTGGTTCTATGTGTATGCTAAATAAGGTCCTGATTAATTAATAGTAGTAGATTAATATTTTGTTATAGGGTAGACAAATTTCGTTCCTGAAGTTACCCGATATATTGCGCCGCGTATTCTATTTCGCCGTCCGCATGACTCATAAGAAAGTAATAATCAAACTTACATTGTCACATTTACAGTTTATTGCAGTTAGCAAACATGTGTGGAGTGGTAAAGAAATAAAGTTTGACGTTATTTTAATAATTCGGGGCATTTGAAATTGCTTCAATGTCTCTACGTGAAAAAATTTCAGTAAAATGAAAGGAGCATTTTTAATTGGACGGAACTAAACTGACGAATTGTATAAAAGTGGAAAATGTTTGTTTTAAAAATTACAAATTGACTTTTCTTCAGTGGATTTATTAAAATTTGGAAAATTCTATAAGATCAGCAAAATTCCACAAGCAAAGCTACCAGTATTGGTTTCTTTTCGCATCATTCAGCAGCAGTTCAATGTGGAATTTAGATTTGGCCCAGTCGTATCGTATCGTATAGCAGTGCCAACGAATGGGGCCTTCAGTGAGTCTAAGTCTCGTATTTCTTTACATTTATATCCACTTGGCGTTTCCGTCGCCGCTCGCTCGTATAGTAGTAGAAGTTTTCGTTATAGTCCTCCGGTGCTGTAACTGGCGGGAAGAGCAGATTCTTGCAGCCGGCATTGCCGAGTACGCTGTTCTGATAGATTGCCCTGGAAACGAGTTATAATGTGCTATAAGTATTTGCGCGTAATTTCTGGGCGAAGGTAAAGTCGGCAATCGCTACTCGTCAACTTACACAGTTTGCTTCAGGTGCGCGATTTCTTCTTCCATCCGGCCGATTTTCTCTTCCTGCTTTACACGCAGCATTTGGCTGCGTTCGTTGCTCTCCTCGAGTAATTTGATCATATGTTCCTGTCGTGATAACTCCATTTGCTTAGTGCTTAGGGTCGTAAATAGATTCCGGAATTCCTCAGACTTGGTGCGCAGCTCATTGTTCAACTGGAGTAAAAGGACGAAGCAGTTTGTAGAGACATCGGAATGCTCAAGCTGCGTCGACGGACTCACCCCTACCTCATTGATGGTGTTGTTCTTTTCGCCCACTTGGGCAAACATCTCCTCCAAGTGAATGCGCTGGCTGTTGTCGTTCGTCTGCAGAGAGTTTATCAATTCGCTTCGAACTTCCAGTAGCTGCTGGTCACGTTGGATTTGCTCCTCTAATTGGCAAATATTGAAATGGGCCTTCGACAACTCCACTTTCAGCTTTTCAATTTCACGGCGCTTCTCGCTCTCGGATTGACGCAACTTCAAAAGCTGTGATTAAATATACATACGTATTGGTACTTTACAATGTTATTTATTTCGCTTTTTAACTACAAATAATAAAGTGGAATCCACGATCGCTGTCAACTACTCAGTTATGTTCGGTTCGTTAACGGCCCTTCATTGCTTATCGAATTGTTTTAGCCGACTGTCGAATGTTAAAAAGATTAAGAACTTTGGGAAATGTCCAGGAACGCGTTATTTTTTGCGCCAACAAAAAACAGAAGAAAAAGCCATTTCAAACGAGAAAGGACCAAATTTTGCTAGGTCACTAGCAGATGGGGTAGAAAAAAATAGAGAGCAGAGAGCCTTTAGTGAACAACTGCTTTCAATCTCAAAGAGTATACTAAATAGAGTTTTAGAATAGCAAATTTTGTTGTTGTATAAGGTAATTTTTCGCTATTCATCCACCAGGGCCGCAGATCGTGAATACTGTTTCTGAACTGTTTTCCATACCTCGGGCTGGAATTCTTTTGGTGCATCGGGACGCTCTTCAAACATTTTTTCGCGTTCTTGGAGTACGCTACAACCATAAAAGTACGTGGATACAGTTGAAGGGCGGCTTTTAATACCGGTTTTAATTTTCCATTACGCTTACCAAATTCGTTCCTCTGCATCTCGCAGTTTCAGGCGCATTTCATCAACACTTCTAGATTCCTACATGGGGGAATTGCAAGTATTCAATCGCACTCATTTCTTCCTTAAATAACTCTTACCTGTCGCATTTGCTCCAGTTGGTTTTCTAAAGTTCTGTTTTCGCATTCCAAATTTTCTAAAACACTTTTTAGTTTCTGCATTTCCTTTGCACTCTCATAGTCATGGCTGACTTCAAAATCACCATGACCCATAGTTTGCTGTTCTTCCAACATCTTCTTTGTAGCTTCAAGTTCCGCTTCCAGTTTGTGTATGGCCTCGTTTTTCTCTTGCCTATCTTTTTTTTCATGGCTCAGTTGTTGCTCCGCATGGGTAAGCTTTTTATTGAGGGTATGTATGCTGCGAATTAAAATAAAAATAAGTGTTTGTAAGAATGAATGTAAATGTGTACTGCACAAGAGCTACGGTTAGATAAACATATCTTTCTTCTCTTTCAATATAAGAAAACGGGTTTCTTTTCCATACAAATGGAGGTTTGAAAAAGGAAAATTTTTCCGCATATAGGATTTTGTTACTGTATATTACATACTTGTCCTTGCAAGCTTTGAGCTCGTCCGAGAGTTTCGCCTTGTCGTTTTTATCGTGGGAATTCTCCTCAGCATTTTGTTGCAGCGTCGACTTGAGCTTCTCGTGGTGTTTCTCAAGGGTTTTCAATTTCTTCGACAGCTGTGTCGTTGTTTAATGAAACATTTGCTCATACAAATACTGTCAGTGTGTTACCTCAGCGATCTGCAACTCCCTCTTAAGACCTTCAGCCTCTGTTCGATCCTTTAGGGTTTTCTCCAAAACTTCCAGTTCTTCTTGATGAGCAGCCTTCAACTCGGACAGTTCTTTCTCAGACGCTTGTAGAGATTTTTTGCCCTCCTGCATAACCCAAACCGATCGTTAGTACGGGTTAATGTAATTTATTGAGCTAATTGGTAACTCACTTGTATTTCCTTCTGCATTTTAACAATATGCGCATCCATTTCGGGATCTCTCGCTGTGCAAAGAACATTAAAGCATTCGAACAACTCATTCAGCTTGAGGGCCTATGTGCACGAGACAGTTTTTAAGTTATGTAAAATCATACTAAAGTCTTTTTCTGTCTATGTTACACCCAGGGGCTTGGAGCGCACGAGGACACATCTGCCATAGACACGTACTTCTATAACTGTTATGGATGTGTGCTATACATTAGCTAGAGGCGGCTTTTTTCCGGTCAAAGTGAAACATATCTGAGTTAGTTAACTGCATTAAGGTTTTGATTACATTCAGCGGTGGCTGTGGCATTAGTGCGAATTTTTTCTACCCCTAGGTGTAGGGATTTTTGCGTAGTGATGGCGTTACCTGCTCTGCTTCTAGCTTATTGTGTGTATCCTCCAAATTCAGGGATCGTTCCTTTTCATTTTTAATGCATTGCACTGTTTTTAGGCTGTCCATCAAACTCATCAAACAACCGTCTAGTGCTCTCTTGATCTTTTCTTTAAAGTCATTAACTGACTCAACGGCTGAATAGTGGTGTAAGCACACATAGACGAGGTTAGAAGTAATTAATTTGGTAGGGCCAATTTCAATACTCACGCAACTTCTTCGGCATTTTTTGCAAGAAATCCTCTTTTATAATTAGCTTGCATTCATCATTTTTTATCATACTGATGAATTTATAGTCCCCATTGAGTTTTTCAGGTGAGGACAACTTTAGCGATTCGAATTTCTGCATAAAGTCCGTTTGCATCTCTTGAAGCTTTTTCTGTAGGTTTTCAAAAACTTTCAGCTTATTATTTTCTGCAACACGCTCGCGTGCGCTTAGATTGGGGCCTTCGTGATCGCCGGCAGATGAAGTCACTTTTTGCAGCAATACTTCCTCGGTTTTTTGGCTGCGGCTGCTCCTAGAAGACACTGTGCTCGCTGCACAAGAACGATATTTCAATTTACAAGACCACTGCAATTTCCCCTCCGGACAACCTACCACTTCTTCTTGAAATTCCAGTTGTTGTTTGGCCTCTCACGCTTAGATTTTTCGCCATTCCCGACTTTAGGTTTGTCGATGTGTTCGCCTTAAAGCTTAGTTTCGAGGCGTTCTGCTCAAGTTTTTTATTGCCGCCGACTTCTTTAATGGTTAGGCTGATTTTCGAGGCCGACTTCAACTGTTGGCGTTGCAGCGCGCGTGGCGTTGCAACTGTCTTCGTGCCCACATTGGAAATTGGCTGAAATTGCAAACAACTGTTAGAGCGCGTACGGGCAACGTACGCGCAACGTACGGGAGCCTGACGTGCACCTACCGAGCGTTTCATTGGTATTTTTGTGTGCGCTGTTGAGGGAGACAACTGGAAAAGTTTGCAAATATATTGAGTGAAGTGTGGACTGATACCGCAAACATGAGTAGATACTTACCGATTTGTTCCCAGAAGTGTTTGTTTTTGTTTCGATGGCATTTGTTTTCGACCCCAGGTCATTTTCCGATCGAGATGTTGTCTCAGTCTTGTTCTTTAAAACTTGTTCACCGGATAATTTTGGTATAGTCTTGGAATTTTCCTTGCGAATAGGGGGCGAAATACCTGCTGCAGGATAATGAGGTTATGTAATGCGTTCGCCGGTCATTTTGTTGCAAGTGCAAGTGCAGAATTGCATGTTTCGTCGCTTACCGTGTTTGCTGGTACTGTGGGTGCTATTTCTGCTCGGGGAAACATCCATTTTGCGAAATTGTATGTAAAAAATTTTTAGGTTAATTGAATTTCGCTTTCAATTTGGCTTTTTGAGAAATTATTTAAAAAAAACTCTGTGCAAGAAAAAAATTTTTGGTAAAAAATAAAATAAAAATTTTTCACTGACATCCAATTGAATTTAATTCAAGCGAATGCTTTTCTCGAATGTTTTATTTTTTGTGTATTGATGCCAGTTCTACATTATTTCAAGTGTTGTTCGTGTTAAGAGTGTATTAAGTATTTTAGGAAAATGTTGACTTACATAGTGTCTTATTGTCGTATTGTCGTGGGTCCAAGTGTAACCCTCGGGAAATGTAAAATTATAACCTATACAAATTTAATAACCCGTTATTCGTAGTCGTATTTGTATTGAAATTTTAATTGGAATTGCAAAAATTGTTGTTAAAGCTCTTCGCTTTTAAGTATCTTGTATTGCGTTGACCTATATAGAGGGCGTGATCGTGGTTAGTTTATGATGTTTATTTCTAGCAAGTCGATTAGTCCAACATTTCGAACGTCGTATGATACAGTTGCAGGGTAAGATTAGTATTCCAGAGTTAAGAGACGCTGAAGGGGTTTTATATTCTATAAACAAATCACCGCATAATTTTCCTTTATTCGTCCATATTCCTTTCGTCGTTTGCACAGTTTTTGAAACGTTTTTTGTGGTCGCTTTCCGATGTGGCCCTAACTTCATTTGTCACTCTATGCGATGCGATGAGTTCAATACAACGAAATAATACTCTACAGGTACATACATACATATATCGACTGTCTATTCCTCTTTAACGAATTCGTATGGAAAATTTAAGCGATTTCTGCACTATGATGACTTTCAAATTAATAATCATAAACAAATTTAATAAAAAAAATGTTTTTGCTAATTTAGTATTACGTGCTTTTTAAAGTAAATTGCACTTTTCAAAAAGTCAGTCAAAATTTCATGATATTATGGTTCACTGGAAGCGAAGTTATTTCGTCTAATTTGTGTCATTGGTACAAAAATGATCATCGAACAAAAAACCAATATTAAGTTTTGTTCTAAACTTGTTAAAACTTCTACCAAAACATTTTAATTGATGAACCAAGTTTATGGTGATGATTGTTTATCCCGTGTCAGAGTTCAAGAGTGGTACACGCGATTGTCAGGACATAAATGATGACCATCAGGGCATTTTTTAAGTAAGATAGATGTGGCCAGATGGCCACGTTGTAGTTCGAAGTGGCCACGTAGTTACAACAATTTGGCCACATTAAAAAAATTTGTTGAAAATGATAATGCGCTTTTGAATAAAATAAAAACCTTCGAGAGAATTCATAGGGCAATTACCAAGTACAGAGAATCGATGAGTACACCTAATTCTGTTTTTACACGGTCTTTTTTTACACGGTTTTGATTTAACACGGTTTGAAAATAAACAACTTTTAATTTTTTTACACGATTTTATTCCATTTAGCACGATTCAAAATTTTTTGGGCTTACATTTTTTTTGTCAAATTTAATTTTTGTAATATGTATGTTCATATCACAAATTTAGGGAAATTCCCTTTTTGTGGATAAAGCAAATTTACTTGTCAGAGCAATTGAAATGTGTTAATATTTTGTGAACTATCAATGAAATTAGACGTGTTTGGTAAAGAAATTTTTTATAGGCGATTTAGTTTTTCCAACGTTACTTTTTTTTATTTTAACGCATTACGATAAAAGGTAAGCCAAAAAATATTTTATATTCATTCAGTTATTTATATTTTTTATTTTTGTTAAGTATTTTATGTATCCTTGTTTTTCACTAATTTGAATAGGTTTTAGAGATAAGGAACCAATCACCTACTTTTGCATACGATCAATGTATTTTTTTATACGGTTTTTTTACACGGTTTTTCCCGGAACCAATCTACCGTGTAAAAACAGAATTAGGTGTACTATTTTTTGATTTAATTTTTTTATTGCGAACATTAAGATGATCTGGTACAAATTAGTTACAGATTACGAACGACATATACATATAACGAATGATGGAATGAAATTACAAACCAGAATCTTTTCGAAAAATTTTTAGATGAAACCATTTCCGAGTACCTACGAAGTGAAATCGGGCTCACGGTAACTTCTTTCATTCTTGTGAAGAAACTCTGCTACAGCTGGCCTAGGGTAATAAATCGCCAGTTTTAAAAAACTGGTATTCTTAGTTCGCGGTTTTTTCAATGATTACACAGGTCAACATTTAAGGGGGTAGTCAGGTAGAATCGACCATGTTTTTAAGTAATTTTTTTTTCATACAAATTTGTATTCCACATTAAAAATTTTTTTATATGTTATTGTACATACCCTGCGGGACAGTGATGCTCACGTGACCCATCATCTGACTATCAGCGCTGATTAAAGTTTCCATCACCTTTCCCATCACGTTCTTAAGGGCTTTGTGAAAAAAGTGATGGAAACTTTTGTGTACATGTGATCGTGCATCACTTTTCAACACACGAACTTCAGTAGCTTGTGAAACATACAGCTGTCTCATTTACTCCTATTAAAATTGAATGCACGCTTTCAATCAGCACTGATGAAGAAGTTCAGCACCACTGATGTGTAAATGCATCACCGCTGATGTAAATATCTATCAACGGTGCTAATCACCGCTGATGGAAAGCTCATCACCACTGATGTGCAAATGTATCAGCGCTGATGCAAATTTGGATCAGCGATGCTAGTCACCGCTGATGAGAAAGCTCATCACCGCTGATGTGGTGATGTAAAAATTAAAAACCCAATATTTCTGTTTTTAATGTATTTTTTAATAATTTTTTTGATTTTTTCATATAGTAAGTATAAAAGTTATAGTATATAAGTTAATTTACATTTTATATACATTTGTACATGTTTCAAATTTTTAATTTAAAGAAATTATTCAACGTTAGTTCCAACATAACAAAACCGTACATCGCAATTCATTTATATAAAAAGAAAATTAATCGTTAACAAAAATATAATAATAAACATGTAAAACAAAAAACCACAACAACAACAAAAGTAATAGAAATAACAAAAATGATTTTAAACAAAAGTAAACGAAAATGGCCAAGAGACAACCTAACATGAACAGCAAATAAATTTAACATAAAAACTAAACTAAACAGGTTTCATTATAAAGGTACTTTAAAAAAACAATCTTAAGAATACAAAAGGTGTTAGTTAATTTCTTGTTTTGCTTTTTTCGTAACTTTATATTTTCTTTGTAAAACCCGGTGATGACTTAATTCTATGCATTTTTTCACCTCCCTCTCGAATTCAGACGAATACTTGGATTTGAAAACGCCTGAAAAATGTAATATTAGAGAAAAATGTATTATTAATATCGTTAATATGTTTATCATATGTACCTCGAAGGACAGTCTCAACAAGTTTTAATTTGCAGAGAGCCCGTTTTTCACATCTGCCGTCCCAATTGAACGCTTCTAGGGCATCATCTGCAAACAGCTTCTTGAGAACTGCCCCTACGTCGTCGTCAACGCCCTTCAGAGTATAACAAAATGTAGTCTGGAAATGTTAAACAAAATTAATGACTTCATTCTAAGGTACAATTGAAATTTATTCAAAAAAAACAACTTACCATCGCCTGTGCGTATTCTTCGTCCTGTAGGTAACTTTCAGTTTCGAGCACTGCAGCCAAGGAGGAGAAGGGCACGACGCTCGCAATTTTTTTAGTGTTCTCGTCGCATGACTCCCCAGTCATGCGACAAATGCTCTTCTCCACCTGCTGCACCATGACCTTCACTTCCCGTAACACTTTGCTTTGAGCAAGCATTTCACTTTTATCAACCATCTGGAAAGAAAATTAAAAAAGATGTATAGGATTTCCGGAGAATACTGTAATTAAGTAGTAACAATTTTTACTTACATTGTATTGCAGCTTCTTAATTTCTTCTGCGATGTTTTTTTGGGCTGCAATTATATTACTTGTGGTCGTCATGATATTGTTTTGCTACAAATATAAGAATAAAACAGTATAAGAAATATATCAATGTAATTTAATATCTATAGGCACATATAATTGGTTGGCCTGACTAACTGACTGATACATCATCGCCCAGCCCAAACCGCTAAAGCTACAAATATGAAATTTGAACTGTTGGTAAATCTTAAAAAATTAACCGTCGTTAAGACGGGATTTTTGAAATTAGGGGTCTAAAAGGGCCAAACAAGTGTTGAGGTGTCGTTTGAAGAAACCTGATTTCATAGGCCTATTGATTTCAAACTTAGTGAAAATACTTAAAATAAAAAGTAATTGGACACGTATTTTTTTAATTTTTCGCAAATCAAAATTTAACGGTGTGAACGAAGTGTTAAAGTTCGTTTACGGAAAGGCAACAAAAAACACCTAACAGATTTGCCAATTGACTTCGAAGTTGATAAAAACACTTGAAAATAAAATAATTTGACAAGTGTTTCTCTTTTTTTCGAAAATTAAAACTTAATGAGATGAAGCAAGGGTTAAAAGTTTGTAAGAAGAACTTACATTGCGCTCGATAGCATCTAAGCGATTGAAAATTTTCGTCATCATATCTATCAATAGAAATAAAAACAATTATTAAAATAAATGAAATGTAAATTATATTGTTTTAATAAAATAAGTTACCATTGCCAGTAGGTGGTGGGGTGTTTTCATCGACCACCACCACCTTTCTCTTCTTTAAAGGCGTTGACGTCGCCTGGTTAAAAAGGCCCACCTCATAGGTCTTTTTTATTATACTACTTTGATTTACTGAAAAAATACAAGCATAAAATATTTATGTTTACTTATAATATTATGAATTGAACTTACAATTTAGCTCAGGGGTAGCGCTATCGTTCAGCAGTTCGCTTAAACTGAAACTCATGTAAAAAATTTATTTATTAGTATGAACATTTCTATATTAAATATAATAGATCTCAAAAATATTGTAGAAATTTTGGCTTAGCTAAGAAAAATCGTGAAATAAATGATGTAAAATAGGCATAAGTAAAAATTTTTTTTTTAACGAATTGGGCTACAAAATTAAGTTTCTCATTAAGTTTAGATACATTTGCTCTTTTTATAAGCAACTTTAAAAGCTTCCTGGCTACTCCTAAATCAACTAAATGCATGGAATCTAAGGGGAATTGTGAAACCATCCCGAAACCAGATTTTTCCAAAACACTTTTTTGCTCCCTAAACATAAAAGTATGATGAGAAGGATCACTTCTCATGTCGAAAGATCTATCAGTTCTGAAAACTCCTAGCTCTTTTGAAAAGCAAACTCTTTTCTCTCTATACGTTCCTTCTTGGCAGCATTTTGGGCAGCCGTGCTTCCCATTATGTGATATAATACCTGTTAAAAATGCTCTTGCGGGAGCATCGCAAGTAAAAACACGAATATTAAACCGTTTTCTGATTTCTTTAAAACCCACCTTGAGACCAATTTCCCTAAGTAATTGTACTTCTGCACAGAAGTCGGACATGAAACTATCAATATTTTCTGGTTTCTTCAACCCCGAAAAGCAACCAATCATAAACGGACTAACACTTGGGAAATCTACAATGGCCCCAAGAATAGGCCATAAAACTCGGCTTGAACTATGAAATAACTTTAACCCATCAACACCTACGTCAATTAATATTTCTGCCCTATCTTCCAAGAAGTCAAATGAATTCGACAGAAAAAAATTTTGAATTCCAAAATACAAAAATTCACCATTTTGTATTAGGGAAATATCTGCCTTTTGCCGGCTGGTACTCAAAAGAGTTTTTGCAGCGAGCGGCAAATCCTTAACTCCTACTTCGCGCAACGTATGCAATAAGTCATCTAAGGCGTTTCGAGAAATATTATGTCGAATCGCCCAAGCTTTAATTGCGTCCGATTTTACCTTGCCCTCTGCACTTCTGTTTTCTTGGCTGAAGCCGCAGCCACCGGCTAACAAATCTATTTGCTCAACGTTACTACTAGTGCTATTATTACTACTTCTACTATTATTACTGCTACTATTACTTTCTATTTCAAAATTTCCTACGCTAGCCAAAAAATCTACTGCTTGAGCAGATTCCCGAATCCTTTTGTACTCTTGTACATTGGATTCGAAAATTTTTTTTTCCCTGCTCAAGCAGTTTTCAAAGGTACGTTTTTTCATTTTTTTAATATATGTGATACTTATCTTGAAATCCTTTTATACGAATTCGACTGCGTCCACTTTCACTTTCAGCCTGTTCACTTTCTTTGATTTTTACGTCGGCCTGCGTCCACTTTCACAATTTTTATTACCACTGATTTTTGCGCGACCACTTTCTCGAACTTTTTGCGATAGAATGTCAAAATTGAATTTGACAACCGGCCACGTGGTGGCGATTGGTATAGCTGTCCTTTTTCCACACATAGTCAACTATACCGATGTACCGTTAACTTCTGTCTGTGCTTTCGTTTCTGTCTGTGCTTTCATTTCTGTCTGTGCTTTCGTTTCTGTCAGCGCTGAGGTATTTATTCCTCATTGATGTTGTATAAAGGCATCATCGCTGATGCAAAAGCTGATGAAATGAAAGTTTGATTTTTTCTTTCAAATTTTGAAATGTCAATGTACATTAGCCCTTCATCTCGCTCTCTCTTATAAAATAATTTCATAGCCAAACAGTCTCTTTTCCACCGAAGTGGCTCCAGTACAAAAATTTGACCACAATGTGTGAATGTGTTAGTTTTTGCGCTTTATGTGTATGAGTTTCCATCACCCATGTCCCGTAGGGTAGTTGTGAGTACTAAACAACAGTTTTTTTTATAAATGTTCGTTTATATCCGGGGGAGATATGGACGACCGGAAGACGCCATTTTGAAATCTGGCTGACACGATTTCTCCATTTTGGATGATCTGAAACATACCAAACAAATTTCATTTTGAAGTACAAATGGATGGCTCCCGTTTGAACTATAACTGTAAAAAATATTAATAAATAAACATTTAGTGCAATTGTAAAGTTTTTTCCTCTTTTTTTGCTTGTTTTTTGCTAAATAATTGTGTCATAACGTTGTTACATAGAAATGGAAAATAATGATCGTAGTTCATGCGATAGCCAAACCTTTTCTGAAAATATAAAAAAAGTTTAAGCAAATCGGTGCAGTAGATCGGCCGTAATTGTGTCAGCCAGCTCAAAACAACAGCATCTACTTCACGCGCCAGGTGTGCGATTCGAGCGCGGGAGCCCTTACAGCTAATCTAATTTTCAATCGCTTTCGGATACTATCCGAGGTAAAGGAAGGTTTCTACATGATTCCTAAGGGTTTAAATAGACCAAAACTGCAAAAAAAAAATTTTAGATTTTTTGAAAAAAATCTACCGACTACCCCCTTAATATGGAAAAAATCATCAGACTTTACGTAGGTACCCAGGGGTTTTTGGGGTCACTGATTCCGATGCAATTTTTAATGGTTTTTCATAATCCGAAATGATATCCGAACATATCGTAAAAGGAAAAATTTTATACAATGATTTCCAAAATGGCATAAAAATGTAAAGTGCCACCTTTTTTTCTTTGTAAGGTGCCACCCCCCTTTTTTCATTGTTTTGTTATTCTATATCGGTAAAATGCCTTTTTGTTGCTTGGGACCGTCAATAAAATGAATTTAAAGTGTTCTTAGTAAATTTTTCTCTAATCCTATCATGAGGAATAAAGTTCAGTTCAGTTTTGTTTATTAATTTCCATATAATTACCGTTTTATTCGTTACCATTCAATTTTCATTTTGCTTTCGGTCATTTTATATTTAATTCAAATTAAATTCAATAATCTTTCATACATTTTCTACATCATGCATTTTTACTTGAGATTTTTACGTTTTTAGCGGTTTATTTAGGGGGTGGCACTTTGCATTAAAAAATTTTAGGGTGTCGATTTTGAACACTTTGGGAAATTGGCTGTAAAATTCGTATTTACGAAAAATTCAAATGAAGTGTTACCTTGAATCATAGCTCTTTAAACCCTCTTTCCAACGGTATATTAACGGTATATTGGCGATAAGTTAATTTTCTAACGAGTTATACGCAAAAAAGCCATGGGGTGGCCCTTACAAAGAATTCCCCTACCTGTTAAGTGAATATTTGATTCCTATTGAAATAATAATTTCCTTTGTATGTATATTTGGAGGGGATCACACCTCCAGGGGTGAAAAATTCTTAAAAAATGCCCTGATGACCATTGATGATGAACCTTTGGCTATCGAAAAGTGTGTGCACGCTATCTCATTAATCGACACTTGTGACTGATTTTTTTACTAGAAGTCGTATTTTAACCATAAACTACTCCCCGTTTTCGCCTGATGCGGCTCCGCGCGACTTTCACCTTTTCGAAAAAATGCATTTGTCGATGAAAAGAAAGCATTTTGAGGACGTAGAAGCCATCGAAAAGGTTTGCCCTGAAGGGCCTTGCGGCCGACGATCTAAAACACTCATTAGACATGCTTTTATTGAGCCTGGGGGACTAATAGGTGTACCGGTTAATTCGTGCAGTTTTTTTTGGGAAAATTGAAGCTTTATTGTGAAAAAATGGTTACAAATTTAATATTCAAAGTATTGTCCATCACTAGCTATAACTTTTTCCCATTTTTCTGGCAATTCACGAATACCTTTTCTGAAAAATTCGGCCGGCTTTTCCGCTATCCACGAATCGATCAAATTTTTGACTTCTTCATAATTGGAGAAGTGCTGGTCAGCAAGGCCATGTTGCATTGATCGGAAGAGATAGTAATCGGATGGCGCAAGGTCTGGACTATACGGCGGGTGGGGTAGGACATCCCATTTGAGCGTTTGAAGGTAGGTTTTGACGACCTGTGCAACATGTGGCCGAGTATTGTCATGTTGCAAAATTACCTTGCCGTGCCTTTGTTCATATTCCGGCCGTTTTTCGCGCAGTGCTCGGCTCAAACGCATCAATTGTCGTCGGTAGACTTCCCCTGTGATCGTTTCATTCGGTTGCAACAGCTCATAATAGATCACACCCAGCTGGTCAAACTTTTTTGGCTGTCCGGGCCGTTCATCGTCCTCCAAGTCAAAATTGACACTTTTGAACCGTGCAAACCACTTCTGGCACGTACGCTCAGCTAGAGCATGCACACCATACACTTCCACCAAAATACGATGACTTTCGGCAGCCTTTTTCTTCATATTGAAGTAATGAAGAAAGTACTCCCCGCAAAAACACTTTATTCGGCACAAAATTCGAAATTTTCAGAGTAAAAAAAAGTATTGTTGTTTACGCTTCAGCTAAATGACACATACTGATTCTGAAACTATATGACAATAGCTTTCCAACACATATTTGGAAAGGTGAATCACTGTTCACAAAATCAAGTTACGCCATCTGTTAGAAAACCGCACGAATTAACCGGTACCCCTATTATTTTGCAAATAAAATCGGTTTTGCCAAAAAATGTGTTGTTAGTATTTTTTTTAAATGCTTAAAGATGAAAAAACCTTTGGCCCCCTTTTTCATTTTGCCTTAGCAGTTATTATGCATGCGGATTTGTTTCCAGTTGTTGTTGTAGTTTCAATTTTTAATAGCTCAGAAACGAGACCGATACCAGGTTTTTAAAGAATTTCTGGTTACAATATACATAAGTATTACCCCAAATCTTACCATCGTGCAGTATGAACGATAAATCGCTGCAACCTTGCCTTAAAATAACCCTATGGTTTTAAAAAAGGGAAATGACAATACATTTCATTTCGAAAAGGCCACGAGTCCAATTATAAAAACTTTTCAGGATGAACAAACATGTATTTCTTGTAAAAAAAAGTCGATGGTGTTAAAGAAACTGAATATAGGAGTTGATAAATACAAAATATATATAATTTTTGGGGGAATTATTTATTTAAAAAATAGAATGGTGATACATATGTTTTGATTTAAAATTTTCGGCTTAAGCCTTTTCAAAATGACCTCTTGATTTGTAGGTACATCAACAAATCCAAATTATTATTAATTTATTTTTTTCATTCATCGATTATAATTCACAGGATAGGGATAATAACAAGGAAAGAATTTAGAATGGAAAAGAATATAATAATATAATTAAAATTTGTTTGTTATTTGTAGTTTGCTGAAGTTGTTCGCCATGCAAAAACCTCCATATAAAAATTTTGGTACTCTGCTGGGATATATTTTTCTAGTTTTTTCAAATACGACATTTTTTTCTCATTTATTGGTACTTTACCAGCATATGCAGGAGTATTACTTGATGGAAAGGGCGGCCTGGCACCTATGGATTCACGTGTTGTCACAAAACCTGGTGACACCTTGGCAATAGCAAAAGATATTTACTCTTCTGCCATAGGAATCCTAAGATAGGACCAGTTTCTTGTAATGGTTCGGCCACCATTTTTTTATGTCCAAATAGCTTCAGTTTTTGGTCTTCTTATTTCGAAATTTTCATTCGCGTTGGCTATAAGACTACTCGGCTGGTGTGTAAATCCTGTAATTTTTTCGAATATGTCTTTTTGCTGCCCCAAACATTCCATCGTTTGGTAGAAATTACCTTTATTGAGTATGAAATATTGTATCTCCTTTATATTGTTATTTTGTTCAGCTACCAGTGATAAAAGTATACGGACCATGGTATGAATCCGATTTTAGCTGGCACAACCAGGCTTCTTCAGTACACACATTCATTAAAAAATTAGTATTGAGACATACAGGACTCGTGCCATTTTCATATAGACTTTGATCTCCAATTGCTTTATAAGTTGGTTTCTGGTATATGGAGATGAACCCTATTCACAGGGAATATGTAAAACGCTTATTTAAAGAGATATTTAAAAAATTGTGACTCGTGCCCTTTTCGAAATGACGGGTTCATTTGTGAATGTGCTCACTTTTGCTCTAAGGATAATTATAGACAGTACATGTGGAATGAAAATTGATTCTTGGTCATCCCATGATTCTAATACGTCTGGAACAACATAGATACCGTTTGGCTAATTACACTTTTACAGCGAAACGTATTAGATAAAAATACTTTTGCATATATTGGAGAATTAGTGAAATTTTAATGATCGAATGTGGTGGCACTCACATCTATAAAAAGTTCTTTCGTATACATTTCAAAAATGAATGCACAACATTGGAACAATAAATGTTGGAAAAAGATGGGGCACGAAGCCATCGCGCGTACATCGTTTGTGATGTGAACGTGGTTGACTTGTATTCAGGTACAGAGTGTACTAGACGCGAGCCCATGGTCCAGTTGTGAGAGTACGACAGTTGCGTTGCTTGCAGTGGTGAGTGGCGAGCAGCGAGTATTGGCTTCAAATGTATGCATGTTGCCGGACGCATTGCACGGACAACGTAGGGGTGATGAGCTGAATTAGCGGTTAATTAGCAAAGTGAAATGCTTAAAATGAGAATGCATTTCAGTCGTAACTCGACGGGTGAGCATTTGTGACGCGCGCGGAATGTAATTTTTCTTGGGAAACACAGGAAGAACTACTTATTGCAATTAAATCATTCGAAGCCTTTACGAGAGACCTGAACTTCAGAACCCGAACGCGGACGTGTTCCCTGTCGCTTCACCGTCAAGACATTTATATACGTTGTTGTGCCAGGTAATGAAACGCAAATGTTCCACCCGGAAGCACCAAAAGTGTAAAATCGTGCGTGTAAATAATCAATGCACTTGAACGTATTCGCTGAATTAAGCTGAATTGGGTAATTGTTGCCAATTGAATCTGTCACTCATACTCACACAGACAAGTGATTTGTGGCCTTTGTGCTTGTTCCGTGATGAAATCGCAATTTTCGCAGTTCCCAACTACGCGAATGTTAGTGTACCAATGATCCAGCCGATAACACAAGAATTGCTTATCTCTTAGACGAGTTTGTGCCTTTCAAACGTAAGCTAGCTTACGTTTGAGCTTACGTACCTTGCGATCGGGCGGGTTCGTTGTTCCACATTATCATTAAAATGTATTGATTGGTTCGAGTCCCCTCCTGGTGGTCAAGCTGCAATTGAGCTGGAAAATAACTTCATACATGTGCCACGTAGAGGTTAGACGCGTAGTGAAATAAACTCTGAAACAAGTTCTAAAATGCGAAGGAAAACATGCATAAGCCTAGTGACACGCAGTGCTTTGTTTACCGAGCCTGCTCCATCCTTCCCTATGTGTGTGCGGTACCTAACCAATTAAAAAATTCATTGACGTTGCCATTGACATTCGATATGTTATATGTAAATACAGCAACTAATTCAGATGCGTTGCAATGCACCAACGCGATCGACCATGTGAATACGGAAGAATGCAGCAGAGTTATTCTCATTCATGTCGCATTTGTTCCAGCGCTGTGCATTGGGATTATGTACTTATGTACATTATTACTTCTCGTTGCAGTTGCCGCTAAAGAATCCGACGGATGCAATTTCATTAATGCCAAATGGATTGGTTCACATTGCTGACTTTAGTTTCAGCAACGCTGAATATAGTGTTGGCATGCAGTCGTGTTCCGCCCGGGACCACAGCCGCTAAATCTCCGGTGGACGAAAATTTTGTGGTCTCGATTGCAGGAAATCCACAAACGTATATACCTGGCGAAAAGTATAATGGTGAGATGTTTTCTTCTATAAAAATTTGCTTCTGTTTATCTATACAAAATTCATTTTTTTCGTCGTAAAAAGTCAACAAATTAATTACAATTATTATTATCTGTAATTAAAAAGTGTCAAGAAAAGAATAGAATGTGACAGAGGATGGCATTCTCTGTGGCACGCCCCAAAACATGGCTCCTTAAAGGGGCTCATTACCTCATTATTTTCTAGCAGTGGTGCACGGAAGATGGTTTGGGGTTCAAACATCTGCATCTTGCAAACATTTTGGGTGGCAAATGTGGTTTTAACTGGTATTGGACTGAAATCAGGTGTGCGCCACTATCTTCTTGTATATAATATATTAGGTACACCCTAGGCGAAACAAGAAGAGTATGGCAAGAAATGGGTGGATGGTGCTTTCTTAAAGTTTTGTTCGAAATGAGTCTGAACAAATCTGATAACAAATATGTATGTATATGGTGAACTACATTTACTGCGGCCTCTGCACAAATATTACCAAAAAGTAATTAATTTTACCATTGCAATTTTGAATTGTCACTACTTTCATAGCCATTAATTTCTGTAGTATTAGCTCTTGATTCGATGCGTCATTATAGCAAATGTTTTGTTTAACTAATAATATTTTCCACTCTTTCTAATCAATGCTCAATGCGTGAATTTATAAATTTAAATTTAAAAGAAACATGAAAAAAGTTGTATGCCTAATAAAGCGATGTATGTACATATGTGTTTATATGTACTTAAATGCATAGGATTTATAATTAAGAAAACCTGGTTACTTCTGCATTGTGGTCTACACCGTTAATGCTTAACTATTTATTTGTTCTAGTGTCGCTAATTGCGTATAATGGCCTGACTTTTATAAGCTTCATTCTCGCATTGGAGAGCAGCAACGAAGGCGAAGAAATCGGGGGCTTTGGTGCAATTGGTTTCTTTGAAATAACTGATTTGGCAGAGACTCGTTTTAGTCCCCGGTGCGCCAATCTGGTTGAGAATACCAATACAAATGTCAAAACACGCGTTGATGTGACGTGGGTAGCTCCTCCAACAGCTGGCAGTGGCTGCATTCTGATACGCGCAACGGTTACACAGCATCGAGATGTCTGGTTCATGGACGATGGTTTCCTCACCAAACGAATATGCGAGGAGGAGATCGACGACATTGACACCCAGCCAAGTATAGTTGACCCTTGTTGTGCATGTGACGAAGCTAAATACGAGGTGTGTGAGTATGTTTGCCTGTATAGGTCTACAAAGTAATAAGTATTTTAACACCACAGTTAACGTTCGAGGGCAAATGGTCTCGCCATACGCATCCCAAGGATTTTCCTGCAAACAGTTGGCGTACACGTTTTAGTGACATAATCGGCGCTTCTCACACCATAGACTACCGCTTTTGGAAGTACGGAGAGCTGGCCAGCGAGGGCTTGCGGGAAGTGGCTGAACACGGCTCGACTAGAACACTTGAGAGCGAACTGAAGGATCAGGTATTCACTTGAAAAAGAAATATTTGCCTTATATTTCATGTTATCCATTTCAGAGTGACCAAATTCGAACAATTATAAAAGCGCGGGGAATTTCCTACCCGAATGTCACAGGCAAAACCTTCGCAGTTTTCAGAGTTGATTCCAAACATCATCTGATCTCATTGGTTTCTATGATAGATCCGTCGCCGGATTGGATTGTAGGCATCTCCGGCTTGGAACTTTGCTTGCCAAATTGTTCCTGGGTTGAAAACAAGGTGCATAATTTGTACCCATGGGATGCGGGCACAGATAGCGGGCCATCCTACATGGTACGTTAAGCACCAAATTGGTTAATCATATTTACTGAGTATATTGCAATTTGCTAAATATATAGGAAACTATAGAAAATTAACTATGAACATATAGTTTGAAATGGGGTACATATATACATAGCTCGCTTTACATTAAAATTTATACAAAAACTAATGGATTTTTCAATACTCTTGAATATGTTGCTTCTCAGTCCGCAGATCAGCCTCAAGTTCCTCCTGATGTCATACGCCGTATAAAGTCAAATTTTCCAAATGATCCACGTTCACCATTTTATGATTCTACCGGGGCTCCAATGAAACCTTTAGCTACTCTTCACATAAACCGACGCCGACTATATGAGAAGACTTGTGAAAATACCGACTGTAAGTTATGATTCTGTGCATAGTAATGTGAGCATATAATAAAAAACATATATTTACATACATACATGCGCACTTTAGCTGAGGATGATCCGCCGGAGTGCGCAACTTTTCCGTGGAGTCGATGGGATGAGTGCAGTTCGTTATGTGGGCCAGGAAAGCAATATCGTACTCGAGAGTTTAAAAACCCAGCGGCCGCTCGCCGTTCTAAATGCCGGAATGTTCTGCGCGAAGAGCAGAACTGTGTTGGTCGTCGTTGTAGCACATTTGGTGAAGAAAATGCGGACGAGAGTGAGGCCAAAGTTGATTATCAAGGAGGTGGCTCCGACAACCCAGAATGTGCTATATCTGAATGGAGCGAGTGGTCATCCTGTTCAGAAACCTGTGGAGCTGGTGTTATAATTCGCTCAAGACATTTTCTGAATCCCAGGGCGAAGAAGAAGTGCCAGGTAGATATGTGCATACCGGTGGTTTAGGCAGTTAGTAATACTCTTGCTTTTATAACAATCTCTCGCAGAAAGTCAGTCGAGTCAGGCTGCAGGAAACGCAGAAATGTGAAGGCATTGACTGTGGGGGTGATATTGGAAATGGAGCCAGAAATGACGGAGGCAACGAGAACGCAATTGATGATGGGGAAACTATGTCGCCAGCCGAAAATGTGAGATCCCTATCAACTGATAGTGAGTACATAAACGGGTTTCGCCAGTTTAAAAGCTACAGCCAAAAGCGTGAAGATTACATACCACCAGAGTGCGGCGTTTCCCACTGGTCCGACTTTTCCCCCTGCATAGGTCCATGTGGCAGCGAAGGCCAGCGGCAGCGCGAGCGAAAAGTCTGGAACAATGACGAGGTGTACGGAGTCACAAACCCTAATTATAATGGTACAGATCCCTGTCGGTTCATCAAACGATTGGAGGTTGTAAATTGTTCAAATCCGAACTGTGACACAATAGTGCCTCCTTACTGCTATGAGGGCTTGCAGGTGAGCCCCTGCAGGGACAGCAACGTAATAAACTATTGGTTCTATGACTTCTTAAGTGACCAGTGTGCACTCTATTGGGCTGATAAGTGTGATAAAAACCGCAACAAATTTACCTCTAAGGAGGCGTGCGAGGAGACTTGCCGGGTGCCACGCCAGAAACAAGAACTTCAAAGCGAGAGTCTGCATCTGGAGCATCAACCAGTTGACTGCATTGTGTCGGAGTGGCAGTCACATCCTTGCAATGTGACTTGTGGACACGGAATGCAGGTGAAGACGCGCAAGGTGCTGCGCCAATCAAAGTACGGTGGAAAGCCCTGTCCTAAGCATCTGGTGCGATTGGAGAAGTGCTACCAAACGTGCGACGGCGTATACGCCATCGGTGGTGGCGGCGTTGGTGCCAACGGCGCTGGAAGCCGCAACCGCGGCACTTACGCTTACACGAAATACACTGCAAACAGAGATGAGTGTCGCTACTCAGAATGGTCAGTTTGGACACCGTGCACAGCCACGTGCGGTGACAATTCCATGCGCCAAAAGACGCGGACCCTGTTGAATACCGAGCTAAACTACAAGTGCAAAGATCGCGTGCGATTGGAGAAGTGCGTTATGATGCCATGTCTTCTGAATAACAATGACGAGGATGATAAGTGGTGATCATTTCACACTTACTAACGCATATAGATGTCTATAAAATAAGCATAAACTATACACAAGTATTGTAGGAAATAATTTTTCACAATTATTGTTTAACATTGTTTTGGTTTCAGATTAGAATATACATATATGCGTATGAAGCACTTTGGATTTGAGCATTTATTGTGTACTTAATTACATGTACACACATAGTTATTCACTACGTAGCGTTTATGAATTGTGTGAATGTTCTTTAAATTATGAATTATTTGGTTTCACAACTCTATTTCTGGCTTTCGTAACTTGACATCATTACCCTTTTATCACTCACTTTGATACACTAGAAGCAAGTGAACAAATGAAATAAATAAATTCGTTTTAAGTGCATCCAGGTTAACAAATTTGACTGAGGTAACATAAATGAAATGTTGATCATTCCATATCACTCAAAATTAAAACAGATTTTTGTTTTGAATTACTGCCATTTTAGTTAGGAAATCTGTGCAATATCTTGTCTAATCTCTAGTGTCCGACCGAAACCACTTTTTTGGGCCGAAACCGAATATTCGGTTTTTTTTTAATATTCGGCCGAAACCGAAACTTTCTAGTTGAAATAAAAATCACCATATCAAGCACTTTTTTCAATAAACGAATTTTACATTAAGTAAATAAAGAACAAACATAGCATAAATAAATAAATACTTATTAATAAAAACAATTTATTCATTTTTTAAAAACGTAAACAAAAAAAAAAAAATCACCCTTTCGTACCTTACTCGCTAATATTCAAAATCAAATAATTTAATATTATATGCTAAAAAAAGAAGTTTATTTACATTGCTGGCATCTAAATTACTCCTCCTTTCACTATACATCTGCTACACAATAAAATGTAAAAAATATTCTAGAAAGTTTCGGTTTCGGCTATTCGGCCATTTTTTGGCCGAAACTGAAGCCGAAACCACTTATTTGGGCCGAAACCGAAACCGAATATTCGGTCGGACACTACTAATCTCTCTACAGATGATCTGATGGTCGTGTCATTACAGGACGGCCGGGATGAACCGATACTCCTTGCGTCCTGCTATTTGCCACACGACGTTGACGCTCCCCCGCAAGAGCTCCAAAGGCTGGAAGGTATAACCGGCAAAGACTGGTAGTTGGAGCTGATGCAAATGGACATCACTCAACTTGGGGCAGCAGCGACACAAACGCTAGAGGTGAGTCATTGTTTAACTTCATAATACAATGTGACCTCTTTATCGCTAATCGGGGTAAGGAACCAACGTATGTTGGACCCACTTCCAAAAAGTTCTCGATATTACTCTTTATGCAGGCAGAAATACTGTGGTCGGGGATTGGAAGGTACTTGATCCGCCATCCTTTTCCGATCACAAGAATTTAAGCTTTGCGGTTACTTTTGCTTCAAAGCAAGCTAACGCAACTGTGAGAGTACAGGAGTACAAACTGGGATCTCTACAGGCGTGTACTTGATAGGGACTAGAGTCCTGCACGAGTATGCATTTTTGCTATTCGAAAACATTCAAATGCTTTTGAATAGAATACTTCACTTCATCGCTGCGGACCAGTCCGAATGAATACGAGTACAGCTCTTCGAATACTTCGCAAAGTTCTCGATTACCGAGCACTGCAGTATTCGCTTCTCACCGAATACGAGCACTGCAGTGTTCGCTATTCACCGAAAATGAATAGAAACGAGAAGCGACGCTCGCTGGTTCTCGTTTCTATTCGTTTCGTTGTCCACATTCTTCGAATACCAAGTACCCGTACAGTATGTACAGTAGTGTAGCCACCAAAATGAATATATTCATGCAGGACTTTAATAGGGACCTAGTAAATCGCTGCATTACTACTTCCTCTGACACTCTTGAAAACAGTCTTAACTCTCTAACATCATATTTGACCAAGGCGTACCGAATCGCCTGTACCCCAGTGCGCGTGAAAAGTAAGCCCAAGCCGCCTTGGTGGAACAAGACGCTTGGGTCTCACATACGTTATGTGCGCGAAATCTTCAAGCTAGCTAAATCGGCAGGTAGTGAAGAATGCTGGAATGAGTACATGGACTCGCTAAAACTATATCAGAAAGAAATTCGTAAAGCCAAAAGAGAATCCTGGAAAGAGTTCTGTGGTGGCTTAGAAAAAGTTACGGAAGTGGCCAGACTCCAAACAATCTGCACTGACTAGCCTCGTGTATAACGAGGAAGGCAAATGTACTAACAACTGCCAGGAATCGCTAGAGGCACTTCTTCGGGCGCACTTTCCTGGATGCGCAGATGTAAAGACCTCTGAACCTCTCTGTGACCCAGTGTGCATGGAACCACTGGATATTATCACACCGGAAAAGGTGGAGTGGGCAATCAATACATTTGCTCCGTTCAAATCACCGGGACCGGACGGTATTTTCCCTGCTATGTTGCAGCAGCACAGCATCGGATAATACCACGACTCAACAAGATCTTCAAGGGATGTCTGAGATTGGGCTATGTGCCAGATGCCTGGAGGGTGGCGAGAGTTGTCTTTATACCGAAAGCAGGGAAAAGCAGCAACCTCTACCCGAAGGACTAGAGGGCCCATCAGTCTGACTTCTTTCCTCCTGAAGACACTGGAAAAAATCTTGGACACAAATAAGGGACATTCTAAACCCTATAGATCTCTCTGACTCGCAACACGCCTATACCAAAGGCAAGTCAACTGAAACTGATCTATAGTAATGAGAAGGCTCTGGAACTAAAAAAATACACCCTAAGGGTGTTTCTTGATATAGCTGGAGCCTTTAACAACGTAATAACCGAGGCTATCCTAGACGGCATTGGTACTATAGATACTGGGGCAGCTACTTATCGGTGGATACAATGCCTGTTGAACTGTAGAAAGATAAGAGCGGAATGGAACGGTGCTGTGACACTAAAGGAGGCGTGCAGAGGGACCCCACAGGGTAGTGTACTCTCTCCGTTGCTCCGGTTATTAGTGGTTAATAAGATACTAAAACGTCTTGAGGGCAAAGAACCCAAGCTAGTGGCATATGCTGACATAGTTATAACCGGGCTATGTCTCTCGACTCTCAGTGACCTCATGACGTCAACTCTAAAACGAATCTACAACTGGGCAACAGAGGCCGGCTTAAGCGTAAACGCCGACAAAACGGATATGCTTTTATTCACGAGGAGATATAAAATCCCATCGTGGACATTACCAAATCTTAACGGACAAGTACTGATGCTTAAATCACAGACGAAATACCTTGGGGTAATAGTGAACAACAAGTTGCTGTGGAAGGCCAACGACGAAGAGAGGGTGAAAAAGGCCAGTAATGCCATATACATCTGCAAAAAGATGTTGGGCACTACATGAGGTATGCCACCTTCCCTGATGCATTGGTGCTACACGGCGATAGTAAGGCCGATACTACTCGACTACTACTTCTTTGTCTAATGTTCGGCGGCCAGATCCGCCGGCAGGCTGAGAGCCACGGGGCAATTTGTAAACAGCTCATTCGGACACAGCGTGATTGGTCGGAATCTAGCAGCTGAGCTCGACTACACGATTCCGCTTCTTCGCTTTGGAAAAAAGATCAAAACGACCATTGAAAAAGAATGCTGGCGTAAAGGCTTAGAGGCCGATACCCAGGTCCTGGGTACCCGGGCTAAAGGCATCGAGGGGAATGAAGCAGTGGATTGTATTGCAAAGAACGGCGTCACTCTACCGAATGAGCAGATCAGCAATATACTGATGCCACTACAGATGTATTATAATGGTCTAACCGAAAGCATGGCTAAAAAGGCAAAGGCCAGGTGGAGGAATATGAACGCTTGTGCAACTGCCAAAACCATGATACAGTCACACCACGCAAGAAGCACTAGTTTTTTACTATCGCTATCCAGGAAGGAATGCAGGGCCTTAGTTGGGGTGCTTACCGGCCACTGTCTGCTGGCAGCCCATGCACAAAGGATGGGCCTTACAAATAACGACAGATGCAGACAATGCAAAGAGCAGGACGTTCTTGAGACGCTGGAACACATAGTGTGCTTCTGTCTGGCAATCGCTAGAACGAGATCAGCCCATTTAGGAGCGCTAAGCCTTACAGGTCTTGACCAAGCTTCGGAGCGAGGCATCAAACATCTGTGGAGCTTCACCTTCTAACAGATCTCTACTATAGCACATAAATAAACCTCCATCTGGCATCACTAAGGACCCAATAGTACTACCTAACCTAACCTAACCTTTGTTTTGAATTTTGTGAAAACCAATGTTTGTCGTTCGCGAGCATTTTGTGATTTAGCTATGAAATAAGTTAAGTCTTGTTGGGTTAAAAAGGGAGGAGATAAGTAAATGCAGAACGGGAAAGGACTTGTATCAGCTGTTCATCTAAATCGTTGGCTCTTAGCACTGAAATTTTTGTTTTGATTTGTAAATTCCCCCCCGCCCCCGCTTATTTACTAAATTGGGAGCATAACTAGGTCCTCAACAAGGCTAACGCCTTGTGTTGGGTATGTAAATCTCTAAAAATTCTGAAACGGTGGGTGATTAGCATATCACTAGCAATCCTGGATGATGGGTCTGCTCGCTGTCGTCCGCTAGGAAAGAAAAAGTTTATTACTGGATGGTGTGCATCCGTTGCTGCTAGGTAGGAGGTGTTGTTGGAAAACGCGGAGGTTGATTTCTTTGATGAGCTTTTTTTGGATGATGTATGCGCTGCGACATACATATTTCGGGTCGTTAGGTTGCTAGTGGAGCTGTAGTTGCGCTAATACGGCTACTGTATATGAAAACCTGTTGCTCGTTACAGCTGATTGTAGTGGGAAGTCAAAAGGCAAAGAATTTGTCTGGGTAATACTTAAGGGATGAGGAACATATAGAAAGAAGGAAAGATTGGAACTTTAGGAAAGTGCGTGACCAAGCCAGGTACAGAACCCACGACTTTTGAGAGCCCAGTGCACGTTGGGCTACCGAGGAGGCATTGTACATACAAACATTAAATTTTTCGTTTCCCCAATCGGTCTGTTGTGGTATTCATTGTATTCCTGATTAATATGCGTCAAACAATATTATTCAATGAATGAATGTTTACGACCTCTGATGGCGCGCACCGCGAGCTCACCACAAAGTGATGCCCGTGTGTAGAACATAGTACACACATATAGTGTGAATGCATGTATGAGTGAAACAGTTCAAATGAACGCTGGTGCCGCTGCGCAGCAATAATTTGATGACACAGTTTTGTTTATCTCTTGATTTTTTTCGACACTGCTGACTCTTAAATTCAAAGCGGCGAGAGTCGGACATGGACATAGACGTGGTATGTAAGTAACCAACAGTGGAGGCGCTATTATTTCAGTCTCAGCAGCCAAGGAGAGCGGATCGCGGTACACACGAGCGAATTCTCGTAGATTAGAATATTCCGTATTCATTCTCCGTAAGTATTTGCGGGATTACAATGAAATTGTGGACGCAGATTGTCGTGTGCTGTGCGATCTGGATTAGTTGTGCTGCAACATGTAATCGTAGACCACAGGGCGCCAGCGGCGACCGTTCGCCCGTTGACGAGAACTTTCAAATTTTGCTTGAAGGTAATCCTCAAACGTATATACCGGGGCAACGGTACAATGGTGAGCGCACTTTGTCGGTTGTGCAACAGTCATTTCATATGTGTTCTTCCGTGTTTAGTGTCCTTGTCATGTGCCGATGCCTTAAAGTTTATTAGCTTTACGCTTGTTGTGGAAAGCGAGAGCGACACTAGCCGCGGCTACGACGTGCTGGGTCACTTTGAGCTATTTGATACGGCCGAGACGAAATTTAGCTCGTTGTGCGCGAATATGATCGAGAGCGCAAACACAAATGCTAAGACACGCGTCTATGTGGTATGGATCGCGCCGACAAATCCGGAGAGCGGTTGTGTGTTTTTGAAAGCGGCAGTGCTGCAGCACCGCAGCGTGTGGTTCATCGACGATGGCTTTCTGACGAAGCGCATATGCCCGGAAGAAATTGACGACGTCAACAGTCAGACACCGCCTGTTGATCCATGTTGCGCCTGCGATGAAGCGAAGTATGAGGTATGTAGCAGCGAGTTTGCGTCGAGCCGACGGGCTGATGTAAAACACACTCGGTCATTTGAATTGTAGTTAGTTGTGGAGCGCAAATGGTCTCGCAACACGCATGCTAAGGATTTTCCTGTGGAGGCTTGGCGAACGCGCCTCAGTGAGATAATTGGAGCTTCCCACAGTCAAGGTTACCGGTTTTGGCAGTACGGCAGTCGGGCTAGTCGCGGTCTTCAAGAAATGGCAGAGCATGGCTCAACGAAGACTTTGGAAGCAGAGATAAAAGTATTGGCACCAATTCAATTGAACTTGCGCTTTAATTATACTAAATGCGTGTTATTATGTAGATTGGCCAAATACGAACCATAATAAAAGCACCTGGCATTATGTACCGTAGCAATAACCTATTGGGCTCAACATTGGCGAATGTGCGTGTCGATGCGGAACATCATCTGATATCGTTGGTGTCAAAGGTTGAACCCTCGCCAGACTGGATATTAGGGGTGGCGGGCTTGGAACTCTGTTTGGCGAATTGTACATGGATAAGTGAAAAAGTGCTCAACTTGTACCCGTGGGATATAGGTACGGATGCAGGTCCGTCATACATGGTGAGTTGAAGCAGTGATAAACTGAACTTAAATGCTTATCAAATACTCAGTCTCCCGACCAACCACAAGTTCCACCAGACGTTATCCGGCGCATGACCTCCTCCTTTCCAAGTGATCATCGTTCTCCGTTCTATGAGGAGTCTGGAGCGCCAATGAAACCTTTAGCTACGCTCACTATAAGAAGAAAGAAGCTGTACGAAAGAGAATGTGATGCTGGTAAGTTTCGCAGTGATTCAATGTCCTTAATATGTAACAATATAATATATATGTATGTAGTACAAAATAATACAGTACGATACCTTTTGTCTTAAGTAGTTGAAAATGTGCCACTAGAATGTGCTACGCATCCGTGGAATAGCTGGAGCGAATGTACGACAAAGTGCGGACCCGGATCTCAGTATCGCACCAGAGCTTTTAAAGACCCCGCGCTAGCTGAAAGTTTTAATTGTCAAATAGTGCTAAACCAAGCACAGAAGTGTGTAGGCAACCAGTGCGGATCGCCGGACGGTGAAACAAGCCGGATTGGATCCGCTGTATGCGAGCTTTCGTCGTGGGGTACCTGGTCGAAGTGCTCCAAGAGATGTGGGAAGGGTTACTCTACGCGTGTTAGGAATTATGTAAACTCCTATGGAAACGAAAAGTGTCAGGTGTGCAAGTGGGGTGCAAGTGAACAACGCCGTAATAAATAATATTTACATTTTATTTTAGAGAGCTGCGCCGATCGAGCTGGAACAGACTAAAGAATGTGAGGGAGAAGACTGCGGCGGCACAATACCAGCAGGCGGCTATGAGAACGATGAATTAGATAAGCAGTTTGACAATAATGAAGAGTCGGGTTTGCTTGAGAATAACTTTCAAGAAGGCAATCAGCATCAGCAGAGGTTCAATCCTAATCGTTGGTCAGGTGGTAAGGAAGTTCAGACAAGATATGATTCGCGAAGTATTCAGCCTGCGGAACCACCACAGTTTGGACTAAATCCGACTTCTGAGTTTTACGAAAGGCAAATTCCAGAGTCAGTATCGAGTGCGGATCAATTTGAAGATACGATAGAGCAAAATCGCATACGACAATCCGGGTTCGGCACTCGAGACAGCAGTTCGGCATTCGAATACACAAAAGAAAATGGTGATGCCAACAATCAACGCGTCTTCCACTCACCTAGTGGGCAGTACGATCAGACATCATTACGGCAAAGTCGTACCAGGAATCGTCACAACGATTTGAATGTGCCATACGATCGTCCTACGAATTCGGAAATTGACCCGCAAAAGGAAAATCACTTCGGCATGCGTGAGGAATATGATGAGAATGGGCATAAAGCGATCATGGTTGAGGGCATGAACCCAAACGACTATATTGTGGTGCAGCAGTATTGTTTCGAAAAACCGTATCCAATACAAACGCGCTGTCACAGGGCGAAAGCCATTATAAGAAACTACTGGTTCTATGACGCTGACGATCGCGAGTGTAAACTGTTCACCGCGGATGATTGCGATGAGAACAAAAACAAATTCCGTACGTTGGATGCGTGCGAGGGCACTTGCCACCGGCCGCAGCGCAATTTGGAGGGAATGCAAAAGGACAATCTGTTGCGTGATCAATTCGCGCAGTCGCACTCATTGACAAGGCCCCAGCGGAATCGCAAATATGGGTATATGGAAAAGGTTTAAGCATTACTACACGCCTTTGGTGCTTTGGAATTCATGCAATGTACTTCTGCGAATTTTACACAATTTTTGTATTTTTACATCGGCTTAAATTGAAACTGCTTTCAAAGCAAATTTTTTATATTAAATAAACAGAGAACCTTAGAGAACTAAGAGATCGTTCAATATTGTTGATAAGTCCCATCCGCAAAAATGTACAATACAATGATCCATTCTGATGAATCAACATATTAAAATACAAACATTCACATTCAAATCCGTGTGTTTTTATACCTACACTGACTGACTGTCGACTAGCTTATCAACAGTGAATTCGTATTTAAGTGCAAAATTTATAAGTGAAGCGAGCTCAAGCATTGGATCGACAGCGCCAACAAATTAGTCCGAGTTTTGAATTGAGCGCAAGAACAACGGTAAAGATATGTTTTGGCTCACTGCAGTCGCCATAGCTTTGGTAGTGCCACATAGGTTAACGGCTCTGTTTTGCAGCCGATACCCGGCGAACACATTTACGCCAAAGTCTCCGGTGGATGAGAACTTTGTGATATCTATTAGTGGGAACCCGCAGACATACATATTGGGACAAGAGTACAACAGTAAGTATGATCTTGGATTTGCAAGTTTTTGTCTTGGAGGCGCTCGAATGTTTGTACTTGAGTACGAAGCATTTGCATTTCTGTTTCCTATCAAGTTAGAAATCGAAGCATTGAACTTGAGCTCGAAACACGCTTCTAGTAAACAAATGCTACGCTTATTCGTAATATTGAGCTTATCACTTTGTTCTTAAGGCCACAGAAAGTATGTGACTGAGTCACTGTAGATCCCAAGGTTATTGCACAATTGTACACACATACTACGTACATATAAATATATGGACTCGGTTACGGCATATGCACGGATTCCACGGCGCGACACGGCGTAATTGCATTTATTTGAATTTGTATTTCAGTTTCCATTAATGCATTCAGTGGACTAAGGTTTATTAACTTCAAGCTTGCATTGGAAAATGATAATGGCGATGCTAGCTATAACCTGGACCTGGGCCGTTTTGAGTTGATTGACACAGTAGAAACTAGGTACAGTCCGAAGTGCGTGAATATGGTGGAGAGTACGAACAATAATCCGAAGACGCGTATTGATGTGGCCTGGAGGGCACCTGAACAGCCGGGAAGTGGTTGTATATTGATTCGCGCTACTTTACTGCAACATCGAGACGTCTGGTACATGGACGACGGTGGCTTAACGAAACGCATTTGCGAAGAGGCTTCCGATGACGTAGAGAGCTTGACAATCGCTTCCAGCGGAAAGCCATGCTGCGCGTGTGACGAAGCTCGCTATGAGGTTGTGATGCGCTGAAATAATTCACTGAACAAGTGCAGTATTTAATCAAATTCATCTAAAGCTCAATTTTGAAGGTACATGGTCGCGAAATCACCACCCCAAGGACTTCCCAGCCAAGGGCTGGACAGCGCGATTCAGCGATATTGTAGGGGCAGCTCACACATCCGACTACCGTTTCTGGGAGTATGGGTCGTTGGCATCGGAAGGCATTAGAGAGCTCGCTGAACACGGATCCACCCGAACGCTAGAAAATGAGTTTTCTCACAATTTTCGAGTACCTTACTATTTTGAAAATTTGTGCATATACATACATACATATCGTTTTTAATTTGCTTCTTGACACTTTCCTTATTCTTATAGAGTGGAAAAATTCGCACCATTGTAAAGGCCCGTGGACCGGCATTCCCAAATTTAAATGGCCAAGCGGTGGCATCAATACGCGTCGACCCACAGAATCACTTTCTATCCTTAGCGTCCAAAATAGATCCGTCGCCCGACTGGATTGTCGGTGTGTCCGGTTTGGAGCTATGCATGAAGAATTGTACTTGGCTCGAACAGAAAGTTGTTACTCTATATCCATGGGACGTGGGCACAGACGCAGGCGCAACATACACCGTAAGCGCTTCGAGTCTACACTTAAGTACATACATATGTATGTAAATTTTTGTTTCGATGCAGTCGGCAGATCAACCGCAAATGCCACCCGATGTAATACGACGCATGCGATCCGATTTTCCAAATGATCCACGCTCGCCATTTTTCGATGAGACCGGAGCTCCGATGAAGCCGTTGGCCGTACTGACAATTCGCAGGCAACGCTTATATGAAAGACTATGCGAGGATGACGAGTGTGAGAGCGGGACGGGAGTGTGGGCAAAATCAGTTGTACCATAGTTAATATATATGAATTTGCAGCAAATAATGCTGATGTTCCGCGGGAATGCTTCACCCATCCGTGGAGTGCGTGGAGTCAGTGCTCGGCGAAGTGTGGTGAAGGGAGGCAGTACCGCAGGCGCGTCTTCAAACAGTCTGAAGTGGCACATATTTACAATTGCGACCAATTGGTGGTGAATCGGCAGGATCGTACTTGCGTCGGTGAGGAATGCACGGAACCGGAGTACAGCAATAAACTAATGCAAGGCCGATTCCGAGGGAAAAATGTAGAGCTGGACGGCGCCTTTGAAACTGGAAAAACCAAAGCCGAATGCCAATTGACCGCGTGGGGTCCTTGGTCGGATTGCAGCAAGACATGCGGTGAAGGCAGCATGATGAGAAGACGACAGTACATAAATCCTGCGTCGGAAGAAAAATGTCAGGTGAGTTGGCAGCGGTACACGACGGAGCAACTACACAACTTTTTGATAATTGTAGAGCGTCAGACCCGAGCAACTCATTGAACATAAATCATGCTTTGGACGCCTTTGCTTGGGCGAAATCTTCGATAACCGTAGAAGCCATAAGGATGATGGACAAGAACAAGAGACTTTATCAGAAAATACACCTTTCGAGAAAACCCGGCTGGATACTGGAGGCAATGGATACGACGTCGAAAGAATTAACGAAAACAATAATGAAGACCGAAGTTTACTTGAGCGTGGAAGTTATTATGATAAGGATTCGAGGACCCCTTTACACTCCGTTAATGATTATAATAAAAAGGCCGTAGAACACGATAACCACTTGAATGCAGTCAAGAATGAAAGTTTCGAACGGCGGTCCTTTTCAAATAAACAAAATATAAATCAGTTCTCCGAACTTGACTTTGGTAGTACTGCAGACATGGTCCACTTGGAAAGAGACAATCAAGACTACTACTTGAACGCAAATGATAATGAAATGGTCGGCAATTTTCAACACCAAGGCCGAGACAGTGGAGGGCACACATCGCGTACAGAAGAGTCTCAGGTGCCCTCGTACTGCTTTGAGCCACTGAAGGTTTTCACGTGCCTCGACAGCGTGGTGGTCGGAAATTTCTGGTTCTACAATTACTGCGAGGATGAATGCATGTTGTATGCTGCCGACAGTTGCGATCAGAATGACAATAAATTTACATCCTTGGAAGTGTGTGAAGAACAGTGCCGCCATCCGGACAATGCTGATGTACTCAGAAAAATGCAAGCTAGAGATTGTTTCAAGCCGGAGCGGCTAAGAAATCAGCGCAAAAAGCACCATCGATTTCACAAATTCACTAGTGGCTACGCATAACTTCTTGTGGCAACATCGGCTTGAGTATTAAGTTATATACATACACATGTTATATATACATACATATGAACTAATATATGTATGTAGGGAAGAGAAGAGCATTTTTAAAAAAATTTCGTACGTCTATTCATTAAGTCATTATTTCATAAAACATTCACAGCCAAATTAGAAATGTGTGCACATAATGACAAATCGTTTATTTTCAGTTAAACGATCTCAATATGTTTAGAAGCGGTATAAAAACACCTAACTCACAGCTTCTAAAAAATTCCAAATTTTTCGGATATGTTGTACACTTTGTTCAAAGTTCCGTCGACGTTGGATGATAGTAAAATTATTTCCCTTTTAATTTACAATTAAATTTAAGTACTTGAAGTGACCGTAAAAATAATTATGCTAAGATTGTTTACAATAAAACAATATACAAATTATTTCGATGCCGTGAACAATTTTTGATTTTTATTTTTCTGTCAACGAATAACAATTTGTGTGGGCCAAAGTAAAATTGTCATCAATTCGTTGTGCAAGGGCATGCGGTGGTCAATGTTCAGGAACAAGAATAAAGGAGAAACTAAAGGGAAGAAGCCATGCCTCCAGAGGAGGGAGGGTGGTGTTGCATTTGTTTGGTTTTGAAAATACTCAACGAAGATTTTTTTCCAATGAAATAAGAACTAAGCATGTGTTGGGTTATAATTTTTGCTGACGATTGAATTGCGTTTTGAGTTTTAGTTTTAGTTTGTAATATAAAACTTAAATGTTCAGTTCGCTTGTTCACAAAATTATGATTTCGTGGTGACTACACACATCACATCTTTTATTTTTCGAAATATATTAAATTCATCCATTTACTTTTACTACGGAAAATAAAACTGAACATAAATATTTATTTTGTAAGCAAAATATGAAAGAAGACATATGCAATCGTTATTTGTTGTTGTTGTTATATATTAGAAATGAGCTTTAAGTCATGGGTTTTAAAATTTAATCATGACATAGGAGCGAGAAGACGACAAGTGACCCAAAATTGCATCGGTTGAGGTTTTCACACAGAAATAGTTAGGGTGAGCCGTCGACTACTTTCTGTTAAAATTGCTATAAAAAAGCACCATTCAATATTTTACGATTTTTTGCTTTATTGGAGCGCTTCGCTTTCGACGTTTCGAAATAAAATAAATAATTACAAGCTTTGGTGCAAAGTGAAATGTGGTTGGATTATACTTATAAAACTTTATATTTTTAATTCTTTATTGCATTTAATATTTAATATGGAAGCTAATATGAACGAATATAACTAACTTCTTTCTCTTCAGTCTCCAATACAATTTATTTGACAATAACTGAGAGTTAGCTAAAATATTGGTTGTATCTATATCATACACTGCTAGGGGTGTACAACTAAATTTATGTGAATCGACTTTAATTTTTCTCCACCTTGAAATATTTGAGACGTGATAATTGTGATTTTGTGGGGTTAAACATAAATTAAATTTACTGTTCGTGCTATTCTAACTTTGTATTGACTTATAAACGCTGGCACTGGCATATCACATTGGTACATATGCAGAGTATAACTTCATAATGAAAATATATTCTCAAAAAGGTGTATTTGCGACGACTATTATTTTTTGTTTTCGATTTTCCTGCGTAGCAGCTTCGACCAGAACACGTATTTGCAAATGAAGAAAATTGTGGCTGCAATTGTGAAAGCAACAGCGCCTTTATTGCTTTGGACATTAGATGAGCTCAACCCTTTATTGTCTGTTTTGTTTAGGAAAGCCGGACAGTGCATGCGAGGAGCACTTTGTATCAACAGTAGGGTTTTGTAATTCCGTCTCGCTGTTGTGGGCTTCCAAAGCTCGGTTGGTTGTTGTCATGCCTGGGTGCTAACCGTTTTTACAGTATCCACGGGCAAAATATTAAATTTAATATTTGAGCCTTTTACGCGCTTTTGAACTATTCTTCCAATAACGTCTGGCTCTCGTACGGAGGATTCGATAACCTTTACAATCTTTTCGCTACTGGACATGTCCTCCACGTTGCCCTGCACTAGTATGGACACGTCGTGCCTTTTTGCCAACCATTTGGAAATTTGTTTTAGTCGTGACTCTAAGTCGTGCTCACTTATCCGTGAGCCTATGGTCAAAGATTTCTCCGACTTGTCACTACTGCGGATACGGCAAAAATTAGTAAAAGCAATTCTGCATGCGTCCAGCGAATGTTTACCTTTTCTTGCCAGTCGAGTTTTCTGCGATTTCGTCTGAGATCATCTCCGCAGCAGTGGCCAACCTACAAGCATAACAAACACGTAACTAGGAAGTTGAATCGGCATCAATTCAGCCAATACTTGTAAACGGGACGTTGTGTTTTTGTGTCCAACTCCTGCAGCTGTACTAAGTTTAAATCACGTCGTTTGGCCAGTTTTTGTGCTTCTTTCAGTGAAGTTATTGTTATGGCCTGATTTTGGCCAATTAACGTGATCTTTGGCGAAATTTGAGCTTTGAGTTGCGCTCCCACTACATCGGCGCCTTGGCTGGAGCTAGTTGTTTTTTTTGTTCGCAACGGTGTTAGCGGAAATCTACAGTTGCATGTCAGTGAGTATGTGGTAATCCTGAAGGATTTCTGCAGCAGCCTGTTCATGTTGGTATCCTTTGTTGTTTTGTGCCTTAAGTTTGTCAATCTGCTCGGGTTAGTTTGCTCCCTCGTCGTAAAACAGCTGATGTTGACATTTGACATAGGGCTGCCAAGCGCCTTACAGATCAGCCCGACAGTTTTAGTAAGTCTCAATGCACATGCAACAATGTTTGCTAGTCTACCATTTGCATGGTTTAGGGCCCGCGTGGCATGACATATATGTAAATAGTGTCTCAGAGAGACAATAAATCATGCTATAATAGGTCTGTTTGGCAGAGAATAATTTGTACGAATTTGTACAAATTTTTACTGGATCCTGTTTGTTGGCGCCAAATCTCCAGTAACGAGAGAAACTGAGAGCGTAAAGTGACAGTTCATTTCGTGAGAACTTGCAAGTTTTTACTGGAGAAATTTGGTCCAGTAACTTTTTGCCAGTAAGAAGAAGAACAAGAAAAACATATGACTGGTTGCCATATGATCGACTGCAGAAAAATAAATTTTGTAAACATTTGTGTAAACATTTTGTACATTGTGCGTTCGCGAGTTTGCTGACCAACAACCGTCTTGCTCAGCTTTACTTGCTGCAGCTGAAAGGAGCGCAACGAACCATCTGCCTTTTGCATTAAATATCTGATTTTACTTAAGATTCCCTACAGCTTCAAATCTGAAACGAAACTTTTAGATCAGCTGTTTCGTTCTATAATCCTCCTGTTTACACCCTTTTTACTGTGTATTGTGAGTGGGCCAAGTCCCAGTGGTGTAACCAAGAGTTAAAACTTGCAAATTCTTACAAATTGCTGTTTGTTCACTTTTTTGGATAGTTTCATTTTTGGGAGCGTAAGCTCGCTTACTCTCCTATTTTTTACTGGAAATCTGGCCAAACAGACCTAATATAAAAATTTGTATTTGAGATGGTGAAGGCTTATCATAATAAAAAGTGTTTACCCATTTTTGTTAATGTGTCCAAGTTCGTATCTTTGGATTAACTTTGGGCGAAAGGCATTAATAGTTTTGGATGTTGACGTAGGTATGAACGTTTAGGCACACGTCTGTTTCTAAATTAAGACTGCCTAAACATGCTCATTGCATTGCTTCAATTTGTTCCTGAATATGTTCAATTTCACATCCACAAAATAATGTTTTTCATACTTTTACAAAAACCGTAATGCCGCATTTTTCGTTTCGCTTTAAAAGGGTGTGGAACCTCAAAGTTGTTTGCAGGAAATAACTGATCAGCCATCATTATTTTAAGAAGAAATATATTTAAGTGTTATATATATATATATGCTGCGTACAAGTTTTATATATTACAGAATCATGTTAGTACTTCACTGGGAGTACTTTATGAACGTGTGGCGGTTGCGACGCAAATCCCGAATAACGTATGCGGTTCCAATAACGTATATCGGCAACCCAATATGCATGTCCCGTTTTGGGGACGCGACCATCACAGAGCATTACTTCTTTAACTGTCGGGAGTTCGAAAGAAGTAGGAAGCTCACATTGGGGAACGATGTACTTTTTTAGGAAAACCCATAAGTTATGTGGAGTAAATAACCCTACTTCCTCACGATTTTTTTATTAGCTCGAGGGAATCGCAACTCCAAACATATTCAACTTAATTTTAAGCGTAGCAACTGGAGCTGCATAATAAGTGTTTGTGAAATACATAAATTCTTTTAGTGATTATGCAGTTTTAAACTATTGACCCGCTCATATATGAGGGTTAGCGTTGCGTATGTGAAAGAATTAAGTCGAATATTCACACAATATAATATATAGTGGAATATTCTTATTACAGTATGTTTTTAAGTATACCTGTATTATATTCGTATACTAACATTCGATTGCACTAGTCAGAATCTTTGGTAATGCGGGCTATTAATGTTATGAGTATAAACTAGAGGGATGTCATTTTGCGGATCCGCATACGTATGTAAACATTTTTAGCAAGCGGCTACGGATGCAGTTTTTAATGCCTATTTATTATTATTTTTCGCTTTTATACTATCCCTTTTCATAATTTTGTTATATTGTTGATGTGTAAACAAATTCTGTTTGTGCAAAAATATCATTGAATGTGAAAATACAATGTTGTGCCGAACTAAAAGTATTTGCTTTCTCATATTTTATAAGGTTCTTTGAGCATACATCATTGTGAACGCATGGATATTACTAGTTTATTAGCAAGATTGACAAATTTCTTAGTGTACGAAAGAGCGACAATGTCACATCCGCAATGCTTGCGCGGTTGCGCATTTTCAATGTGGAGTGGGGTGCCGATCTTTGCGGATGCGAATATGTAGCACATATATATGGACATACCTAAATATTATTAACTGCACTTGCCATTGCTCATTTACATCCATTCACGAATAGTGCATTTTGAGAAGTTATGAAATAGAAAAACAATTTTGTGACCTGCCCAATACCATCATTCGAAAAGAAAGATTTGAAACAGCTGCATATTTCGAAATATCGAGGGCGAATGTTTAAATCATAAGGACACATGCTGACGTCATTATGGGTTAATTTTAGCAATAATGTTAATATCGCAGAAATGCATACTTTGTAGTATTTAGAAAAAAATTAAATGCCACTTTCATATCATGAATACAAAAGATCGTTAGATACTTTTTAACAGCAGATTTTACGTTCTAAACTAATTTCCTTGGCTTGAGCAATGCGTAGATTTACTCGTTATACGGTACCGACTGCTTAACGAAGGGAGGTATATTTAATTGCTGACATAAAGATCTTAAAAGTTTGGATTTGGAATAACTGGACAGAATTTAATTGTTAATGTTTATGCAAATATTTTCTTTTAATCGAGGTCGGAACCAAAAACCAAATTAGTGTTAAAGTTTGTTCCACAAAATTTAAAAATTGGGCATTAGTTGTTGTTGACTATTGTTTGCCATAACTTTTTCAATGCGGTATTAGCATCGGTATTTAAATAATTTTAGTCACATTGCTTTATTATTGTGAGGATAGTGATATATTCTTAAAAATAATAATAAATTGCACAATTATTTTCTTATAAGATAGAAAAAATTAAAATTAAAAAACAGAATTATATAACACAAATTTGATACGAACAAAGCACGCAAATATTAGTTGTAGTAGTATTTTGGCGTGCTTGACTCACTTTTCATGACTAATCTATTTTAAATAACAAATGAAATAGGTGGTTATATGATTGCAATAAAGTACAATTTTGAATTCACTTTTTCAGCTGCAAAATGATTTGGATCCAAACAATGAATTATACAATACGCAATCTCTGTTTTACTTCGCAACCCATACTTATTGGAATGTTCAGTTCTACGGCCGCTAATTTGATAAATACGCATTGAACTTGAAGCTCGTTTAAATAACCGAATTTGTCACGCCATTCATCAAACTTCGGATTAGATAAACTTTTGCTTTGCGATGAAGGTGTCAAGCGTGACGACAGTGTGCAGGATGTAACGCCCGCATTTCGTACAGGGTTAAAAATATATTTCGCTATTCGGGCAACCCGCCTCCGCTATTTACAGAAATATTTCGTGTGTGGATCTACACATCATGGAAGTATGAACAATATTTCTTTTTAACAGCTTCCCAAATGCTCCATTTTGTTTTGTTAGTTGTATCAAATTAATTCCGATTGATGGTTTAACACATTCTGTTGCATTTGCAGTTGTTTCTGTTGAAATTAATCTGATTAAATTAATCTAATCTAACCGTGACGGGCCTTTGCTGACCAGATTAGGACGTTCTCTCTGATGCTTGTAAGGTGACATAATTAGTTTACGATTGGGAGCGACCTTAAACCCTTTGAATCTCAAACAGCTTTACCTCGGTGTCGTACCAAATTGCTGGATCCACGTTTCTTAGATAAATAACACCCCAGATGTAAGTGCGGAACCACGCAGTTGTGCCGGCGTTGGCTTGGTATTTACGAATAAGAATAGGGTGCGGTACCGGAAGCAAACCCACCAGCGTTCCGTGCTGCAGAAATTTCAAAATCTCCGACTCGTCCGTCAGTCCTTTGTCAATGCATATTTTCTCCACCTGCGGTACAAGAACTTGCAACAGTCTCATAATGGTTTGCAGCGGTAGTTTGGAGCGCCACGAAACAATCCATTCAGGAGTTGGGGTCCAGTGCTCCGGCGCGGGCTTTGGTACCATTCGTATGCTGCCCTTGTGTGCTACGGAGAGACGAGATTGGTTCTCCTTCTGTATCGGAGCATTGGCAGACAAACTGGCACCGTTGTCTGAATGTCGTTCTTGCTCTGCGCTGTTGTTGGCATGAGCAGGGTTCTCGCTGTCGTTTTCGAACTGCACTATATCCAATGTGCCATCGATAGTTGGTGTCTGGCTATCATCGCCGCTTGGATGTGCTGGTTCGGGCTCGGTCATTTGCCCGATGGCTGGTGTATCCAACAAGGTCGCATTCAGTGTGCCCGGCTCGGCTGGCATTGCCGGAAGCGAACCTTCCATTTTCGGCTCACTGTGTTTGTCATGCAATTCAGTCTCCGACTCGAAATCCTCTTCGCCTACGTCACCGCTATGCTCACCGAGTGACTGCGAGGGTCGACTGGATGCGTTCAAATGAGGCACCGGCGGCAGGTTAAATTTTCCCATTTTTCGACCACTCAGACATTTGGCAATTCCAGCCATGTCCGAGGGCAAGTTGGCCATAGCGTGGAATACGTGTCGTTTGCGAATAATAGTGTACACGAGATTAGAGTTGCCGTCGAACTGGTACTGGATAATGTTGTTAAAGATTTCGAGCAGAAAGAAAACCAAGTGATGGTTGCTGGGCGCAGAGAGTAAGAACCATGGGGTACTGAACGCCTCCAGTAGGTGCAGGAGCTTTACACTTGCAACCATCGAGAGTGTTTTCAAGTACGGCGACACATTTACCAAAATGGTGAGTAGACAATCGAACAGTGGTTGCAGACGCTGATGTCCGGTGGCTATGATTTTGTGGAATACCGTTATCAGCAGATCCGCGTGCGTACCAGTGAACACAGGAATGTCCATTGGGACGGTAGCGGTGTACGGTTTGTTCAGACGTACGCCAAAGTTTCGTTCGCCTAAAGGTAAATGCCAACCATTAAGCCATTAAAAATTGTACGTTGCGTTTTCTTTACACACTTACCGGATAGTAGCAACAAGATGAAAACGCCGATGTGCATGAGACCCACCCGCGACTGGTCGGCGCGTGAGTAGTTCAGATGATAGAGGATGGGTATGAGTATGTCTAGTACGTCGGAACTTTTCAGCACAAAGTACAGGAACTTTTTGTTGTAGTCGCAAATTTTCCAGAACAGAATAAGCAATTCTTGGTGACAGTGTAGTCGCTTGGTGGAGTTCGGCAAATAGTTCTGCACGAGCGGGTTGTTCAGCAACCTGGTGATGCCCTTCAACATAAAGTGAAAATCTTCATCGCGGTGTACGCGAGACAGGTAGTTAATGAACAGATTGTCGCCGAAACCGTCATCGTAAGACGTGGTGGCCGTTGACGTGAGCTCTTGTAGCTGACGCCGTAGTTCCAGCTGGTGCTGCTGGTGCATAATCATGTCGTGGTCCAGTGTGACTATTAAAATCTGCAGGCAAGCTTCCACCAGCGGCTCGGTAGTGTCGGCGAACAACAGGTGATTGTAGGGGACGCCAAGGCCAACGGGGTCGTAGGCGCAGACCGTATTTAGAAAAGAGGTGAACAGCGGCAGCGCGTGCCGGTTATCCGCTGATGTGAAGTAGGCGATCCACCGATTCGGATCTTCTGATTGCTGTGATGTGCGGTAGATGGGTTCCGAGAAGCAGGTCAGCAGTAACTTTAATATTTCGCTACGGCGTCTTTCCATGTTTGCATTTTTTTGTGGTGAGTGGGCAAAGCCCACGCCTGCCTCCCAAATATACTCACAGCTATCAATGTTTGTCAGCTCTTCGGCCTTGTCGGGACCGGCACGACGAGTAGCCGTTACTGTGAAGTCCGGACAAAATAGCAAATCGCAGAGGGCGTTCAACAGCGACTGTGCCAGCGGCAATGTTTGATTTGCAGCAGAAGAGGGGACTTGCGGCTCATCGCTAATTGAGGTAACACTGGTAGGCGTATTTATCGGAGGTAAACTGCTCCAGAAGAAGTCACGCCATTTTTCGTCTTCGAAAATGTAGGGCAAGATGCGAATCAACAAACGCACGCAATTGAGCACGCATTGCTGCTCAACCTGGGTACGACAACTGTTGTCAACCGCTACTGCTAGTTTTTCCACTGCCTTGTAACAGAGTGTCGCCAGATTTGAGGGATTGTCGGTACGTATGTTACGGATTTCCGCTGCTGTAACCAAGGCGAAGACATCTTCAAGCGAGGTCTGGTGACCGAGCCAGAATTGGTCCCAAAACTGGTCATCGGTGTCGTCGATCTTTTGGTTTTTTTGAGTAAGCTGTACAATGGCTTTGCGGAAGTTCAATTTGGAATCAGAGTTCCCCATATTGCGTGTCACTGTGGGAGCTTTGACGCAGTCAATCGAATGCTTCGTACGGGATTAGGTGGGTAGTGGATAAACCTTGTGTGAAAAGCCAACCAATCTCAATAAGGTCACTGTAATTCCTCGGAAATTTTCACTTCTCACTTTCCCGTGGCAATTGGCAATCACCATTAGAACTAGCAACCACCAACGTATCTAAAAGAAATGCATCGTACTTGTCACGATGTGCAGGGTGAGCCAAAGGTTGCAACTACTTAACACTAAAATAAAATAGTTTACGGTGATCATACATGTACGTTTCAACGCCAGTGTTGGCAGGTGCGAGTTTTGTGTAGCGGCAAAATTTGCCAAAAATTTTAATATAAACAGCGATTATAACTTCACAGATAAATAAATCGAAAATTAATGGAAATTAATTTTGTATAAAGAAGACCATATGGGCATATTCGGTTTAAAAAAATTAGATTTTGCTGCTCTCAAATCATTTAGACAAAATCGTCTAAAAGCTTCGATTCTTAATTTTTATTTTAAGAGCGAATCTTGGTTGCAACCGCTCTGGCTATTCAGAACTGGGATTGAAAGCCCTACGTAGTATAGCCAGAATGCTATTCTTCGGCACGGACGTGTTCAATGTGATTTATAGTATCACCCTGTGAATATTCGGAGCTGTGTTTACATTGCATAGGGTTGGAAAATTTAATTGCTTGAACAGCTGTCATTCCTCCATAAACGAAACGTCATCACTTATTTGTCTATCGAGAAAATTTGTCGTCGTTGCGTGGAAAAGTAGAGAGAACTCTTCTAAATTAATATGTACGAAAATATGGAATAATTTTTGTAGTGGAACAAGTCAAAGTTCGGCATCAGCAAACAACACGAAATACAACAATTCGCCTGCACCTCAAGAGCCGCAACGGAAACATTTTGTCCAATCCGGATTGCACAGAAAAGAACAACTGGATCTCTGAAATGGCATTACCAGGAAATGGAATTTTTGTTGTACGCGGGGAGATGTCGACACTAATGACGGCAATGCGTAGAGGATCGCGCTGGACCTCTTCAACTTATGCGGTAAGTGCGGATGCGATGGTATGTACTTCTGCATCTTCTGCGTCCAGCATATGTTTTAGCGGTAAGAATCATTATTCTCTATTATCAACTAGGACGACGAAAAGGATGGACTTTTAAAGCTGTTTGTTAACCTTAAACAAATTCTAAATCGCATTGAGGACTTGCGCTTGATCGACCCCAATGTCTTTCTGGCCCCCTTTTTGGAAGTCATTCGAACGGATGAGACCACGGGTGCGGTTACCAGTCTGGCGCTGACAGCAATTAACAAATTCCTCTCGTACGGCCTAATTGGTAAGTGCAAAAAAGGGATGCGCAAGTGCAAATGCATCGAAGGCCTTTATGCTTGTGGGAGTCCCTACTTATGATAGCAAATCGGGCAATTTTTAGGTTAGGAAATCTTCATACGTGTCGTTAAAATGGAATCGGCGTCACTTTCGTATGCATCAATACATATAAGTACGTTTGCTACAACCTATAGAAGTGCTTTTCAGGCCATTTTTGGTATATTGGTATAGTTACAATTTGTAATTTGTGGCAGTAGTTCTAGTTTATATGTTGGGGGTGGCCATGATCAGCACCAATAGAAACCGAATTTAACAGGTTATAATAAAACATTGTACGGTAAATGTTTGCCAACCCCAGATTTAATATTAATCATAGTTGTTCGATAATCAGAAAATAATCTATCATAAGCATTTTGTTGTAGAAATTCAGGTCATTTCGTAGTATTACTAGAGAAGGCAAAAAGTATCTTTTATCACCAGTTAGCGTTACGGCTCCGGGTGAGGTTTAATTTATTTCCTCCAAATATCTTAAATTAAAGCAGCATTCCTCCAGTTTTTGATTTTCATAGTGTAAAAGCCCATTCAAAAATTTGTGGATTGTTTTAAAATAATTTGTTGACACATCGGGTTTAATTTGCCTAACTTTTTGCTTATATAAAAAATCGATTAAATTTTTAAAATAAAAACTTCGCACCGGAGCTTTTTTACTATATACAATGCAGTTAAAATGAAAATTTATGATACATATAATAAAAAGTTAAGAACAGCAATCATAAGTACTTTAGTTGATGAAATGAAAATGTAGTGGATTAGATCTTGAATGTTTTTAATTTGCATGTCTATTTCCCTTGGGCGTTGTAATTACATTACGTTTTTAATTTATTTACCATTAAAAAAGAATGCATGCTAATTTTTAACTACTGATACGAGCACAGCAGCCGCTGCACAAACTATAGAGAGTGTACACGTACAAGGTGGATAGTTGCGGGAAGCTCGGCACAAGTCCCCTGCCGAGCTGCCGAGCCAGTTATCCATACATAATTTGTTGAGGAGTTTCTTAGCTTCGTTGTTTTGCAGCAAACTGTATTGAGTAATATACCAGAATGAATATTCCGTAAGTGAAATCACTGTCACAATCACTATCAGAATTCAGATCACATCAATAGCCTCGAAAATATGGATACTTTCAATTATGTACAGCCTACTAACTACTTTGTTGTTTGCTATGTAACTTTGATTTGTGTGCGATATTCGATTACTTTGAGAAAGTCTTTTACCAAACCATGATATTGTAACAAATTATACCAAAAGCTGAGATTGAAAATTTTGCATAACTTATTTATAAGAGCTTTCGTTGTTTCCCTTTGGCTAGTAGCCCATTGAGCTTTCCAACAAGTCAAAGTGCCCTTAAGCTAATTGAATATATAATTATCCGCAGACTACAGATAATCTTTAATGTACAGCATCATCATAAAGATATTTATTGCCGGGCTTGTATCAATGCAATTTTTCCAGATCCGACTTCGGCTAATCTGGCTGTCACTGTTGAGAATATTGTTGACGCTGTTACGCATGCGCGTTTTATGGGCACTGATCAATCATCAGACGGCGTTACACTGTTCCGTGTGGTGGAGGTGTTGCATACGCTCATGCGGAGTCCCGAGGGCTCCGCGCTCACCAACGAGGCGGTGTGTGAGGTGATGCTGAGCTGCTTTAAGATTTGCTTCGAACCACGTCTCAATGAGCTGCTGCGGCGTTCCGCTGAACAGGCACTCAAAGATATGGTGCTGTTGCTCTTCATCCGCCTGCCTCAATTTTCGGAGGACCGCAGTGGACCGAGTGTGCTGAAAAAGTTTCAGATGATGGCCGCATCTATGGAACAAAACAAGAAACAAGGCAAGAAGCAATCCAAAGCTGTTCAGTCTGTCGGTACACTGAAACGCAGCAACAGTGACCGCAGTGATTTGGGAAGGACAGAGGAGTATAAAATATCTGGCAACACTGATCCACAAAGTCCACATATTGGCACAGTTGCACATATGAAAGTACCTCCTTTAGCCACTACACCGGCCACTCCAGCTGGCAATATTCTCGATATGCAGGGCAAAATAACGCAAACGCCTACGACGACACTGGACCCAGGAGAGGCAGAGTGCAATGAATCGAAAACTGGCCTACAGCAGAAGGTTGCAGCGCCACAGGCCAGTTTGCACGTGCCAACGGTTTCGGTGGAAACTGCTGCCGCTTCTATAGAGAATTGCAGTGATAACACGCTGAAGCCACAATCCGAGGACGGAGATAGCCCCACAAATGGACACAATAACTTAGGTGGGAGCAGCGAGTATATTAACTCGGTGGGCGTCCGATTTACCCAGCAAAATTCTATTGACGGTTCTGAAGGAATGACACCGTTGCTACCGTACGGGTTGCCCTGTATTCAAGAGCTATTCAGGTTCCTGATACTGCTGTGCAATCCGTTAGACAAACAGAACACGGATACAATGATGCACATGGGCCTTAGCTTGTTGACGGTGGCTTTCGAGGTGGGTGCGGATAACATTGGCAAGTACGATACGTTGCTTGAGCTAGTCAGAGACGATCTGTGCAGAAATTTAATGGCGGTAAGTCTGAGTCAATGCAAATAATTCAACCTCTTGGTCTTCTTTACATTATATAGACAAATTATCTATAACTGCCAACATTTCATTACAGCTGATGAATTCTGAACGCCTTACAATTTTCGCTGCTGATCTGCAGCTGTGTTTCCTACTCTTTGAGTCACTTCGTGGTCACCTCAAATTTCAAATGGAGGCTTATTTAAGGAAGTTGTCTGAGATTATAGCCTGTGACAGCCCAAAAACTCCATATGAAATGCGCGAATTGGCACTAGACAACTTGTTGCAGCTGTGGCGCATCCCTGGATTCGTGTCCGAACTATATATAAATTATGACTGTGACCTGTACTGTACCGACATGTTTGAGAGTTTGGTCAATCTGCTGTCGAAGTATACATTGTCAGCAACAAACGCCATTTACAGTACACACATTATTGCGGTAGACTCGCTGGTCTCGGTTATCGAAAACATCGAGCAAAATTGTGCTGCCGCTAAGAGTGTGGATAGTGTTAGCGGCAGCGCACCGGCACTATCGTCCAATCGACACTCGCGACATAATTCCGAGTTGGAAGGCATAGTTATTGATTCAGCGAATGCAAATGCAGTGCATGACGATAGTCGAGTCTTGGTGGAGAACATCTCAAAATTTATCAACAGTTCGTCTCGTCTACGCTTGGGTGCGGGCGGCATTGCAAATGCAACAATAACGCGCGAGCATTTAGCGAGCGTAAAGCAGAAAAAACGAATTCTCACACAAGGCACCGAGCTGTTTAATCAGCGGCCGGACAAGGGTATTTTGTATTTACAAGAAAATGGCATACTGGGTGCGCAGCTCGATCCCATGGAGGTAGCAATGTTTTTACGTGAAAATCCTGGTTTGGATAAAAAGATGATTGGCGAATATATTTCAAAAAAGAAGAATGTGGATTCTAAGATACTTATGAATTTCGTCGACTCCTTCGACTTTTCCAGCATGCGGATTGATCAGGCGCTGCGTTTATATTTGGAGACATTCCGGTTGCCGGGCGAGGCACCGTTGATTTTCCTCGTTTTGGAGCACTTTGCAGATCACTGGCATGTAAGATATTTGACTTTTGACACTGTGAATTATCCGGGTAATAATTTCTAATTACACGTTAGAAGCAAAACGGCGAGCCCTTTACCAACACCGATGCGGCCTTCAGTTTGGCATACGCGATTATTATGCTGAATATGGACCAGCACAACTCGAACGCCAAGCGGCTAAACGTTCCAATGACACAGGAGGATTTTCTTAAAAATTTGCGTGGCCTTAATGGTGGCTCAGACTTTGATCAAGAGATGCTGTCAGCAATTTTCAATGCTATTAAGTACGGACGAACCATTTTAATTAGATACATTTGACATTTTTGCTTTTCTATAGGAATGAGGAGATTGTTATGCCAGCGGAGCAAACGGGTATTGTGCGTGAAAATTACCTGTGGAAGGTGTTGCTTCGACGTGGAGTAAATTCTGACGGAATTTTCAAATACGTGCAGGATTCTACGTATGACCTGGAAATATTTCATATTGTTTGGGGCGCTTCGCTTAGTGCTTTAAGTTTAATGTTTGACAAGAGCTCCGAGAATGGTTATCAGCGCATACTTACAGGTTTAGTTAAATATTCATATTTACTTACATAAATGTAAATACTTGCCTTTTTTGCTATTATAAAGGCTTCACTAAATGCGCCAGCATTGCAGCGCATTTTAATCTTCATGAAGATTTTGATGCGCTCATCCTGACACTCTGCAAGTTTACTACGCTCTTGAGCACGACGCAACAGGAGGGTTCTTCAATGTCTCATACGGAAATTGTGCAGTCAGCGAATTTTGGTGTCAATATCAAAGCTCAGGCTGCTATGCGTACGGTTTTTGCTTTGGTGCATGACTACGGCGACTGCCTGCGTGAGGGCTGGAAACAAATACTCGACTTGTTCCTGCAGCTGTTCCGGCTGAAGCTCTTGCCCAAATCTCTAATTGAAGTAGAAGATTTTTGCGAGGAAAGCGGCAAAACACTGTTAAAATTAGAAAAACCCAGCCAGAAGCAAGAAGCTGGTCTCTTTTCGAGCCTGTATTCTTACTTGTCCTCGGAAGGCCAGCGTGAACCTTCTTATGATGAACAGGAGCTCATAAAAATGGGCAAGAAATGTATTAAGGAATGTCAGCTGGATCAAATGATTCAGGAGTCGAAGTTTGTGCAGTTAGAATCACTTCAGGAGTTGCTTAAGAGTATACTGGCGCTAATCAAGCCTCCCAGCTCCCATAAGTTCGAGGGTGTACCCTACGCTGAGGATATTGTGGTCTTTTGGATGGAGCTGCTTGTAAAGGTTGTGGTTCAAAACCGCGATCGCATGATACAGTTGTGGCCGGATGTGCGCGACCGTATCTATTTGCTGTTAATGGGTGCTACTTCGTATGGCTACGATTACTTACTAAATCGCAGTACGGTCGCAATATTAAAGCTTGCCATTTACCTTATGCGTAACGAGGAACTGTGTCCTGTTGTGTTAAAGTCGTTGAAAATGCTGCTGGCTCTGAAACCCGCTATCATACTGCGAATATCGCGCCAAATCTCCATTGGTGTTTATGAACTACTAAAGACTTCGGCACAGAACATTCACTCGGAGCAGGATTGGAAAATCATATTTACGATTTTAGAGTGTGTGGGAGCTGGCGCTTTGCCGCCTGTGTTCGACAACAGCTTTCTACCATCAACGATAGAATTTGGCACAAAGTCAGATGGGGCACTTAGCAGTGAGGAGGACTCTGGTTTGCCGGACCGTGGTTATATTTCCGATTCAGAAATCACAAAACAGCAGCAATTGCAGCAGCAACAACAAAGCACAGTACAGAACTCAAACACAAGTAGCCCCTTTCCTTCGAGTCCCACGGCGGAAAATTGGATTCTGGTAAATAAAGACACCGATTTGTCAACACTTTCCAGGTGAGAAGACTACTCATATAGAAGAAATTTAAAAAACTTATTAAAAAATACTGTTCTATTTATTTATGTAAAATGTGAATTTTTGTTTGCATTTATCTTCAGGCCTCAGTCACCACCCGTTACATCCTTAGTGCCCGCCGTATCTGCGCTGGTTTATAGCTGCAAATTGGGTGAACATTCGCCAATTTCTCTGTTCAAATGTTGGGATTCGTTGGCATTTATTGTACGCAATGTCGCTCATATCACGCCGTATAATTTCGAATCGTGCGTACGTTGCATACGAACGTTTGTGGAATGTTGCCGCGATGGCGGCATTAGTCAGCGCAAGAAATTTGAAGTTGAATTAGCGGCGAAGTCGAATAGTGCCGGGACGACAACGCAGAAGAGGAAGTCCGCGAGTAAGCGCATTGACCGTGAAACGCAACGCAAGGTGGCTGGTGGTGAATATCATACAGCCGACGGTCGCACCAGCGCAGCAGATGAAGATTTGTGGCAACGTTATGAAACGCTCTCCATTCAGTTGGTCGACCTAATGTACACTTTGTACACGCGTACAGCGCAGATCTTCCGCTGGTGGGCGGAGGAGGGATGTGCGGTACCTCAGTGTTCGGCCTTGTGGGCCCAAGGGTGGTGCCCTCTGCTTCAGGGAATCGCTCGGCTGGCTATGGATCGTCGACGTGAAGTGCGCACGTACGCCATTTCGTGCCTTCAACAACGCGCTCTCCTGGTGCATGACTTGCAGACATTGTCAGGTGCTGAGTGGGCGGCCTGCTTCCAACAGGTGCTTTTCCCTCTGCTTAATGAGTTGCTACCTGAAAGTGCATCGGTCGCGTATCTGGACAATATGCTGCTGGAGGAGTCGCGTATTCGTACCGCGACCATTATGTCGAAGGTTTTCTTGCATCATCTGACCCCGCTGATAGAACTGGGCTCTTCTTTCAACGCATTGTGGATCGATATTCTGGACTACATCGATAAATTCATGAAGGTCGGCTCGGATATGCTCTCTGAGCAGATGCAAGAAATTCTTAAGAATATGCTGCTAGTTATGCACTCGGTGCGGGTGTTTCACAATGATGATGGCACATTACAGTTGCCCCTGTGGGAACTCACCTGGCGACGCATTGGAGATTTTCTACCGAATTTGAAGGATGAACTGTTTCGCGATGAAGGTATATAATTTTAAATTTATACAAGAGATTAGCCAACTTTACATATGCATCTTTGCCCACCCTTCCTCTGTCAATAGGTGTAGTGCTCGAAAATTTGCAAGTTGTCTCTCAAATTGCTATCAAAAATATCGCGAGCTCATTCTGTGCTGAACAAGGCTTGAGGGCTCACATACCCACTGACCAAATTGTTGAAAAGCCAGCAAGATCACAAGACAAATTGAAATGCAGCGCAAACCCGGGTTCCAAAAGCCTGAACAAAATATTGAAGATCAAAGAGCGCCTGCTCCAAAAACGTTTACTGATGAAATAATAAATATCGTATGTCGTTTTAGCTAGCTACCACCACTTTGGCTTGGCAGCAGGTTCTAAAGAAAGATATACACGTTTGTATAGACATCCGCGGCAATGCATTAAATAAACTTGTAGCGAACAAGTTAAAAGGATATACAAACAAACAACGTACTTTCCTTGACTTTTTCAAAGTAGAATGAAATGAAATAAATTCTGTAATGTCAAGTTGCCATCTCGTGGCAGCCAGTCACAATCTAAACATTTGAATCGGAATGTCCCCACTCGGCCAACATCCAATATAAAAAAACAAAAAAATTCTTTTGGCAGCTGCATGCTCAGCAGAAAATTGCAAACCTCTAAGTAAAAAGAACTGCTTATGATATAGCCTCCCTTTCGCCGTGTGAAATTGACTTCTACGTACAAACTTTCTCGCTAAACTTCAATTGTTTAGTACCAGTTGAATATATGTACATACATACGTATTTACATTTATGGACAGATAAATATAGACACACTTGGCTTATAATTTTTGTTAGTGGGCAAAAAAAAAACCGGAAGACCATAAAAAATGAATGGAAAATAAATATAAATTTGCCTTCAAAAAGAACGAAGTTGTACCTAAAAAGTCCTGGACAAATATATAAGAACTTTGCACAGTTTCCTAAGGGCCGAGATTTTTTCTTAATGTTTTGCTTCAAATGTTGAAGTCAGTTGCCAGAATTCACTCTTTTATTTTTCATAACCTGTCGCATCCTCTTAGGGATGGTAAAATTTAACTTCATGCAAGTTTCAGTCCAAACATTTGTTCAGTTATTTTGAGCAAGTCGGTATTTCGCCGAGTTTCCAACTGGACTAAGGATTGGTGATCGTTTGGGACAATCTAACTTTCGTCTGTCCATAAAAGAGTTTCTCCATTTAATGATTTATAGCGAACTATATCCTACTCAGCAAAGAACAGTTCTGGTGCATTTTTTGTCGAATCTGGTGTCCATTTAGCTACTTAACATGACCCTCAAATGCATAGATCCGCCTCGAGGCGGGGTAAAATATCTTAAATTTAACCCCGACATATTTTTTAAACGACTCCTAAATTCAAAGTCTTTTTGCTAATAATTAGTAGACATTTTTCCAAAGTGGTTTTTTGTTAGTTATCTGCGTTAAAAAGAAAACTATGCTTATTACACAAACAAGAAAATGAATCATATTTGAGGATTAATTTCAGAATTTTAGGTTTTTTCAAGTGTTCTTAACGTAAAAACGTTATAATTGTAAAAATGGTATCCAAGACAATCTACATTACTTTGAACTCGGTTAAAAGATATTAGTACACTTGTGTGTATTTTCAGGTAGTCGTGCTCAAGTTATGATGCCAGCGACATCGGCGCCCCCAACCAACGTCAACCAGGTGGGTGCGCATGTATTAAACCCTCAAGCATCAACAATTGTTGGAAATGAGCCAGAACTAGATTCTCAAACGAGAAACGAGCTGTTGGCCACGATCTTACCGGCAACCGACTCCCCTAGAAGCAATACCATGTTGCAGTCACCTAGTAACACCGTAGTAGCAAATTCATTACTTTTTCAAGAGGTAAGCATGATTCGCTTTGTCATAGTCTTACATTTTTATTGAAGTTTTTCGGTATTGGAAAACAGGCACCAGTATCACAAAACATACCCTTGCTGGTGGCTCATCCGGCTCAACATCAAATTCAGCAGCCAGTGCCACCTAGGCAGCACCAGGAGTTGCTACAAAATTCATCTGCAGCCATTTACAATCAAAACAAAGTCGTAAACACATTGTATCCAGCACCAGGATTAGCGTCGGAGCCACCTGTTAGTGTGCTGTCGGCAACCTCACAGTTGGCTAGTGAAACTGGAGAAAGTTTGCCTGATCTAATAAACGATGCATCGAAACTGTCTCACCAACATGACACATCTGGTGGTACCAGTTTAGGAGCACAAGAAATTGTACAACCTCTAGAAGAGCAGACAGAAACGCCTTCGTTTGCAATGTCCACGCTGATTAATAATACCGTTATGAACAATACATACAACAACTATTCATTTTCCATTGAATTACCGGAAACACCGCCTATAATGCCTTTCTATTCGGGGGTCCAGCAGCAAAGTGAACAGCCAGAACAAAAACTCTTACAACAACCAGAAACAGTTGGAGCCGAACAGGAGGATGTACAAAAACAACAACAGGGTTATCAGCAGTACAAGCAATCCGTGTGTGAGGCTACTGGCTCATTAATACCACTGGACCCAGCAGAGAAGATGGATGTTAACGTCAATGTGCCAACGAATCGTCTCTTAGCTAGTAACCAATATCTCGGGTTACAAATAAATCAAAATCCTGCCATTGTTCGTAGCTTTGCTCCACTTTCTCTGCAATTCCAATCATTGCAATCTGGCACCGACATCTACCAGGAATACATGTCAAATCCATACAACGCAACTTTGCAGCAAGCCACAACAGTGGAGAATCGGCAGCAACTGCCACATCAAGATCAATCCAATCTATACGCATCGCCCGCAAGTTATTTCAGTACGAACGTAGACCCGAATTCAATACCGCCGGGTTCAGAGATGCTATATGGACAGCCGTAAAAACACGAACTCTACCGCAATCTTTTGCAATCAGTTAAGCGACAGCATATTATTTTGTAGACTAGAATGAATTGGTTATGTCAATTTTGCTATAAGAAAGTCGACATTTGTGTTTTATGTATGCATTGAGTTCGAGTTCTTCCCCGCATTGTTTTTATTATTATTAGAAACGTTTGACGTGACTTGATAGAATACAGTTATGGCTTTTGAAAATGTCTTAACATCGAATTTTCGATGAAATTTGGAATTGTGTTTTTAACGTTATGAACTTCATAAATAATTGTTTTATTTTCTCACATTTTACATTCCGTGGTTTATAAATTTGATAGCAGTCCTAATGCATGTCTAGAAAGCTGAACACCAGGGGCAATAGATCTAATGCCAGCGGAAAGCTCTTTAAAACATACGTTTAGTTTTTACAATAACTTATTCTTATTCTATGTGAAATTTATTGTAAATAATATTTAAAGAATATATATATATATGCAAGTTAACTTTATAACGTGTTGTTGTAAGTCAGTCGTAGCACATGCTGCAAACAATTTTAACTCCAAAAGTTGCGATCGATAGCGGATTTGATTTGCTATAATTCAAAACTTCGCCATCTAACTCTACCGAAAAATTGTTTCGTGCTTTCGGTCGTTCATTTTGAAGTTCTGCGGTTACACTTATTTTCGAGTGATTCTATTTTGTTGTATCTACATTATTTCAATTTGTAACAATAATAAATTATGCAAATGCCCCTTAACATGCTCGTGTAAATTGAATTCGGCACTTTAATTTTTCTATTTCGCGGTGTTCGTGCAGACTAAAAAACTAATAACTTGGGCTGGCTCGTTAGTGCCAAAGGGATAATACTGAGTGCTTAATAATGACGCAACTTTACGACAGGAAATGTTGCAACTACGTATTTGTAAACAAGAATTGCAAAACTTTCAGAAGTCATTAGCGTCGGTTGGGATTTAACATTTCGATAGAATCTGCCACTTGCGTGCATTCTCGTATCAAGCTATAAAAACTAAATTTTTCGCCTGGAGTTCAGTATAAAATCACGATCATGAAATCTAATCGTTTAGTTGGGTTGTGGCTGCTATGTCTTTCTGGAGGTCGCGATTGGAAAATTTGTTGTTTTTACTGGTGCTATTAGTATGCGGGGCGAATAGTTGGGATGCAGCGTATGTAACGGGAAGGATTGTCGTTCCTGTAGCTCATTTGACGCAAGAACTTCTGTACTGTGTATGCCAGCGCTGTTATGACCATCGCCTGGACTTTATGCTGCAGAGTGTTCAGCAGGAAAGCTTGCATCCTCAGCTGGTACTCTCTACACGCGCCGATTTCGAACTTCGTCGCGGCAATCATAAACGTAACATGTACACTGTGGTATTAACCGATGATGTAGATGACCACGTCTTTGAAATTTTGGAGAGTGTGCTGCGCGGCCGTCATGCGTACATTTGTATGGTGGTGCTGTACGATCCAGTTGGGAATTTCATCGTGGTGGAGCGTGTGTTGAGGAGGCTGTTTCGTAACAAGTTCTTGAATACAGTTGTATATTTCCGTAACGTCACGTCGGGACTAAATGAAGTATTCGGTTTCGTCTATTATCCGCGCTTCACCATAGTGAACAGAACGCATTGGGTGGAGGACGGGTTGAGCGGCTTCTACCGTAAACTCCGAGAACCACTTAACGTACATCGATATCGATTTTTATCGCCTGTCCTGCAAAATGCGCCAGGTGTGGTAAGATACTTCCGCGAACGACGCTGGCGTGTTGGTGGCACTAGTTACAATATTTTGAATATGTTTGTAAGTTTTATAAACGGCTCTCTAGAGACCTACGGAGAGCCCAGCGAAGGGTTTGCCAACATGCGGCATATCCTGGATATGGTGCGCTACGGGCAGATCGATTTGACCACACATGCCTACGCACTCTTCGAGAGTGACAACCAAATCGATACGAGCTACCCGCTGCTGGTCGTCAATTGGTGCCTCATGGTGCCCATCACCAATAAAGTGTCGCCCCTGTTTTATCCCTTGTCACCGTTTGACGGAGTCGTGTGGGTAATCACCTTGCACGCATTTGCTCTCTCACTCGGCGTCAACTATTTGCGAGCCCACTACCAACCTTGTCGTTGTCACACGCACACTTTCCTCGTGACACTCTGCCAGTTTGTCAATGTATCACCGCCACGCGCTTTGCAGCCCGGCTCGTGGCTGAATGCATTCAGTTGTACTTGCAGTTTTGCGAACGCCTTCTTTCTCTCCGCTTTCTATACGAGCATGCTGGGCAGCATCCTTACAGTGACACTTTTCCACACGGAAATTAACACATTGCAGGACTTGATAGCAGCCCAACTGCCCGTGATGGTCATCGACTATGAGCTGGAGTTCCTGATGAGGAGAAATTTTGGCATGCCGCAAGCGTTTTTAAACCTGCTTCGGCCCACCAGCTCCGAGGAGTTTCACCGGCATCAGCTCAAGCTGAACAGGTCGTTCGCGTATTTTGTGACCGACGACATGTGGCGAATTCTTGACCTGCAGCAGCAGTACTTACGCCGACGAGCTTTCCGCCTCTCGGAGATCTGCTTCGGAGCATACCACCTGACATTTCCCATGGAGCCGGACTCGCCATTGTGGCGTGAATTAGAGTATTTCCTGTATCGCGTACATTCGTCCGGCTTGTACTTCTACTTTGAGTCAAAAGCCTTCGAGTATGCCATTAAAGCGGGTTTGCTGCAGCGGTTGACCGATATTTACGCTTACCAGACAGTTGGCATGCAGCATCTAAAAATTGTGTTTGCAGTTCACTTCCTAAATTTACTGATCGCAGTTCTCATATTCGGCGTTGAGTGTTTTTACTACAAAATCACCAACAAAAATCTACAAAAGTCAAAGGCCAAAGGCCGTTGGAACTGTGCAAAGGCCGCACATTTAAACAACAACATCTAATCCCTTGTTGTTTAGGGCAGCATGTTGGTTATTTTTATGAATTGTTTATAGGAAAATAACATGTTTTTCTATTTAATATATGTATGTTAACTATTTTTATTGTGTCTTTATGCATTTTTTAAGTTTAAAACATGTGGCGCGCCTTGAATCACTCCTTCAAATATCTATGGCTGTGTTATAAATTGTCGAAATTTTATTTATATATTTTTGAGCGTTTTTCTAAATCTTTCAGAGAATAAATATAAAATTATATTATAAAATACATAAATATAAAATTAATTGATTTTTCCGAAAATGTTTTGGATTTTCTGAAATCGATTTTGAAATGTGGTAGAATATCTCCTTAAATCAAGATTGAATTTAACTGAATAATTTTACAGCAGCAATGCCCACACGCCATTAAATTGGAGTTCACTTATGCATTTACGTACATAATTTTTATACTTTATTTAGACTTTATTGGAAGTAAATAAGCGACTTTTTTTGTTTTTGGTTTAAAACTTTTAAACTATTTAATGAAATCTTTTAGTTTTTGTTGTATTAAAAATAAATGCTAAATAAACAGATCTGCATCGACACTTTTTCAAAATTCCTACAAATATTTAGTTTTTTTTAATAATTAGTTCTGAACCAGGTGTTGTACGAAGACTTTAGTGGTACACTGTATGTATGTACTTAGTAGGGACATAAATACTGTTACACACGTTTTATGCTATAAAATGAAAAGAAGTGAATGTTTTGGGCTAATTTTTGTTTACATATTTATTGATATATATTGTATACAAAAAGCAAACATTCATTCGAAATGTCCGCCTTTGGCCTTCACGCACGACTTAAGTCGGACTGGCCAATCATCAATAGCCGCACGCACCTCGTTCATCGGAAAATTGGCCACAGCACGAATCAAAGCTGTCTTAAGAGAATAAATGTTGGGGTATCTTTTGTGGCATACCATATCCTCTAAAATGTCCACAATTTGTAATCGAGCGGGTTCAAATCAGGACTGCCAGAGGGCCATCCTTCAGAGGAAATAAACGCTGGTAAATTGTTTTGGAGCCAGGTTTGAGTCGTTTTAGCTGTATGGGCCGGCGCAGAATCTTGCTGGAAAGTCCACGGCTGGTTTTGGAACAAAGAATGGTTAAGTGGTTTTACAACAGCTTTCAAAACGGTTTCTTGGTAAACTGTGGCCGATGTTTTGACCCCTTGTTCGCAGAAATGCAAGTCAGTGACCCCATCGTAAGAGACACCCCACCAAACCATGACTGAAGCTGGGTGATCACCCTTTTCGATCCGTGGAATCAATTCAGATGCTTCCTTAGATGGCCGTGCATACACCCTATCATTTTACTTGTTAAATTTTTCCTGCACGGTAAACATTTTTTCATCGGTAAACACGATTTTTCTGTGCAAGTTCTCAGCGTGCTTTACCAAAAGACGTTTGCATTTTTCCATTCTTTTTTTTTTCAAAGCTGCAGTCAACAAATGTCCGGTACAGCGTTTGAAAACGCCAAGTCCCAAATCTTTTTTAATAATTTGACTCATGGACTTTTGCGAGATATTCATTTCCCGGGCCATGATTTTCTGTTTTCAGAGCGGATTTCGCTGAATTCTTGATTTGACAGCTTTAACGACTTGTGGTGTTCGAACTGTGCGCGGACGGCCCGACCGGTGGCGGTCTTTAACATCTCCAGTCTCCTCAAACAGTTTTATGCACCGGTAGACGAACATGCGACTAATCCCGAGCGGGCGGAGCGTTTTGAAAATATCGCCTTTTTTCATTTCACACTTAAATAGCGCTATAATAGCGATACGGTTCTCGTTATCTGACCACTCCATGGTGAAAGCTAGAACAATTTAGAATTCCCGGTGCAGACTAATGCTGTACAGGTTATGTTTCATAAACCATGTGGAAATAACGGGGTATGTTCAATTCAACTATTACAATGGGTGTGTTCAATGTTGTAGCAATATTTATGTCCCTACTAAGTATGTATAGGGTGTCCTAATAAAAGTGCACGATTTAATTTTATGAAACGATTATATTTTTGTTGCATTGTTATGTAGACATATTTCAAATATGCATGGAATATAATATCCCGAGGCTTTGATTTTTTTCTTTTTTGTTTTAAATACGAGCCAACGCGCAGGGGATACCCCTATAAATACGAGGCATTTCGCTGGTTCAGGAAGGATATATAGGTTAGGAGAAAGGATGTTGGGTGAAGAATTTATGGACTCTTGCCTTGAACCCATCAAGATCATAAGTGCTGGGGAAAATATCTGCAGGGAGAACATTCCACAATCGCGCTGTACGGGCCAGGAATGAACTTTCTCTGTAGTGCGTAGTGCGCTGGAACATCGTTTCGACGTGGAATGCATGGGCGCCAGTGTTCAAACGGGTTGCCCGTTGTGGTTGATAGTAGGCCCTTGCTCTTTAACGATTTTCGATGACATTTTGACAAAGAGTTAGCTCTATCTCAACGATGATAAGTTGGATCTCGGGATCACAAAATCTTAAAGAAAGAAATCCCACGGTGTTTAGTTGTACCATGTTGGCAGTTGATATCGAAATTTCAGGCACTTTTATTTCAGGCTTTTCCAACTTATGTTATGTTGGAGCTCCCAGAGCACATTGGGCCATCATTATATTCTGCAAATGATGCGCACACAATTTTCGACATGGAGACTCTGTGTCTGTTGGAAGACTGCCATACAACTGCGTTGATTTCACACATGCGCAACTTGTATAGACAGACGCTAGAACGGCGCCCTTGCTGTACATAGCCTGCTAGCGCCTTCTTTCTCGGGTCGGCAGAAGCTGTTTACATATTCCACCGCAAACCCGTTGATTTGTAATTATATATTGTACTTATATTAATATTTTATGAGTGATTTGCTCCTTGCATTAAATTAATATTATATCAAAGTAATCTCGTCATTCTGAGGTTACATCCATAATGGGGTCTGTGGAGGCAAAAACATCACGATCACCATGATTCTACCAATTCCAAAGTAAACAACAAGATTCAAAAGTCCACTGGGAAAACGTCCCTATATGTTATATTATATGGAAGACATCAATTAGACAATCAAAACATTTTGCCGCTTGTATTCCCAATAGAATACACTCTCTCACCCTTATAAATGCGACATTTACACTGTTAAGTCAACAACTTTTCTTTGAAGAGCTGTACGTTGCGAGTATAACAGCTCCGTTTTGAAGTGTTTGTCCTGAGTTGAAAAAGTTCATTAAAGCGACACATCATGAAGTTTCTCGAGCTAATAGTGGTCGCCATTTGGTTCTTTAAGTGTGTGCACTCAGTGAGAGTATGGGATAGTCAGTTTATGAAAAATATTCTTTACCCGCTGAAATCGATTGTGAAACCACAAGAAATAAATTGGTACCTGAGTGAAGTGCTGACAACCGCCAACAGTGAGCCTATTGAAGAATTCATGATAGCTACTCTTGAACACATCGGCACGACACAGATGGTGCTTACCAATAGAACAGATTTGCGACTCATCAGGACTGAAAGCAAGAAGAACTCTTTTTGTATTGTATTCACTACCGGCCCTAAGGATCCAATTATGAGGGTACATGACCTCTCCATGCTTGGGCGACACGTTCACATGAGCTTTATAGTCATGGTCGATGGTATAGACGACTTTACGACGATTAACCACTTTATGGCTGATCTTCGAGAGCGAAATTTTCAGAATACATTTCTCTACGTGCGCTATACAAATGGCACGAAAACCACAAACGAACTATATGGCTACACCATATTTCCGGAGTACAAAGTGGAGAGCCGAACGGACCTCTTTGGCTATTTAGGGAAGGGGTTCGCAAGGTACATGGCTGGTGGTATGGATTTAGAGGGATACCAATTCTATTCGCCACTTCGACAGGATTTGCCGGGTGTATTTCAGTACAAGGATTTAAGGTGTCGCCAAACTTTGCAAGGAGTTTCCTACAATCTCCTGAAGCTGTTCGTTGACTACATAAACGCGTCGTTGGTGAGTTACGAAATGCGCAGCGACAAATTGGGTGGAGATGTCATTGAAATGGATGCGGCGCTGGACTTGGTGCGGGAAAAGAAAATACCTATTTTGGCACACGCCTACGCACTGTTCAGAATTGATGACCAAATTGAAAAGAGTTACCCCACGATGGTGGTGCGATGGTGTCTGATGGTGCCTATTTGGAACAGTGTGTCAACTATGTCCTACCCGCTGCAACCGTTTGACAATGCCGTCTGGTATGCCATAGTTGCCGTATTTGCGGCATTGATTTGCATGGAGATCTTGTGGACTTTGCGGAGGGGCTCACACCAACTCATGCAGCGCATTAGCGATTGTTTCGTGGACAGCTTCTGCCTCACCATCAATGTAGCCACCGTCGGTGACATCAAGCCTCCGTCTGCCGTTGAATTAATAATATTTTGCACCATTTTCTTTTATGGATTTTTCATAGCCGCAAGCTACACTTCCTTGCTGGGAAGCATCTCCGCAGTTACATTATTTCGAGCACAAATCAACACTATGGAGGATATAATTGATGCTAATATATCCGTTATGATAATCGACTATGAGTTGGACTTTCTTCTCGCCGGAGGTCATAAGCTATCCCATGACTTCTATCGTCTGTTGCATCCCGTAGATGCAGCCACTTTCAACAACCACCAGTTGGCATTGAATTCTACCTACGCTTATTTTGTGACAGAAGAAAAATGGCATTTTCTGGAACTACAGCAGAGGTACTTGAAACAAGGAATCTTCAAATTCACTGACATTTGCTTTGGTTCGTACCATTTGGGATATGCCATGGAGCGAGATTCACCGATTTGGCGAAATTTGGGATACTACTTGATTCGCATGCACTCATCGGGCATGTTTCAGCATTATGAGAGCATATCCTTCGACTCCGCGTTTCACGCTGGACTCGTCAAGCGCTATGCTGCATCCAAAGACTTTAACTCGGCAGGAATGCAGCATTTAATAGTCGTATTCTTGATGCTAATGCTTATGCTTGTACTGAGTTTCCTTATATTCATTGGGGAGATTGTGTTGTTCAGAATTTCCAATAAACGTTTTGCAAAAAAGGTCGTTAAGTAAAGTGTAACCAAGCAGCAAGTACCAGTAAAATCGTTGAACCATTACATAAAATGTTTATTCGATGTTGACCAACATTGTACAAGTTGCTCATTTATATACATACATATATGGGGCATTTCACGTCAAGCGGACATCCCAAAAAAATGAATTTTATTTATATTCTGGTCAGTTATACTTCTAGTAGACGTGGATGTGTACACCCAATTTTTTTCGTATGATGTTTTTTTGCTGAGTTATGAGCTTCTAAAAATTGACTAAACATAAAGTAATGCATTTTTGGATGCTTATTATCTGTATCAATTAATTTGTAAAAAAAACTAAAAAGTATTGTTTCTTATAGGAAAAAAGTTGTTGTTTTTTTGTTTTTGTCAAATTCTAAATTTTAATTTTTTTTACGTATAGTAAACCGGAAGTGAAAATTTGAAATCGATATTTGAGTAACTTCGACACCTTTTTTTTTTATTTTAACATAAAATAAAACTTTAAATGTACTCATTCTCCACAAAAAAAATTAAAACGTGATCTCCAACCGTTTAAGACTTAGAGCACGTACAGTACATACACATAGCTGAAAATAATGGATTTTTACACAAAATTACATAAATTAATTTGTAAAAAAAACTAAAATTTACTAAACTAAATTCTAAATTTTAATTTTTTTTTACGTATAGTAAACCGGAAATGAAAATTTCACATCGATGTTTGAGTAACTTCGACACTTTTTTTTTAATTATTTTAACGTAAATTAAAGCTTCAAATGTACTCATTCTCCACAAAAAAAATTAAAACGTGATCTCCAACCGTTTAAGACTTAGAGCACATTTTAGTGTAAAAATCCATTATTTTCAGCTATGTGTATGTACTGTATCTAAGTCTTAAACGGTTGGAGATCACGTTTTAATTTTTTTGTGGAGAATGGGTACATTTAAAGCTTTAATTTACGTTAAAATAAAAAAAAAAAGGTGTCGAAGTTACTCAAATATCGATTTCAAATTTTCACTTCCGGTTTACTATACGTAAAAAAAATTAAAATTTAGAATTCGACAAAAATAAAAAATAAAACTTTTTTTCCTATAACAAACAATACTTTTTAGTTTTTTTTACAAATTAATTGATACAGATAATAAGCATCCAAAAATTCATGACTTTATGTTTAGTCAATTTTTAGAAGCTCATAACTCAGCAAAAAAACATCATACGAAAAAAAAATTGGGTGTACACATCCACGTCTACTAGAAGTATAACTGACCAGAATATAAAAAAAATTCATGACCTCACTTTTTTTGGATTGTCCGCTTGACGTAAAATGCCCCATATAGTACTGACAACGTTAACTGAAAAGTATAACTTTGCTCACTAAATGTTAAAATAATGACTTAATATGTATCATAAGGGGTTAAAGAGGCATGACACTCCTATTTCCAGACAAAAATATCGACGGTAAATATTTAAAAGTTCATATTTTGAACAATATCTTTGTATGGTAACCCTGTTGAAAAATGGGCAACCCACGGCCATTTTAGGCAATATGTTGTTCCCATGATTTCCAAAGTTTTTGTACGAAATTTCAGTTTCGTGTCTCAAGTTTTTCGAATACCTTGCATTAGACAGGATGGTTGGAAGACATATTAACGGACGGACATAGCTAAATCAATTCAATATATATGTACACGTCTCGATTCTATATACAGTACTTTTCGCTTAAAGCGAACTTCGAGGGACTGGCAAAATGGTTCGTTTTAACCGATAGTTCGCTTTAAACGGTTTCGTAATAAGCGAAAACATAAAGCGCGTACTTTTGAAATTGGTTCGTTTTAGGCGGAAGTTCGTTTTAAACGGGTTCGTTATAAACGAAAAATACTGTATTTAAATACATATTTATTCCTTTCAATACCAGCCTTGCTGTTTTTTATACATTATAGTTTTGCTTAGCAATTACAAATATATCGTTGCTCACCAGTGCTGAGTACAAAAAGTGCTCGAGTTGGCATGCGAAAATTGCTCGCATTTACGCTGACGCAGGACTCTGCAGATAAGTATGGTGCTATCATTTAGCTGAATGTCCCACTTAATCAGTGTATATAAGTAAGTATTTCGAGGAATGCTGTGGAATCTCAAAAGTTATAGTCCATAGAAAAACACAATTTTTTTCATTTTTATAAAAAAATAGGTTAGATATGCATTTTTCTGTCACAATAAACATTTAAAATTTTTTTTAAATATTAATTGCTTAAATATCGTAACCCCCCATGTGAAAAATTATGGGATTTCATTCAAAAATAGAAATATATAGAGACACACATATGTATGTACATATGTATACATTTTCATATTCGGCATTCTCACAATTGAATGAAGCCTTAAAAATATGTATTTAGGTAAAAACATTCAGCAGCCACACCGCTTCGCTTTAATAAAATATATGAAATGAAACTTTCCAACAAATTACGTACAAATAAATATTTATTAAACCTTATGGCGACGAACGTGGGAAACAAATTGAGAAACTCAAATGCACATACACACATATACATACATATGTATTCATAACCATCAAATCGGAATTGAGATATGTCAAGTGCAGTGACACTCTTATATTTTCCACGCAGTAAGCGCAATGTGGGGGAATACTTTTTAGACGGCAATGTGTCATTGAAATGTGTGCTTTTTAATATCTGATGTTTCAAATACTGCACACCAGTCGATGGATCGCCAGTTCATAGGTGGTTGGTATACAAAATTTATACTACAAACAGCTTGACGTAGCCATCTGGCACTGCGTCTATAAGAATTATGCTTTACAGCTTCACTGCTGAAAAACAATGAGGATAAGCATCAAGAATACGAGTCCAGCGTGAAACGCGCAGTCGAAGGATATGCTCTCATAATGCTGAATCATGCCCGATGAGTGCATGCGATACAAGTAGTACCCCACTTTCGCCAAATCGGTGAATCTGGCTCCATGGCATATTCCAAATGGTACGAACCAACGCAAATGTCAGTGAATTTGAAGATCCCCTTTTTCAAGCACCTCTGCTTTAGTTCCAGAAAATGACATTTTTCTTCCGTCACAAAATAAGCGTATACCGGTAAAAATAATTCATAAAAATCTTATGAACGGCGTAAACCTTTATTTTGAACTTTTTATGAAAAATGCATAAATTTTCTGATTTTTAAGAACTTAGGAACTTTAAGAATCAGTTCGTACATGTTTATCAACGCGTTCATAAAGTAAAGCATTGTCAAACGGTTGCAGCGAGTAGTACATTCTTGACACACTGTTCCACATGGGCACCATCGCACCACCATATTTTCAATTTGGTCATCAATTTTGAACAGTGCGCAAGCGTGTGCCAAAATAGGTTTTTTCTTTTCCCGCACGAAGTTGTGAAAATAATGGTGTAACCATATAGTTCGCTTTTTGGTTCTCGTAGAGAAGATAATTTTGGAAATTACGCTTATTTAAGTCTGCTGCAGATTGTTTAATCGTCGGAAATCGTCGTTGTTCTTGACCATGATCATCAAATTGAATCAGAAATGATGCCCCAGCATGGAGAGCTTCTGCATCTTCAAAATGATCCGATGATCCGGGACCGGTCAATACCTACTTAAAGAGTTCTTTTTGTTTTCATTCCTGGTGAGTCGGTGAGCACCATTTGCGTTGTGCCGATGTGGTCAAGAGTAGCTATCATGAATCCCCGAGTATGCTCACTGTTGGCAATTGTCAGCCCTTCGCTGAGGAACCAAGTTAATTCTTGTGGTTTAGTAAATTTGAACAACGCATAGAGTACACTTTTCATATACTGACTACAGCGGGGCCTTACTAACTGCAAGGAGTGGAAAATACAAATGGTGATAACTTAAGGAACTCCATTTTGGGACACGTTCAACTAAAACGTTGTTCTGGGCGCATAGTTGTTATATATAGTTAAATTGTTCTAAGCAAACTGTTTACTTCAATATGTGAGCAATTGTAGTTTTTGCAAAAGAAAAAGCAAACACGACAGGGATTCAAAGTATGTATCTGTTGGGAATACAAGCGATGACATGTGAATAGTTGTTTATTCTCAAAATAATAATGTGGTCAATAGCAATAATCGTTCAAGTTCATACTTACATATGTAAGTATTACCACAGAATAAACAGTATACAGAAGGCGCATCTGAAATAATTTTGCGATTTCATTTCAGACGCGGGCGGGAAGAGCAAAGATGAGGAAAATGTATGTTACCACGGCACATATTAATATTTCACCACCGCAGAAAAAGCACGGTCAGCAACTCAGGTGCAACGACCGTATCACGTTAACGTTGCACAATTCCCACACAACAGCCCAGACGCACCGTCAGCATGCCCGCGGATTCCTGGAAGCCGATCGTGCCACCAATGAGCAGAATTAAGTTAGCTTTTAGCTTAGCTTAGGTTTGTAAATCAGTTTCTTAAGGGAAGTCAATAAAGAAGGTCGAATCGACCAAGTGAAAAAATATTTTTTTTAAGAAAGTTTTATTAATAAAACTTAACTGGCGCCCAACGTGGGGCCAGGGTGATAAGTTGGTGCATAACAACACGTGAAACGCGCATCTGGATCTGATAATTCTTTAATTGCATTCAACAAAACGGCAGCCAAACGTTTGCGAAACTCTTGAGCCGCCTACCTGAACGCAACACTTCCCAGTATCGTCGCAACGCCGTGCGGAAGCCCAGCAATCATCACTGGTCCCGGAACCCCAAAAGTAGACCGAGGAAAGCGCAGGCCGCGCCGCTCATCTACTCGGAGAGGAGCAAGAACCTACGTGCGGAGGAAAGAGGCCCCCCAGTAGCCTAAAAGGAAGAAAAGGAGACGAAACCCGTCAGCCGCCTCGCCGGAATGTCTTTGTGGATTCTCTTGTAAGTTAAGGAAATTAGTGTAATTAGTGCAGGTTAAGAAAACGTGAACAAAAGTGTTAAAATCAAGAATTTTAATTGTTTAAAGAAAATTTTAACTAAAAAAGGTGTAAACAAAAACAAAAAGAAAAAGTTGTAATTTTGAGATAAAATTGAAAATAAGAAATTTAATTTAATTAAGTTGAGTATAAGTTGTATAAGAATCAATAATTACCAATAGTAACCATAGCAAAGGGAAAATATAAAACAAACGTAAAAGCATAACAAATTATAACTGAAGTTGTGATACCACAACTTATAATCGCACCTAGCTCCGAGATTCCTACGGGACCCTCCGGAAGCAGAAAGGACCCTCACCAAGATGCCAAACCCCACTCCCGATTAAGAAGAATTAATAGAAAAAAATAAAATTAGAAATTACTAAAGCAGAGATATTAGCAATATTGTTAGAGATTTGAAACAAAGAAAACAGAAGATAAGGAAAAAACTAAGAACAAACGAAATAAAGTAAGAAACAATAAATAATACCAAATAATAATACTAAATTACTCTTTATAGAAAATCCTTAAAGTTTCATTATAAAATAAAATGAGTAACCCAAACAACCTAATCAGGCCACCCGTCCTAAACGCTCCTATTATACCACAAGCCCCAAATACTTCTCCACAACCCCTAAACATGACAAACTTAAGCGAAATCGTAACATCATTAGTGACAAATATTCTACGGAATCAAGGACGGAGACTTTTAAGCAACCACGATGATTTTTCAGGAACAGATCAAACAATAAACCCCGAACACATAAGCAACCTGGCAGATTTAGATAAAATCCCCGACATAGTTAGATCGATTAGAGAATTCTCAGGAGACCCAGCAGAATTCAGTTCGTGGAAAAAGAGCGTCGAAAGAGTGCTCACAATCTACGAACCCTCTGTTGGAACGCCAAAATATTTTGGAATTTTAAGTGTAATTCGCAATAAAATTGTAGGTAAGGCAGACGCTGCATTAGAGTCCTACAATGCGCCATTGGACTGGAAGGCAATATCTAAATGCCTTACGCTCCACTACGCCGACAAGCGAGATCTTGGTACGCTAGAATACCAGATGAATTCACTCGTTCAAGGCCATTCATCTATTCAGGAATTCTATCAAAAGGTTTACTCGCATTTATCCCTCATTCTTAATAAGATAGCATGTATGGAAATAGGCAGCGAAGCATTGCGCATATTGACGCAAACCTACCGCGACAAGGCATTGGATACATTCATTCGCGGATTAAACGGAGATTTGCCGAAACTTCTAGGAATGAAGGAACCAAGCGATCTCCCTCAAGCGCTGCACTTGTGCCTCAAATTAGAAAACCAATATTACCGAACAAACTATGCACATGGAACTGTTAGAAGATTCCAAAACCCAACACCTCCACCACTACCCCCAAGAAATAACAATAGTCGCAATAACATCCCAAATCGTAGGACACCCTTTTACCCGGAGCTAGCTTACCTACCACAAGGACCACCTTTTCCAAATTACCTACCACAAGGACCACCTTTTCCAAATTACCGCCCACAAGGACCACCTTTCCCAAATTACCGCCCACAATGGCCACCTCAACCCAACTTCTACTCACAATTCCAGCGGCCAAGCAATCCACCGCCACGCCCATTCCCAAAACCTCAACCACGACCAGAGCCGATGGACGTTGATTCGTCACAACGCACTCGGAACATAAATTATATGAACCGACCACGTCCAAATGATTTCTTCGGCAAAAGACCCCCGAACGATAATTCCCCCATTCCAAATAAATTACAAAGGAATTTTCACATAAATTCCGAGACGATACCGGACTGCGACCAAGAGGAAAATCTTCAGACAGTTACCGACCACGACCAATACTTTGAGCAAAACACCACGGATAATCCAGATCATTACGATGAAGAACATCAAGATGACAATTTGCTCGATATAACCGACTTACATTTTTTAGAATGACGCACTCTTCGTTGCCATATTTCGAGACAAGAACGAAGAGTGGAAACGTAATAAAATTTCTTATCGATACAGGTTCAACTAAAAATTACATCCAGCCCTCAATTGTCCCTAATCCCATTAAAAATGATACAAGCTTCTTCGCGAAATCTATAGCCGGTGATATAGAAATAAAAGAGCACACCTTCCTAAAACTTTTCAACACAGATTCGAAACTAAAATTTTACCTTCTCCCCACACTACATTCGTTTCACGGTATACTCGGAAATGATAGTCTCAGGGAACTTGAAGCAGTGATTCATATAAAAAATGATTTTATGACAATTAAAGGCAACACCAAGATTAAAATAAAACAACTGGTATCAAAAGCCGTAAACACGATTACCATTAAAGAAAATCATATGTCAGTTAGCCAACAAAACGAGATTAACAAGCTGGTAAGGAGTTTTTCAGGACTTTTCGCAGAACCCAATGATAAACTTACTTACACAACAAAGGTTGTAGGCGAAATCAGGACGAATAAAGACACCCCGGTTTACACGCGATATTACCCTTATCCAATGTCGCTTAAAAACGAAGTAGAGACTCAAATTAAAAAAATGTTGGAGGATGGTATCATTAGACCGTCAAGGTCACCGTACAACTCACCCGTTTGGGTAGTTGCAAAAAAACCAGATTCGCAGGGGAATAAGCAATACAGAATTGTTATCGATTACCGAAAACTCAATGCGATAACAATAGCTGACCGTTACCCGATACCTCAAATCACCGAAGTACTATCCCAACTAGGGGAAAATACATTTTTCTCAGTCTTAGACTTAAAAAGCGGATTCCATCAAATTCCTTTGAAGGAATCCGATATTGAAAAAACAGCCTTCTCAATCAATAATGGTAAATTCGAGTTCACGAGATTACCATTCGGGCTCAAAAATGCTCCTTCAATTTTTCAGCGAGCCCTCGATGACATTCTTCGTCATCACATTGGCAAAACATGTTACGTCTATATTGACGACATAGTTGTATTCAGCAAATCGGAGCGTGAACATGCACTCCACCTAAAACAAATTTTCAAGACACTCGACGACGCCAACATGAAAATACAGTTGGACAAATGTCACTTCTTCAGAGACTCAGTCGAATTCTTGGGATTCATCATTTCATCCAAAGGGATAACGAAAAACCCTGCAAAGGTGGAAGCAATAGCAAAAATGCCTTACCCAAAAACCGTCAAGCAACTCCGCTCATTTCTAGGACTCTCCGGCTACTATCGCCGCTTTATCAAGGACTATGCTATGCTAGCCAAGCCCCTAACTTTACTTCTAAGAGGGGAAGAAGGACGTATATCAAAAAACAAGTCCGCTAAAATAGAAATAAATTCGAATGATGAAGGAAAGGACGCATTTAATAAAATCAAAAATTCTCTTATGTCTGATGATGTCATACTCTCATACCCCGATTTTAGCAAAGAATTCCATCTCACCACCGATGCTTCAAATTATGCCATCGGCGCAGTTCTCACACAAGATAAAAAACCAATCGCATTTATATCCAGGACACTGAACAAAACGGAAGAGGCCTACGCCACAAACGAGAAAGAGTTTCTCGCAATAATATGGGCCCTAAATAATTTTAGAAACTATCTCTATGGCTCAGCCAAAGTTAAGATATTCACTGACCATCAACCTTTGACTTATGCGTTAAGCAACAAAAACAACAACGCAAAAATGAAACGTTGGAAGGCTATCCTGGAGGAGTACAATCACGAACTCCACTATAAACCAGGCACAACCAACGTTGTAGCTGACGCCCTTTCAAGAACACCACCCGAACAAATTAATTCCTTGTCCATAACCCAGCATAGTGACGAAAGTTCATCTGATAACCTAATTCCGAGCGTAGAGGTGCCAATAAATGTTTTTATGGGGAAAGTTCAAGACATTTACCCAACACAATTTAACAACTACAAGATTAGATTTTCACAGCTCGAGGTGAAAGATGTAACTAACGAAGCCGAACAAAATGAAATTATAATCACAACCCATAAAAGAGCGCATAGGAACTGCCGCGAGAATAAAATACAGATCCTTGAGAACTTTTACTTTCCATCAATGACAAAGAAAATAAATAGAGTAATTCAACAGTATGCAAAGAAAACAAATACGACCGTCACCCCAGCAAGCCAGAACTAGGCGAAACACCTATACCCCAATACCCAGGGCAGATCCTGCACATTGATATTTATATGACTGACAAGAATATAGTACTGACAGCAATTGACAAATTCTCTAAGTACGCGCAAACTAAGATTCTTAAGTCCAGAGCAATAGAACATGTCAAAGAACCACTGCGCGAACTCCTTTTTCAATTCGGCGTGCCTGAATCAGTGGTCATCGATAACGAAACATCCCTTAACTCTGCCACCATAAAATTTATGCTTGAAGACATCCTTAACATCAATATTTTTAAAACACCGCCCTATACAAGTTCCGTCAATGGGCAAGTGGAACGGTTTCACTCTACCCTAACTGAAATAATGCGATGTTTAAAGGCAGAACGAAATTTTAGTTCATTTGCCGATCTCCTTGATAACTCAGTTTACGAATATAATTTTACAGTGCATTCCGTTACTAAAAAGAAACCAATAGAAGTGTTTTTCGGGAGAAGAGTCTCCACAGACCCAAGCCAATTTGAAAAAGCAAGGGAGGACAACATTGCAGCACTAAAAAACAAACAAGAAAAGGACCTCTTATACCATAATAAAAAACGAGACCCCATAAGAATATTTCACCCAGGCGAAATCATTTACGTCAGAATCAACAAAAGGTTAGGCACAAAAATTTCTCCGAAATTCAAGAAAGAAGTTGTAAAGGAAGATAAAAGTTCAACCGTTTTGACAGAATCAGGAAGGATAGTCCACAAATGTAACATAAAAAACCAAAAAACTGAATCTCCCTCTTTTCAGGACCCTCCTCATCCACCCAACCATAGCGACAATAGAAATATATGACTACACCAGTGCACAATTGGTTACAGTGAATGGCGGACCAGCAAAAATTCAGAACGGAGCCCTCAGGCTAATACACATTATTGACCTTGACAAATACGAACAGTTTCTGATGGATATACACAAATTTATTATTTCAGATATCCCTGTGGACAGCATCCTATACCCCATCCTAAAACACGAGTTAACCCAATCCTTCCAAATCCTCGACACCCTCAAGCCTACCAAAGAATCTCGAAAAGGAAGATCAATAAATATTCTAGGCACTGCCTGGAAATTTGTAGCAGGATCCCCCGATCATGAGGACCTGGAAATAATCAACAATAATTTAAATCAGCTCAATAACAATAATGATAAACAAGTATTGATAAATGAAGTTTTCAATGGAAAAATTAATAATATCACCCACATTGTTAATCAAATTTTTAATAATATAAGAAAAGACACAAATGTAGAAAAAGAAACTATAATCAATCTTCAAAATAGAATAAGATTAATAAAAGAAGAATTAATTAATGTTAAGTACGCCATACAATGGGCAAAAAATGATATACTAAACTCCTTGTTGTTAAATAAAAACGAAATCGAAATTGCTCTGAAACAACTGGAGACAGAAGAAATGCCATTTAAAAATGCAGAAGAAGCATTAGAAATTTCTAACGTAAATATACTTAGCAGGGATATGACCATTTTGTACTTGGTAAAAATACCATTAACTATAAGAGAAACTTTCCAAAAAATTATTATAAGACCCGTAATAAAAGCTAAAAAAGCTATAATTAATGTTGAATACAACAAAATATTAAAAGGGAATAATGGAATGTACGGAATAAAGAACAGCTGCGGGAGCTATAAGCGAATTGAAATTTGTAAACAGGACCAAATAATTAATATAGACAATAATACTTGTATACCTAGGATTATTAACGGTTTAAACGCAACTTGCACCATCAGCAACGGACACCACATGCCGCAGATAGAAGAATTACAACCTGGTGTATTACTACTCAATAGCTTCGATGGAGAAATTGACGCAGATGCAACAATCAAAAAAATTAAGGGAACTCAGCTCATCAAATTTTGCAACACGACATTGAAAATCGAAAACCGGACTCATACCAATTACGAGGTAACCCCTCTGCAAGCCATTCCGGCTATCCTGCAACTATCACCAACAGAAAGCGATCGAATCGACTTACTTTCACTCGAATCCTTAAAAGAGCTTCACATAAATAACACCCAGAGGACAAAGTTCCTAAAGGCAGTAGCGATATCCAACGGCACACTGTCACTCGCAGCAGTTGCGGCTACTTTCGGCATCTTCTTATTTTGGAAGAAAAACCAAAACAAAATAATCATCGCATCTAACCTGGATGCCAGCCAACCCACAACAAGCCATAGCCATAGTCTAAATAGCACCAAGGATTCTTTAAACGATAGACCAACATACGTAAGCCTCTACAACCTACCCTACTTTTAACAACGTTCGAGGACGAACGCTCTTAAGAGGGGAAGTGTTACCACGGCACATATTAATATTTCACCACCGCACAAAAAGCACGGTCAGCAACTCAGGTGCAACGACCGTATCACGTTAACGTTGCACAATTCCCACACAACAGCCCAGACGCACCGTCAGCATGCCCGCGGATTCCTGGAAGCCGATCGTGCCACCAATGAGCAGAATTAAGTTAGCTTTTAGCTTAGCTTAGGTTTGTAAATCAGTTTCTTAAGGGAAGTCAATAAAGAAGGTCGAATCGACCAAGTGAAAAAATATTTTTTTAAGAAAGTTTTATTAATAAAACTTAACTTGTATATGGAACCGAGAGAGTAAGCGCAAGCGAGCGGAGAGCTGCTTTGCGATCCTCTCTTGCATTCTCGCATTCATTCGATGAATTGGTTTATTCTCATTTCGACAACAACACGCAATGTTGTTGTTTTCCGCAGCAAGCCAGCTTGGCTTTACTCGGGCACTTTGAAATGGTCAAATTTTGTCTGTCCGCTTCTTGTTCTTGTTTGTAAAAAAGCAAGCGCAGAGCGAGCACGTGCCGGCGAATTTGTTTATTGTCATTATCAATCGAATCTTTGAGCTGAATGGTCGTTTTTTGTTTATGCTGCGCTTAGATTAATTGATATTAAATTTTGCAAATATTTAGACGTGGTTGATCCAAAATAAAAATTTGTACAAATATATTTACAAGGCTAGTTCCAAGTATAATTATTTGTCTAAATTTTGACGTGGTTGATTCCAATTTTGAATTTTTTGCAATTGTTTTCGACGTGGTTGATCCAAATTTAAAATTTCTACAGATAATAGTAGAATTTATAATTATTTGCCTAAATTTTGACGTGGTTGATTCCAATTTTGAATTGTTTGCTATTTTTTTGACGTGGTTGATTCAAATTAAAAATTTTTACAGATATTTTGACGTAGTTGATCCTTTCTGGTCATATTACCTTTGATTTGGCATATTCATTGACTTTATTAGTATACGAAAAATGGATCCGGCTCCGAGTAAAAATTTACTACCCCGGGTGGGTAAAAATTTAATAAAGTCAGGGCTTCAATGCTGCATAACAAGTTGCCGAAAATCGAGACGGATGATGAAAAACTTAAAATGTTTAAATTTCCGCCCTATGACTCAACTATGGGCCAAATTTGGCGAGAAAAATGTACCATTAAAACTAAAGAATACACCAAACCATTATTTATATGCGTTAATCACTTCTCAAGTTCTGACATTGGGAAAAATATTTAAAATCTGGAGCAGTTCCTGTATTTAATTTGGAAAATGTTGAAGAAACTTTTGAGTTTTCAGAGCCCGATTGTTCAACTAAAAAGAAACGAAAAAGTGAGTCCGTAGATGGGTATTGTAATAATTGCGAATCATATGCTAAATCCGTAAATTTTTACAGGAAGAAGTATTACAAGTATTACAGTATTTTGGCAAAATACAGAAACATTAAAAACCAGAAGAAAGTTCCAAAAAAGTCAGATGTGCTCCAACGTATCGACTCTTATAATAACGTGAGCAAAGAATCAAAGGTATTTTGTAAGCTTCTTCTTAGTTCCCGTCCTAAAGAATATACGGAAGATGTAAAAGATTTGGCTCAAAATATTTATTATGTCTCGCAGTCGACATATCAATTTTTAAGAAATAAACTAAATCTAAATTTGCCACATATCTCGACTGTTAATCGATGGGCCCCTGTTAAGTTCCTGCAGCCAGGTTTTAAGAACTCTGCTTTTGAGGTTATAAGAAAACGGTGCTTGGATTTGACCCGGAGCGAAAAAACAACATGATTCGATTAATGGATGAAATGGCAATTAGAAAGGAATTACGATATAATCCTAAATTAGATTTGGTTGGGATGGGTATGAAGAAAATGGGGTTGAAAAGACAAGCCAAATAGGAAAAAATTATGTGTTTTTATGGTCAAATCAATGTTTTCTAACTGGTCATTGGTACTAAATTACGTTGTTTCCAAAAACGGACTTTCTGCAAATATGTTAAAAAATATAATTCTGGAAAATTAAAAAATTCTTAATAGTTTTGGCATCACAGTAAAAGTTATAACTTGTGACCAAGGGTCTTCCAATAGGAAGTGCTTTTCGGATATGGGTGTAACTTTGGGAAGGCCTTTTTTCATGTATAATGATGGAAAAGTGTTCTGTATATATGATTTCCCGCACCTTGTTAAATCATTGAGAAATGGCTGGCTCAAATGCGACTTAGCTACGCCAAATGGAATTGCAAGTTTTAGGGTAGTTCAGGAACTATTTGAAATGGAACTTAAATCAACAACAAAAATGTGTCCTAAACTAACCACCTAACACATTTTAACAAATTCTTTCGAGAAAATGAAAGTAAAACTGGCAACCCAAATTTTCAGCAGGACTGTTCAGGCTGCTATTAGGACAACTGCTGAAACTATAGGTTTCAAAAGTTGCTCTAGAAAATTGGCTTTATCTACGGCCAGCTTTATAGAAAATATTGACAAAATATTTGATTGCCTAAACAGTGGATCGTTATATTCCAAAAATGCTTACAGATCTGCTATTCAACTCAACAGCTTATCACATGAGTACATAAAATTCTTCCTTAAATACCTGGATGAAATGTCATTTGTTGACAAAAAGAAAAAAGTATTTTTTCTAGATGGGATGAAACTTACTCTAAAAGCTGTTTTGCTATTAGTAGACGAGCTTTTTGAGAAAAAATCCGAAATTTTTTTTTTGATGACAAGGACATTAAACCAAGACAAACTTGAAAATATGTTTTCTATACTACGACAAAAAGGTGGTAATAATATAAATCCATCAGTGGCTGATATTAATAATATATTAGCACGCTTAATGGCCGCGAAAATTGTGCAATTGAGTTCCCACAGCAATTGTGAAGAATTAAATGATACTACTTTTGAAACGCTTTCTAATATCGTATTAAATCCCGACTCAGCTCCTGAACATAATGAAGAAACTAGTCAAAACGATGATTTCGAAGTGGATAATAATACAGCCATCCTTGCCGATTTCATATTAAATGATAATTTTCAGAACTGTTCTGAATTTACCATTGATTTAGCGTCTTTAAGATATTTTTTGGGTTATGTTGTTTACAAAATACTTCCCAAAATAAACTGTGAAACATGTGCAGGTGAATTGAGAAAAGAAGACGAGGTACTAACAGTTCCTAGTGAACTTTTCATATTTCACAAAAACTTTAACTCTCTCAAAGATTTCGGCAATCTTATTAGTCCATCGCAAATTCTATTAGAGATAAGCAAAGTACACATTTCAATTTTCCGCAGCATTTTTTGAAAAACAGCCACAAATTCTAGGCATACAAAATTTAATAAAAGTTAAATGTCAAAATGCTACACCACAATGGTTTTCCACATGTCCTGATCATAAAAACACAATTTTGGATTCTATGATCTTAGTTCTTCTCAGGAAGCATTGTTCATGGGCCTCAGAAAAGAAAAATGTAACTAAACCCCGAAAACTAAAAATCCTAAAATCGTAATAAGTTCTGGTTATTTTGACCAAACTTATTCCCACAATTGGCGGTTTTTTATCGTAGTATTGTGAGTCGCTGAGCTTCTTACAGAAATTAGCCAAAGCAAAAATTTATTCTAACTTCAGTTGTTAGCCAGCAACAACAACAACAACCACAGGCTGTCGCCTTTCCCCTGTACGCGTTTCCTCCATCACCGTGCATGCGGCACATCGCTTTGTTGGCCAACATCAACAACCACATATATGGCGCGTTACTGTTTTGTACAGCGGCATGCGTTCAATGCTTTTATCTGTTTGCTCTCCGAACATTTGATTTTGCGCTCTCACAGCTTCTCATTTTACGCTCTCGCGCTCTGTGCGTTCTCGTCCCCTTTACTGCTTCCCCCCGCATCCACAAACGGGCCCTACCGCTGGAACCCGCAAAGAAAATTTTCTTTCGCATTCTGTATATTGTTTGTTCTGTGGTATTATTCTGCGCAGCACGCTTTTAAGGAATATTCTAGTACCCTTAACTCAAAGCTTTCTTAAATCGACTTATGCGCGATTCGTTTTTTGACCTTCATCAAGAGAACGTTGTACAGTTCATACATACCAGGGATGCCAATATTTGGCTATTTACAATCCAAGAATTTTCGCGACTGAAAATCTTAATTCCGATATGCAATCAAACAATAAGTTTTTTAATGTACATACTTTTCTACTTTTATTTTAAGAAATGTAATGATAACAAAACCGCAAAATATTGCTATATTAAAAAAGACATTCAAATATCATCAGATTTAATTTTGGTTTTTTAACCGTGCGCCAATTTGCTCTTGGGACACTGAACTAAAGTGTTGACATTTAATTGGAAAGAGCCAGTACCCTGTTTATATTGTAAAGCTCCCAACTCGCCGTCCGAAACGGGACATAGACGGCTATGCGTAGTTAGGCTTTAGTCTCGTTACCGGTTGTCGTATCAGTTATTTGTATGTATCTATGTATGTAAAATTGCTTATATTATATCCACTACTTTCAGCTTGCAATAAATTTCGTGTTGGTTGTAAAAAAGCTGCTCCGTATTTGCAGTATGGGTACGTACGTATTTCATGAAAATTGAGAACATGTTTTTGGATATTAAAAAAAATTCACTACAAAAAATCATTTAAGTGCAATCTCGAAATCCTGATAATGAAAATAAATCGTGGGACTTTAGGAACCGCAAAAATATACGAGGTCTCGGGACATTTCAACTTTACTTAAGCTTGGAGCTTAAAGAAACACGTGGACTGGTTGCGAGCCATATCAAAACTTGTTTAGGGAAAGTTGTTTACCAGGGGCATAGCCAGAACTTCAAAACATTCAAGGGGGATGTGAAGAAAATGTTTGCAGCGGATTTAACCCTTTCCGGAAATTCCTCCGATATATCGTACATTCAAAATCACATTCTAAGAATTTCCAATTTTTTTTTGACAGCGAAGCACTTTTTATTGAACAGTTTTTTAAATTTTATTAAGTAGGATGTTTGTATCGTTCTGTTCAAAAATATAAATTATAATAATCGTGGTTACACAGTATGAGTGAGTTTTATAGACAACTCTCTGTAAGAATTTGAAAAACTAGCAAGTGACGGTGCGGAGGACTTTTCAAGTATGTAATACTTTTTGGTAGCAAAAAGCTTAAACTTGGTATGGATTTAGACCTTAATGGTTCCCTTTTATTGGAAAATGAACTGGAAAATGAAAAATTAAATAACTGAAACTCTTATCATTGATATAACATTACATATCTATAGAATGGAAAGTCGCACAGCTTTCTGGATCCTATTGTTATTGATTTTTCGGATACTTTAAAAAATAATTACGAAATCGATGTTAGCAAAGCCAAAGGGAACAACTAATTCAACATAAAAATGAAGAAAATGTAAACATACATAAATATGTATTAAAACCACATTCAAATTACAAATTATATTCTTATTGTTTTGTCATTATATTTTATTTATATAATTTATATAAGCTTCTATTAAAATGAAATCACGTTTTCATTTTTTTATTGTAATTGATGTTTCCTTTCAATAAAATCAATGAATTGTTCAGAAAACTATAAAAACACACAATTTCACGAATTTTTACTCTCTTGCGGACCAATGTCCTGTATATCGTACAAAATTAACTGAGCAGCAATTCTCAACGTAAACAATGTTTATAATATTGTGTCAATTTTTTTTGCTAAAATGTTTAAAAAGAGTTTATATCTTTAAGGAAAAATTTGTATCTCAAGGAAACGGAAAGGGTTGATATTAAAACTAAAAATTAGAGAAAAGTATTTTACAAAAGAATTCATTTATTTATTAAATAAAGAAAATAAGAAGATGCAGGTACATTCTTTGTTTCACAAATTAAATACTCGTAAAATCATATACATTGTTATAAAAAGTGTTACTTAAATCTTATGAAACAAAATTAAGTAGCCTGTTTTTGGCTTTGGCCATTTCGTCCAAAATTTTTTCTAGAGTAATGTCCATGCCTTAGAGTAAAGTCTCTTTGCTCATGGTGTTTCTTAAATAGTTCTAATAGGTTTTAATTTTGCTGGTGTAGTTACTGGTGAGAAGTATAAAACTTTATCTTTCATGATCATTGAAAAATGTTACGCGTTTTAAACAGTTTATAGGCAAAAAGATATTTTTGCTAGTGTGGCAATGTAGCACGCGATGTACATAATTGAAAATGTCGGCTACGCCCCTGTCAATATCATCTAGGGCAGCGGCTCTCAAACTTTTTTCCGCGTACCATTCTTGTGCAATGTGGATTAAGCTCGCACCACCGAACTTAATAAATTCTATATGACCTACATTTCCACCGAAATTGCAATAAAAACGTACTCACTTGAGAAACGCTGGTCTGCGATAAAAAAAGTCTCATCGTCTATAACGCAAGTGACGCTGTTTAGGCGTAAAACATATTTTGGGCAAATTGTTAAAGCCAAGTATTTTTTTGAGCTTCGTTTTCTGCCCACGATTCAATAAAGCAAAGATTGCGCCTTCTGGGAAAAGGACGATTGCTGCACTGAAATTCTTTGCACATTTATGGTGCTTTGCAAAAATAATAAATCTTTCCAAAGAGATGAACTATTGTTGGGCAAGCTCCGAAATGCAAACGAACTAACTTTTGTTTATTTTTATGTTTTGTTATTTGATGGTTGCAGTTGTAAGTTCAATGTTCACGTTCCAATTAAAAATATGTTGTTTTGTTGGTAAGTTTGCCCGACCAATTTAATAAATTCGGATCAACTTAGTATATTTTTCTTGGCTGGTTATATTACTATTCGTTAAATCGGTGTTAAATCGGTGAAGATTGTCTTTATCTTACATGCACACTTTTTATATGTTTAGCTATAACACAACTAAGCCCACTGATGATAGATTCTAGAGTTTTTACGTTTTTCCAAATAATATTCCAGCAATAATGAACAGCAACCGGCTGAGGTCCCGGCTGCCAAGACGATCCACGCTAACGTGAAGAATTTTAAGTTTAAGGGTTCGACCGGATACGTATCCAGAAGAATTTTGGCGTATCCCGTTCTAACGGCTGTGTGAAAAGCCCGCTCTTCCCACTGAGCCCAGAGCCCGGACTCTTGCACATTCAAAATGAAGCCATTTAAGGCGCCGAGGAAAGTGGCATTCATCTGCACTGGAAACGCTTTGAAAACCGTACCGAAGCAAATGTCGGAGAAGTGGAAATACGGTTTTTTGAGATTGCGCTGTTGCCGGTCCACAAACTTGAACTGATCTGCCGTTAAAACATAGGCGTAGGAGCGATTCTTTCTCTCGAGCATCGCTCGAAATTGCTCTCAGGGAAGATTCTCAAGCAGGGGCGCCAGCCCTGCTACTTCAGGTAGGTTCGGCCGATGCAGCTCTTCCACGCCATCCGTAGCATTAAGCACCTTTATATTGGCTTGCAGCAAGTCCTCGATGCTGTTCTTTGGCCGCGCAAACACCGGCTTTAGGTCATATGCCGTCAAAAAGGGCGCGTAGTACACCGAAATGAAGAACGCGAGCCCGATAACCAGAAGATAGAATATTAAAACGCGCACAGGCGCATTGTTGCTACGCACGCGCAGATTCATATTGGAGCAATAGAGCAAAATGGCCACGCTGTGCAGCAAATTGCGAGTGATGGAACGCGCAGAGCCGTGCCTCGGATATTCGATGTAGCGCATCAGCACGGCAATGTATATTGCCCCGAAGACGAGAGTCAGCCAGATATAGCGGTCGAATGGCCAAACGACATATAGATATTTGGGCAACTCGTCGTCCAGCGGCACCATTAGGCAGTTTTGCACCCAGTACAGAGGATAAGTGAACTGGTAGTCCTTCTTAAGAGTCGTAAGTTTGGCTCCGTTCAGCGAGATATTGTATAAGCCAGCTTCTAGGCGCTCATAGATTTCGGACATGTTGGCGCTGCTGATGAGGTCTAGCTCCAAGCGCAGCTTGTAATATTTCGCGAAATTCAAAATTGTCTGCGCGTAGGGTCCGCACAAATGAGACTCTTGGCTCGCGTTGATGTATGAATACCGAAATGCGCGTGGCACATCCTCCCAAAAAGGTGTGTGCAGAATCGGTGATTCGCTCCGTGCTGCCATTTACTCGTATTGTTCGATCTGTTGGGAACACTGTGCAATACTTTCAAATAGCCTGGGAATTTATAGGTGCTGCCATGCTGCGACTGGGTGGACAGCTGCTTTACCGTTGTGATTAAACCCAAATGAAATGTCACACCATTAAAGTTTGTGTGTTTAGCAGTAGTTCGCACGAAGGTGTCCACTTGACATTTTTCCATGCAAATTAATTTGCAAAAACTTGTGCATGCAGGTAATTTAAGGTTTTTTGTAAACACAAACAGACAATACGCTACGCTCAGTCCAAGCGACTAAATTACAATGGATAAATGACAATGATTGAAATGTCGTTTGTCGGAAAAAAATATATTTAGCATATAAGCTTCACTTATATTTCTCTTCAATCATAGTTTCTGAGCGAATTGTGTAAAATTTAACAAAATGAATTTGCAACTGAACCAATCCCATTTAGTCTTAAATTAATAAAAAATTGGTTTTTGGTTCTAGTAGAATCTTTCAAAGTACCTTTACCGGACTTTCCTTGCAAATGCATTGTTTTACAATTTTTGCATTTAAAATTCAAGTTGTTTTATAATTGTCAATATTGTCATTTAAATAGCTCTTATCGGTTTTGTGATCCAGCTTTTTGTATAAGTGTAAGCTTTTAAGCTACATTTCCCTTACACATTCTGTTTATTTGTCTATTCCACACTTGCTTTGTATTAAATCTAACATTTAATTTTAATCTTAGCTCCTGAACTGCTTGTGCCAGAAAGAGTTGTATTTCTATAATAGTTCCTACTGAAACGCACACATATACAAGTATACATATTAACACCTACTACATATTAACACCTAGTACATGTGTACCCGTTGTAAAGGGTGTTTCATGTTGCGTCTTTGAAAGGTTAAATGTTAGTTTGCACCAACCATTTGCGAACTGCTTTCAACACAGTAGGAATACCATATAGTAGTTGTGCAATAATTTCAAGAAACTGAAAGCATTGAAATCCATCGTGACATATACATACGTATGGTGAATTAAATGACGAGCAATTTGTAGATATAATATAATATGATATAATAATATGATATAATAATATGAGCACCTGTCACAAAAAATACAGCAAACTAATTTGTTCTCAGTGTTGCTGATCGCAGTGCACATTGAAGAAAGAAAGCCAAACTAATTTTAAAATTTGTCTTCTTGTTTCATAATATTTGTTGTGTGGCGCTTTACAAGTTCGACAATACAATACGAATATAACAATTCGTAAAAGCTAACGACATGTCGATATAATTTCAAAATTAAAAAAAAATTAAGTAAAATTTGATTCAAGAGTATGTATGAAGCACTCTTAGTGCTCGCTTCAGGTGCGCTACACTTATCAAACTGTTTACAGAAGAACTTGGCAAAGAAAAAGTGTCCGTTGACATATTAACAGTAAAAATTGATTCCTGTAATAGCTGTGCCAGTTTGTTTTTGTTTTCTGGTCTTCGTATATCGTTATTATAAATCGATGCTAAACAATTTAATGGAATTTTATGGGATTTAAAAATGTCACCATGTTACCATAACGTAGAAAGGCCCCAACTGCCATTTGGATGTGAAAAAGGTAGTAAATGCATTTGGTACATATGTATTGGTATATATACACATACATAAGTTGGTTTTTACTGAATTTGAATTTAAATTGAATTTTTCTTTCGGTGGTTGTCCTCTTAAAGTGAAATAATTGTCTGTGAAAAAGCTCCTGTTCGGAATCGGCACTAAACTTTAGGTGCCATCCATTTGTGCACAAATTCGCACGCACCAAACGGATGGTTGCGGGAAGTTGGGCCGCAGTCTCGTAATCGAGCTGTCGTTCCGGTTATGCATGTAACACGGTGGATGTGATTGAAAAAGATCTGCTACAACCAGCAAAGCCTTGATTTTCAAAATGGCTTGTTAGGGCGTTCTACTTGGTTTTATGTTTAAGCATCAGAATTTAAGTAATTACCAATTAACCCAAATTGGTCCCGTTTCAACCAGCATGCCGGCTTTTTCTGGGTTTGTATGTTATTCAATACGCAAATTCAATTTATAACAATTTTATTATCCAATAGATTGCAGATATAGCACTTCAAGAGAAAATCCAAGAAGGGGCAAGTTTTTAATAGTTATATTGCCGCCTTTGAATAGTAAGAACTAAAATAAAACCATTTCATTTAATTTAAAAGAAAAAAAACTCACCTTCCCGTGACAATGTTTGGAACATTGCCGTGACCAGGATTCGAACCTGGGTTACTACGGCCACAACGTAGGGTCCTAACCACTAGACGATCACGGCTATTGAAGGCTTGCCAACATGCTGGCTAACTTCACAAATTACGTTTACGTTTGCTTGCCAGCAGCTAAATTTTTTTTATGTGGAGCAGCTTTTGAAACTGCAAAGCAACAGCAAATGCCGCAACAATGGAGAAGTGAAAGGCGTCGCAATCAACTCCACACAAGGCACATTAGAAACGAGATTTGATCACTACGAACAAAACCAAAAATCGGTATGAAGCACTTGATTTTCATATTGCAGCTAAGCAGAGCAACTCACAGTTACGCTGCTCAAACGAGATGTTGAGTTAAAAATAGTATCAGGTGTACAACTTTGCTTCCGCCGTTTTCCGATAGGTGGCTGTACCGGCTGAGGCTGGTTGAAATACATAGATGGTAATGCCTTTAAAGTGAGTGTGGACAGTGCCTAACGAATTGTCATCGCCGTTTCAGTGACAGTTGTTCTTGTTTTCGTATTATTCACGCTCGAAAATGTCCGTTTATGTGCCCAATTCTCGCCATTTGCGGGAAGTTTTACTTTTCTGTTACAATTCGCAAAAAAATGCAGCTGAAGCGCATCGAATGCTCTCAGAAACTTACGGTGATGCTGCTCTGAGTGAAAGAACGTGTCGGGAGTGGTTTCAACGTTTTAAAAATGGTGATTTCGACGGCAAAACCGAATATTCACGGCGCCAAGGTTATGATTTGTATTTGGTGGGATCAGCTCGGTGTGATTTACTACGAGCTCTTAAAACCGGGTGAAACCATCACAGGAGATCGCTACCGAACGCAACTGATGCGCCTTAGTCGCGCGCTAAAAGAAAAGCGGCCACAATATCAAGAGCGACATGACAAAGTCATCCTCCAACACGACAATGCTCGGCCTCACGTCGCAAAAGTGGTCAAAAAGTACCTGGAAACGCTGAAATGGGAAGTCTTGCCCCACCCGCCGTATTCCCCAGATGTCGCCCCTTCTGACTTCCACCTATTCCGTTCGATGGCACACGGCCTGGCAGATCAACATTTTCAATCCTTCGAAGAATTGGAAAAATGGATTGCTTCATGGATAGCGTCAAAAGAGGACTCCTTTTTTCGAGCCGGGATCCGAAAATTGCCGGAAAGATGGGAGAAAGTTGTCGCTAGCGACGGACAATACTTTGAATAATACATCTGTAAGCACTTTTTCGCAATAAAGCTTTTAATTTTGGAAAAAAACGGCGGAAGCAAAGTACACCTGATATTTATACAAAATTTTGTATGTGCATAATCATGGACGTGGCTATAACTATGGGTGTGTGGTTGAGGGTTTTTGCCGATAATGCGGTGACGATAACGAGAATGAACCTCTAAGAAATTCTCTGTATTTCTAGTTTCGACAAAATATTTAATGGCGATGAGCCTGGGCCTACTGTGAGTATAAAATTTTCAAACCGAACTCTGCATTGACACCGTGTTTTACGTACATACTCGTACTATAATATACGAACATTTTTAACAACAATTATTGTATGTGTATAAATATAATTTTTTCCCGACAATTTGCCAATGAACTTTTGTTAATCGATTATAATAATTTATTTACCAATGTACAACTTAAAGTCAAACAAATTCTTCCATCTTATGTTACAAACAAAAAGTCCATATACAGTGCAGAGCCGAAGAATTATGAACACCGCCATTTTGAACGTAACTAAGTTGACTTTGTGTTTTTTCTCGATTAAGTTGAATCCCAACTATTTTACACAACTGTCTTCTTATATTAGAACTGGACAAATATCGTTAGGTAAGATTAGGGTGGCTGCCTCTGTATGAGACATGGGCTGTGGTGATACCACAGGTCACAAATCACTCCTTTTTTAACATGTGTAATAACTAGTGTCCGACCGAATATTCGGTTTCGGTTTCGGCCCAAATAAAAGGTTTCAGTTTCGGCCAAAAAATGTCCGAACGGCCGAAACCGAAACTTTCTAGAATATTTTTTACATTTTATTGTGTAGCGAGTGAACAACTAGTTAGTGCAGCCGAGCAGATATATAGTGAAAGGATGAGAAGGAGAATTTAGATGGCACCAATGTAAATAAACTTCTTTTTTAGCATATAATATTAAATTATTTAATTTTGAATATTAGCGGGTAAGGTACGAAAGGGTGATTTTTTTATGTTTATGTTTTTAAAAAATGAATGAATAGTTTTTATTAATAAGTATTTATTTATGTTATGTTTGTTTGTTTGTTCTTGATTTACTTAAAGTAAAAAAATGCTTGATATGGTGATTTTTATTTCAACTAAAATGTTTCGGTTTCGGCCGAAAATGAAAAAAAAACCCCGAAATTCGGTTTCGGCCCAAAAAAGTGGTTTCGGTCGGACACTAGTAATAACACACTTTTTGAACGGTTGGGGGAAAGAAGAGAGTAATCTTCATTATAATTATTATTTTTATTCAAATATAGCAAACTAAAGGGTCGGTTGGAGTCTGCCATTTCAGAGGCAAAACATGGAGCTGTGCTCTTCTTCTTCTTCCCTTCTTAATACTTATCAAAGCACACAGCCACTGCACAGCACAGTTGCTGCATTTGCATAAAAACAGGTTATGGTTTTTATCAAAAAACTCAGATATTAACAGTTTTCTTTTAACTTTTCTTGTTCCCGAAAAAAATAATAGTTATTTACTGCCTTTTATTTTAGTAGGGAATTTGAATTTTCCAAAGTCCGTTTGATCGATTAAAAAACTATTGATATCATTATTTTTGTCTCATCAGCGATCACATTTTCAGCTGCTGCGCTGATAAGACGGAAATAATGGTATTAACATGTTTTTAGTCGGTCAAGCGGAATTTAAAAAACTTCAAATTGCCCAATATTTTTGACTGAAAAAAGAAAAGGAAGAAAAAACTGTTATTCAGTCAAAAATTGTATCAGTCGAAAATTTAAAAGGCATTCAATATTCGTGAAGCTGCGATCTTTAGGAACCTTGTGATATATTTGAAAAAGTCCTCTCACTTGTTTTTCGTTATGCCTTTTTCATTAAAAAATCTTAAAAGAACAATTATTTTCGGTCCCTGCAAAAAATAGCTAAGAAAAGAAGCGCGCCGTATTATCTCAGCGTAATTTTTTAGTGTTCATAACTCAGTGGCACTGCACTGTATTATTGTGCTTTATAGGGTGTCGACTAAACGGGGAAAGTCTCGGTATATACAAACAAACCAAAGAATTTGCGGGGCATGGTTGAGTGGAAAACCAGTCGATATAAAATTATTGTGGTTCTCGAAACTATTGGTTTTCAATTGTCCTTTGAAGGCAACAGTAATTAATGCTTACTACATTTACTACATGCTCTAATTTTAACAATTTTATTGATGTGGTGGTCTGATGGACGCCCTGAAACAAACGAAATTATTTGTATGAAATTCTTTATTTTCATTTATTAGACCTTTATTATTTATAAGAAGATATAATTTATAATCTAATGTAAGGTTAAAATTACAAATGAAATTATGAGGTGTATTTCAGCTGGCACAAGCTGGAAATTTATGAAGCAATGCACAACGTTTTGTTTTGCAGTGTCTGTCCGACTACCACATCAGTTGCAAAGAGTTATTTAGTTGAATTTTTAACAATGTGATCACCATAGTGAGGTAATATTTTTTGAAAAGGCCACCTTACTGCGACTCATATATCCGTACGTATTGCAACTATGTAAAAACAAATACTGAATTTGGACATAAATAATTTATTTTTCTTCTAATTACGAGTAGTTATTACATTCAAAAACGATCGTTTGAGGAAACACTAATGATTTTTTTTCTCGTTTTTGAAAAAATTGTAAATCGAAAAAACCTGAATAAACTGAGGCCCAGGTCTGAAAGGGGTAAAATAAAGTATTTTTCATAAAATTGAACACAATGTGGGGCACACCGTATACTTATTCACCGTATTTAATTTCGTGATTGTGATACTTATGTACATATGTATGCATTTTCGATAGTTATCGAGTAAATTACTGGTATTTAAAGAATAGGCACCACAAGCATTCCTGGCTACAGCTGCAACTAATTAGGTGATTGTCTGCTGGTATTTACATTTTTTGAATTGGTATTTGAGAAAATCTTATCAACCTAATGAATTTAATTTGAGGTAATACTTGTGTGCTTGTCTTTATGCGGAATGCACGTTTGGCCATGGCTAACCGAAGACCAACTTTCAAAAGTGCCACGGTTCGGCCATTAGCAACATGTCGAGGCCAGCGCTTAAGTACATATTATACTATTCCATTTTACGGACTGCATGTGCCACCACCAGCTCCAGCTTTCTAGGAGATGCCATACAGCGGTCCCGGCCATTCAGAAATTTCTCAAATGTGGCAGTCTTTGCGGGCGGCGGCACAGACTTGCGCGAAGTGAAAGATTTCCTCAGATCGGTGTACCCTACGATCCATGCAGCCTCGTACATTTTCACATCCAGCGCAGATGCTGCATTTCGGAAATTGCTGCGCAACCACATCAAGGATGACGCTTTGAGCATTGTGTTTTGCAACTCCCGAGAAGACGACATCTGGCGTATTGTTGACAATCGTTTGAGGAAGTTGAGACAGATCAAGATGGTGGTGGTTCTCGCAAAAAACACCGGGAATCAGCAAATGGTGGAGGGCGTATTTAAAAAGTTGTGGGAACTGCAATTCCTGCAAGTAGTTTTACTACACAAGGAAACTATGTACAGCTATACGCCGTATCCTCGCATAACCATTTTCGAGATTGATAAACAACGTGGCGGTGACGTGTTCCCACCGGTGCAGAAGGATCTCAAGGGCTACAAGATAACCGTGCCAGTTGAGAACGATATTCCGCGCATATTCTTCGTCACCGGCCACTGGGGTACGACGCATATCAGGGGATTTGCTTACCGGATATTCACGAATTTTGTACGGCGACTAAATATTTCCCTGGAGATTTCCACTCTGGATATGGTGCACCCGATAACGAGCAGCGTCAACATGAGTAACATAATACATCGGATCGGTATGCAGGAGTTGGAAATCTCTATGCACCCCTACACGGGGATCGACGAGGAAAAAGGCATCATGAGTTACCCGATATTTAAGGTCGAGAATTGCCTCATAATACCCGTGCAAAATGAGCTCCCGCGATCCATGTACTTGTTGCACCCATTTGAGTGGAGAAGTTGGGTGTTGATTGCAATTGCAATCATCTACGTTGCCATAGTTTTGGTGTGGGCCAGTCCCTGCGTGGAGCATATGGACAAAGCGCCGTTTCACGAAAAACTGTCGAGAACTTTTCTGGAAAGTATCGCTCAACTATTGTTCCTGCCTTCGACGTTTCAAACCTATCAGCCAAAGTTCCGATGCTTTGTTGTGTATATACAGCTGGCTGTTATGGGGTTCTTCGTTACCAGCTGGTATTGCAACATACTCAGCAGCTATTTCGCAACGATTTTGGTTGGTAAGCAAGCGGACACATTCGAGGCCTTGATTGCTTCTAAAATACGTATTCTGGCTAAATACTACGAAGTGAACTTGTTGCTAGAGCAGGTGGCTCCGAACTTGGTGAATAAGGTGGGAAACCTTGTTGTGGCCGCCAACGCGAGCTATCAAATATCACAACTGCTCAGATTCAATACGGCGTTTTCCTATCCGGTTACTGTAGAGCGCTGGACATTTCTGGCTCTTCAGCAGCAGTATGCGAACAAGCCTATCTACCGTTATTCAAAGATATGTTTCGGCAGCCCGTGTGTGGGCTACCCCATGCGAAAAGACTCTCACCTCGAACACCACTTGATGCGGTTCATAATGGACGTGCAAATGGCTGGTTTGGACCACTACTGGCTTGTTTCGGATTTCAAGGACGCCCTTCGGGCCGGTTATGTACGTTTAATTGACAACGTTTTTCCCTTCAAAGCCCTGGACCTGCATACTCTGAGTATGGCTTGGTATTTGATTGTATGTGGGTGGTTAATATCCGTTTTTACATTTACGGTAGAATTGTATGCAAGCAACTCGTGTACAACCAATCGTCGCTGAACTATTTTCTGTTTAGCGGAACGAAGTTGTGGTTGAGGTTAAAAATATATAGGTATATATCAGGGGCGTAGTTAGAACTTGGTCATGGGGGGGTTTTAAAAATATGTTTTGCCAGTTTAGTATTACATGTTTTTAAAGTAAAGTGCACTTTCCAAATAGGGCATTTTGTTGTTGCTTATGTGACTTAATGCATTAAAAACTAAATTTTTTTCCCTGATTTTTAGTAAAAATTTCATGAAATTTGGTGGACTGAAAGCGAAGTTATTGCATCTGAAGTGGAAGTATGTTTGTGTCATCGTACAAAAATGTGCATCGAACAAAGATCCAATATTAACTATTGTTTTAAAAATGTTTAAACTTTAACCGAAGCATTTAAATTGATGTACCAAGTTTATGGTGATTTTTGTTTATACCGTGGTGGAGTTCATAAGTGGTAAAAGCGATTTAAAAACGATTGTCAGAACATAAATGATGACCAAAGTGTTAGCCAACTGAATCCGCGATCACCGTAGATCAAAACTGGGCGGTAATTCATAAAAGATAAGCCAAAATCTTCATGGAAATTCTTGAAATTGGATTTAACCTTCGCTTTACTTATACCCACCCGGGTGATCTTTTTAATATTCATGTTTAATATCTGCACAAATTTTAAGGTAATTTTCAATAATATGAAAAAATATTTTTTTGAAATTTTGTTCATGTTTAAACTTGAATTTTGTCATTTTTTATACAAATGTACCTGGGTGATCCCAGGGGCTTTCGCTACCATTTTGATTAAAACTCACGATAAATTTTTTTTTGCGTAGCTCATTATGTGTTCAATAAACCCTCTGGAAAGAAATCTTCTAATATTTTCCATAGTCTCAAAATAAATCATTAAAGTTAGGCCTTTTTTCGAAATACGAACTATCGCCAGAGGAAGATACTAAATATTGAAGTATGAAAAAAAAATTATAAATTGTTATATATTTATTGTGAGTTTTACTCAAAATAGCGGCTGAAGTGCCTGGGATCATCTTTAGAAAGGCGAAGGTTAACCATCTCAATAGCATAAATGTATTGCATTTTAACTGAACATTTGGCAATCGAAGGATGCCATCCCATCTATTGACACTTGTTTTGACTGATTTTTTGTTTTCACATGATGTGGCACCGTGCGAATTTCACCTTTTCAAAGAATGCATTTGCCGATGAAAAAAAGCGTTTTGAGAACGTAGAAACCATCCAAAAGGCTTGTACCGACATCTTGAAGGACATTCCGGTCGACGAACTAAACTACTCTTTAGACATGTTTTTAGAACATGCAAATCGCTGCATTAAGCCTAAACGTGACTATTAAAAAAACAAATTAGTTTCGGTAAAAAAAGAGTTTTGTTAATATTCTTTTAAATATTTAAACATGAAAAGACCTTTTTGCTAATGTGGGAACGTACATACGATGAACGAACGTACATAGTGATTGAAAATGTTGACAAATTATAGGCTATGGGGGGTTCTCACACCCTAACCCCCCCCCCCCCCCCCCCCCTTGGCTACGCCCCTGGTATATATATACGTGAAGCCCGCTGAAGTACCTCACCTATAAATGTATGCTTTTCGAGGGACTTTAGCAGCTTGCATACTCAACCAAGCCCGCATAATTACCTTAAGGGGGGTGCTACTCATCAAACAAAAAAAAAATCATGTATAAGATCTTTAAATGTTCAATTCTTTTAAAAACGTGGACTTAGTTTACAAACATGTGTAAACTAAGTGCATGCAAACCCAAGTATTAAAATCTTCACAAAGATAACATTTTATCTAAGATTGTGAATAATTTATATAAGATCTTTTAGAAAGGAAAAAGTGTACGGGTGTAATAAATGTGTAATTTCCAAAAGTACTGGTAACTTATGTGCGGGTTTGACTGTGTCATAGTAAGTATTTCAATATTTGTATTGTAATTTTCTTGAAAATTACAATAAGATTCAGCGAATTTTGTTATAACAAAATTTAGTTTTCAAAAGTTTAAACTAGTATTTTAAATTTGCTATCGCAGCATCACTGAACCGTTCAGTGGTTGAATTTTTGCATATGTTCTATGTGGGCATCAATATTTAGTTAAAATTTCAACAATTTACAGAATTTAAAAATTTGCGTACAGAGATATCTCTGAAATTGGTATAAGTATATCTTCAGCGCATTGCCACTTTAGACCCTAACAAAATCATCTCGATTAAAAAGTTTCTAATTTTTCCGGTTATGAAGCTGAATAAAAAGATGAAAGTGCAAAAAGTAGGCACTAGACAAGTTAACGGTTCATAAAATCTCTGCGGAAAATGCCATGTGCCGATGTTTGACCTGAACTGTTAGACAAAATGCTCTGAAAAATTTAATGATTGGTAAGTTCTGGCTAAGATCAGATGTCTGAAAGAAAGTTTTGTTGAACGAAAGCCTTAGTTTTGCCTTTTATGAAAGCTGTAAGTAAAATTTTTTATTAAATTTGAAAAAGGACTTATTTTTCTTACTTTTTCCGTTTTAAAAATAAAATTATGGATGGATGGAGATTGGACGGAGACCGTGTTGCGTGGTGGACATATTCTGGTTTTGATGTTTCGTATTAATTTAGTATGACGGAATTGGATTGTTCGACTGTTACAAAACAAACAACAAGACAACTGTTTGGACATTTATTGCTTACGACTCATTTGATGATTCTTAGCGTAAATAGTAAAAACTCTCCTTAAGATTACATATACGAGTACGCATATACATATAAACAAAGCTCGGAAAGGTTTAGGTAAAAAGTGCTGGTGCTGATTACTAGCGTTCGAACAACATTATTCACATAGAGTAGGTATAAATATTGAGCGATGGAAAATTAGAACTTATTTAAGTACTCGACGCTGTTTTCGATACTTTACTTGACACTTCCCAAAATACTCCTTTTAGACAAGGAAGACAAGGCAAATATTTCCAGGGCAGTCTTCGCTACTTTCGTACCCTCGGAAAGATTATTCACCAAAGCCTTGGGCCAAATTAAAAATTTATGAGTGTTGCACCAGTTTAAGTGCAAAACTTTTAATGTTTTCAACTTTTGTATTGTTTATGGCAAAAGTCTCGATCTACGAACTCAATCAAACGCCACTCATGTGAATTTAACTACTCGTGTTACTCTTGTTGGATTGTTCAGAAATGTTTAATAAATACAGATTTAAATCACCTGAAACTACATCTTAGATGATGGGTTTGCATTTTTCACAGATCAAGAAGTCAAGCTTCAAAATATCCGGCTGTCAAATCCTTTACGATGGTCACTTTCTCTCCAGCTTCTCGCTACATTTGTTATTTGATTTCGATTTTCATATGTAAGTGTTATACGAGGATACCATAAGTTTCGCTAATGTCAAACTCTTATCTCGTTTGTTTTTGTGCAACTACATATTTACCTGTCTATTCACTTTATGTATCTACTTATATTAGACACCTACATATACATATATATATGTATATATACATATATATATGTATATATATATATATATATATATATACGTATAAGTAGTATAGACTGAATATAGTTTTTCATGCGTATTATTTTTTCGATATTAATTTTATGGGTGACTTGTATCTTAAGTCATATACTAAGTCCTTTAGACGTTGCATAAAATGCTGGAGTGTCAAATGTTTCATCTCCAGGATGAATACAACTCCAGACATAACTAAACCGAACCACCACACCAACCAAATTGGCCGGAAGAAGCGCAGTGACAAAGGCAACGGATCCTCATGTACTGTTAGCATGCGCACGTAGTTCAAATGCAGCGCGTCTAAGAACGACGACTGTTCCCAGTACTCCAGGAATCCAGATTGACTGGCGTACATGATGAAGTATTTGAACGGCATTTGCAGGTGCGAGTCGGTGTATAGTGGGAAAACGTGATAGAAAGGGCCAATGCAAATCGTCGATAATCGGAAAAGGGGCTTCCGCAGGTACCGCTGTTGGATGTTTAGGAAACGCCAGCGATCCGTTTGAATACTGTAGCCGAAGCTGGTGTTCATGTGGTCGCGGTGTGTGTCCATGAATAGCTTGTCTACAATGTCGAGTTGCTGCAGAAAGCGCTTCGGATATTGGTTAGGTAAGGCCTCCAACTTTTTGTATTCATAATCGAAGACCTTGATCCGCAAGTTGGCTGATATTACGTCGTTGACGGTGTTGATTTGGCGCTGCTGCGGGGAAGTGGTCAAATAGCTTGTGATTTTACAGATGTACCAATTGGATGTTATGAATCCAAGCACAAATAGTGAGAAGAAAAGAAAACGCATGCGTGTGTCAGGAGCGCGAAACACTGATGTCGGAACGATGCATATTATTGAACAAACTGCCTGCAGCAAGGCGGAACTATAGTGCCTAGGACGCGATGGGGAGCAGAGCCAGATGACCACCGAAATATATGCCACAGCGAAACCCAGAAGTATCCAAGTAGAGTTCTGAAAGACCTTCTGCAAGTACAAATGTTCGGGTGAGCGATTGCGGTAGGGCACCATTATGCACCAGTCATTGATGCCGATTGGATAGCTTTGCCCAACTTCAATGGAGGAGATCATAGCAGTGAAGGAGTGCATGCTGATTTCCAGCGATTTACCGGCAACGAGCTCAAGGATCTTATTCAGATCTACTGGCTCAGTGTCTGAACTAACTTCAGTGGAGTCGTTCAGCGTGGCGTTTATGGTCTCAATGAATGCTGTGAAGAGCTTGCCGGATGTGCCGCTCACGACAATCTTTGCTTTCTGCTCGTCTTGCTTGCGCCGCTTTCCAAAAACGCGTGGCAAATCGTATCTGATGGGCGTGTCTACCAAGTAGCCTTTGAAATCCTTTGAAAAATCGACGAAGAAATCACCGACACTCCACTGATCCGTCTTATTGACGATGGACGGCAGCGGGTAGGGGTCCAAAAGATACACTTGGTCTCTTATGGTTAGCATGACTGTGTTGAGGAATTGCGCCTTCCATATCCATTCGTAAGTTGTACGTATTATTTCCCAAAATCTGCTGAAATCCTCAAAGTTATCAAAGAAGTCGTCCGACTGCATGATTGGAAAGACAATGAAAATGGTCTTCAGTATGCGCACTCCTTTCAAGCTCTCCGCGGCCAACTGCATTATGGGATCGTCCTGATCCGTTGTTAGCACCAAACACAGCGTTGGCGTGCTCAGGAAGCCATCCATGGGATAGGTGTTTTTGTCGTTGCTCATAATAATGCTGGGTACAGTGGGGAATGTGCTCCAGAAATTTTCGAAAAACTGTACCGCTGTATCGGACTCGAGGTCCAGTCGCTCGGTTATGTAAAACACAAAGTTCTTAAACACGTACAGCTCGTGCACGCTGCGCACAATCTCAATCACGAACGTGCTGTTCACCAGCTGCGGATACGGAGCGGTATTGTTTTCAGGCAGCGTCTGGCGTGCCACGGAGGAGAGCAACAATAGTGCCGTTGTGCTGCTGAGAGTCATTTTCTTGACTGAACCTCGGGCGCCACTGAAATTTAGTGCCTCTGACTTCAGCAGTTTTAAACAGGTGTGAGCCAGGGCACCTCAGAACTCAGCTTGAAATTATTGATGTCAAATACCAATTTGCGATTGCACCTACACGTTTATGTTTATTCATCTGCATACATAAACACTTATTTATTGCTTGCACCTTTGCTTTCTCGCATTTTTGATGATGAAATGAGTTCTCTCTCATGTAGTGGGTCAGTGGGCAATCCTTTGAAGTGGGGCGCATAAAAAGCGATATTATTGCTGTTTGCAATCAACAAACACATTGTTGTTTATTTGAACACACTACTGTACTACAGTGTTTCCAAAAAGAGCTCGACCGTCGCAATTCTTTCAGATTATTTTACTAAAGGTCGTAACATTTCCTTTAGAAACTTGTACAAATTATCTTAGTTATACATGAATATAACTTTTAAATGATATTCGCTATTCATAAAACTAATGAGCCAATTTCAAGATGTGTATGCTTGTGCTACAAGTACAGCAGCGTCATAGACTTTAATTTAACTTTCTCTAGATCTAAGCTTAAATTGATCGCTATTTTTAATTAGTCTGTAAGAATTCATTCTATAGACCGAACAAAGAATAAAGAAAAAATAAAGAAATTGTACGAATTGAATTAAGTATCCCGAAAATGTTTGTTTCAAAACAAAACAAAACTTTCTTATCTAAGCTAACTTAACTAGCATCTGTATGGTAGGAACGATAACTTTGGAAAGATATGGTAATATATTTTTGATATGGGTAATTATAGCATAGCATGGCACGCGGTACTTGGTACTACAAAAAAATAATTAGTTTAGGAAAACTATGCAATGTACCGGTTTTGAATCTGCTGTACTACTGGTAAGTACGAGGGCGGGTCAATAAGTCCGTGACTTTTTGAATGAAACACAGCTTTTTAGATAAAAAGTGATTTTATTTTTCAACGTAGTCTCCTTTGAGATCTATACACTTAGCCCAACGTTTCTCCAGTTTTTTTATCCCTTCCGAAAAATATGATTTGTCGAGGTCTTCAAAATAGGCATTTGTTTGTGAGATGACTTCGTCATTGGAGGCAAATCTCTTTCCGCCGAGCCATTTCTTCAAGTTTGGGAACAAGAAATAGTCACTTGGGGCTAGATCGGGTGAATAGGCGGGATGAGGGAGCAATTCGTAGCCCAATTCATGGATTTTTGCCATGGAAACTGCACATGTGTGCACCCGTGCGTTTGTGGTCGATTGTAAGCAAACGCGGCACCCATCTTGCGGAAAGCTTTCTCATACCCAAATGATCATTCAAAATTGAAACGACTGAGCCATGTGAGATGCCTATGGCTTCCACAATCTCTCTCACTTTTAATCGCCGATCGGCTAAAACCATATCGTGGATTTTTTCAATTGTTTCGGATGTGGAGACCTCCATCTTCCGTGCTTGTACGGCCACATCGGAATTCAGTAAACCACTTTTTTACCATGGAAATGGATGGTGCAGAGTCCCCATAATATTTATCAAGCTTAGCCTTGGTTTGCGTAATGGATTTTTTCCGCAAAAAATAATGCTTAATGAGCACACGAAATTCACTTTTTTCCATTTTCTTCTCAGTCAACGCGGTAGTCTGATATTAACGGCTGTCAAAAACAAACTAAATGTCGCAGCTTGTTCAATTTTTGACAAGAGTCAACTGACAGATGACTGTTGACGGGAGCAGTGTTGCCATTTCAATTAAGAGGCGGGAAATTCAAAAAGTCACGGACTTATTGACCCGCCCTCGTATATTTAAAAGTAGATATGTCTCCTTGTTCAAAGAGGGCGCTACAACTGTAAACCGATCTTTCGTAAATTTGTGCAGTTCACTGCCTATCGTATATATTTCGTAAGAATAGGACAAGAGGGCGTGGTATTGTCGCTGCTGTTTAGATGAGCTGTTCCACTGATAAAATTTCAAGGGTGCTAGGTACAATGCGTGTTACTGTTCAAGCCATGGAATAACAAGTTACAAATCAAGCAAAAAAAATCAATGAAATTTTCTTTTCAGTTGTATTCATTGTTAGGGGATTAAGTAAAGGAAAGACTTAGTAACCGACTTGGCATTCCGTTCCAGTGCGAATCCCTGAAAACAGTGGTTATGCTTTTAAGTCGGAAGCACAAAATACACGACTTTGCCTTATTTGCACCAAATAGGACTAGCATTAGCCTAAGCGATAACGTGAGGGTATTTAGGACTCAGTCTAAATCCAAAACACAACTGGGACGTGATTATTTCGGATTTATTTCCTTGTGTGGCTACTGCTGCAAACGAACCTTAGGGGCAAAGAGGGACTTTAATCCCGGTACCACTTAAAAGTGGCACCGCCATATTTCCTCTACGGCTCTCAATGTGAAATCTCTTGAGAAAATCAGGAGAATGGCAGCCGATTTGGTAACCGGAGCTTACCGCACCACACCCATGAAAGCACAACTGACCTTTTTTCACTGGCTCTCGACTGAGTTGTTGACCAAACTGCATGTTAGATGTTCGACAGTCAGACCCAATGCCAGGCCGCATCAGGGCTCTTTCGATACAAGTAAATACTCAACACTTTTTGCCTTCACAAGTACTTTTTAACTCGTTGTTTTTTGCAGTTGGTATCAATACTTTTTTATCGCTATATGATTTTTTTTAAAAGCAACACAGAGGGATCTTTTCACTAAAAAAGTTTATAAAGTGAACTGATACCTATATATTGGAACATGTGATTTGAAACCACATCCTTCGGAAGTGTAAAATAGATCCAAGCTAGTAGTAACATCTTCAGAGACATCTTTGAGATTTTTCTCAAAAGCAGGGAATGTTCAAACTCAAAAACCAAGCCTTTTATATTCATAAACTGCTTTTTGTGTGTCTGTTGAAGAGGAATACTGTTTTTCCGTAAATTTTTTGACAATCAATTCATTTTAAATTACATTTTAAAACAACAACTACTCGAAACTCATTAATACTCGACGCAGACATGACTAGAAGTATCGATACCAATGGGGTATCGAATCATCTCTAGGTTCTGCCAGGATGCTTACTAATGGTGGCACTGCATATGCACACAACATTGGCAGGCTGTTGCATTGCTTTTGTTAAGGACTGGTTAGGTTTCACCTTCTAACAGAAGGCCTGCCAGTAAACAGCTTGACGTCAGTCGTAATTCCCTTATCACAATGGCACCCACGCTTACGGGTCACTGCCTAATTAAGAAGGAGGACCTCTCTCCTCAGAAGAAGAAAAATGTAACTTCTAGGCTTTGGAGAAATGTATACCCATCTATAATATATAAATATAACTGGCCCAATTACGAGACTACGGCGTGGCTTCATGCAATTGAAGAAACCTACAGTTTTATGTCGTTACCAAATGGCAGGTTTGGAGCTTAGCCGTAGGCAATTGCATTACCGTCAGAGAGGGCAGACGCCGAAAGAAATTTTGTTTTTTTAGTGTTTGGAGTTGACCGAGCAGGGATCCGAACCAACGACCCTCAGGCTTATGGTCGAAGGCATTAACCACTGAGTAGGGTCATGTGTTTTTCGTTCGGATGTATTGTTGCACAGTAAAAACCATGCAACGGCTGCGTTGGCCATGTCTCCGCCCCTCATCCCTTTCGTCACTTGAGTGAAAGCGCGCGCAAAATAGAGGAATTTGGACAGAAGTGTTGGTCAACAATGCTAGTATTCAATGGAATAGAAGCTGACGGCAGGTGGGCGTGGCTGCGCTGAGTTGAAGTGAGTTACATACATAAATGCCTAACTAAGTGCAACCGACAGCGGTGCTGGCAAGGGTACAATTTCGCAAATCGTTTATTAGCATATACAATGTATAATTTGAAACGCATGCAAACGGAGCACGTTTGCCAAGAATTTTTACACGTTTACAGACAAAGCTGGCACGGACAAAGCAATGGGCTAATATGTATATTGAAATGGACTTTTAACCAATGACAGTCACGCGAAAGTACTATTAGGCAGATGGGAAAAGCTCCTGCAGGATAATGGCTCGTTGGCGCTTTTCATATTTTCGATTAACTTGTGTTAAAAATATTTAAAAGGCTCACGTCACACCCTCAGTTGGTGCACTTCTATTGCACAGGCGACAGTTGTGTTTTGCCCGCTCACTGCTGGGTTCAGGCTTAGCCAAATTCCTCGCTTGTCATTGCGTGCTGCAACTAACTAATGGCACAGTGAATGAAAACGCTTTTCATTGCGGCTTGAATTAAATGAAAATCCGATTAATATTACAGTCCAACGAGCTTCAATTCAGGAAAATCAACTGTAACGCACTGCTGCAGCGTTTTGTATGCCTCGTGGGAAAGGCCCAGCTGGCACGGTGCCGCGATAACGGGTATAATAAAATTTCGTGCGCCGAAATTTGTGTCCCGACAACGTGCTGACAATACGTGAGATGCGGCAATTGGGATATTTACAAAGACACCGTTATTCACGCAGGTGTGAGGTTATGAGAAAAGTTGGCACAATGGGAAAAAGAGAAATTAGGAAGTTTGAGTGTCGGATTTTTGCAATAATGCTGTTGGAAAGGACAGCGGATGTCGTAATGCGAATCGATGCACCATAACGTGCTAGACGACGGCTGGCCGTTTGTTTTGTCGCTTCTGTGCATACGGCCCAACGGAAAACTGCTTAAATGGTGGTTTAACATGTTTTGGGTGCAACATCGACACTTGAAACATTTACTTTTAACAGGCGTCTTCTTGTTGTGGCGTGTTCAGATACTTACATACTTACGTGCATACTCGTACACCGAAATATGGTACAAAATCATCGCACCCTTTCACTGAAAATCACCTAAGCACAATTCGAAATGAAAGAACGTTCTGTGAACGGTTGTCGGATTTAGATATAATCTCTATTTAAATAGCTTTTATTTTCTGTACTTTTTATAATATTTAGAATTATTATTATTAGTTTATGGTTGTCTCAATATTATTACGGTACTCGTACACATGTAGGTTTAATAAAGTGAACGACTTTCGTCTGGGCTCAAAATGATTTCCGTAATGCTTTTGGTTTTCAAATCGCTGTCATTTGCTTCAACTTTATATTTATGTATAATTTGCGTTTCATTTTGTTTTATTCCTCCTTGTTTCTGCAATATTTCCTCAATTGACGCCGTTTAGTGAATATGTTTCTCATAATTGTTATGTATAAGTTTGGATTTTTTATTGTATATGTAGGTATGTATGTATATTTTTTGGCTGGTGGAATTTTTCATTCGGGAGTTTTGTATCCGTTTCCTGCTTACGTCGAGTAACGAGCATTGTCTACTAATTAAATAAGTGTTTCAACAGTGTATTTTCATTTGCAAACATCCCAAACAACTTCGGGTTCTCATAAATTGCTCAAACGTTCGATTCTTAATTAAATTTTGGCTATTTCTCTAGCGACTATTTGATTAATTCAGTAAAGTCGACTCTATTAAGCCATAAGTTACACTAGTTTCACATTAAAAGCATTAAGTCCCGCAGTTCTTACGTACAATATGTGTGTTATACGTCCGTAAGGGAATGTTCTCAAGAACTCAAACGATTAGTATGAGCAAAATAAACTACGCCTGCATACATGTGTGTGTGTGTGTGTATGTACGAGTATAAAAATGCTCAAGTCACTCTTATCCGCTGGAACGTTGAGCATCCAACTAAAGGGCCAATTTCGAAGTCAGCCACAATAGCTATGCCCCAGCTGAAGTTCTCAATTAGAGTTTGATCAAGCAGAAATTGGAGTTTGATCAAGAAATCAAACGTGTGAAGAAATGTTTGGATAATTTGACTATTTGCTTGTTCTTTTTGGCTTGGATGGTGGTAAAACTATTTAAAACGGGTTTGAATATAACAAAAGTAATGGAATGAATATGAATGGAATAATGAGGAATACCTAAAAACAAAATTATGGTGTTCACAGTTCAGCGGTATCTATTTTCATTTCCCCATATGGTATCTCAATTGTTTTTGCTTTGCATGAAAAACAGAGATACCGGAAGTTTCAAAATTTGCCGTACTGCTGAGCATGTTTATTGAAATAGTCAAAAAACAAAGTCAAATGAAGAATTCGGATGAAATTTGATCGCACTGAAAAAGAAGAAGCAGTTCCAAAGCTTTGATTTGAACGACGGACGAGAGCACTCGTAAATACATATACACAGAAATGTTGACGCGTGGATGCAGGTAAACAAAATCAAATAAATCGCTCGAATTCTGCCACAAATGGTTTTGTAAGAGAGGATGACAGATTTGAAGATTGAAGTATTGGCATTTCATCTTAGCATCGTGTGAGAATGTTAAGTACTTATCGGGGAATACTTGTAAAAGTAGTGTCTGTGTTGCACGGCAAGTCTGAGGGCGGGTTCGATCCCGACTTGCTCAACATAAAATAAAGAAAAAAAACAAGACCTCACATGTATGGTGGCGGGATACTAGAACATAGTCTCGCAGGCGGGCAGTGCACTCGCGCGTTGTCTCTTAACCCTTTCGCTATTTTGTTGCCATATGGCAACATGATACTTTGTGGACGTCTGCATCCTCTATGGTTCCAAGAATACATTTTTTTGTTGGTCTTTAGAATAGTTTGAAGTTTTAGGAAAAATACGAAATTAATAAACTGAATATTTAAGTTTAAAGAAGAGAACTATACACGTTTTTTTAATGGTATATCTTGATATAGTAAAGAAAGAAGAAGCAGAAAAAATTAGAGAACTTTTTAATTTGACGTTTTCTTTCAATTTAGATACTTTTTTTTTAATTTTGGCTGAAGTAAATGAAAAAATATTCAAATTTTCGTTATGCATAAAAAGTTTTATGTTTAAGTAATTATTACAGCCACAACGATGTGGTTGCTCTCATAGAAACACTGTAAAATACAGGGTCCGAGTATACAAATTAAAAAATTTCTTATGGAATGTTGCTAATATAACCACATAGACGCCTAAGACGTAAAATTTAAAATTTTAACTTTCCCCAGGAAAAACCTGAAGCGAAAGGGTTAAGAAGGACATGTTCGGCCCCGATTGCATTTGAGGTCAATTCGATGTTTTTGTAAAATGCCCAATGATTATTATCACACACGTACATATATGCCCGATTTCGTGGTTATATCACGCATTTGCACTTTCACAAGACCATTTGTTACAGTTCGAAAACACTCACACGTACATAAGTACATATTGGTGGGATAATGCTGATGTTTAGTTTTTGGCAGATAACAAATTTTCTATACATTTCAAATAAAATAAAATTAAAATTAAATCCAGTTAAACTAAATGCGGTTTTCAATTTACGGAAGCGATGTGTTTTAATTTGGTGATCACCATTGAATATGTATATCTAAAATGATCAGATTGAGCATGAAGAGCTAGACTTGATGTTATGCTTTTGTGCTGCGAGTGACTTTATTTATGATATATCTCAGTTGAGATATTACAAAAAAATACAAATAAACTTCTTAAGTTAACTTTGTGTATTGTTACTTAATTTTATCTCACGAAACAACAATATACACATTGTGCAATATATATAATACATACATATGTGACCTTAACTCAGTTTAGTGGAAGTCGGTGAAAGAACTGCACGAGCCAGAGGGAGGAATATTGTTGTTTTTCTTCTGTTTGCACATTTCAAATAGCCAAACATTCTTAAAGTATTAGCAATGAATAGGTCATATTAACTATTTACCGTCTTCGTCCCGTTGTCACTGCACTATTTTCGCTGCGGAGCGAAACCCATTAGCGCCTGAATTTTTTATTTTCAGGACTTTTATAGCGGGGTTTTCAATATAAAATCGATCGCCGTTTATTTATTAGACAAAAACATGATTTTTTATTGAAAAATCTTTCTTTCAATACGTTTGTATCGAAGTATTAAGGACATATCTTTAACTAATGAAATATGTGTGTGCATGGACCCTTAACTTGAAAACGACTTTTCAAAAATGTACAATTTTTTCAATGTTAAATTTAATTACAACTAAGCGTATTCTGTGAAAGATTCAAGTTACTCGCCAAACCGCTGATTGGACTTTATTAGTGCGACTTCAGACCCGATAAGCCCATAATCGACCAGATATTCATATCTACTTCGTCGAGTCCTGGAAAAGACCCACGAAAATCAGATCGATACTTCCCATCTATTTATGGGTTTCAAGACAGAATTCGGTAGCCCAATGAGGGATCACCTGCGTGCCGTACGGTATGAATTTGATACCCCAGTAAAGCTCGTGAGATTTTGCAGAGCGATGATGACCTCTCCGCTCCGTTCGATACGATAAGGAAGGCACCACAATTATCATCAGTATGATATCAGCCTGGAGATAAGGCCAAGGATGGCTCTTGCCAAAGAATGTTAAAATGATGTTAGTAGGGAATTGAGAAGCAGAGACCTCTTGAACCGACAAACATTGCACTTTACCGGACGCTATGACGCATGGACGCTACCGCAAAACGACACCCCGGTAACGGGTTGCAATGACCAACCAAGTAAATAAGTGAGTAAATAACTACAAATATATAAATACTGGACATTTTTGACTTTGAGACGTCTATGGACACATCAATTTCACTAGTTTGAGATATTTCTTTGAAATATTTTTTCATGACAAATCATGTGTTTTGTTAAATAAATAAACATAGCCTGTTCTTTTAGTATTTTTATGAAAATTCAGAGAATTTTTTGGAGTTTTTGTACGGGAAACGTCCGTTCATGCGTTATTGGGATAGGCGCATTTTTCTCGACTTGCACTTTTTGCAAATGGCAAAAACTTTTAAAATTTCACTAAAATATTCAAGACATGATACGTTGTGCCATGAACCTCAGTCAATTCTTTATTTTAAAAACTTTAGTTTTTAGATTAAAAAATTCAGTAAGAAGCGTATTTCATTTCATCCTTTTCACTTTTTGGCTGAAAAATTTGGTTGAGGTTTATTGCACAGAGTCACTTTTGCAGGGTAAGAATCTTTTTGATGTTTTTTTATATTTGTTTCAGATCATCCTACGACCGGAACGATCTTTTCACCAACAATAAAATATAATAGATTAACGAACATTTCAGTTCGGGTAATAAGTTGCACACTAGACTAAAATTTATTTCATCAATGATATTAAAAAAAATTATTATTATTATAATAAATTTTATAAATATTTATCAACGACATTGATAAAAAAATACTTGTACTTATTCTCCCCACTCGGGGTGCCCAGTTCTTCTGCCATGGGCGGCTCGTTCTCTTTACTTCGTCTCGTTTGCTCCAATCTGATCACTTTATCTATCACACACAGTGTAGTGGTAAATGCATTGTTTATGACTTCGGAACTAATCGATGTGCGCAAAGTACGCAGCCAGGCGGATGTGACTCGCAGTGTGTAGGTAAAAGCAGTGTGCATTGAAGGGATACATTTGTATATATGTATGTATGTACGAGTATTCGCCAAATACATATAAGTACATATAGCATTTGTATGCGTCTTTATTACGGTTTCTTTCATTTATTATCAATAATTTCTTATTCGCTAGTGTAGTTTATAAATGTTTAAAGTTCATTAAGTTATTGTGTATGTATGCAAGTAGCTTGTTTGGCCAAGATTGGGTTACTTTTGCAGTTAGAGTATATGTATCCCGTAGAAATATTAAAACGGCTTGAAAAATATACATGTATATAAATATGTATGTTATCGTATATATTTATCAATAATTAATAGGCGGTGGCATTGTTTTGGACTCGGTTTTATATTCATAGAAAAAATAACGAAACATTTGTAATTCGTAAAACTAGCGTTCACAGGGCGGGGCTACAGTAGCGGTGTGCAGAGTGCTCGTCCCCGTGCCTGCTCGCTTGCCAGCGCATTCTGCTTGTGACATGGGAGTCGCCGCGATGAGCGATGCACGCAACATTTGCGCTCTGCACACAACTGACCGTTCGATAAGAAAATAATCGACTTGTTAATTGCTACTTTGAAAGTTCTTGCCGTGTGCAGCTGAGTTAATCTTAATTAAGTGTAGTCGGTTTTTGCTGTGTAATAATTCGTTTTTAGCATAATCACAATTTATTCCTCGAACATCACCGTCGCATTGCTTAGTCAATGAAAGTAATAAAAACAAATTTGCAATAACTCCATTCACAAACGAAAAGCGCGCCCAGCAAAACTTTGTGCATCTCCAGTGGTATGCACCACTTGTACATATGCCAACTGTGCATACTCGATAGCGGCGGCAGTCTGCTGTACGCGCGGATGGCTTCTCAAGTCCGCAGCTTACTTGCAGCAGAGGGCCTGGCCCACTCCTCCCGCGCTCAGCGTACTCCGAATGCCTGTGCGTGCTGGGCCGATGCGGCTGGCGTTCGGCTTGAATGGATCTCGCTGGAGCGTATCATAAAACTGCGCTAAAAGTACGACTCGCGCGCGAGTGCATACGTATTTCCTGCACTTGTAGTATCTGTATACATGTATATTCTGTGCTTATGCTAAAGTAACTCTTGTTTCAACAATATTCTTCTAAATATTCAATTGTTCTCTTATTATTTTACAGCTACTTTCGTTAAGTTTTACTTCAAATTGACATTAGGATCGTGATTTCCCCAGACGCGGGCACTGGCCTCGGCCGGCTGCTGCGCCGCCGGGAAAGCGCAAATATTCATCTATGCATTACGTCTAACTGTATGAACTAAGGAACACGAAACTACTCAAGTTTCTGCGCAAGGAGAACCAAACGGCGTGCTAAATGCACCGGCTGGGAGCGTGAAATACATATTTGTCGCAATTTACATTAATATCGTATAATACTATATGCGCTTCTATATATATCTGCTCCCGCCTTCACGGGCGCGTTTGCGTTCTCGTTAGTAAATCAGTGAATTACAACAACTTCCGGCTATGGCGTCGTAAACGGGTTAAGCTACTAGTATGTATGTATGTATGAATGTAAATTACAGCTGCTTATCGCTATCAATTGCAATGAGTTTTCCATACTCCTCATTGTTGTGCTTTCTCTTTATATTATATTTTGTATTCGTTACAATAAATAAAATTTCCCTAAAATTTCGTAATTTCCTCTCCACTTGTCACTGTTGTATGCAAGTATGCGAGTATCATATACACATATACACGTATATGTGTGTGTGTATAAGTAAAGTACGTAAACATTTGTTCAATAAAGCGTCTGACACAAGCATTTCGTCTAACTGCAACTCTCACAGACCTCCTACTTTAATATAATCAACAAAGTCATTAACAATTTCTATGTTAGCCGGCTTTGTCGCTCTCCGACTATCTGAAAAACGCGTCAACTCTACACACACTGAAATTATAACAAAGACATAACCACTGAAGTTGTCAATTTACTTACGGTGTCAAGGAACTTACAACACAAGTAAGCGTCTAGATATTGGTCCCGTAATGTAATAACTACGAATAAATGTGTGTGGGAAAAAAACGTTCAGCGAATTTAATAAGGAATCGTTTTTCCGTGTACCAAGCAAACGGTACGGACGAGTGGGTGGGATGGAATGTGGGAGCAAGGAGGCTGGTGGAGCTTAAAACAATGGCAAATCTTTACTCTTCTACTGATCGGTTTTCCTCTATGCTTGTCGATTTGTAAATACATGTGTGAAGAATTTCATGCACGAGTATGCTGTAACATATGCATGTATGTATGTAGGTGTGTTTGCATATAACTGCGATGTCTTAATATGAATGTATGAGAGCATGCACGACGAAGCTTTGTATTTATCCCAAAACCCAAATCAACTATTGATGCGATAAGCGTGGGGATAAATATGACACGAGAGGTAATAAGTGCAAGCGGAGACGTTTTGGCAGCAAGAACTACTGTTGCATCGTGCCCTACGTCGTTGTGAGACATCTATCTATGTAGTAGCCGTAATATTGGACTACTTCTAGACATGCCGATGTCGCACAACTTCGGAACACAGAGAGCATGTCGCCAGGCATTACGACCACAACACCGAAGACATAGCGGCGCGAAGACATAGTTTGATAGCTCGGCAACGAATGATCGTCATCATTATAAAAGAAGATGATGGGAGATGACCGAAAGATAGAGGCGAGCCGATAACTTAAGTCTTGCACTCCTCTGCGATGTGATGTCTTGCGACAGTTCCGCAAGGAAAGGTTAACCGGGGGCGATTTTGGGCGGTAAAACTACTGCACGTTGACGAATGGATAAATAAATGAATGAATAATTTTCGAAGATTTGTACCTATCTATGGCAACCAAGATGATAATGATTGATGTCTTGTCGGTACACAAAAGAGCAATTGTTGAGTGAATGCCCGTTATATGTGTGTTTTTTAAATGCAAAAAAAAAATTCCAAATGAAATATCAACTGGTTACAGAAAAATTTTAAATAAAGATACTAATTTCAACCCAAATTTAACTTTGTGCTATTTTCTAAATAGTACAGACATGGTATGTAAAAACGACATAAATCAAATGCCGATTCCTACATTTGTTTTAAACATATTATTATTATTATTGCGCTATAATTTTGGATTTGGAATAATGTCAGCCTGGAGGTAAAGCGAAGGATTACTCTTGCCAATAGGTTCTACTACGGTCTCGGTAGGCAACTGAGTAGCAGAGAGAGGTCTCTCGACCGACAAAACTTGCACTCTATAGGACGCTTTGTTATACTGCCCGTGCTCCTCTATGGCGCATAAGGGGGTGTTCGAGAGGAAGGTACCTGTGCCTTGACATGTCTCCCGTATGGACGATGAAGCTCCGGCGAAAAAGATGTTCGACGCGGTAGTTGGAGGTCGACGGCGAAGAGGGAGGCCGTGTCTCCGGTGAAAGGACCAAGTTGAGGAGGCGCACGCAAAGCAAAGGCGCCTGGAGAGAGCTTTTGCGGCAGGCCGTAACCTAGTAACGGGTTGTTATGGCCAGTTAAGTAAGTATAATTTTGGACACTACCTGATTTGTGTGAGCATCGCTTTCCTCTGGGCGAAGGAGCATCGATTTGCAATTTGCAATCGTCATTCTTATTTGAAATTTTGTTTCTTTGAATCACCTGAACCAAAAAGTGGGGACATTGCAATTACATCAAAGTCTTTAACCACAAGTCCAACACAATCGAAATTTCTTCAGGTCTCAATTTTCGGGCAAAAATAATAATTGTTTCAAATGCTTAGCAACATTGCTTGTTCTAATTATTAAGTTTATGGAGTATTTGGCCAAACAGTTATTTTTCGGCTGTAGCCGAAGAAAGCATCCAGTGCAAAACGGCGTTTTGTAGAGTCCAAAAGAATCTAAAGGAAGTCAAGCATTATACATATGCTATGTCGTCGGGAGTTAGGAACATAAATATGTTTACATAGATCACCGGTGAATGCCAACTACGTACTTGTATAAATAATTTTGAGTAATCAAAAATCTACGACTAATTGTTCTCTAAACATGAATGACATGTGGTAGTCATAAAGTCGCGTTTTATAAATTTTTGTATGGATAAAAATAAATGTTCGTCAAAAAAACTGAACTATGGCCTATCCTGAGATGGCCAAACACTTAATTTCATTGCCGCATATAATGTGATTCCCCACTATATGATTCGGACGTCGTTTGTATGTATGTGTGTATGTACCTTCTGATCAAAATTATTACTCCCATTCAAACTAGCCACGCTTGAGATTTTGTCAACATTTTTTCTTGACTTGTATCTGGTCTTGAAATATATCTGTGGCATTTTGACAAAACAACTTAAGTCTAATTTTCAAATTGTTGAGGAGAGCGAAAATACTAATAAGGTGCAGAGCAAATCCCATACAAAACTCGAGAAAAGTTGAAATGCTATACATCATATCTCTGTAACTAAATGTCGTAAAAACAAGCCGATTCCACCAAAAGAAGCGTTTTGAAATTGTGTCTTTATGACTAAAAAAACTGGAAAATTTCACTATTTCGACATAAGTTGCTTTGTCAAAATGCCACAGATATGTATGTTTGAGTGCCATCTGTCAGGGGATTGTGCGTGATACACTTGTAAACAAGTCAGCGTTTGTTGTGTTTGGTGAATTTGGCAATGTCTAATTTTCTTCTGTCAGTCCAGCCGAAGAATGAGGAGTATTACCTGAACGTATTACAGCGTTTGAGAATGAGATGATTGAGGCGCTAAAAATGATTCCAAAATCAGCCCATGAAAGGTGTTTTCAAGATTGGAGGAAGCGTTGGAATATGCGTATTGCTTGAAATGGAGATTACTTTGAAGGAAATACTTAAAATTAATATCGATGATTTTCGTTTTATTGAAGAATTCCGGGTATTTTTTGACCAGAAGAATGAATGCATGTATGTATGACGTACATATGTTATGTATGCAAAATTATGTGGGTGTCAGTGGGAGTGGGAAAATTGAATTTGTTACTTACCATTTAATTTAAAGGTGCATGCTGTATCTTTTGTGTGAACTGTAATCGAAATTAATCAGAAAACGAAACTGACCAAATAAATAAATACTTGCTTATGCAGTTTCAAAGATTTTCAACATATTTACACTTTATGATGAATACTCAACTATTTAATGGGCTTGGAAGGCGTGTTACGATTATTGTCGATTTTTTTGAGCTGTTGAGAACTATGGTTGTTGTTGTTGTTGTTGTTCATGTTGATGTTGATGATTTTCTTGTTATATTGGCTGTAGGAATTGTTCTTGTTGTTGTTGTTGGATTAGTAATAGTTGTTGTTATTGTTGTAACTGTAGTAAAAATGTTGACTGTGAAACATTGAACGAAATATTAAACCAAAAATGAAAGAAAAATACACGTATGGTGAAATAAAACAAGCGGACTTTCTGTCTTTTTATGGTGTATAAGTATAGTTTAAAGTTTATTGATCAAATTCTCAAATATTTTCATGTTTATTGGTTTGCGTATATATCTATGTTTTGAAGTCGCGAGATTGCGAGTAGGTGTATGTGGTGGAGGGGTCTGGGTAGGCAGGGAAAGGGGGTGTGCGGTGTCGTGTGGTGTAATGCGGTGACGGCTCCAGAATTGTGGGCTTACACTGAGGAAGTGGGTGTGGGATTTTGGTTCGATGTGTGGTGTGAGCTTGCGGTGTGGATGCGGGAGGGTAGGTGGTACATTATAAGCATTCGTACTACATAGTAACTATTTACTAGCTCGTACTTTAAACTGCTTCTGTTTGCTATTTTCGCTTTTTGGAATTTGTTTTGTTCTTGGATGTTGTTTTGTTTATTTTTTGATTTGTTTTGGGTATCTCGTTTGCGTTTGCGTTGCTGTTTATGATTTTAGTTTTGGTTTTCGTTATGTAACTGTTGCCTTAGTGGCGCTTTTTAATATATGTGTGTTTCAATGTCGACGACATTTATGTATTAGATATCATTAAAATAGTTATGTTTATTAATAGCATATTTTTCGTGTATGTATGTATGTATGTATGTATGTATGTTATGTATGTATGGATGTACGTTATGTATGCATGTATGTTTGTATGTATGTATTCATGTATGTATGTATGTATATATGTATTCAAGTATGTATGTATGTATGTACGTACGTATGTATTTATGTATGTATATATGTATAGGTAAGAATTCTATTTGGAGAGTGCGAGATTGTTATACATCTGTTTGTGGGTGTGCCTACTTATTCATTGTGAGTGGGCCAGTACTTCTAACTACCTTTTCAATAGAACAATTGGTCTCAACCTTTCTTAAACATTTTTTGTTGCACGCTTTCCCATTTGTGAATTACAGCTCAATCCAACTGGAGAGAGTGCAGCAATGAAGTGGCTACAGAGTTCGGCTCTTCGGCTTTTCGGGTCCTTTTTTAAAGTTTGTATTCGGTATTGTGCGATATTTGATCCATACACACACACACACACACATAATGTACAAAATCGCCTTGTCTCCGACTTAGGGAATAGATATCTATGAGATTGTATACATACATTTCTATGCAAGCACATTTACAGACTCTGCATGGTTTTGCTTTCAAATATACAGTAAAATTAAAATAAGTAAGTTAAGTAAAATTGTTGTGTTTCAGTTAGGATCTCCACACATTGTGCTGTTTGGCATTTCGGAGGAGCTTTCGATCTTATATGTCAATTATGACGATTTTCTAAGGAAATTATCAGTTTATTCACTAACTTCAATGCGATTTTAATGAAACAATGGGCGTCCTCCGAAGCTCGAAATCGGCGGCCATTTGAAAACCCAACCATTACAAGTTTTGGGAAATTCACAAATTGCAGAATCCTTTGCCTAATGAAGTTTTTTGAGAGACATATCATGATTTCTCAAATGAATACCTTTTCGTAAAAGAAAACATTAATGACAACTTGAATAAATAAACCGAAATTTTTTCAAGCGCAAAACTTGCATGGTCGCGCAAGGATCTTGACAGGTGTGAGTTCGTACAATGTCTCACCATAGAAAAGCATCACTTATTTAATTTCACTTTGTGCCTTTAAGTCGATGGATGTATGAATGGTTTTTTGAGCACTGAAAGTCTAAAGAGTTTCGCAAGGAAAGGTGAAAATGCTTTGTGTGATCTATGAAAAACCCGAATACGACTGTAGGTCTGTCTATTTATATCACCTTCCTATTCATAATTGTAGGCCCGGCTGTAGGTTGTGTGGATCGGCATGAATGCGGTTTTTCGCTTTAATGAAAGGAACCCACGAATGTTTTGATTGGATAGAATGCTTTAGTTGGTCTTAGATTTGGAGCTTAAGCTTGGGTTTTCATTTGATAGATTTCGGTCGTTTATCTTTGACACCAACGTTACTTCATATAAAAATCCGGTTCGTGAGGTTATGATATTCTATATTTGTATGTATGGTACCTACATATGTCCTGAGAGGAAAGTTTCTCATTGCCATTGTAAGAAAAAGAAGACACGGCAAGTCTATAGGAAAATGCAAAAAGTGGAAACTCGGGGACGAAAGCTTAAAACTCATCCATGAATGCAGCTAAGACTAGTGAATAAATGCGATAAATTATTTTGTGGTAGCAGTTGGCAGCGTACACTTTTCAAATAGGCCAAGTTTTGTTTTTTCCTTCCTAATTTCTTCCTTAAGAAGAATGTTTGGATATCAAAAACCCACACTACAAATTTTCACTCGATGACGCCGTCACGTTTAGCGAATTAAAGCCACAAGCTGGCAGCTGGAGTCAAAATTGCGAATTCTTCGTAGTATTCGAAATGCAGCACCCGCCGACTCACTCACTCAACCAAGGGCGGATTCAGAAAAATATTTCTGGGGGAGGGTTTCAAAAAGTAATTCTTTAATATTCATAAAATGCCAAAGAATGCCTTTTAATTTGTGTGTAGTTTTAAAGTCAATACTAATATTTCGGGGGTTTCAACCCCCAAACCCCACTTGAATCCGCCACTGCACTCAACAAATTATAGTAAAGCGTGGCAGTGTGGCGCTTTCGCAGTTGGAACTCGAATGCAACACTTTAAGTTGTTAACTGTACAAAGTTATTGCCGCCATCAATTTTTGAAGTACGACTTGGCCCACTGTGTGGGAGCGAACGTTTCGGCGTTTGTGGGTGTGTTTATGTATGCATGTATGTTTTGTGTTTATGTATGTATGTTCTTCTGTTTGGGAGATTGGCGCAATTGTGTACGGAAAGTGTAGAGGAGTCTGGGTCGGTTAGGGTTTGGTTGTGGAATGTGTTCGTGGTTGTGTTCAGTTAATTCAAAACGTGTGTATTCATTGAATTTAAATTGACACTTTGTTTTATTGAAAGGATTTGCGACTACGACTACATACATACACACATTTATATATTGTAGGTATATATCGTATTTATTTGTTAAAGTGTGCTTACGTTTAAGTTAGGTTTTCTAGTGTAAGTTCCCTTCGCTTTGCGCATGCTCAGTGGATCGAGGAGCCACTTTGCCGTTATGCTTTCTTATTCGATCGGTGTACAGAGTTGTTTGCTTGGTTTCACATGTGTGGTACATTTCCATATAGAGACTAATAACGAACTGAACAATAACTCTAGATAAGAAGCAACTGAAAGCTGGAAATAACAACTGGAAATGAGTCGGGAATCGCCCTGCCCGGTGACATTGTACCGTGAACTAACATACACCGCCTTCATCCAGTGCAGGTCATAGGGGGAAGCGCTCCTTCTTCGACCAGCCGTACTCGCGGATGACTGCGAAGTCATCGCCGCCCTTCAAGTAGTTGCCGCCAAGGACGGCTGGTCGCTAGGAGCGCAGTTCGGTAAGCAATAGCCACACATTTGAAAAACGCAAACTGCAAAACATAATGACCCAAAAACTATGAACAACAACTAACGTCTCGCGCTCACCCAAACGTGGGCGTCGATTGAAAAGTAGAAGTAAATTGACAACCTTAATGCTTAAATGCGTAAAACTGTTTCTTTTCGGTTTTTGCAAAATCAAAGGAAACGGGTGCTTTGCTCTACGTCTAATTTACAATAACGCAACAACAAAATTCACTAGTTAATGAGAGTTTACTTTATCTTACGAGTACATACGTAACTAAACCAACGCAATTTCGACTAAATAATTTCACTAAATGGTTGCATTTTGGTTTTCCAAATCAAAGTCAATCGAGCAACAAAAGGCGGAGGAAACTATACAATGTTGGGGTAGTTGGGGAGGAAATCATATTCGCATCACAAATGGAAAGCTCAATTCGCTACACTAAAATACATACATATGCACTGAAATTCCCCTTTACGCTTTACAAACATTGCGATTGCATTGTTTGCTTCTTTTTTTACTTTGTTTTGTTTCATTTTGATGCTGTTGTTGTTTTTTTCTCCTGCTTTTGGCTGAGTAATTGTTCGGTTTTATATGTACGCTAAATACATGTGTGGTTCATACGATTCAAAATTTGAGATTATGTTCTCTTCGCAACGCGTGCGCGGGGACTGTTGCTACGAGTAGTTTAAGGGGTTTTAACTTTGGGTTTTGCTATTTGTGGACGCCCCCGCGTTCCCCCGCGAGATGTCTGGCCTTGCGCCACATCACAATTTCTACTAAAGCATTCCCTGTCTCTTTAACTTAAGCAATACTGTAAGTATTTATGTTTGTATGTATGAACGGTTTTAGTTAATAATTTTACTTTGAAAATATGCATATAAATTTCGATATGTTAAAAATTCAGGATTTTCTGTTCTTGTTGTTTGGCATATTTCTTACTGTTGTCCCATTTCTCTTCAATGTCGATGTCGTTTGCGGTCACTGTGCGGTTGCGGTGTTTTGCGTTCGGCCAACGGTAATCTCTGATCTGGACACTGCGGTTCTGATTGCAACTTCGTACTCATTGCAAAGGGGAGGGAGGGTGGTGGTTATACATATGCCGGCTGTTGCTCGGAGTTGCTCCGAGGCAGCACGTGTAGGAATGTGCCCTTAACGGTACCTAATTTATATATTACATAAACAAGATTTATTCGTATCGTCGTTTGTTCGTTTTGCTCGGCTAATTCGGTCAATTAGTGGCGTTTGCATTAATTAAACATTATTTGTCAATATTCAATTCCTTCAAATTAAATTACACAATAGAACAGCTACAACACACACACACACAAAAGTTTCTAAGGAGGAAGAAATCAAAACGATTCAAAATAACGCTGAAAAATAAGAATAACTTAATCAAAATGCAGATTGCCTCGCTGGAATTGGTTATTTGTTGTCGCTTAATCGAGCCATCTTCTTCTTCTTGTTTGTGGGTGCCGCTCGAAATGCAAATAAATAGTAGGCGTTTCCAAATAACAATTGCCAAGTTAAAAAGGTGCATGGACACACACTGCCTTCGGTAGCTAAAATCTGACCAAGCAGTTGGGACGCTTTCTGCCCGTAAGTGCGTACGAATACTTTCTCACTTCCCAAAGGCATTTGATCTTGGATAAGTCAACAACAGTTGATGGCAGGATGGAGCAGTAAGTTGCGAAATGCGGCAGCAGCACTGCTCGTTCGTGTTGGAGAGCAGAAACATGAAAGTCGAAAAGTACTTAGCACTGCGTCTGTGCTCAGTTGAATCTGCCATTGAGCTGATTCAATACACTGTGGTATGTAGTTTGACTCTCTAAATTCCCGCACACGGCGCAAAAATATGGATAACCATAACCGCGACGGCAGGTGTGAAACGAAAAAACATAAACGAATACACAATTAATGTAATTATTTGTTAATTTATTTATTTATCGATTGATTTATATCTTCTCAATTAAGTGTGGGATAAAATTGGCTGCTTCACTTATAACAAATAACTCAAACACAAACAAAAAATAACTGTGCTTACAAATCAAATAAAAACCACTAAAATTATAAAATCAATGACAAAAGTTGACGGAAAGAGAATCTACATGAAAGTAAACAAATTAAATATGTAAATATACTTTAGTAGCTACCATTCGATTTCAATTGATCAATTAATTGATTAACTGCTAAAACGTGTTTCTTTAGTTTCTAATTAGGAGCTTCAGATGTCGATGTTTTCTTGTTACCCTTAAATGTTGTAGGTTTCTCTTTTGTTGCTTGTTGATTTGCGTGTTATTGTTTTGTTTTGTTTCGATTCGCTTTCTCGTCCTCTGGCAATTCAGTGAGATGTTGTGTATGAGATTTTGTTCTTGCAATTCATGTACGACTGTAATTGTAACTAAGTTAAACTATAATGTAATTAACGTAATAAGTACAGTAATGCCTACAAGTAGCTTTTTTACAACACTTCCAACTAGCCGTTTCGCAATTTCGAACGCCGCAAAATCAGTAAACAGTCTGAAACAATCATTGCGCGCACGCTTGCTTTGTATATATAAATGTGCAATTCCGACCCACATACTTAGCTGCATACGATATGTATGTATGTATGTATGTTGGCGTGTGTGTGCGTGGAATCACCCCCCAATTGTCTAGCTGCGCTGGCCCTCCACTGGCCGTGGCCGGTCAGTGCCGCCAATTTCGAACTAAGTACCACAGAAACAGAACTGAAATTCGTTGATTTGTATTCCTAGCGGCCACACATTTGTGTCGCCGGTGCCGTCGCCTTCGACTTCGCCTTTCCACTTACTAAGATCACACGCTGCCGTGCTCGCGCCCCGCACATCCCTCCTAATACCGTCCACTTGCCCTCTCTTACAACTACATATTTCTTGTTGCTTTCGTGTGCGATGAAAGCGCGACAGAGCACTTCGTGGCTTGAAGCGCACGTACACGTGAAATTGTTGCGTCGATGCTGTTCTACGCACACGTTTTGCTTGTGTGTGGCATTGGCGCACGGGAGCCCGTCAGCGGGGTCGAACGCTTCAGATTTGCGAGTAACCTATGTACGCCCTTGATATGGTTGTTGCTTTTATTGCTGATATTTTAAATTTGTTTCGATTTCGTGTTACTTATTGTTTCTCCGCTTTGCCTCTACCTATACCTCTTCCGCTTCGTCGTTTTAAATAGTGTTTCGTCCTTACATACATATGCTCCAGTTCGGTTAATGTTTACTCGAAGAGAGAAACAGTTTAGTCATTACATAGTTAAAAAATCCTCGAGTCATTTTTGTTTCAAAAGATCAAAAACCCTCAAAAATATTGATGTATGTGTAGCCATATTAAAAAAAATGTTGCTTTGTGGTTTGCCTTAAATAACTATCGAGCTTTAGCTTAACTGTTATTCTTTGTTTGCTTTAATTCATATTGAATACTCCCCGCGCTTAAGTTCGGGCCTTTTAATTACATTAAAATTGTAGTTAAATACAAAATTATAATAATAGCGTTATTACATTTATTATTATCATTATTGTTATCATTAAAGAATTAGCACAAAATAATGTCTTTTGTTTGTTTGTTTGTTTGTAGATTTCAGCTTGTGCAATAGTGTATTTCAATTGGTTTTCATTAAATTTGTTGTTTGTTGCTGTTACATTGCCCGCTAACTGAATCTGAATTCAATTAAAATTGCACATAGTTTTTTCCTTTCAGCGTTACACTAAAGAAATTAAAGAACAAAACCGTTTATAAAGTTCATGCTGACGTTATTTTTTAATAATACCTAAGGCAATGCTTGCTCTCCTCGCCGTGCTTTTACTTAAGTTTTGAGTTTCTGGTAATGTTTGTATTATTCTTTGTTTTGTTGTATTGAACTTCAGTTTATGCACGAATCTTCGTGTTCTACATAAAATGTGTTCGCTTTGTTTTGTCAATATTGTCAAATGAAATGTATCTCGCGTCCAATTTGAATATGTGAAAATTTCATTTTATTTAATTAATTAAGAGTGAAATTAAAGCGTTACCAATTTTGGTACAGATTTTCAATGAATTCAACCATTCAACCACAACAGACTGAGTTCGAAATGAAAATCGTGTAGTAGTTATAATCTTAGAACGAGCAACCGGGATGCTAGTCCTGGTAGTTTCGTGACAGAAGTGCAGAATATTCATTACTAACCGATATCTCTCCACATACGCACTGAAATCTCTTACATAGATATTCAACTATACCAGGAACAGGAAGGAAAAATTTTCATTTTGAACAAACGGACATTGGTTGAAGTCAAAAACAAAAATTCATAATCATAAGAATAATAATAATTCGTTTAAATACCAACAAATTATGCTAAGTTCTTCCCTTTTATATCTATCTTGTGTTTCTTTGCTCTGATCTGCGCTACTCAGCTCAGCTCAGCTCAGCTCTGCTCCGCGTCAGCATCAGCATCAGCTTCAATTATCTGTGTCAACTCTGAAAATTTCCGTGCCATCTTCCTGCCATCTTTCTTTGTTTTCCTCTCTGCGCATGTTTTCTAGTGTACAAGAAAATGTCATCCCAGGCGTCTTTAGCTCATTAGTCCTGTCTTTTGTTCCGCCAATGATCGTGCGTCGGTCGGCAGCACGCACTCCTTACTTCTTCACGCCCGTTTCGTCCACATTTCCTTGTTTGCGTTTAGAGAATTTGTATTAAATCTCAATTATACACTTCCTGCTTTCCTTCGCCTTCATTCTCCTTCTCAATCATGCCTTCGTTTGTTGCGTTGTTCCAGGCGCCGTTCATGCTCTTTGATGACGAAAAGCAAAGTTTCATAATGAAGGGGAATTTCGTTCCTGGAACTCAAGAAAATACTTTCCGTTAAAAATACAAGCATAGGGGTGCAGACTAGGCAGTCAATTTCATAAAATCATTGCAAATAGGTCTGACTCAAGCAAGAAAGTCTGCAGTTTCCTAAGAGACTCCAGCTCGAAGTTCAAATCAACGCTGTCGACCCCACGCCATTTTGGAAACTACTAGCGCACTTTTCGAAAATAACCTCAGTATTATTTCTCAAGAAAATTACTGAAGTGAGTGTTTGCTCCAAGATAAGTTATTTTCCATTTCGACCAAATGTGAAACATGTCTTAGAGGCGCAAAAACTCATAAGCCACGAGGTATTTGACACGTGTTCAATGCAACGATCTCAATTATTTAATTATCGCAGATGCGATTCTAGCTATTGTCTTAAGAGCTCTGAAGAAAATTGGTCACTTGGGCTAAAGAAGGACTACCACACTCAACGATATCCTACATATACATTATGTCTAAAGTAAATTTATGATTGACATTGACATTGGCTCCTTGAATTATTATCCACTAAATAAAAATTATCCACTCGAAAAATATGTGTACCGCATTAACGAGGCCAGACGTCTGTGGAAGCTGAAGAATCTGGGTTTAGCAGATTATTATTGTTGCCAGAGATTGAGATTCCTCATTGCTGTTGGACTCACCTTTACCCTCAATTGGCAGATGATTGCATTTCATGATGGCCAACACGGCCTGTGAAATGTTCGGGAACTCAATCAGACCCGATGAGGAACGCTCCGTTTTCAAGGGGAATAGTCGCACCGAAGTGGCGGGCACCTCCTTGATGTTGAAAATACCGATTAGCTGATCTTCAGTCAATCCAGGCGGTGTGTTGAAGAAGTGTAGAATCTGTAGAAGAAAAGTATATGCGCAATTTACTGCGTGCCCAAGCTGATAATAACGATAAACGTATGGAGAATCAATTCTCCGATTGCCGTCAGTCGTGTGCGGGCATACAAACCTTACTCGGTGGTTGTATGCGATTTTTGCTAGCTTGTGCTGGCGAGAGGAATCTGTTGTTCTTTGAGCCTGTGTACTCCTTAAAACTCGGTGTGTGATCGGGAAGCAAAAACGGATTAATCACTTCGGACAGAAAGTTTTGCTTGGAGAATGCAATCTGAATTTTGCCCCCCGTGCCGACGGGAATGTTATTCAAGTGTTGAACGCAACGTTCAACAGCAACCGAATCTCCCATTTGTACCATGGCGGTGCCCTCTTTGGTTTTCAGGAATTTAATCTGCAATTGAGTAAAACTCCGATTAGCATGTAATATTGCATGGTATGTTTTATAAACTTGGACAATCGATGAATACATTTTTTAAATAATATTATACGATCATATTCATTGGTTGACATTTTTATTAAAAAAAGTATTAAAATATTATTTAGAGATTGAAGGGTTGACCTTTTTATTAAAAAAATTATTAAAATATTATTTAGAGATTGAAGGAGCGTTTTTTGCGTCAGGTTTTCCCTCCAACAGTTCTACCGAAAGCACTAGTATTGTATAGTATGTGTGTATAGTATGTATTTATAGGTGGGAGGTATTTTTGAAAAGAAAAACAGGCTTAATGCAAATATGTTTTCATTGCGTATACATTACATTGGAAGCACAACTGATTTCATTTTCAGTAGAACTGACACTGCTGAAAGACATTTTTCAAAAGTAGATTTAAAAGAAAAAAAACAGAAACCCTTTGCTGAATGAACCTGTTTCAATCCATTTTTACTTTTAAGTTGTTTCTTTACTCTGGGTAGGTTTTGTTTAACCCCAATTCCCAGAATTTTAAAGGTAACGTTAACCCAGAAGTGAGACTGTCAGGCTCATATGAGCTAAACTACTGAAAAACCCAATTTATTTTACTTTTCCAAATCCAGTTACTACTTAAAGACGTATTTATTTAAGTTTTTTTATTTTTAGTAAAGAACTTGTGAATAGAGGGTCCACAGGAAAACAATTGCTACTGCAAAATAATTACATATAATTAATTAATCCAGATATTCACATCTTTGTCAAATTTGGGTGGAAGTGGAATGGTGATTTGTTTAGTTTATTGTAAAGTTGTTCCTGCGTTGGACTGGTGGACAAATATGACACCGATTTTGTTTACGTGTACCAGAATTTGACACCTGCGAACTGACCTTTTGCAGTAATGCAGCATCTATTGTTGCCTGAGTTATCGCTCGTAGATATTCGTGGATATACCAAAAAAATCCCCAAGTTATCGTAAACACAACTATATTTTGCTATCTGTACTCATTCCAGTAAGGACGTGTTTTTAGCCATATGACATATATCGCAATGCCAGCAGCATCAATCAAATGTATAAAGAAAGCTAGAGGCCATTCATTAGGTTTGCGTTTTTGATATACCCATCATACAAATTTGGTTTTTTCTGAGTGTACGAACCCCGCATCTAATAAACTATCGGCTAATTCCTTACTGATGAACTAGTTGGTCATTATTACATTTGTGTTTGCAGGACTCACACAGTTTTTCAACACCCTTTTTGCGAGACCCACAGCTCCTTGATTACCGTCTTTGCATGTGTATGGCATTTCAGGAAGTATTAGCACTTCCATATTCTGATTACATATTTATCGGGATCGGAAGACATAAACTGTAGAAACTAACATCAACTTCGGCAAGGCATTAATTCTTCATAATATATTGAATATTGTAGTATTTTCAAAAATTTCATTGCCAGACTCAAAAACTATGAACTTGATACGATAAAAATGCACCCAAATATGAAAAATTTTTATTTGAGTTTTATTTGAGTTTTTTGTTCAAATCAGCTTCTGAGGCTCACTTCTGGGGTTTCGGTACAATTTTAAGAAACTGTTTAAAAAAAGTACAAAAATTTTATGAAATGTTAATTTTATAAATGCAATATAATTCTAACGTTCCATTAGAAGATTACATAAAATATTGGAATCGAAAATCTTTTGGTCCATTTAAAATCTTTAGTGGGTTAAAAATGAAAAAATTTAATATTGATGTCAAACAAAAATATGTAAAGCTTTAATAAAAGTAAAAGTTTTCCATAGGACTTGTCATTCTTGTTGTTGTGCTTTTATTTTAAATATTATTGTTAATGTCTGTCTGCTGCATTGGCTCAATCTCTAAAAACTTTCGGAATAAAGATGAAAGACTTGCACATGTTGGTCTGTATTTAATTTTGAATAAATTTTTAAGCATTGTTTCTATTTGAGTAGCGTCGAATAAAAATGTTAAATAGAATTCAGTTGCTTATGTGAATAAAAATATTTAAGAAACTGCATTAAAAGCCCTTCTCTGGCATATACTACATTGCCACTTAGAATCGTTTTATATGCTGGTCAAATTTTGTATTGTAAGACCAACTCATTTTTATATTTATTGGGATCTAAGATATACCTAATCAAAGGATTTTAAATCTTTCCATTTTGCATAGAAGCGATGAACCCAATTGCTTCACGTCCATTGCGTCATGGAAATGCCCCCTTGATGCATCACATTTTTTAACTCCAAAAAAAAGAAAGTGTTCAGCAATGATGCTAAATGTAAGCATTGAGAATATTGGGAAGTAGTCGCACATACGAATCATACACGCGCGCAGTCGTTTTGAAAAGATTTACAGTTTAGATTCGATTGCAAACGGCGGAATATTCCATATCGAATCATTTTATTAATTACTACACTTGTAGTAGTGTGTAGCAAAAACAAGCTCGCCAAATGAATGACATTGTTTATTATACATTAACGACTTTTGCTTGCTGGTTTCGGCTCTACGTCCTAGAAACTGAAAGAAGAAATTGTTGAATGTTCGCCTAATTGCATCTACGGATATCAACAAGTATAACTTTGTCGCAATGTTTCCAGTTGAAAGGGCGCGGCTGGCGACTAATCAGTGAGACGTTAAACTCCTATTCCCTAACGCCATTCGAACTCCGCCTAACCGCGAAGGGACAACCAAAATCACGATTGCAGTTAGCAATCTGGCTGCAAAGAACGCATGGACAATTACAGCGCGCTGTGCTTTTATGACATTTTCGCACGATTTAGCTCGCTCCGGATTTAATTAGACGGAGCCAGACAGCCATTTTCATTTAACCCTCGTTAGCGAGCACTTATTTTGCGCGACCTTAGTTAGCCCACAGTTCATTAGGCACGCCCGACCAGAGACGAGGCTTTCAAACGGATCGGCAAAGGTTTCCCCAAGGGCTGAGCATAGGGAATGCGGCAAGTGTCCGATGGGTGCTGCCTGTAGTAAGTCGGCACAAATTGAATAGAATTTATGTATTGTAAAGTCAAACATTAGATATCTGGCGCGTATCGCGGAATTAGTTAAACCTGTATTCAAAGTAAAGTCACCTCGCACTCAATTGAACGACAACGCAGCGAAAATGCGATATTGGGCCTCTGTATGCGTGGTATCTGTGCATTTTCTGGATGACTGGCGACACTTCCGTTTCAAGGCAATCCGTACGCTTGTTATTTTTTTTGTGGCAACACATACGGCAGCTTCCAGCTTCCCGCACCCATTCGTGTTGTGCGTGTGAGTTTGTAAACGAGATCTCTATTCTATTCTATGCTATTCTCAGCTGACAGGACCGCCGTCGAAATTAATTTATTGTTTCCATATTTTGGCGTTGACTGCGGCGAGGTCTCGAGCCTGGGGTTGAGGGTCGCTTCCACGTGCGAAAGCGGTCGCCGCCTTCCTGACCACAAACTACATATTAATCGGCTTATCAGTTTTTAATGCCTTGTGTTTTATTTGGTACTTCCGTGCATTCATTATTGGTTCTTGTCCATTAACATTGCATATTAGTGTCGGAAGCAGTGATGGCGGTGTGGCGGAAGCAGTGGGGCTGGGTGTCTGTCTAAAGGAAGTTGAACATCAAAAACACATTTACGACCGAGCCACAAACATTCTTCGTCAAGTGCAAATTGTAGCGAAATCAATTTAACTGTGCGTGCTAAACTCGTAAATCAGATTGCGGATGCCGAAACTGCGCGTTAAAAGGCGCCCAACGCCACGTACTAGCCGGCTGGCTTCTGCGATGGAATGACAGTCGCGCGGTGTTTGTACGGAGCGCTACAAGGATTTATTGACGACACAATGCCTTCAAACATCCACATGCACAAACGAGTTCATAAAAACGAATACCTCAGCGGCAGAAAGCAAACCCCGTTCGCCAGTCCTCAAATGATTCCAGCAAGGAAATTATTGTGTATACGCGTCCAAGCGGTTGAAAACGGCTACTGCCTTTTTGCCTTTTGCAATTGATTAAAACTCGTCAAGTCGGTTAAAATATTCGTGCGTCAGATTATCAATTAAATCATTTTTGAACGTAAAAATCTCAAACTAAACAAAACTCAAACTATTTTTTTACCAGCTGGTTGAAACGTTAAACGTTGAACGGTCGTACAATTAATTTACAAAATTTTTTTTTTCCAAATGTCATAACTCCTCAAATTGTGCTCTAAACTTACAGTCAAATTACACTGATCAACAGCAAAATGGCTTTTCTGGGTTTGACATAAGTTCTAGGGTAATTAGGGAGCGCTGATTTCGAATCCGCAAACCGCTTTTTAAAACTTAGTTTCCGTTTTCGCAAAAAATGGGCTTGTCACTTTTTCGGATTTCCCCTGACTTTTTTCACGTTTGGGATTGTAATTTCTAAACTAATAAACCGGTTGAGATGATTTTCTCTTTGTGGCATTTACAACACCTCACGGCTTCTTTTCCAATGTAATTTATTTGTATAAGTTTAAAAATCCGCGGCAATTGGACCTCAAAGTCGGAAAATATGGAATTTCATGGCGTTTTATTTAATGTTGAAAAACATGCACATTTTTCGTAAATCAATTATCGAGTTATGTATAAACGAAAGTGGAAACATCAAGTAATACAACACAGCCAAATTAATTGGTGTGATTCCCATTCTCATCGAAATAATTGCAAAAATGTACCATAGCCATTTTCAACTTTTTCAGCTTTTTTCCTTAAAAAATTAAGGGCCTCAAAATATGCTCTTTTATATGTTCCATTTACAGTCTGGATTACAAGCAACAAACAAACAAAATTTTGAATTGCTCAAAACAAAAAAAAATTGAAAACTTTGCATATATTGAGGCTCTTAGTTTTTTAAGGAAAAAAGCTGAAAAAAGTTGAAAATGGCTATGGAACATTTTTGCTATTGTTTCGATGAGAATGTGACTTACACCAAAAAATTTGGATGTGTTGTATTTATTGATGTTTCCGCTTTGGTTATACACCTAACTCGTTAATTGATTTTTTTATTTGAAAAAGGTGCATGTTTTTAAACATCAAAGAAAACGCCTTGAAATTCCATATTTTCCGACTTTGAGGTCCAAATACCGCGGAATTGTGAAACTTATAAAAATAAATTACATTGGAGAAGAAGCCGTGAGGTGTTGTAAATACTACAAAGTGAAAATCATGTCCACCGGTTTATTGGTTTAGAAATTACAATCCCAAACGTGAAAAAAGTCAGGGAAAATCCGAAAAAGTGACACGCCCATTTTTTGCGAAAACGGAAACTAAGTTTTAAAAACGGTTTGCGGATTCGAAATCAGCGCTCCCTAATTACCCTAGAACTGATGTCAAATCCAGAAAAGCCGACCAAAAGTCGAAATTTGTTGCCCTGTGTTATTAAAATTATTTCGCAATACCGCAATGTAAGGGTTTGATGAAGGGACCTTGAAAAGTAATTTCCAGCTATTCGCATCTATCGAAATGCGCAAAAGATAAATTTTCATGGTTTCACCTTTTATGAAGCGTGACAAGAGAATTGTTTTTTCAGTCAGTCAATCTTTTTCGTTGGCAATAATTATCCGTCTGGCTTTCTACAATATTTCTCTGCTTGCGGTAATAATAAGAGGGAAACGTTGGCAAATGCATGTTTTGAAACATTCTAATTCTGTTAAAGTAGTTCTAGAAATATGATCCAAAAACTCATTTATCACTCATGTGAGATGTAAATATTTTACTTGACAAACTTGTAAACCATGCCGTCAAAAATTGTGACTACGCATACACATTGCATAGATATACATACATATTATACATTATGCATACGCAACGAGTCGTATACTTTACTTACCCTGGCAACATTTCCGTACAAGCAAACCAAATTGAATAATTTGTCTGTATTCGATGTGTCGTGGTCCAAACCATAAACCATCATTACAGCACCCTGGAGAGAAGAAAATGTTTGTGTTTAAAAGTCGAGGCAAATAATATTCATACAAAATTGAAATTGCATCGAATTTTGAGTGCATCGCAAAATGACATACGGCGCGCCTCGAGACGTTTTGTCATTGTGCGATGTTGGTTAGGTAATGTAGAATGAGGTTGGAGCTGAGCTTTGCGTAGGGGTCTTCATATGGCCAGTTTTCGACCATCTTCCAGCGCATCCTTTTGTGGATGCAAATTTTTTGAAAATTTTGAAAAACTTCCATATCTGGATTTTCTTTTACAACGCTCTGAAGATGTTTTCTTTGGATCACTGCACCCGTTCCCCTGACTCGTTCTCGTTTACGATCACACTTGCTAGTTTTGGATCGTTGGCTGCCACCGTTTGCCTGCAATCCAACTTATGCAGTCGTTTGGTCACATTTTCATTTTCTTCGCGACTGCCAACAATGCAGTTCCCAGATTTGAATCCGGGAACTAATAAGTTTTAATGAGTTGTGGGTAATTTATTGAGGAAGCCAATAAAACTCCGAAGTGAGCCGTTAAATCGGCAACTGCTGTCAGCGGACGAAGAACACGTTTTGGCGCACTCGCCCGCACGCGTGGCTGTGACGGAGTGCTAACATAATAAAAGGTTAATGCAAAGTCTCACCTGGCCCTGTCCCTGTGCGGCGAATGCAACCGGCGCGTTGCGTCCGGACACCACTGCTGGCTCCTTCATCAGCCCGGTCGGGTGTATGGTGGCGCCCTTCCAATTTTCTGGTGTGGTGGGATGAAATTCTGGTGCACCAAATGGAGGGAAGGCGGCGCCGGGTCCCAGAAGCGGTGGCTCTTTAAATTGACAAAAATTGGTTGGTGTGGATATGAGGCCAACTGTTGCAATGCATTTGGTTTGATTTTGGATTGATTGGTTTGGCAAGCATTCAATGTTGAAAGTTGGTTGTTGTTGTTGGTTTGTTGTGGTTGGTTGCGTGCATTGGTGTTTATTAGTAATTCGGATTCGGATTGTTTCGATTGTTGCATGCAATTTGATGGTCAAGTTGGACAAACAGGATGATGCAGGGCGCAAATTAACACACACAATTCCAAATCAATGAAATAAAAAGAAATAAAAGCGCAACATTTAATGGTTTAATTGAAAAAAATTTAGTAAATTGTTAAGTATGTATGGGGTGCACATTTATCCGCATTTCAATGCATGTAGGCCAAGTGTCTACGACTACGAGTGCCACTTGAAAAGGAATGATTCGTAAATATCATCTAAAAAATATCCTAGTCAGTATGTTGCAAGTGCCTTAAGTGTTGAAACTCGTGGCGTATACGTAACCCAATGCTGTGCTCACGTATTTGTACGTATACGCACCGTTGAGTTACGTTTACGCCGTATAAATAGGTGCGGCCGGCAACCGCTTGGCACGCACAGCCACACAAGCGGGCACAAGAGGGAGCCTTAAGATAAGCGTGGTGTTAAAGCGAGGGTGGCAGTGCCTTTTGTCTAGCAGGCACCCCTTGTCAGCAGGCACCCAGGACCTTGATTAGTGCGTCAGACTTGTTTTTGCCGCAAAGTCTGCTTGCTGTCGTGTGCGCTGCGAAAGTTTAATTAACTTTGGCTTTGCTACGATAATGAAGTTTGTAAGAGAAACGCACAACCCATCCACATTGTCTGCGACTAGGCGCGCTGAACAGCCTTTCGGCAGTGAACCCAAAACGCATATTCAGCGCGCCACCGCATGTTTGTGTGTGCGGTACTGTGTGTGCATGAAAAATGCATGCGCCAATTAATGTCAAATCGGGGCAAGCATTCATGACTCGAATTTCGCGCAGCTGTCAAGGAAAATCTCGGTTGACAGCCATTGTTAAATGTTACACAATTTCCGAAATAACTTCCTGCAGAATTAAAAAAAAATCAACCAAAGCAGCACGACGCACTCCTAGCAAGATTTCGGACACTTGCGCTGTTGAGATTGATTTGAACGGCGCGACCTTTGTTCATACGCTTAAAAGGTTCTGAATTTCTTCTTTCATAGTTGCGCTAAAGTAATGTCAAACGCTAAAAAAGTGATACGTTTTGCTGCTTCCGATGTCAACATCGCTTTCGGACCGATAGCCGTTTCGGCTTTAAAGTCTGTTCACAATTGCCTGGTGATTGCCCTACGTGTTTTCCGGTACTGTCAGAGTAAATATGCGGTGTTTATTTTTGTTTGTTGGAGTTGAGCAGAATGTATGCGGCAGCACTACTGGACAGAAATCCTTTCCCTTCCGCAAAAAACCTAATTTATATTTCTCTTCTGTTCGATCCCTTTTTCCAATTTCAGGCAGTCGTCGTAAGAAAGCTTGCTATATCCATTGTTAGCAAATTCGCGGCTCGAACATACGATCCACTGAATCTCGACTGTCGTATTTATTTTATACATCCAAACACTATCCAAATGATGCCCGCGCACATATTTCAACCATTTAGTAGTTTTAGTTGATTGATGGAATTTCGGCGCAAAAACATTAGCGCAGCACCATTTCGAAGTAATATTAATTTTTCACATTTCGATTCCAATTTCGAATGTTAATTGCTATAAATGACTGAACGTTTAACTGACGTGTAAAATGTCATTATCATTTTTGAAAAATTATCACTCAGTCAGAATGTAATAAGCAAAGAACATTTTGACAAATGATTTATTGAAATGTTCTGTTCATAGTTTTGGCTTTTGTTTGATATTTTTATTTGACGGTGCAGCAAATTCGTACAGCCGATTAAAGACGCAAATTAAATCACATTTAATCATATTGGATGGGAACAGATGCTAAATTGCTTAGTTGGCTAGTTGGGTCCAGCAAAAAAATATTCCAATATTTTTAAATGCTATGGTACCTGCCCGACATATTTACCTACATTTTTCCGGCGATTCTTTAGAATGTGAAGTGGTTATTGGTGTTGATTAGGAATGTGCTCTACATTCGCATTATTGAAAGAGCCCAATCCACATCCGTCTTCGTATATACTAAAAATACGTATCTGCATAAAACTTGCGGATATTTTTGCGAGTCTTTTGTACATTAAGGGGAAACACCCCACTACCGACCATCACTTTTTATTTATTTCGTTTATGGGGGAAAAAGGACGATTTCTTTTCAGAGAGTGCATTTAGCACTTTTAAAATAATTATTATTGAATTCAAAAATTGCAATTTGAAATTCCATTATTTTATGGAATTCCAAACACATGAACGCATTTGAGACCTAAAACAAAAAGCCAAAGCATTTTATATAGTTTTTATAGGATTTTCTCTAAATCAGTCTTTGAAGAAACGATGAACTTTTGAAAAAATTTATCGTTTTTTGGCCAAAAAATGCGGCAGCAGCAGAATGTTTCTAATAAAGAAGTTTACAACTAATCAAAGACGGCTACGTATTACCTTAGAGAAAATAATTGTGAAGCTACTGAAAACATTTCGAATCGGTTCATTCAATGGTGTTCGAATCTGTCCACCTAATTTGCAAAAGTGGTTTCGAGGAAAACGACTGTGAAGATTTACTGGTTTAAAATAGGAAATTCAACTCCCAAAAATTTTTTTTAACTGTAGGGTTAACCGCCGTTTGGATTCGGCGTTAAACTGTAGGCCCCCTCCCCCTTCCACCATCCGCTTGAAATGTTTGTTGTAACTCATGTTGGAGAAAACAGTGTGGGAAAGACGGGTGAATATGTGGTATCACAATGGGCCTCACAAAAGGCCTCCGAGTGTGTCTCTTACAGAGGCAGCCACCATAACCTAACCTTATTTATAGGAGCCAAATACATAATACTTATATATTGACTCAAAACAAAATCGATTTTTGCATTATAGAGTGGTCTTACTCCTTAATAAATAAGGAAGGAAATGAAAATATTCGATGACGAAATGAGATGAGAATTTACCATTTATAATTTAATTTGGTGTAACATTCTATTTGTAGAATAAGAGACATTTTTCAGTAGTAATATTTGCGAGCAATTTGATTGATTTAAATACGAGAAACCTGCTTATAAAGGGCCACTTTCTTGGTCGTACATTCTAAGTATAATAAAGTTTATCAGCGGTAGGTCGTAAGTTCATTCGATGAGGGAAGCAGACAGAACAGCAAGGCACATCTGCAGTGCTGCAACATTTTCATGGCCACTGCATTGTTGGACGTGGCGCACTGGCGCTGGCGCAAGTGAAAAGGACGCTGACTAACAGCCGAATACAATCGAACTAAAATTACTTACTACAATTGAAATTCACGTCACCGCTACGCGTGCAACACGTGCAACGTCACAAGCAGCTGCGCAAATTTTCGGTTTCATTCATAGGCAATCAAATGAGACTCGACGCGTAGACAAATTTATCGGTTGCCCACTTCCACTGCTCCATTTGCGCCAAGGCAGCCTTCAAATTTGCGTAAACGATTTCCCCTCGCCACTGAGCAATCGACGGCGGAGCGCATACAGGCGGCGGGACTCCCTCTCAGCAGCCAGCCAGCTCATCGCCGATGACTTGTTTCAAGTGTTTCTGACTCCACACTGCCACAAATTTTTCGAATTTCTCGAATTGCAGAAAAAGCAAAGCCGCAATCCAACAACGAAACATGTGAGAACATAATTTTTTATTGCCTGGGACTTGCGAACGTTCTTGTTTTCATCTATTTTAGTAATTTTTTTCCTTCAGAAATTCACAAATGGAACATATTAAATTATATAAAAACTGTGCAAAACTATTGGAAAACTAAATATATTCTGAAAATGTTTACATTCATTGAGAGAAAATTTTTGCGGCAGGCCAGTTAACCAAGTCATTGTTGTTGCATTCAGGTCAGGATGACCGTAGTACAATATTTATGTTGTCTAAATTGGTTAGTCTCAAGATGTGCGAAGAGTTTGTTGCCTTTCCGACATCTTCAGATCCCTATTGAGATATAGCCGGCAAGTCATCAGACCTAATAAAATCAGAGAGACACACGGCCACAGGAGTCTCGAATTTATGTTTACACGGATTGCGTTCGACTGCACATCTGCGTGTGTGTTGACAGTGGGAGTCGAAATGTTTACGGTGTAATGGGCGCCTTTCGCATTGACAGCATATGGCGCATATCTGTAGCTGCATTATGCAAATATCCGCTACTAAATTATCCAAGAAGTATTTGTATCCAATTGGGCGCTGCATTAATTATTGCCATAATAGCCGCAACTACAACAGCAGCGCTGAGTGAACCTAATTGGCCAGCGGGCATCGCTCACTTTGCCGCCGGTACGGCTCTGGGCTAATCCAACGTAGCTGCTGATATTTTTAAATGTTTCAATTAAAACGTTCAGTGGGCATTCAGGCATTGCGCCAAGGCAACAGCACCGCCGCCGCACACTCCATGTGGGCCAGTTCCTTCTGCATGAGTTTCAAAATTGTGGCATTGCCTTATACGAGCGCTCGGCCGTGTATATCTACGCGCTTTGTTTGCTTGCGTATGCGCCCGTTTAGTTTATCTGCGCTCCCCATGAAATCACAATAAAAACAATAACATTTACGTCGAGTTGAATGGATGCGAATAGAATGTTTGTTTATGCGCTTATCGACTCGATTTGAATAGAATGAAATATGCACGTATGTATGTACGTGTCTGCATTTGTACGCATGTGTGTGCGTTCAAATCAAGAGGAACAACACAAAGGGGAAACAAGCTTGAGTAAAACCCGCACAGAATAGAATTTGGCGAAATCGCGTGTTGCGCAAGAGAAAAACCGTTTCGTAATGCAAAGACAAATAAATACGTAAATCCAGTTGTGGCTCTCGAAATTCGGGGGATAATTATGTCAAATCGTGAAACTTTTGTTTCATTACTAAAGTTAGCTTTTGTTATCCCATACTTTTAGTGTGGCCAGTTGCTCTCTACGCCCAGTTAGAATACACTACACTACCACAATACCACTTACTACACTCGTATTTTTGCAATTACTTTTGTTGTTTGCTAAATTGTTCCTTCAACCCCTTGGCCTGGTATATCATTAACCAGTACAACTGTTGCCGATCGGCCAAACTATGTATACAACACATGCAACCTCAAGTACAGTCGGGTACAAATGACGAATAGTTAATTGCAGTCACTCCATTGCATTCGCTTCTTTTCAAGGCAAACCCTAAAACTAACAACTATGTTCGGCTCGAACACATTGAAGACGGCAGCGACAGGGCCACACGACTACAATATGGCGTCAGTCACAAATGTCATAACCGTCATTGTCTAGTCAACTATTTGATTGCAATGAAAGCGGGAGCACCACACGTTTGCGTGCCTAATCACTTGAATTGAAGGGTGCTTGCGCACTTTCTAAGAGTTCGTCTATATCCATTTTGTCTTTCTACAATCAATTCAAAGCAATAAGAACTGCTTGATTTGATTATTGGAACACAGATTTGGGTCGGCAGTGAGCATTCGATAATACCACGAATCGGTATCCACCAGGAAAGTTGTCATCCTTTAAATAGTGGAGGCAGCGGAAGCTAAACGGATGCAGACTTTCTGGTATTCGGCAATTATCATTTGCTCCCATCGTTCTCACAAAAACAATGACAATGACTTGTGTCCGTGTAAAAAGCGCTCGGAATGAGAGCGCCCAAGATAAGTGTCCTGGCGCAAAGCGGGTCCATCATTTTGCGCGTGAGTGTGATAAATCGTACACGTTATTGGCACATCCTAATGCAATAATACTTGTTAGTTTAAGCCGTCATGCAGTTTGCCGCTGACATTGAATGAAATTCAATTTGGCTCGCTATGATAAATGATGCAGCTAGAGTAATGAAAAAAAACTTGGGCTACATTGATGTTTTGCAGTGTGATTCAGAAGTCCGATTTGATTTTATTAATCTGTATGCACATGTATGGCATTGTATAGATTGCTATACATGTAGCCAGGAAGGGTCGTTTAGTGTTATAAAATTGGTTGTAAGCTCCCATTTGAAATTACGTTATGCTTTGCATAGAAAGGAATAAACTTTTGTGTATACATATAACCTAATCCAAACTAAAAGCATTAAAGAGTCTGACTTGTGGCTTCACAGAGTCAGAATTAAACGCCTAATTTACTAGCTTAGCACAATTTGTTTAACATAGGTTTTGTGCAGTCATGTCCCCAGAGGAGTGGTTTTAAAATTTGAGAAAGAAGTTATAAAGCATTTTCCTATTCACAAAGATAAATACGGTCGGAGAAAAACTTTAACCGATTGTGGAAAATATTTACTCCTACCATGCACATACGTGTGTACACGTATTTCAAATTTTAGATGCCTTTCTAAAAATAAAATACCATTTTAATGGGCATTCAAAATCAAATGTGTATCGGTGCATGTGGGTTTGTTTGCGACTTGCACTGAATGTTTTTCACATTCCCCCGCTTCGTACTGTGTATAGAAATATTAAAGGCACATTACGAACTGATTTAATTGAATCGGATTTTAGTCAAACACGCACAATTGCGTAACATATGCCCACCAACGCGATATGGCGCTTACGTTCAGTAGAAGTGCGACGCGCGAAAACAAATACCAGTAAAATGTCAGAACCCCACTTCATTCATCCGGCCCCCCACCCTCCCCCGCCGAACCCACTTCCCACTTGCGGCGCTGCCAGAAGTCAAACACAAAGTTCCAGAAGTCAAACAAAAGTTGAACACAAAGTTCGGCCGAAAGGGATGTCCATGTCGCGGCCATGTACGAGTAGCTCGATAGAGCCATTTTTAACGCACATCCACCCGTACGTCCGTGGGTGACCGGCTGTTTGTGTTTCATTTGTTGCGCGACAGACTGTGATTACGCCGTTGTGTGCCGAGTGGCGAGCGGTGGGGCGGCAGTCAAAAACACCATATGTGCCTAATTTAGTCTTTGCAGTTGGCGTTGGCGTTGCAGTGGGGAAGTGCTGTACTGGAAAGTGCCATCGTTTGGAACCCCTTTGACCCAGCCTGTATCCTGTCAGTGCGCACGCAAACAGTGAGGCCCTCAGTGCCGAAGCAAACGGTGGCAGCGCAGCTTGTTTATCAAACTCGTGCAATTGTTAATTTTGTGGAAAAGTGCGAACGCAAAGCAATTAAATCAGCGCTTCCAATAGTCTGAAGTCGCAAAGTTGCGGCTAAAACTGCCCTTGCAACTGACCGGCCCCACTTCAACAACCAGAATTTCGCCCGATTTGGCACACATGGCCCACATCCAGCTGATGTACGGTTGTAAACATTAAGTTGCACTCATACATATGTATTCTTTAATTAAGTTGAGATAATATATATGAGGTCCTTTTTAGTGGTCCACTTAAAAAAAGAGCTCTGGACTTTTGAATAGAAGGAAGGAAAACATCTGAAAGTTCGGCCTGAATAAACACAAAATAGGATTCCTCGTGGTAACGAAGCATCCTATATGTTTAATGTTTGTTTTGTTAGACTTAGATATGGATACATGGTGTCTCTTTGTGTAATGCCCGTAAGATTTGTTCACTAAAAACAAACGCTACTACTAAGTTTGAACGACGTTTTCCTGCACTGTTTCAGTGGCACTCATTTGTGTATGACACTACTGGCTATTGTCTTAATCAGATAATAATTGTTTGGGGTTTTCTACGTTTTTATTCGTAAATTTTTTGAGCTCAAACATTTAATTCCAAGTTAAGTTTTTTAATTTCAAATTAAAAAAAATCATAATTTCAATGTGTAAATTCAATGTCTTCTTGCACTCGTTTCAGATTTCCGCTCAAAATAACTAGCAAAGTTCGAAAAAGTGCAACGAAAGTTTTTGGTGGGACAAAAGCAATTATGTATCCAACCAAGTAGACCATTTTTGCTGTGTAAAGAGGTCCGATTGAATTTAACATCTCAAATAATTCAGCATCAGTGCTGTTTTCTTCGCCAGAAGAAAACCTCATTGTTGTTTTTACGTGAATTATATTTATTTCGTAGCAAAATCTTGCAAGAGCTCTTCAATTTTCCAAAACAAATAATCTGTCGAAAACAAGTTGGAAGTTTAAACATAGTTCGACCGAGCAGAGTTGGGCGTTTAAGCTTAGTTTAAACTTTGTGCAAAACTTCGATTTCGCGTTTCAACTTAGTTCGAAGTTAAACTCGCACTGAAAAATTTGCCCTAAATGGTATTGTTTTATTTACTTTTATGTGCACTGCACTCTTGAAGATCTTCCTTAACCCATTTCGCACCTTTGATTCGTTAACAACTCATAGAAATTAGTCATGTTTGCGTTTTTTTTAATTACGATAAACTTGTGTATGCAATCTGAAGTTTATGTTTTTTTATTATGCTTAGATCTATTGGCTTTCTTATAAAATATTTTTTTCCACACCACGCCTTTCCTATTTAAGATGGGCGGGCATTGAAAAAAACCTGACATTTCGACTTATTTTCTTAAAATTTTTTAAGTACTATCCTTGTGCAAAACCAATTAATAATTTTATATTCCAATAAAATACGTTTAGATCTGTTCAGATTGTTCAATCTGTGATCTGTGACTATTTCCTCAAACTCATTTCCATGCTTTTTTCACCTTATTCCCGCTCCAATTACAAAAATTTTTAAATAAAATCTTTCTAAAAATATCGGTATGAAATGGGTTAAGCAGATCATCAATATAGTATGATACAATATATCATCATCAGCAATAATTACTTAAACATAAAATTGTTTGCGCATAACGAAAATTTGAATATTTCTTCATTTACTTCAGCCAAAATTTAAAAAAAAAGTATCTAAATTGAAAGAATTCTTCTTCCTTTACTATGTCAAGATATACCATTAAAAAAGTGTATACTTCTCTTCATTAAACTTAAATATTCAGTTTATTAATTTCGTATTTTTCCTAAAACTTCAAACTATTCTAAAGACCAACAAAAAAATTTATTCTTGTAACCATAGAGGATGCAGACGTCCACAAAGTAGCATGTTGCCATATGGCAACAAAATAGCGAAAGGGTTAACCAGTTCAAACTGTGTGAACACAAGAAGATCGGAAGATCACCAGTAACTCTTTGAAATATTTAAGACCATTAAATTTATTTCCAATTATAATGGCAGCTATTAAAAAATCTCTCTAAGAACTGATGATCAGATCCTGTATTGAAACAGTGACACGTGGACAACATGCACTCAGTGCATGTATCAATTTTATCAATTTGTAGCATGCAGCAGCATTTAGTCCCGCACAAACTTTTCTAGTAATTTTCCACGGCTCGTAACTGCAATTTGATAAATTGTAATTAGTAGTTTTGTTGCAACTATTAGTCTTGAATTTGCTTGTAACGAGAAAAGAAACATTTTCGGCGTGCGGCCGCAAATGCGTGTTTTTACAATTCTATTACCAAAAACAAAGCAATAATTGCATGAATCGCCGATTTCGTGCAGTAATCTCCAGCGGTGCACATCGAACTGTGCGCCGGCAACGCAAACGCAAAGCGTCTTCTGGCAAATGTAAATCGCAGCAACAGTCAATCGAGGGGCATTGGATCGCGCTGGCAGCCGCGTTGAAATGCCCCTAATGCGAAAATTCCAGAGCTGCTGCAGCCGCCGCGTTCGCATCACTTAAAGTGCAACTCTCCACAGCGCGGCATTCGGAAGGCCATTTGCGCAAATTTATTTTTAATATTTGAGTGCAATCTGTAGCCGTATTTGTTTTCTGTTTGGCACATTGATCGCTGTGATCGTTATAATCGCAATGGGAATGTTTAATTGAACTTGAAATTGAAGTGCAGTGTGTACAGCGATGTACGGTGGCCACTAATTATGAACAGCAAGCGACGAGACTTTTTCCATGCTGCGCTCATTAGGTGCCAAAGGCACGGCAATGTTTTCGTTTTCAATCATTTGACTCACAACAAAACTTTAAAATATTATGGCATGCAAGATTTCTAAGGGCTTCGGTTATTTTGGCAAAGCGCGATTGTTACACATAATCACATAAAATAATTTTAAGGGTGTGAGCACTCATAAACGTAAAACTTCGCCTACATAATGCATTGAGTTGACTCTAATTATATGCATATAAATATTTATGTATTACAGTATTACCTTCATAATGTTCAACAGACCGTCACACAATTTAAACAGTTTAATTTAACAGGGCTTTGAAACAAATATCAATGCTCAATGTCAAATATTTGCAACGATTTCAACATGGTTTGTACATTTATTAACCAGAAAGAAATTACAGTCATCGATCAGAGAATTAGAATCACCAAGTTATGATAAGAAAACTATTTTGTCGATGACATTTGTGCATATGGTACATATATCTTTTAAGTAACCAAGTAAGTAAGTATTCAATACTATTTATTCGCATTTTTCATGAATACGCTTTCTTTATTGCAAGTTCTTCGCCGATATATCCTTCATCTATGGTAGGTACTAATATCAAACGAAAAAATCACTACTTAAGCAATTCTTTACCTTTTTCAGGCAGTAAGGTAAGTTAGATACGGCGTTCAAATTTTATATATGCAATGCAAAGGTGAACAGTAAAAATGTGGACGTGGTACGACAGCTTTTAGCAATTTTTGAAGTGTGAATATGTCAATATCCACTAAAGTAATTTGTCTATTTATAGAAAACTACACAGTTAGCAAATAAAAGGGGCGTAGATATATCAGAGCCTGCAATTAAATCGGCTGATATCAACTTATTAGCGCTCATATTCTTTTGAATAAATGAATTTTACAGCACTAACCGTTGGTTTTTCTTTTCTTGGCATGTAAATGGAACCATTCAAAAGAATCAAATTTTATATTTTCCAAAGAACCTTTACCTACTACCATGATAAGGTAAACTAAGCAACCAACGTAAAATTATGTTTAAAACTCTTTTTGTGTTTGATTAATGAACGAGTATTGAAAATTGAAAAAACCCATATAGGGTTCATAACAAAGCTAGTTTTAATCAAACGTTTTACTAAAAACCTTAATTGTTTAAAAAAGGATTGTTTTTTACTTAAAGAGCAAACATTGGCGAAAATTGTGCAAAATTCTGTTTCTAAGAAAATATTTTGGCTTTTGCCAGAAAATAAAGAGGACGTTTCACAAACAGTTAGCGGTGCTTTTTTGGACTGAAGAACTTAAATTTCGTCGGCAAATTAAAATTTGACTCTCTCTAACCTGAAGGATTGTTCGAACGCGTTAAAGCCAAAGTAAACTATTAGTATTAGCAGTAAAAAAAGGGTGTCGAGACTAAAATCTGGGTACAGCTCGGAATGTGGGTCAGTTCACAATTTACAAAAAATTTGTTGTTTTCAAAAATTTTCGAAAAGTGTTTTAAAAACGCGTTTTTTGCTCTTTTTTAGCTATCAGAACATTTCTCGTGAACGAATCGCCGAATAAAGGGATGCCGCCTCCCCGTTCAGATGATTTTTTTGTCCACGGGTATATGGGCAACGAACTTATATTGGTTTCGTACTTTTGTCTCCAACATTTGTTGACTAGTGTTATCAGAAAGGATCGCAAAATCCCGTTAAAGTTTTTCATTTCGCAATGTAACTCAATAGTTACCAGCTAACGGAAAATATGTGATTCGATGACTACATTTAACGTAATAAATTTGCATGACTTCAAAAAGATTTAAGCATGAATAACACATTACTACAAGTCAAAATGTGCGAGTGAGAGAGAGCTACTAGTCAAATCATTTGGGTCAATTGTGTTTAATTCACATTATAAAGGCAATACTGCACCTACGTATTGGCAAATGTATGTATGTACTTACTAGTCTCTGTGGTGTGCAATTGGAACTTACCTGGAAAGAGTAGAGGGGAAAGAAGAAATGAATGATCGAAGCAATTCGTAAATGTGCACACGAGGTTTTCACGTGATTGCGTTCAGTAAAACATATTTTAGTGTTTATCAGTTCAGTACGCTGGCCGGGTGGACTTGCCACTCTTGACCCAGATTCTGCACCCCAGTTGGGTTGCAGCGTGCTTTCCAAAGTTCTATATGTACATATGCCGAGTGTAGGCACCCCGCACAACCCGACGGGAACCGACTTCGAGTTCGGATTGCGCACGATGGCGGGAGTTGTGACGGCAATGCCGGAGATGTTGCTTACGCATACTTCCCACTCAGAGCCACATCCACATACCACCGCCAATCGTCACACGCAACGGAACGAGTTCGCCCGCGACTGCGCCCACAGCACTCACACCAGTGTGCCGCCTCGTCGCATCCGTTCGTCATCTCGTTAACATTCTAAGCACTTTATTACTTTGCAAGCGAGGATTATCCTTGCTTGCCTCCGCTTTTCCCACTTTTCAACCCTTCATTCAGCGCTAATGAGTTTTCGCGCTGCCGCCACCGCCCAGCCAGGCTCCCGGCACATACGCCGCATATGCATGCATACAAACGACACATATCCATATTTGCGCGAACCAACGCGAGAAACGGTTGCAAATGTCATCCTGTCACACTTACTCGCGCTAAGTGTTTCCACTTAAGTATCACCGTTCCGGCGGCATCAAACTCTTACTTAGGTCTTCACTTCGCAGCGAAGCAATGAACGTTTTTTAATAGACAAATTCTTGATACACATCTTCTTGCATACACACCCACACACACACACAGCCACACAAAATGTTTCGCCATTTTTCTTGCGAGCACTTTGCTAAACATTGAGTATGCTTGAAGGCCTGCCGGCCTTCACACCTCCACCTTTGGGGCCCCGCCGCGCAAAGTGGGTATCCCTTGGCCAAACCGCAAACTTTCCCACAACTTTTGCAAGTGTTTCGTATCCATTTCTTTTCAAAAATGAGGATTGCATAAGTTCAGTTGTGGAGCAGACGCGAATGTTGCATGCGAATGTGCAGCGCTGCGCCCAATCGACCCGAACTCCACCCGCCCTGGCCCATATAATTCCAAACACCTTTAGGCTAACATTTCTACTTTTTACTCAATTCCTTCAGAAAGTTTTTTGGGCAAGTGAAAAGTGTCAGCCAGCTCTCACAGGAGCAAACTTCACATCAAAAGTACTTTTGAGGACATATTTTAAGTGAATTCCTCGCGGTTGCACCTGACGCCAGCAGGTCGACAATGCATTTCACAAGTATTCGCACATGCACACATACATATATGGGCACATATATATGTATACACATACATACATACACATATGTACATACATACATACATACATATGTGAATGCGAAAAATCGCTCTGCCGCAGCCAAGCTTTTGCTTCGCCAAAATTGCTGAATATTCAGAATAAAGGCAAAGTGTCTCGCCTCAAATTAATTTTGTAATTCAATTCATCACAACAGCAAAATCACTAACCAAAAATGCAATAACAAGCGAATGTGGCGAATCGTACATATAGGCTCCCACTTTCTATCAGTGTTCGTCGCCAAGTGACAAATTCGCATTTTTCGCAAAAATTACATGTCAGCAGTTTGTCAGCAAATTGTGCTCGCAAGTGGACCCACTGAGGTCGCACCGCGCCGACAAGCATCCTTTGCGTCGCGCTCCATCCCCACACGTCCACCATCTTGTAGGGACCACCACATTCGCAATTAAGCACTTTTCAGCGGTTCCCCTGCGAATGTCTGACACAATGCACACAATTATTTTGTGGTAAATGGCGCTTCGGCCACGCCAGCCGTTGTATGTGATGTTGATCAGTTTGTTGACGTCTTCAAACTGCGCAACAGCCGATCTTGCGCAACTAGCACGAAATCATTTGCAGTGGAGAGAGTGAGAAGCGCGAAGCGAAATTTGCGCTGCTGGGAACAGTGTCGTGGCGAGAATTTTGCCAATAATGTAGCAAAATATAAAACCAGTAGCAATATAAAAACAAATTATTAACAATGATCTAAAACATGTTTTACGCATTCATCCATGCTTTTCTCCTATCGTTGAAAAAATTTCACGAAACGGAAATCATAAAAATGTTTTACGAGTTCTAAAAATGTGCCAATGAGCGTCATCGAACGTACACGGCTAACATTTTGTCGATGTCGATAATGAGGTTTGCTTTTACGAAACCGATAAAGCGATATGTATTTGCCGATGCGAAAATTTGAAATTTTTCTATTTACCACGAATTCAGTAATGTCCTCGGCTACTACTATGTGCAATCGAGAAAACCACCTGATACGTTGCTTGCTGTCTGCTGTTAGTTTAATATTCTAACAGCTATGGCTCCCTCCGGCGTTTTGCCACATCTGGCCGCTGTCATCAAGTAATCATCCAATCTAATTTATGACTCCTCCAACCAAAGATCCATATTTAATAAGGCTGTCTTGCAGAATCTGCGCCTTCGGTTGCACCAAGTTGGAGGCTTCGAGCGGTTGTCGTTCCGCGCGGCTCTGCAGCAGGTACGAACTTCCATTAAGGACACAAGCCGCTGCGCCAACGCCATGTGCGAGTGTGTGTGCGATTTTGATTTGACGTTCGTGTGCACGCTGGCCACGTTATGCAAGTGCATACATACGTGCACCAAATCGGGAAAGCTTCAAAGCGGCAACACGATTAAATGCATTCTTATGCTCTCAATTCGCCGCCATGTGCTATTTTAATGTTCTGCGTGCGAGCGCGCCGCGTTCTCGCCAGTTGGTGAGCGCGTCTTTGCGCTCAGCATAATTTGCCGCAACAAAGCCGCCGAGTACTTTCTCCATTCTGCTGGTTTTTCTTGTTTGTTTCGCATTTCATGTGAAGCGCGGACAAGTGCGCGTATTTTTTGAAATATTGCGTAATGAAAACAACATCGTTGTTGGTGCGGTGGTGGGCTGAGCGGTGCGCGGTACGCGGCTCGTGACGGAAGCCGGGGGAATGCGGAGATTATGCAATCGCACAACGCAGTCGCAGAGTTCGCTGACACGCATCGCACCACGCGCTCAACTCCACGCTGCCGTTTCCATTTCTATGGCACCACGGACGCAGACCGCACGTATTTCGGTTCCTTTCACTGCACTGCGCTCCAATCCCGGTAGCAGTTGTAATTGCAACGCTCGCACTGTTTTCCACTTGCCGCCAAAAACAGAGGCAAGCGAAAAACCTGATCGCTTTTTGCTGCCAATTATGTGCCAGCGGCCAAGACGGTGGGAAACCGAGCACACACGCCGTAGCCACCGACGAGTAAAGTTAGATGGCCACTTCGGTGGCAAATGGAGGGGAAAGCACTGACGTCGCAGCTGATGTGATGCGAGGTCGATGCTTTGCAGACCGCGCGACGCAGTGGCCTGCGCAATGCTGTGACGCGATGCGCTGACGTCTACGTATGCGACTACACGTTGCGAAAACATGCTGCGTGGTTTTCCGCTCGCAATTCGCACATTCGAACAACTTGAAAATACAATACTTCAAGCAAAGATTGGCGGCTTTGATCACTGCGCGGGCATCTATTTAATGTCAATGTTCGTTGTTTCAACTACCATTGTTGAGATACAGTTCGATCTCATGAAATAAGGAGCTAGTCATTATTTAGCAAAACAAAATAAAGACCAATGAATTCATTTTCATTCGCTTTAAACGCATTTTGTGCACTACCGGCTTCTTAACTCAGATATGCCGACCACATGTAGTACACCTGTTTGAAGGTGCTGCGGTAACTGTGCTTTCAATTTGCTGTGAAATGTAGGTGATGCCGTGAAATGTAGGTGATGATATACATATATAAGACTTTCGGCATATCTGGGGGTTACTCTATAATGCGATGCGAACATAAAATTTATCGCATTCGCACACTTAGTACTCTGAAATCCGACAATCGCATTGCAATTTTCTACTTTCGCATTTAAATTTTCCCCTTTCGCAATTGTAGCACTGCGTATTCGATTTTAAATTTCAAAAAAATGCGATTGTTATATTTTTTTTTTAATTTTGTTTGAATTTTATGACACTCGACCATATATGTAATACTTCTATATTGGCACTAAGCTCAAGGTACATTCGCCAACATCACAGTACAGCAATAGTGAAATATGAGCGAGAAAGCGTATAAACGAATGTACCTTGACATATGTCAAAAGTCAGGTGCGGTGAAAATTTACTGGAAATAAATAAAAATTTGTCGAAATTGACTGAAAAGCCTACCTTTTTCTTCAACCGCCCCTGGAGCAGTTTGACAGTTATTCATGTGTAGAAGTGCACATGTATACACGCATAGAAATACATTCGCAAAATTTCGTGTTTTCTGTCTCATCGCTTGTTTCCCTTTGATTTCCGAATGAAAACACATTGTGAAGATAGGTTAGTGCCAATATAGAAGTATTACATATATGCACTCGACGCTAGTAATGCCAACTTACTCTCGAAACAAAATAAGGGCCGTTTTTTAATAATGCGAAAGCGATACAGAGTACCGATTGACTTTCGCATCGCAACTCACTTTCGCATCGCTTTCGCTTTCGCATCGCATTACAAAGTAGCCCCCCAGGTTTAAAATCGATCTTAAAACTATGTTATTCGAATCGACGAACACTAGTCTTAACGTATATAACATATGGTCGGCTATGCAGGGCTAAAGTGCTGGCAGACTGTAGGAGAAGCGGTTCCAGGAAACTTCTATGTAGCAGAAATCAAAACTGGCAGGCGCGATCAATAAACCACGATTTTCAGCACAGGCTTTCTAATGATTCTACGATTGCTTTCGAAAGGAAAACTTGCGTTGCAGCTGCACGTTTCAGCGGAAAGCATTTCCGACTGGTGACACCCTTCCGATACCATACCATACCATACACCAATCCCGATCCCATACTCGGAAATCTTGCGAATAAGAGTAAAAATCAAATATTCAGTTTTTCTGTGTTTGTGAAAATATTTGTTGTTGAAAATGAGGAGTTTCGCTGGAAAACATTTTTATCTGAAATAAGATCATGGACTAAGTATGTTTAAGAAATATTGAATTGCCAGGAGAGCAACCAATATCATTTTGATTTTCCGTGCTTCAATTTTCCATGCGTATCATGTATCGTATCGTGTTTTTTTGTCTCGAATAAATATTTTACATTTTTGCACTTCCGTACTTGTGCGCATTTTCCTCTCATTCGAAATAATAGTATTTCCTGCCTAATCACATCTTACAGGACACAGCTCGGAAAGTAAAGCTACTTTTGGCGAATCGATGAAAACCCAATAAAATAAGATATCTATTTCTGTTAAAATTTTATGAGATTAAACGAAAATGCCAAATCACCGACCACGATGCAAAGTGTGAGAAAAATATGAAATCATCGATCGCTCTCACGACCGTGTGAGGAACTGGCTGGTGTACAATCATGATTGAGTGAGAAAAATTGAGTTTTGACCCATCACGATCGTGATTCTGATTGTAATTTTTTATGAAGACGAAGTTTTGATGTTCATATAGGGTGACAATAGCAACTATTATGTATATAACAGACTTCTAAATCGAATAACAAAATCATTACGAATTAATCGGAGAGGCTCACAAAAGTTTGGAAAAGTTCATACAAAATTGCAATTAAAAGGTTCTCGTAGCAACACAACCGACACGAATCTATTTTTAACTCCTGCAAATGTACCAAAACTAAGCCACACCCAGCTGGCATCGACTGGTGCCGGCAGCATTGACCTTTCAATGCAGTTGAAGTATGTACGTATTCGAGTCGGAAAAGCAGCAAATTCAATTTCGAAAATGTTTTTTCTTCGTGCTGCTTTTGCGTTGCTTCTGCGGCTGTTTTGGTCTTTGTGAATTAATAACAAACAAATAAATTTTGCAATGCGTACAGAAAATCTCATAACCTCATCCACACACACGCATGTAAATATTTCTATGAGTGTGTTGTTGCTGATGCTTGTTTTGGGTTTTGACGCCGCAGCGAATTTTACGTGCGCTTCACATTCTCTGCGCACTTGTTGCCGCATAATCTATAAATCAAGCTAAAAATTTCGTAGATTTTAAGCACTTTGGTGTTTGTTATTGTTAAAGACGTTGTATTCTGATTGTTAGTTTGGGCGCTGCTAAATCATTGCGTTCGCTTTATCGTCTACTTGATGATAGCCGAAGTGATGAAGTGAAGTCACCGATTGTGCATGGCGCACTTTCATTACAATCTTATCTGTAGAAGATTGAAGAATTGAACAAATTCACGCTCTATCCGTGGATGTGAATCTTTAAAAATTTCGTCACTCTGTCAGTGCCTCAATTTAAAGTGTTTAACACTTGAGAGCCTGAACATAATAAGCAGCGTTGCAATCAGCGCTGCAATCTGTGAAAGTAGGATGCAGCTTTGCTAATGAGTGCCAACACAAGGTGAAGCTGCAGATGTAGCTGTTAAACCGAAGCGGAAATTCGGAACTTTTCTACTTTGTAGCACTACAACTCACTAATAGCCAACAAATTAGCTACAAGTAATAGTTAGGGCGACCAAATTTTTTGGATTGTCATAGTATATTTCTAGAGAAAAATTATGTACAAAGTAACATCAGAAATGTGTACCATGGTAACTGTCACAGTTAATCGAACTACACACGCCTGGCTTTCTTTATTTTGCCACCGTTAAGAGGCCAAAGTCTCGGAAATATCTTTAAAAGACCAACAAAAATCTGCACATTTATCGCAAATATAAAGTATTTAGTATTCCTGCAACGCGAATATTTAAAGCAAGGACATCTGGCGTTCACTCAACAGGATGTTTCTAGGAGTGAGCATCGTTCGATACCAGGATAAGTGAAGAACTTAGTAATTTTGTACGGCTATCAAGTATCAGGTCCAGGTGTGCTTACTTAATCATTTAAGTTAGTGGCACTGCGCTCCCCACTAGTTTTAGTAGCAAGTAAAGTGCGCCGTAAGCCGCTTAAATGATGGCAGAGTGATGGCGAGTGTCGGGGCATTGAAAACAATTCGCATTGCGTAAAGCGGAACCATGAGAACAGAGAGTGCAACACGGTGTAGTTACACACTCATAGTGCCAGTGATTAACGCGGGAGGGAAAATGAAGCTCCAGATTGTACAGATTTTAGGATAACTACGTTATGACGAAGTTAGATAAAAGGAGTCATCAACTTTTTTTTTCAAATCCTATTCATGAAACGAATTTATTAGCGTCAAATTAAATTGTTCGTCAATAAGAGGCATGGGAAGTGGTCGATTCTTCTTCAAATAAACCAAATTTTAACAAACATATGTCTCTTTTTTATTACTTGTTCTAGAGGCATCTAAAATGTCCTAGTTGACAAACTGGCATGTTATGAAAATATTACATTTTCACATAATTTAATTTGACAAACCAGCCCTGTGCATTTTTCCCATTGGGTCATTTTGATCCCAAAAATGCACATCCACTTTCCACAGCGGTCTAAGGTCGGTAAAACATATCACTGCCTACTTTTATATTTCTTGGCCATTGTGCCAATCGCTGATTTTTGTTGTTTCCAGTGCTTACTTCTATTAGAAGCACACTTTGAAGAGTCGCCGAGAAGTACAAATGTACGCAACGAACGCGGTTGTAACAAACGCGGCGAATGCAGCCAAGAAAGCTATTAAATTGCGTTAATAAAGCAAATTAATATTCGAAAAGATGAAAAGAGCTGAAACGTAAATGTTTGATTAATTTGGCGACAATTTTCAAAGCCACTGCAGCCATGCCGCCAACATTACGCCGTCTGCTGCAACTCGCGCGCACTTCGCTGGCGCTCGGGACATTTGTCGTTCAATCTGAGGCGTATGACAGAAGGAGGTGCCGCTGCCGCGGCTGGTGAGTGTGTTGCCAATGATTTAAGATGCACAGATTCCGACATTTCACGAATGCTTGCGCAAATTCGCATTCCTCGTACGGCGTCGGCCAAACATATTAAATTTTTTCAAATATTCCGCCAAACACCGAATCAAGATGTGCGAACGACGCGCGCGCACTTCTCATTTCGCAATTAAGTTGCATTTAATTTGTTTTAAAATAAATTATGATCAACAGCGTTGGCCTTTCATGTGCGGGGGGCGCGTAGGTGCGAACGCGGGCCGCCGTCTGAAATTGAGTGATTGTTTTGTGAAATGCGCATCCTTCACACACAATTGAAATGTATGGCGCGTAAGTGTTGATGCCAGACCATTAAGATCAAAGGGTATCGTGCCAAATATGAAGCAGCGCTTCCTCACACCTCACAACGTTGCGCCACAGTCCATGGGGTTTCGTACGGCTTCGGACTGAAGCGCTTCTCGCGAGTCTCTCGAGCCACAGATCAACGCTTATTTGGAGATCTAAAGTTGTAGATCGATTATGAAACAAGTTATGAAATCGGCTTTTAACCCAAAGAAACGAAAGCACTCGTTTTCGTGTACAAATACCCATGAACTCCGCTTTCGATAAGAACGTATTCAATGTATATAAAAATAGTGGCAAAATTTATTTCACCAAATATTTGTGAAGGTTTTGAAAACTACGAATTACATTTCAACTGCAAAATAATTTGTTGTTGGTGTTAGACATGAGCTACAAAGTGAGATAGCATTGGGATATCAAAAATTGTGCCCAGAAGAGCGACATTTGAACTTAATAACCTCACTTCTTCTTTGCATCGCTGAAGTCATAAAATCTTAAGCGCTGCACTACGTTCCAAGGGGCAAACACAGAGTCAGTCGTATAGTAATTTCCACAATGCCAGGGTGCGAACGGATGCGGGAATGTGCCAAATGAGAGAAAAATGCATGCATTTTAAATGATTCTATGGCATTAATTTGCACGTCATAAGTGATTCATGGCCAACATTTGCAACCAGTCAGACAGCAGTGCATCTGCTGCCACCCACCTTGGACGACCGCACGCCGTACACGTCCCATCGCTCCGTTGTTCGGCCCGCAAGTCACCAGCAGCCGAACGACACCAATCGTGACGTCCGCCCGCGTTCTCGTAAAATAATATTTAAAAAGCTGAAATTTCAAAACAAATCACTTTTCTACGTTCACCGCCTGCCGCTCCCCTGCTCCGCGGCGCTCCGCTGTTGCCGCGCTCCATCTCGGTTCCTTTAATTTTCTCATGCACATCTTCTGATTCTCTCGCCTAGCATTTTGCAACTACTTGTTTGAAAATTTCATTTCCTGCCTCATCTACATGCGCGCGGGTGTGTGTGTTTGGCAGCCACCCGCCCGCATCGCGCGCCCAGTTCGCGGCACAACCAGTACCTTCTCGTAACTGGGTGCTTTTCTTTTTGGCAAATATGAAATGTTGAGAAATTTTTATTGGCACGTACTACACGCCTGCGAGCAGCAGTGCCGCGCACCAGCCCGCCCGGCCGCCGACCTGCGCATGTGCGCGTGTATGAGTGCGCCAGTGCGCTTGTGGTTGCACGGATACGTTCATGTGCTGTGGCGCATTTGATTTTCGTATAGGAATTATTTTATGATATTTTAAGTGTCGCCAGTGATTCATTCGGCATTCTTTAATTGAAAACGGGCACATTCACCGACATGCCGACCATTAGAATGCTTGACGACTTCTTTTCGCATTTTCATCACGCACACATGTGTACATACATCCATAAGTGCCTTCACACATTTGCATGACGAGAACATTAAGAAATTATTCGAAATTTTTGTACTCATGAATTTCTTGTCAAATTGCTACTTTTTGTGCGATGTTCAATAGAACGCAAATGAAATCTTAATCAATTGATGACCTTCTCTTAATTTATTAATAAATGCCACCTCTCTTCTCTGAGATCGATTCGAACCCACGGCCCGTGGCAAACGACTTACGCACTAACCATCACTAAACCCCGTCGATGCTGAAAAACCACCACAAATGTCAAGCTGCAAAGTGCTGCCCGTAAACTCAGAAACTGGTGTTCGGGCGAAAGGAAAGATATTCAAATTTGCTCACTCAATTGCTAGCTGTTGGCACAGCTGAGTTGTGCAGCGGGGGCCCGTCTGCGCGCTTCTCTGCTGCATGCTCAGCGTAACGCTGTGCCTGCGATATCTCTAATGAAATTCATTTTGTCTAAACTCGCTTCCGTTCGCATTTTTGGCAGCCGGTGCGCCACCGCGCGTACATTACCAGAGTTCCGCCGCAGTCCATATGAGTCCGCACTGCACATATGCCGCCAGCGCGCGGCGTGGTGCGGCAGCAGCACAGGCAGTGCAGCCAATTTGTCTGCAGGCGGAGCGAGCCGAAATGGAATCCATTACTGAACTTGCATTACTTGAGTAAAAGTTTAATTAAATAAGTTTTGTGGTGTGTTAATGTTGACGCTGCAGCGAGCGGCCCGCGGTTGCCACTGTGGTTGGGTGGCCTGGCACACGGCTGGAGCACCTAGAAACTCCATTGCTAAATATTATCGTGTTGTGTGCTGTTGAATACTTTAGTGGTTTAAAACAACACATAGAACAAAATCAATATTCGTATTCGAATAACTCATCAGCATAATTTCAGAGCGAAAATCGGTATGAAGCGAATTCACATGTTTATGTCAATGATTTACTTAAATTGGTTCAGGGTTGATGTTTGATTTTCCGTCTTTTTCACTAGCATTTTTTTAATTGAATTTGATGGTTCATGAAGGAATCTAGATATAATAAGATAAAACCAAATTTACCTTAAAAAAGATTTTTGGTTTTATGTTAAATTCTTTGAAAAGAATCGAAAAGCCAAAACTATTGCAAGGTTAGTAGTTAACCCGTTTGAAATGCGTATGTGGAACTTGTGGTATCACAACGGGCCCGTTAAGAGGCCTAAGTGTGTCTCATACAGAGGCAGCCACCGCAACCTAACCTAACCTAGTAGTTAAGTGGTGAAAACAATTGCATAGAGACAAATTGTAGGGAGAAAAAATCAATTTCCGCTTTTTCAAGTCAATGGAATGGAAGATATACTAAACGCGTTATTTAATGTTCAATGTATAAATAAGCGTTTAGAATGCGTGAACATTAATTCAGACTTTTATTTACTACTAGCAGGGGCCGGCGGCGTTGCACGTATGCATTTTATTATTCCATTGAAATAATCCTTAATCACTTTAAGACTGTCTAATGTTAAATTATGTTTATTCGCATAAACTTTTAACAAGTTTACTTCGTCTAATGTTAATTTTTGAACACTGAAAAACATGCTTTGAATTATTTCTGATTTTGATTTTCTTCTGAAGTCATGTCTTTCTCTCAAGCCTTAGTTGATTCCGTCAGATTGTGATGGAAAACTCTTCTCTAATGATCTCTTAGTTGAAATGCTTTCCCCATATTTGAAGGCGATAGGCCCATTAACCGTAGACCTACGTTGGGGTCGTTTTCGACCAAATTTTTGTTTGCACTTCTAATATTTTTTTAAATTTGTTATTATTTTTAGCTGTTTTTTCATGACTTTATTACTTGTATATTATCTATCGAAATCAAACCGTTTTATATTTAAAAAACTTTGCATTTTTTTAATTTGTATGTGTGATTTCAATCTGAGTCGTTTTCGACCCGTTTTTTAACGTAGGTCTACGGTTAAATCATGTTTCCCCATACAAACTGGTAACCCATTGTTGACCCCGTCAGATTTTGATTTTCCAAAATGTGAAAAACACATTTCCGAAGTACTTTCACCAAGTTTGAAGTCGACAGGCCGATTAATAAGTTTGATGGCACAGTTCCTCCATACAAACTTTAACCTACCGTCTTACTTCGTCTACTTCGTTAAATTTTGATTTTCGAAAAAATTTGAAACACGTATCGAATTAGCTCCCATTTGAAGTAGTTTTACTAAGTTTGAAGGGAAAAAATTCATTAAATCATGTTTCTTCATTCAAAGTTTTAACCCATCGTTGACCCGGTCACATTTTGATTACAAACTAAAATAAAAACCACGTGTGTAATTTGTATTTCAAGTGTTTTCACCAATTTTACAGTGAATAGGCCTATCTGTTCATGTTTTGTTTTAGTCTTCCTGTGTACGAACCCAAACTCATTATTGTTGTTTTGATTTTAAAAAACTTGAAAAATACGTGTCGAATAATTTTTGATTTGGAGTATTTTCACCAAGTTTGAGATCAATAGGTCCAACTAATAACGTTATTTCATACAACACCTTAACCCATGTTTTGCTCATTTACACCCCGAATTTCAAAAACTCGCATTTTAGCGCATTTTAGCGGGGGTTCATTTTCTAAAGTGGACCTACAGTTCAAATATTACATTCGGTGGCGGTCAAAGCACGAGGCTTATGAGGCATATGCCTAGGGCGGCATATTGGGAAGGGCGGCAAAATTTGCGAGCGAAGCGGGAAATTTTGTACGTGAAAAGACAAATATTTGAAGTGGGCGTCAAATTTCTGAAAAATGTTGCCTTTAAGTTGCATTCATATAAATATTCCCATTGTTCATTATCATACCGATCGATTTGTATAAAAAATTGAATTTAAACAGATCACACGTGGTTGATAATTTTCATAAGTATGTTAATACAAAAATTTAGGGACGGCACTCTGGCGATTTACCTCGGGCGGCATATAAGCTTTGTCCGCCACCGATTACAGTTCATAATTTTTAATGAATTATTTTTTTCGGTGCAAAATGAATTACTCTGTACAACGTAATTACGCGTAACTTTTAAAATCTCTTTTAAAAAGTCGGTCCTTGCGGTTTTCACAGTCTGTCTCTCTATCCGACTGTCAACCATGTTGAAAGCAAATGAACTTCCTAATATGTTGCGATATCGGAATGTGATTTCCATTAAGAAATAAATGTTAAAAAATTTTCGGAGCTAAATTTACGCTTTAAAATGCATTTATTCAGAGACTTCTTCTCAAATATGAAATAAGTAGTTTCCAAAAATTAAAGCTTTTAAGAATTGTAGACGAAAATCGTTTTCGAAATCATTTGCAAGAAGTTGTGAATGATTTTCTGAGCAAATGAGAGGGAAGTTTTGTTCTGTCGTTCGTTTTGCAAGTTCAGAGGAAAACAAGACTTCTTATTTGAATCGAAGAAAGCATTTCGTCATAAGAAAGAGCATGACAAAATAAGATTCAAGACGATCGTTTTTCCACAAGTAAAGGTATAGAAAATTTTCTCTTAAAATGTATAACATAATTTGCAAAAACTGAAAATAATGGAACTGATTGAATATGACGTAGTAAAATATTCAACCACAACTGCCACAACATTCTCTGCAATTCCTAGCGGACGGGACGAGATGTTCGTGTTGCTGACGCGAGTTGGAGACAAAGCTTGCAATCAGAGCTGCAGCCGTGAAGTCGTGAAGCAAGAGGCAGCAGCGAGGGTGGTTCACCATAACGTCCTCACAGGGAGGACCAACACGCGCACTGCAGCTGGCTGCATTGTTAGCCTGACAACGTCTCAATTCCTTTGCTCCATTTCGGTTCATGTCTTTTTTTTTTGTGCTCACCGACTACTGTTGTCGTGTGAATTTCATTTTGCCGGCTGCCGTGGTACGCTGTCTCATGAAATATTTAGGTGGAAGCAGCACATTTGTTGAATTATGAACAGCGATTGCACAAAAAACGGCGCGGCGAAATTTAAAATAAATTGTATTCGGATAGATTGTGAACGGCGAAGTGTGTACTGGGTGGGCGGGGTTACTTTGTTCAGCGGGATGCACACGAGGAAATTGGTGAGAAGGCATTTTTAGTTTCGTGCTGACGTAAGGCAGCGCATTCGGGACACACACGCACTCACGTGGGTGACAAGCTGGCATCAATTTGAGAATTTGTTGAAAATCTCAACACTGGTTGGTTGTGCTCTTGGAATATGAACAATCGCAGTGTTGATAAGCAGGATCCAAAAGTGAGCGACAGACATACATAGCAAATTTATTCCATTTTCAACAAAGTCCACAAATGTGTGGAAAAACCCATTGAACTGTGATATGCTGCAATGTTGCGTGCGGTGCTTTTTATGAATTTTTTAGTGCTTGCTCAGCTCTCGCCTTGCCACAAATTCGGCAGCATCTCGCAACTGAATTTTAAATTTCACCACAAAAACTACAGGCATGGAAAATGAAAGCAGTACCGCAATTGCAGAAAACAAACCGGCCCAGTTAGGTGGAACGGCCTGATGTGGATGACGGCAGCAGCCGCTCCAAGTGCTGCGATGGACGATTTGTAGGGGAATAGTTAAAATTATATACATGTACGGTATGTATTACATACATGGAAAATCTTAGACTATATTTGGGTAAGTGAAAATGTGCTATGAATACAATACATCAGGTGAGCACTTTACCGGATGTTTCCCAAAATGACAAACCAATGCCGGAATTAGTGGTTCGTCTTAATCGAAGTGGGCTCCACGTCTCCATACGTAGAGTGCGGACAGAGGGAAATATCGCAGCTGTATCCGCCAGTGTTGTTGATGACCGTGAATGATTCGGCGCCGTTCGGCCTCTGTTACTCCATTACGGGAAAAATTTTGCGGAAGGATTTGGGTGTAAAACCTTTTCAAATACAGCTGATGCAAGAACTGAAGCCACACGACCTACCACAACAGCTAACTTTTGGTGAATGGGCGCTGGCAAAGTTGGATGAAGATCCACTTTTTTATCGGAAAATTGTGTTCAGCGACGAAGCTCATTTCTGGTTGAATGGATACGTGAACAATCAAAATTGCCGTATTTGGTGTAAACAGCAGCCAGAAGCATTGCAAGAACTGCCAATGCATCCCGAAAAATGCACTGTTTGGTGTGGATTATGGGCCGGTGGCATCATTGGACCGTACTTTTTCAAAGACGACGAAGGCAGGAACGTTACTGTGAATGGGGAGCGCTACCGTGCGATGATTAGACAGAGTATGCCAAAATTGGACCCAGCGTATGAACCATTTGAGGCGCAGCCGCGGTCAACATTTACATGAAATCATCTTTAAACATTGAATTATATAGATCTTTCTATCGACTCAAATAAAGATTTCATACATTTCTCTAAATTGTATGTGGTTTTTTTAAATCAAAGCCGAAGGCTCTTAAAAATCACCCTTTATATGCACATAAGTATGTATGTATGTACAAACTGTGCACATTAATGTTTTCATGTTTCAATTAAAATTGCTTTTCGCATGCACATTCTCAGTTAAGTAGTTTTTTGCTTTTGCTTGCAGTTGTGGGCTATGGCCAAAACTAGTTGTGGTTTTACGATGGTTTACAACTCGCTTACGAAATTTTAATGAAGGCATTATTTGCGGTTAATTATGCGGCGTGGTGAGAATGGTTGTTATGGCTGCAGATCTACTCGTACAGCAGCCACTGGTCGAGTGCGATAAGAATTGCTATGAAAGCCACACAAGTTTGAGTGAAGCGACTTGAGCTATTGCTGCTTCCTTATGTGCACTTTGAGTTTCATTTTACGAGTACTGCTCCCGACAGCGCGACGTGTGGGCCACATTTTCGTCAATATTTCAAAACAAGTTCAGGAGCAGTAAACATGTATATATGTATGTACATACGTATGTATGTATGACTGCCACAGCAGCCTCGTTGCAAATTAAACGCGAAATTGAATTCCTTCCGCCCAGTGATTTCCCCGGGGAGACTTATTAGTCAGGCAACACTTGATCCCACAAGAAATAAATGAGCGAATGGCAAACATAAATATGAATGTGCGAGCATTGCGAGCTTGTTACACAATTCCGTTCATTCGGAAACACTCGTTGGGCTCTGGAGCAGCTACAAAATGTCTTTTAGCACAAACAGCCTAAACAAAAGCACTTCAGCCAAGCACTTTCACACTCCAGCCCGAACTCTGCCCGCCTGCCAATCTGCGTAGCACAGAGGAACTTGCAGGCTCGTAATAATTTTTTGCAGATTATCTCGTAGCCGCTATTTGCTATTGTTTTGCAGAAAACTGCTTTGTGAGTATGCACAGCACAACGGCGACTGTTAAGTTCGGAACGGGAGCGGAGGAAAATATTTTAAATTACTTTTCGCATGTAAGTTTTTGAAAATGTACACACTTGTCAACTGTTTCTAGGTACATGAGCACAACCTTGTGGGTTGTTATATTTGCAGGTTTTTACTCACAATAACTCCTCTTTGACTCACCCTCGGAGATAGCGAACAGTGAAAGATGGTTTTCATAAATTCTTGTAACTTGTGAGACAGTTTTGATAGTTACGATATTAATTCTATTTAATTCTTTAAACTGCTCAACTCAATAACGGAGTGGTTAAGTTTTTGAGCTTTGACGTGCTTCATGTCCTTCATGCGGGCAGAAGAGAGATTGAAACTGGACCAAAATCCATATTTCAAATCATCAAAAGCCATCTACCAACATATTCAGAAGTCACTACATCGATAGTCCTATGGGGGGACTCAGACTGAGTTGGGTCTGGTCTTGCGTGACTTTATTGATTGAATTGAATAGTTTGCAGCCACATCGAATGGTGCGAGGGCGAAACTTTTTTATACGCAATTATTTTACTGCCACACGTTTGCCAAAAAAAAATTGTTATTATGCCCTTGGCCTACCTTCTCGTTTGCCTACGAACACATTGAGCCACGAGTCCCAAAATTTCCAGAGCAATCACTGCCCCACAACTTCCCAGCAATATTTCTTAGATCATTTAGAAATACTGCGCTTCTATTACAGCATATGAAGGCAATAAAGCCACCTGCACAGACATGTTTTTTAGCTAAACTGAATGGACTGGTCCAACACCGGCCACTGACGGGGTTTTGAAACGACTGTTTACGAAAATGTCTACCCTGAAGGATGGTAAAAGGATGCGATACGAATCTGCCATAACTTCTACGCTATGTAATTTCAGTGTTACGTGCGAGTACGCTTAGAATCGTTAAAACAGTCGTCTACTCACTGTAGGGCTGTGGACGTGTTCCATAAAGCGGTTCTTGCAGTAGCGGTGATCGACCATTTCCAATCTCCTTAACTGCAATTAAAGAGAGAAGAGAATGAAGCAAGTCACTTAATCACAAATGCTGAGGAAGATATGGCTAATTCAATCGCAAACTTAATACCTACAGCACGCGCACACACGAGTACTAATGCACCCGGAACATTGAACATTGGTCAATCCTTCGAAATTGCCCCAATTTAATGGGTTCTGAAGTTGGCGTGTAAGGGCGCAGTGCTGCCCACAAAAATGTTCATACTTGTCATGCAAATCTAGCTATAACTGCCTATCAGAAGTTCTGCCTACAAGTTTAGGAGACCCTGAAAGAAAGTATTCTTGAAAATCGTTTGCAGCCTAAGTGGGGATCCTGAGAACCGATTTTGGGAAGCATCTTTCATAACTGTTTCAAACTCGTTAAAAATCCGTTTACCCTCTGAACCGCCGCTAATGTAACAACTCGTTCAAGTGGGGCCAACTTTTGGACTTGCGTTGGATTATGGAAGCGCAACTTTTCAAAATATTTGCGCAATTATTCAGTATCGACAGCCTGACCCAAATTGCTGTTGGCATCAGCAGTTTCATCTAAAAATATTGAACAATAAATTATTCCATAGATACTTACAGTGGCTTCAAGAGTTTGCGGCGATCAGCAGCGAACTGATCAGCGAGCGCACAGTTTGATACTTAAAATATTCGATGCATGTTTGACGGCATTCGTTTATAAAAGGCGATTAATATTTATGGACAAGTTGTAGTTAGTTTGAAATCACAGTGAGAACATTTCAAAGCAGTAATGGCACCACACTAAGCTGCGCATATTACGAAGTAAGGCAATTATGGACAAGTGCGAATTGAGTCAAGGTCGGCAAGTTGCACCGCAGCTGGCAGAGTTGTAGCCGGAGAGAAAAACCGAATGGGGACTCAAATCATACTTTGAAGTCAGAATACAGAAGAGGGGCCTAGTGAAGGCAACACATGTTGACGAAGAGAGGCAACTTTTGAATAGTGTTGAATGAAAAGAGTTGCTGTTCAAAAAACAGCGTAATAAATACTAAACTAAACGAGTTGAGGAAAACTATTGAAACACATAACGCTCACCAAAGCGTCCAATGCGCGCACGGATCGGCGGCCTAGCGGCCAGGCGGTCGAGGGAAACGAACAAAACAGGCAAGCGAAATGGCACGAACACACTTGAAAATTATTTTATCACATGGCAATAAGTTACGCTGGCCAATTGCCCGGCCAACTACGGCGACCGATCGCCATTAGAGGCATTTTACGCAGAGCTGTTTTTGATCAGTTCAGAAATTGGGCACAACTGCGGCAAGCAAGCAACTCGATCGTGTCAACGGCGGCATAGTAGACGAAGGCCTCTGGCAAGAAGGCCACAATCTTAAAAATTTTATTGTATAGTCGCCAGGATTCCACAGGGTTTTCACTTCAAAATCAAAGTTCGAAATTTCAATAAAGTTTAAACGTTTACATGTCAATTGATATATACTATGTACATATTATATATATTCCGCGCGCCGGGGCCTTGATTTAGTGGTCCAGAGCAGTGTTTTACTTAAAAGTACTTTTTCGTTTATATTATTTATTTCACTCACCAAAAAGACGAACGATATACGAATCACAACTCTACCTGCACGCCTTGAGGGAAATCCTTGCACGCTCCACACATTTCAACTCCAACTGCGACGCAGAACGACAACTCCGAAACGCTCCACTCTCTGACGACATCCCACCTACATACTAACTACCCCAAATAGTACAATTTTGAACAGATCATAAGTTCCGTCGGAGGCGCATACAGAAAAGCGCTTAGAACGGCGAGCCAGGCCCTGGCGGCCGGCGTCTGCCCGCGCAAACAACAATCTCCGTTTCCAACAACCAAACTGGCAACAATTCTGTCCTTTGTTTCCTGCATTTCCGCAGATATGCCGCAACTCACGATTGCATTCAATTCTTTGGTATTCAAAAAATTCAAAAACATGTTTGCAACTCCACTTTTCCAGAAGTACTTTCGTGACTCGAGTGGCGTCTGCCACTTTCGGCGAATCTCGATTTTCGCATCGACCCGGTAGGAGTGAGAATGGAATACTTGATCTGTTCAATTCGTTCGGAATTCGTTGGGAGCTCAAGTCGATTGTTACAGAAATTGCGCGACAAGCAACGCGTCTCTTGACTTATTGGGGTAGTAGTAGTAGTAATAGTAGTAGTAGTAGTGGCAGAAGTAATTAAAGTAGTGGTAGTAGTGATACTAGCAGTGGTAGTAGTAGAAGCAGGAGCCTTGGCGGTTACGCCAACAGCCGTGAGCACTTCTTGTCTTGTGTCTTGTTCATCTGGCTCATCATCTTCACCTTCACGGTCACGATCATCACCGGTGCAAGTCGAGGATGTTCGCATGGTCGTGGTCACCGCTAACCCTGCACACAGACAAACAATCGAGAATTGGCATCTTTGAATTTCAAAATTTTTAACTTGGCTTTGTGGATTGTTTTGATTTGGTTTTGATTTTGATTTTGGTTTTGATTCTGTTTGGATTCTGTTTTGATTTTTGATTTGATTCATACTTGATACTTGGCTTGAATTAGCTTTTGAGAATTTTGAGTTGCTTAAGTGAAGTGAAAATCATAAACGTTGTCTTTTGCTTTAGTTTTTGAATTTTTTGGATATTTATTGAGATAATTTTTTGTGCATAATCGTTTTGTTGTACGTTTCAGAGAGAATTAGTTGTTGCATTTGTTGTTGTTGTTGTTGGTAGTACGAGTATTTTTGTAACTTGTGGTATCTTGAAAGTAAAGGTTAGTTAAGGTTTTGGTTTTAGCTGTTGTAGTTGTTTTTAGTTATAGTTATGGTATTAGCGGTGGGTGCTTGTTGAAGGAAGTTGTCTTTGTTATTGATAAGAAACTGAGAGGTTGTTAGTAGCTGAATTAGACTGTTGATGTTTTATGATGTTGTTGTTGTTGTTGTTGTTGTGGCTGTTGATGGTGGGCTGCTTGATGTTGGTTCTCATTCAACTGCTTCTTCACATCATTAGGTGCTTCGCTTGTGCTGCTCGCTGCTCTCGGACACCTGCTGCTCGGATTCGTTCGCACTGGAATGGCGGCAGGGCGGCACCAGCCGTGTTCCTCTTTTCGCTTTCAACTAAGGTGTTCACGGTTTCTTTTCAAAGTGACTTGCTGGTTGTGACTACTTAGTGTGATTATTATTGTTGTTGTTGTTGTTATTGTTGTTGTTGTTATTGTTGATGTTGTTGTTATTATTGTTGCTGTTGTATAGTTGTAGCTTGACGTTTAGTGCTATTATTTAAAGCGGTTCTGGTTTTGGCGTTTATTTAGTAGTCTGTGAATTCTGTGTGGTTGACATGTTGCATGTTTTGGCTGTTGTTGTCGTTGTTGGGATGAATGTAGTAGGTTGGTGGTAGCAATAGCTAATTATTGTGACAGTAATAGTAGCGGTAGTAATATGCTTAATTCAGGAGTGAACTGGTTAAGTGTTGCGAATGGTTGGTGATGGTTGGAAGAGCGTGTTGAAAGATGTACAGCTGAGTTCTATTACATAAGTTTTCCAATTCGGGCTGGCTTCACTGTAGTACAGCAATTGTTTGATTTTGAAGTGTGATTTCATGCACATTTCTATATCGGCTAACTTTCTCTCTAGATAGATATAAAATTAGTGCAAAGTTATTACGTTAAATAAAGTGACACCGCAAGGCGCCACATGTTTCGAGTGTTCCGAGCCTGATTTACATCTCGGAAAAATTTAGCTTAGCTTTTACCGTATGTCAGTGATCGAATAAATGTTGTTACATTTGAATTAATTAAATCCTGAATGAATGACCAAAATGGTAAGTGAATTTCCAAGGCATTGCGAATGCCTTTCCAACAAAATGCTACATTAAAAAAGTAGACAAAAGGTGCGTTTTATAGGAGAAATAAGGACTTAAAAATCCTATCTATATTCTTCACATTTGATCTGTGCAAAAATTAAGTCAACTGCAATGTGTGCTTTTTTATACTAATTATTTTAGGCTGTAAACGGAATTCATCTAATTCCGTTAGAATTAGATGAGATACCTCAGTAGCCAAGCAAATATAGTCAGACAAGAAATGAAATCCTGGAATCCTTTTCCTCCTCTGAAACATCGTCTTTGGCGTTTATCTACTCAAGAAAGAACTTCACACAGTATGCAAAGCTTTTCGAGCATTTAATAATTTAATAATTTTATTACAAAAAACCGGGGTAAGCTGGACCAATACCAATAATAGCCTACTTTTTTTAATCGACAAAAATGCAAAAATGCATTATGTAGTTCCCATCTTTTAGTTACGATGCCACAGCCCTGTTAAGTGCAAGGCGCTTCAAGAAAAGTGTTGAAGCTGGTCGAAATCGCGTAACGTGTTGTCATAGTGAGCTAAGCAAAGCAATTACATATATAACTACATAATTGGAACGACAGCTCGATAACGAAACTAAGGAATAGTTTTCCGCAAAGTAATAAAACAATGCTTCCGACCCATAAAAAAACTACTTGGAGAAAGCAGTCTTCGACCTGACGAAATTGGTACATTTGTGCGTAGTGTTTGCTTTCGCCTTTCGAAGACACTCCAGCGAATGAAATACAAATGAATATTTCATACGAATCATTTCATTCAAATGCCACACAACTACGTTATATCACGGAGCGTTGAGTTCATATGTGCGTGTGTGTGAAGCATGGCGGACATTGGTGACGCGTGTGGCATTCAGGACACCACTTGAATGCCATGTCCACTTTGGAACACCTTTCACGGACAATTAAAGTACATGTGTACGGCACGACGCCGCGCTCCCTCTTTCTGTCTGCTTGAGTGGACTTTGTTGGTCATCGCCGCCCGGGAATACGACTGCCATTAGAATGCGGATCCAAACCGAACAAACCAGCACTCCACCGATGCGTCCGTTTGTCCGCTGAGCAGAAATTTCCATTGCCTTATTATTACAAATGGTTGGATACTAGCTCTCAATGCTTTGTCCCAAAATCAACATTTACTTTTCTCGCCATTTGCTTCTTCCACAAACCGATACCCCAATGCGCTTTTGTCGTGTATGTGTGCGGCCTGACCCGGTAAGGGTTTCCCTCCCTTTGTAAATGCTAGTGATGATGTGGAAGAAGAAGTTCTACTGCCCCTAATGTCGACCAGGCAAAGATAAATACACCGCCTCCCGTCATTGCCGAAGCATAAAGCATAATAGATAGCTTTTCGGCCCAGATAATGTAATGGGAGAGAGAGAGCACAGAAAATCTGCGCGCAGCTGAAATAATCGCTTTAAATAGAATATTCATTAGACGGAATTGCTCAAATTTCAAATATACATATTTCTTTCTTATAGCGTTTTTGAAATTTCTGCCCGAATACGAACAAACCCCAATACGAAATTTATCGAAATAGGTGAAGATAGAATGTATACCTAACAAATAGCAGCAAATCGTACGTACAAAATATATGGTAGAATCTCATTTAAATGCTTAAGCTTGGTTTTCTTCCGGTAATTTGCGAGCTTCATTCAGCTCATTCAAATTTGTTTTGCCCAAATCGTATCCGCTGGCTATGTAACAGCGGCCTCGCATCAAGCAATTCCAACCGCTGACGCGACGCTCCGCCGTTCCCGTTTTCTGCGTTGAAAGGCATTTTGATTTATTTCAAAGAAACCACAAGCAAGGGAACAAAGGTGAAGCTTGTCTGTTACGCCACACGGCTGAATTAACTGTCTTGTCAGACACAATGCCACCGAGGTTGGTAGCAGCGCACGAAACGCAAAGCGCCACGAAATCGAACGTCCTTGAGCTAACTGCAAATGCGATTTCAACGAAAGCAGCCAACGGCCGCCAGCACAACACTGCAACGGCGTCGGATTGCGTGACAACGCCAAATAAAATCCAGAATTAGTTTACTAGATAAACTGAGCTGCCAGCCGGTGAGGGGAATGGGGTTGGCGCGGGTTCGGAAAGCGCCAATAGCTGCAAGTGGAAATTCATGGCAAAAACGCAGCACGACAAGGAGTGAAAAATTCATACATAAACAGAACGAACGATTGGCGGGCGTATGCGGCGCGGAAAACTAATTCGCCGTTAAAGACAAATGAAAAAAGGCAAAGTTTGCTTTCGAAATGGAACGAATTTGTTATACCAAACGGACACACTGCCTTGATCAAAAAGTTCCTGGACTTTGTTCGCAAAATTCAAAATACAAGTTTAGCTCTCTAAATGTGATTGATGTGTGGTAAACCACATCGACTGCAACGTACTCGTACGTCAGTCTGAGCCGTCTTCGATTTTTGTATTGGGTGTACAACTTTGCTTCCGCCGTTTTTTTTCCAAAATTAAAAGCTTTATTGCGAAAAAGTGCTTACAGATGTATTATTCAAAGTATTGTCCGTCGCTAGCGACAACTTTCTCCCATCTTTCCGGCAATTTTCGGATCCCGGCTCGAAAAAAGGAGTCCTCTTTTGACGCTATCCATGAAGCAATCCATTTTTCCAATTCTTCGAAGGATTGAAAATGTTGATCTGCCAGGCCGTGTACCATCGAACGGAATAGGTGGAAGTCAGAAGGGGCGACATCTGGGGAATACGGCGGGTGGGGCAAGACTTCCCATTTCAGCGTTTCCAGGTACTTTTTGACCACTTTTGCGACGTGAGGCCGAGCATTGTCGTGTTGGAGGATGACTTTGTCATGTCGCTCTTGATATTGTGGCCGCTTTTCTTTTAGCGCGCGACTAAGGCGCATCAGTTGCGTTCGGTAGCGATCTCCTGTGATGGTTTCACCCGGTTTTAAGAGCTCGTAGTAAATCACACCGAGCTGATCCCGCAAATGGCGAGAATTGGGCACATAAACGGACATTTTCGAGCGTGAATAATACGAAAACAAGAACAACTGTCACTGAAACGGCGATGACAATTCGTTAGGCACTGTCCACACTCACTTTAAAGGCATTACCATCTATGTATTTCAACCAGCCTCAGCCGGTATAGCCACCTATCGGAAAACGGCGGAAGCAAAGTTGTACACTCAATATCATCTTCTCTCGGCTGGTTTTTTGAGTCGATTAAATACGAAAGTCGTACGTTTTTGGTGAGAAACTCGCAGATAATCATAGCATCACGCAACGGTGCCTTGTCATGGTGCAAAATCCACACACACACACACAGTGCCATCTGTTCCTTGAATTATGACCAACCACTTTTTTTGCCTAGAAGGTTCAAAATGTGGCTATGGTATGCTAAGAGGACAAGTCTAGGTATTAAAAAAAGAATATAACTATCGATATTTCGGAGTTATTCGCGGTAAACTAAAGATGAGCGTGTGAAACAAAGTCGCCTGTAGAAGGACTTTGCGGCAGGCCGTGTTTCGGCACAAAAATTTTAAATTGCGTTAGTACCAATGTGTGTACTTATGATCTGTCCGACAATTTGAATCACTACTTCATGAAATTATTTGCGTCACATATCGAAAGCTTTAAAAAATCATTGTTGAAGATTCAAGCTTAACAAAGTGTTCGTTAGTTGTTGAACACACCGCCAGAGACAACCCTCTCCGGCTGCTAAACAAAACTGACTAGACATTAAGCATCAAGGGACAGAGGCGCCAAAAAGTCAGACAAAACGAAGAAACGGTGCAAATAATGCAAACTTCAAAGGATGACAAAACGAAATCTCTTTTTGCTTCAAAGCAGCAGTCGGTTCTCTGTTCAGTGACTCGAATGGAAAAACAATCGGAGGGATGCAGGGCGAACTTTTCGACTACATCGCCCATGGCAAGTAAAAATCTCTGGGCGGACAATGTTTCCCTGTGAAGAAATTAAAAAAAAAAAAACATGGAATAGGGCAAAACAATTTTTGCCTCACATTTCAGTCAGCAACAGGGGTGGCTGAATTGTTGGCCCGACAGATGCGCCAACGGACGCCTGCTGTCTTGTGCTGCTGCAATTCGGTGCCGCTCGACGGCCGTTGGCAGCGCTGTCAGAACGGCTTAGCTGACAGCGAGCCACCTAGTACAAGTTACGGCAGCATTTGGGCAAAAGTGCGCAAAATTGCTGCACAAATTGGAATTGGAACGACATAGAGAAAAGACGCGGATTCTGAACACAATTAACAGGTGCCAAGTGTCGTGGGCAGGCGGACGGACGGCTCGACATCTAGCCACACAGACAGCATGTCTGCGCGTCGCTCTGCATTTGTCGCAAATTAAGCGTTTTTATTCCAGCAATTAAATGCGGCGCAGTGCGCGAAAAGCCGCCAGCCGCAGTGATTTTTATGAAATTTCCTCTAATTTGTCGCCGAGTTAGTGCAACGGAACGTCAGCTGTTCGTCCGTGCGCAGTGCGCGTGCCAAAATAGAACCCAACGCACGGCGGCGAGTGGGCGTTGCGTACGCTGGCGAACTGTACGTACGCGCAAAGCGATGCAATTACAAGCGGCTGTCAAAGCACACGTCTTTAAATGCTTTACACTTTATGCAATTTGGTGGTGCCAACTGCCTCACCCGTCACTCACAGGTGATTTCGTTAAATGTTGTGCACATTTGTCACTGCACTTTTTCGTCTTTTCAAATTTTCAGTGGCAGGAGCGGACGAGTTAATCCAGCTGTTGGAAGCAGCTGGTTTCTCAAACAGTGCAGCATCTACGAGTATTGAAACTGCGAGGGCGCTCACTTCAAAGAAATTCACACATATGTAGTTTCCCGTGTTTGGCTGTGTAAAAAGTCGTAGACGCCATCCCCCAGTATGCAAAAAACATCGCGATCTATGACTACCAGCCCACGCTGTATTTACTGGGTTAGTGGGATTGAGATCTTTGTTGGCATTTATACGTGTACCCAAGATGGCGCTATGGAGGTTCACGTCGATTATAAAGCCTACTTTGAAGTACGGATTCATAGCTGGGTGACGCGCTTTAAGTTAAGGCCACAACTGGCTTAAGCTATCTAAAGTACCAAACACTGCGCGCTTAGGAGCAACGGAGCGCAGAGTTGAACTCATAACCCATACAAACAGGCCCGGATTTACCATGCAGGCATTGTAGGCAGTCGCCTAGAGCGGCAAGAATTGAGGGGCGGCAAATTTTAGCGGAAACTTTGAAAACTTGTTCAATTCGTGGGAATTGAATTTCCCGCCTGGTTTGTTGGCACGCGTACCAACATTCTAAGTGTAAAATGCCTGAATCGAGAAAAAAATCGATTTATACAAGCAAAGAAAATAAACATACAGAATGCGCATGTCATACAAGCAAAAATTTTGTATGGCGGGTTCTAACATTGGAACCCGCGTTCTGCTCGCACAGATCACGTATGTGATGAGAGCGTTGCTTTACAAGCGAGAACGTAGTTTTATGTGTTGCGCTCTTTGGTTACGCTCACTGCAGCGAGTCTGCGTGAACACTCTGCTGCGGCGTGGGATGATTCGGAGATGAAGACGATGTGCTGTTGTTGCGCTGGCGAAAAGCTAAAATTTTAAAACTATTTCTATTTTCTGGCTGGCTTTTGTTCTTCTTCTATAAGCCTGCACGGCGTCGCATATTGCTCCTGAACTCATTGCGCTCAAAAAGCGCTCGCTGTTTCCGAAAATCAAGAATACAAAACGGCTACTACGCGAAAAAAGACAAGAAAACTTAGATGCGATGAATCGAGAGATGGGGAAGTTGAACTCGTTGGCCGGGAAAACTTTAGAATAAATACCTTTAACGTCATTTTAGATAACATTTTATCGGAATTACAAAAAAGAGGAAAAGCGTACAAAGTCCTTTATCAGAAATTTTCAGTTATTACAGACATGCATTGTTTGAACAAAGAAGAAATTCGTGAAAAATCTGCTCAGTTGATAAATTTTTACGATCAAGACATCGAAGCATCGTTTGCAAATGAAATGATTTTATTTAAAAGTTACTGCGCCAAAAAGAATATGGAAAAAAATTCTCCTATGGATCTGCTGAAATTATTAAGAAGTAATGAGCTCCACACAGTTTTTCCGAATGTTGATATAGCGTACCGAATGCTTGTTTGCACACCCGTATCAAATTGTAGCGCTGAACGATCATTTTCCATGCTGCGGCGAGTAAAAAACTATTTGAGATCAAAGCTGGTTGCGGAACGATTAAATGCACTTGCTTTGTTAACTATAGAATCAGATTTGCTCATGTCTCTAGATTGTGATGACATTATCAATGACTTTGCCATTCTAAAAACACGACGTAAAAATTTGAGCCAATAAGAAATAATTTTTGTACAACAGATAATAGCATAAATAATGGTATTGTTGAATGACATTAAGTCATATACCTCATTATTATAAGGCTACTGATTATAATAAAATATCAGGTGTACAACTGTGCTTCCGCCGTTTTCCGATAGGTGGCTGTACCGGCTGAGGCTGGTTGAAATACATAGATGGTAATGCCTTTAAAGTGAGTGTGGACAGTGCCTAACGAATTGTCATCGCCGTTTCAGTGACAGTTGTTCTTGTTTTCGTATTATTCACGCTCGAAAATGTCCGTTTATGTGCCCAATTCTCGCCATTTGCGGGAAGTTTTACTTTTCTGTTACAATTCGCAAAAAAATGCAGCTGAAGCGCATCGAATGCTCTCAGAAACTTACGGTGATGCTGCTCTGAGTGAAAGAACGTGTCGGGAGTGGTTTCAACGTTTTAAAAATGGTGATTTCGATGTCGAAGACAAACATGGTGGTGGAAGAGAAAAAACCTTCAAAGATGAACAACTAGAAGCATTGCTTGATGAAGATTGGTGCCAAACCCAAGAAGAGCTTGCCGAATCGTTGGGAGTGAGTCAGCAAGCCATTTCAAAACGTCTCAAGGCGCGCGCTAAAAGAAAAGCGGCCACAATATCAAGAGCGACATGACAAAGTCATCCTCCAACACGACAATGCTCGGCCTCACGTCGCAAAAGTGGTCAAAAAGTACCTGGAAACGCTGAAATGGGAAGTCTTGCCCCACCCGCCGTATTCCCCAGATGTCGCCCCTTCTGACTTCCACCTATTCCGTTCGATGGCACACGGCCTGGCAGATCAACATTTTCAATCCTTCGAAGAATTGGAAAAATGGATTGCTTCATGGATAGCGTCAAAAGAGGACTCCTTTTTTCGAGCCGGGATCCGAAAATTGCCGGAAAGATGGGAGAAAGTTGTCGCTAGCGACGGACAATACTTTGAATAATACATCTGTAAGCACTTTTTCGCAATAAAGCTTTTAATTTTGGAAAAAAACGGCGGAAGCAAAGTTGTACACCTGATAAAATATTTGATCTCAGAAAAAAGCATTCTATTGATTAAAAAACTATTCGTACCAAACTAATTCCACCATTCAAGAAATTTTAATAGGGGGGGGGGGGGGGGGGGGGGTAATTTTAGCAACTGCCTAGGGGCGGCAAATTTCTAAATCCGGCCTGCATACAAACCATATAACCCGTATTGCTTATCTTTTGTAATATCCATCAGAGATTGACCGAATAAGCCTTACTCATTAGGATACAGAATATACTCGAATAAACCGGATAGAATGGAGTGGGTATTGCACAAGTTGCAAGACGTGTCGTTCTACTGGTAAAATTTGATGGATGTTGAACAAGGGCGTGGTATCTTTTGTGACTCAACTTATCCGCGTAACTTTGAAAATCAAAGTCGTACATCAATGAAACTTGGTTGCGTCCTTCAACTGGAACAATGAATGGGTTGAGCATTGGATAAAGCGGCGTAGCACCGCCCGTACAACTCAAATGTTTAATATGGAATAACGTCGAAATTATAAGTTGCACAACATTGATGTGTCCCATAGACGTTGGATAAAAGGCGTGGCACATTTTTTGTGACCCAAATTTTCCGCGTAACTTTGGAACTCTAAGTCACACATCAATGAAACTTAGTTCGATGTTGCCATTCAGTCGCATGCCTTCGATTGAAAGAATGAGGTATTGGACAAGTGGTGTGGCACGGCCCATAGGAATAGCTTCGGAATTATAAGTCGCATAACATTACAACGTGGTACTTTCACTTGAGCTCTTCGGTTTAAAGAATTTGGCGTTCGCGACGGAAGTATTCTGACAGCTGCGCCATGCATAACTGTTATTCATTCCGTGCGATTGTGTACAATTGTCATAAAATCACTAATTGTTAATAAATTTAACATGGTTTTTTCTTAAAAATGTAGTGGACTTTGAGAATAGATTTGATTAAAGCGAATTTAATTGCATTTTGCGAACATTGACATTGATCAGGTAATAGCTTAGTCATAACCATCACGTTGTTAATAAAAATTTGACGAATTTGAGCGACTGTGAAAACAATTCCGTGTCGTTTTACATTCAAATCAGGTGGTAGGTGGTACGACGTTCACAGGGTCATCTAATGAAAACCAACAAGATTAAACATTTTAGTTAGACAAGCCTTATTCCTAAGTAACGCTTCGAGAGGTTCATTTATGGTTTCTAATTTCCAAAGTTAAGTCAGATTTTTTGCGTAGCCAATACTCGAGTAATGCGCTGATGCGTGATGAGAGCCCAACATTCCGTTGGCCCTAAGTGCACATGTGGGTTGAAGAGTAATGAAGGAGGTACTCGTACTTGTGAATATGCTGTTCGAATTTCTCACAGTTATTTGGACGAATTGGGGAACTCTCTTCCCTGCGACTTGGAGCCAAATGTTTACTAAACGAGGTTTTTGTGTTGCACTTCTTTTAAGCAACAATTTTACCGGTCCGGCTTCGCGCTTTTGCTCTTACGGGATTTACCGCCTTTCCAGTACATTGGTCCAGCGGTTTCCCGCAGATGGCCTTTGAATTTGCTGTCAGATAGACTACAATTTTATTCGGTATACAACAACTTCACTTGAGTAATTCCTCCGAAATAAAAATTTCAACGAAAACGTGTAACAACTCGGTTGAGCCGGCTGAGATCGCTTTGTGGCTTAGTTGGGCGGGGCGTAACGTCATTTTATGTTTAGCGTATTTTAGTGTGTTGCTTTAGCGTTTGTTTAAATATGCATTTGTAGTTGTTACATGTGTGTGTGTATCTGTTGTGTGCGTATTTGTTGCTGTGTTATTAGTGATCGTAGTTGGTGTGGGCGTTGATATGGCGGTTGTGTTACTGAATTTCGCAAGAATATCATACATTTTAGGGGGGGGCAGAGCTGAGAGGCTGTTGTTTGTCTGTGTGCAATCAGTTAAATAGACATTCGTATATATAAATTTATATATTGGAGTTTCTGGAGCTGTTGCAAGGCATTCGTTGGACTCGTATAGCTTCGTCTTCTTGTTTATCATTTTATTTGAGTGGAGCTCAATCTGAATCTGAATTTGAATCTGAATGTGATAGAGCAGTTCAGGTGTTGTTCTTGTTGTTCGTATTGTTTCGTTGTTGTTGTGCTGGTAGTTTAATGCTATGAAGTGTGGTGTCTGGGATGATGCAATTTCACTTCGCTCCTACACATCTCTTTCATAAATCTCTGAATCCGATTCTGATTATCTGATAAGAAGCTTTATATAAATAAAAGTCAACACATGAAAATAAAATCGAATGTGGTGTTTGTGAGTTGTTAAAATTGAGAACGTCTCGCACCGCGCTTCTGTGTGATTCCTTCTGCAAGGCCAGTGCGTGTGGAGAGTTTTTAATCGATTTCGTTTGAAAGTTCACTGCTGCGAGTGTGGCGCTCGGGCGCGTGTGTGTGTGTGTGTGTGTGTGTATTTGTGTGGGGGTGCCGATTGTGTGTGTGTGTTTGTGTGTGTGCATTGCGCACGTTTCGTTTCAAACAGCAACATAATCGAATTGAAAAGAAAACTTGATTGATGAGTATGTGTAGACGTGCGATGTGCGGCGTATATGTGTGTGTGTCAATCGGTGTGCAATGGCCGTGCATGTACGCGTGTCGGTACGCGCAGTCGCGCGTACATGCAAGTCGAGTGGTTAAGGTGCAAAATTTACGGTGACTACACTAGATCATATATCCATATCGTATTCATGTTTAATAAAAATGTAAGAAGAAAATTTGTCCACACCTGTGTGCGTACCTGTGGTCAGCGTGTAGTCCCAGCTGGTGTCCGGCTCATTTTTGTACACATTCAACTTCTCCGGCTGCAAAGGCAAATCAGAAAAAGTGTGAAAGAATATGTGCTCGCGCGCCAAGCCGTCGTGGCCGCCAGCGGCCGTCACCTACCTTGGCGTAATCGATTTTCAGGGTGCAGCAGCCCGAGTATATGTCGGCGCCGTTCAAATTCTCACGTGCTCTAGTGGCCGCGTCGAGGCTGTCAAATTCGACCATCGCCTGCACGCCGTTCTTCTTGAAAATCACAATGCGCAGTACCTGGCCGTGTGGGTGGCAGATTTTGTGCAACACATCCTGGAACAAAGCAAAAAAGCCAAATAAGTCAATAAAATATAATAACTTTAAGTGCAATTTACTCGTAGTATAGTTCCGCCGACTAAATATCGGTCAGCAATCTTCCGAACAATCAAAAATACGAGTCTCCGCATTCCTGTGGAAATGCTGTAAAATCGTGTTAATACTGTTAATAATTGTCACAGTCATCGACTAGCTTTCGTTGTGAGCGGCTGCTTTTCTACCTTCCTCTCTAGTGTGCAGTTCAGTGATTTTCTCCTTAACACAGTGTACAGTGTTCTCACTCTCTTTTCCATTTCGCCCATTTTTCAAAGTACCACAAAACAACAAAGAAGATCAGTAAGTGAACCATGTGGAGTGACCAACCGATCCCTTCGGGGAATCGGTTTATAGAACTGGAAGATTATTCCAGCCCAAACTCTAAAAGAAAAAAGTCAACCAGAGACCCCTATACACCCCTTCACTCTACACACGAACCACAACACAACCCAAGGTTTGTCGTTGTCAAGTCCTCTGATGACGCTAAGCCTCTGTCCTCATTCAGCATCTTTGCCAAAAAGAAAGCAATTGATTCTATCAGCACGGAGGTAGAAACAGTCAGCTTCCTTCGAGATGGAAGTCTCCTAATCCTCGCTAAGACACCCAGAGTGGCAGAGAAATTCGTAAAAACTAAAAACTTTGGTGGCCTTTGTCCAGTTTCAATCACCTTGCACCAATCTCTGAACTCGTCCAAAGGTACCATCTTTGACAGAAACCTTATCCATACCAACGAACAAGAAATCTTAGAATCCCTAAAATCTCAAGGCGTCACGAGTGTGTACAAATTCACGAAAAACACTCCAGAAGGCAAAAAAGTCCACACCGGCCAAATACTTCTTACATTTGACCTTTACAGGATCCCAAGTTCACTCGAAGTAGCTTGGTACTCAGTACAAGTAAGAGAGTATTTCCCAAACCCGATGCGGTGCAAGAACTGTCAACTACTAGGTCACACGACTAAGCATTGCAAAAATAATCCCGCATGCTCCAACTGCAACCTTCCCCCCCACAGCCCCTTAGTATGCACCCGTGTTATGTGCGCAAACTGTCTCAACGATCACCCATCCTTCTCCAACACCTGCCCCAAATACCAGCTACAAAAAGAAATCCTAAGAATCAAAACTCAAAACAAATGTAGCATTGGAGAAGCCAGGAAAATATACCAACAGCAATACCCAAACTACTCAACATCGAAAACATCATACGCATCTATTACAAAAAACAGCATAACCTACAAAAATAAGCAAAATACACCACAAACTACCACAACCACTCTGCCCTCTGGTTCTTCACGCCCCACCAACTCACAAGAGAACACTATCAATAGTCTTTCAAAGCCCACTCACAATCTTTCTCAAATCAACTGACACCCTAACAACGATGCGTTAATCACTCACAATACACACACACAACCCACTCACTCCTCCTCCTCAATAATTAACAATCTACATACCTTATAACAATCTCTCAACAATACAGGATTCACCCCACACTCTAAACGCAAAAACAAATCTTTCGAATAATAACTCAAATTTACCTACAACAAAGACTAATAATAAACCCATAACTGACCATACTCCTTCACAACAAAAATCAAAAGACCCAGACTGCGAATAACATAACATACTCAAAACTATTAAGCAAATAGTTTTTGAAGTAAGTTCTTTCCTTACGTAGTTATGATCTGTAATATTCTTCAATGCAATACCAGTGGATATCATAATAACTACTCAGAACTGGAAACACTTATTAAATCTCTCAACCCTCTCATACTCTGCCTGCAAGAGACCCACATACCCTACAATACTAACACATATACTCCCAAACAGTTTCATGGACACTTTCATAACTTCGCCGCCAATACCTCCTGCAAACAGGGCTGTGGCATTCTTGTCCACAAAAGTGTGCCATACAAAGTTCTTCAAATACCATCCAACTTGCTAATAGTAGCGGTCGAGGTAAACCTGACATACCCAATTACAATAATTTCGATCTATATCCCTCCAAACCAGTCCATAAATATAACCGACTTAACCGATCTCACCAACAACATCCATACCCCGATTATACTAGCTGGAGATTTCAACGGCTGGAGCCCGCTATGGGGCTCACAAACTCACAACCCCCGCGGTAAAATAATTGAAGACTTTATAATTAATTGTAATATATCCCTCCTTAACAATAACAGCCCAACTCATTTTTCCACGCACCACACTTTCACTAATATCGACCTCACTCTTTGCTCACCCTTTCTTTACCCATCTACCTCATGGACTATTTTAGACGACCTCCATAATAGCGATCATTTCCCTATAATTATAACTTTAAATTTCCCCTCACATAGTTCTTCTACCCCCCCAAAACCTTCAAAATTCAATTGTAAACTTGCTGATTGGTCGAAGTATCAAAATCACATAGTTTATAGAATTAAACTCAAAATTAGACATATCAAAAGACATTAACAAAATCACATAGTTAATAGAATTAAACTCAACAAAAGACATTAACAAAGAAGCAGCCACAATCCGTAAAATAATTCGATCAGCAGCCAATATATCGATTCCACAAACCCGAAGCAAATACACAAAACCCAACATTCCATGGTGGTCTATGGAGCTCAAGAATCTCAGAGAAGAAAAACAAACAGCCTGGAAAAAGTATAAAAGAGATATGAGTTTAAACAACCTTATAGAATACAAAAAGAAAAATGCAGCTTTTATTCGAGAAAAAAAGATAGCAAAAAAAAGAAGCTTTGAAGAATTTACTAAAACACTAAATCCCAGCACAACAGTTTCTGATGTCTGGCGTGGCATTAAAACTCTCACCGGAGAGTACAATTTTAGCAACATTAATATATTAAAAGTAGGGAACGGCACTACAACCGACCCACAATCAATCTGCAACAACTTTGCACAATACTATTGTGGAATCTCTAACGACCATAACTTTCCACAGCAATTTCTTACACACAAAAATTCTTCTATGTTAATCAATATTACTCACACAAATAATAAATTTGCCATGCGGTTGGAATCTGACATCAACCAAACTGAACTAGAAACCTGCTTAAAACTTGTAAAAGGTTCCTCTCCTGGAGCGGACAAAATTACTTACGAAATGGTACGCAAAGCTCCTCGTTGCCTTCTCACTAGGATTACTAAACTCTATAATCTAACCTTCTCCACAGGGATTATACCCCAGTTCAACAAAACGGCTGTTATAGTCCCAATAAAAAAACCAAACAAAAAAATTGAAGAAATATCCAGCTACCGCCCTATTTCCCTATTACCCTGCATAGGAAAACTCCTCGAAAAAATAATTGCAAAAAGGCTCGCATGGTTTCTATCCAGCTCGAAATTACTCTCACCTTATCAAACTGGCTTCAAGTCCGGCTTGAGTACTATCGACGCGTTGCTTTATATAGACCACTTAGTTTGCAAATGTCTTTCCGCAAAAAACCATATGTCAATACTCTCCATCGACTTTGAAAAAGCCTTCGACAATATTGGCCCACACATAGTCCTTAACAAGCTGCAAGAATGGGGAATCGGCCCGAGAATATTTAACTACATCAAAGCATTCCTCACAAACAGACAAATGCGCTGCCGCGTTAATAATACAATATCTTCCACACACCCACTTCATAATGGTATACCACAAGGCTCTCCACTCTCGGTAGTCCTATTCTCAATAGCTTTCGAAGACCTTAGTAAGCTCATCCAAAGTAATAAAAATATCCGACACTGCCTGTACGCTGATGACCTATACGTCATCTGTAAAAACCAAGACATCAATATAGTAAATGAACAACTAAAAAAAACTGTAGATTCGATCGATTGTACTCAGGTGCAAAAATTTCATTTTCAAAAGCATCTGCACATATGTAGGAAAACAAGCTGTAGTAATTTCAATATAAGACTTAACAATAATAGCATCCAAATGTAGATTATTTAAAAATTCTTGGGCTAGTTTTCGATAAAAAAAATAGTTTTAAGCAGCATTGTACATACTTAAGAAAGAATCTCGCTGCCAGGCTTAACACAATAAAATATCTATCATCTACTAAAAGTCACATCCACACTAACACTCTTTTATATGCTACAAAATCAATGATACTTTCAAAAATCGACTACGGTCTACAAATATACGGGAAATGTGCTAAAACTAATCTAAACTTAATCAAAGCTCCATATCATACTACTGCATCATACAAAGAACTTGCTAGCGGAAGAAGGATTTCTAGAAGTTGAGGATCGCATTACATTCCTACGCTGTGGCCTCTTACCGAGATTGTTCTGCAGCCCAACACATATCCTGCACAAAGAAATTCAACTTTTAAAATCTCGAAAAACACAACTATCCATGAAATCTGCATTAAGGGGGCCGATACATGTAGAACCTTAAAAAAATCGAAATTTTTTTTATTGCTGCAATCGAAAGATAAACTATTTAAAAATATAGTCCCGAAGTTCTATTGGCCTACTGTTAATATTTTGGGAGATAATAGCCCAAGACCCGCGCGGCGGCTATACAGGCAGCTGCGCGCAACTAAACTTTGAACCTCTTTTTCTCAAAACTATGTTTTCTGATCCGGCCGTCAAGATTGCGAGCGAGCTCTTTAACCGATTTAGTCAGATTAAACAGCATATTATAGATAATTTTATATTCAAGTGCGTGGCAGAGCAATTTTTTTAACAAAAATCGTTTTCACAGTTATTTACTCATTTTTATGTCATAAACACGGGTAAAAAATGGCACTTTTTCACTAAAAGCATGACTATACCTCCAATTTTTCAAAATTACAGTAAATCTCTTCGCTACGCACTTGATAAAAGCTTTCTGATTCATAAGATATTTTCATTTCTTGTTTCAGATCAAAACTCTACCTAGGAAGTTGACGGCCGCAAAGTTTGTCACCGCCAGGAGATCGGCCATAACTCCGCCATTTTGTGTTTTTTTTTTGTAAAAAATTTTTTTCTCCCAGTTTTATTATGCCTTAATATATATCCGAAACAAACCTGACTCTATGTGTTTTTATTCTCCCAGCATAACATCAGAAAAAACTACCTTTTTTGACGCTTCTAAATGTATCGGCCCCCTTAAGCGAAGCTCTCGAACTCAATAAAACGCTACAACTTGACGTGAATCCAAGCTCTCCCACTCTAACGCACCCGCCATGGTCTTTAAGCCAACTTACCTTTGTTGGCCAGTTAACAAAATTTAGAAAAGAGCACACCCACAAGGACACATATGTACAATTGTTCCGCGAAATCATCACCCCACTTAAGCAGGACGGATGGAACCCAATCTTTACAGACGGTTCTAAAACCTCAGATGGAGTAGCGTTTGCAGCCGTAGATGAAAGCGGATCCGAGCTCACAAAAGGAATATTACCACAAAGTGCTAGTGTCTTCGAAGCAGAAACCCAAGCCGTCTAAAAACATTAAAGTACAAAAAACGGAAACACATAATTTGTACGGATAGCCTTGCCTTTTTTGAAGCAGCAAGCAATATCGGTAACAAGCTGGAATTTATACAACAAGCCCAGCAACTGCTCATATCCATGAAAGATAGAATAAAAATCATGTGGGTACCAGGACACGTGGGAATCGCTGGCAATGAATATGCTGACGCTGCCGCCAAGGCAGCAGTAAAGTATCCTTTGCACACATTTTCCCTATACTCCGCGAAATCCCTCATCTGTAAAGCCAGAAATATCCACTATGAAAACATAAGCAATAACTGGACGCAATACACTCATCGCTACAAGGCTGTCAACAACACCCGCTACGTCTTCCCATATCTACAACCACCGCCGCAAACAAATGCTTTACACGCTTAAGAATAGGCCACACCCTCCTAACACACTTATACCTCTTAAAACGAGAGTTACAACCGCAATGCTTCTTCTGCAATACTAGTACTTTAACAATTCAACATATTTTCGTAGACTGCCCTTCCCTCACCTCCCTCCATGCATCTATATTTCAAACTTCTTGCCCATACAACATCCTCTCCAATCCATCCCACCACAATGTAGAATTAATTCATGTTTTTAAAAAAGTTAAAAATTGAAAATGTAATTTAATTAAAACTTAAGCCGATAGCCCTGGCAGCTAGCGCTTCTAAAATTAATTATAATGTTTATTGTAATTAATTTTAAATAAATAAATAAATAATAATTGTCAGTCCAAAACAACGGGTCTCGTTTACTACTACTTGGCCTTTACTCAGACCTCAGCCCCTCAAAGCATTGAGCATTGCATTTTGCTGGTATTTTCCTTCTGATTCGGTGCACTCCATAATAACGAAGCCATGTTGTCTACAGCAAATTGCCCAAGGTAGGGCGCACGTGACGTCATTTGTACACTGTTCGAACATTTTTACGATGCCCAGGAAAACGTGTCCCCTGCGCACCAAAAACCCCTTCAGCGGTATGTGGACTCCAGTTCTTGCCAAATAAATATTTTGGCCACCGCAGGCGCGGATCCAGAAAAATATTTCGGGGGGGGTTTTTAGTAAGTAACTTTTTAATATTCATATATGTTTATGTGTATGTATTTATTATAAAGATATTAATTGAAAATATATATACATGTATTTTTCTTATAACGCGAAAGATAGTTTACGCTTACGCTTTTTTGCAAGCTCGTCTAAAATGTTTGTAGGATCAACTTCTATGTCTCGATGCACATTAAGAAGTGCCAAACCAAGTAATCTGTCTTGCCCAATGCTGCTCCGTAAATATGTTTTCAATCGACGTAGTGTTGAAAATGACCGTTCGCTTGTTGCAACAGACACTGGCAGTGTTGCACCAATCTTCAAAAAATGGAAAATTAATGGATAGAGCTTTTCATCGCACTGGTTTAAAGCGTCAATAAAGTTTTCCGGCAAATTAATTTTTGATGCTTTGGCCCAATATCTGAAAGAATTATTTAATTGTTTAACAATTATTACACAGATTATTTACAAAAAAGTACCGGCGCCACATAATCAGCTCTGCCGCGAAGTCATCAACAGACGTTGAAAAATCGTCGGGCCAATATTTTTCGAACAATTGAGCCGTTTTCTGGATATCATTGCTTTGCAAATCAAATGCCTTGCTGGGTAAAATATTCTGCATTTTGGACAGTAAATTTCCTTTTCCAGTGACATCGACAACCGGAACAAAAGAAAGAAAGTCTTCACAAATTTGATAATCGGGGGAAACATAACGAACATATCGAGCACAAATTGAAAACTGTTCGATGCCGCCTACATCTGTCGTTTCATCTGCAATCACCGAAAAACATCTGGATTCATTGATGCGTTGAACCAATTTTGACGAAATTATTTTTCCTGCCGCTTCGATAATTTCGTTCTGAATAGTTTTGCTTATGTAGGTTTCATTTTTGCCTGCTGTTGTTAAATGAGTTTGTTCGAAACTCAGTAGAGCGAAAGTTGCGCAAACGCGTTGAAATAAAAAACTGCGGCTTGTGTCGGGTGTTCGTGTTAATGTTTTATTAAATGTTAAATGTTTATTGTTATATATGTAGGTAAAAGTTAATTTTTGTGTTATGTTTTAAGTTTATCGCGGGGGATCGGTGTTCGTTCGCCGGAGTTCGCACATCGAGTGCCTGCCGGCCGCGCAAACTCCCTTCGGGATGGCCAGGGTTGCCATCCGTACATATAAACACATAAATGGACAAACACAATATAATATTATTGACAAATATTAATTTCTAAGAGCTGCGTGGCCGGCAGTGTTTAGCGATCTAAACAGAGTTTTTAGATTCTCATCACCGCTTTCTATTGCAAAGCGCAGAAGCGCTCGAAAATTTCCATCATTTTCGGTTGGACATTCCGTTGATAATGGTCCATCGTCTCTATGACCTCGTAAAGAGAGGCCCTGCCTACCACAAAATAGAACAGCCCGCACAATTGGAGTCAGTTTCTTTCTATTTTCAAGTTTGGTGAGTTCCAACCCGCGATCAATTTCGGACGCAATATCGTTTTTTTGTTTTCAAATACCAACTTGAAATTTTGTCCATCCACCATGGCGTTTCCATTTCCAAAAAATTAATTATGAAATCGACGAGCGATGTCGCCGCGTACAGAGGTATATAAATTTGTCGAAAAACCATTCAAAAAAAACCATCGTGCAAGTCACGATATTACAAACAAAAAGGAAAGGATGGCTGGCCGTTTGATCGGCTATCCCCGATTTCTTACCTCAACACTCTGTCGAGGAAGCGATACCAAACTGGCGGTGCATCTCCCTTTTACCTACTTTCAAACTTAAACGTAATGAGAAGTACCATGTCCGTACTGTAAGTTAAATGAAAAAGAATGTCCGCCCCTGTGCTTGTGCTATGCTTTTGTAGTACGTATTGGTAATGTTTCCCTTAGAGTTATGCTATGCTTTTTGTAGTATGTATTGGTAATGAGTGCCTTGCTACAAATGCCTTTTAATTTGTATGCAGTTTTAACACTAGAGTGTTCGGCTCAACGGCTAAACATATTGTGCACGGCGTAGGTACAAATGTACCTCCATGGGGATTTCTACTATAAGTTGCCAAAAAATCCAAAAACTGCGGGTGTATGTTTGTTTGTGCAAAAATAACTTTTATTTTTATAGATTAAAATTATTTATATGGTGAGGCGACGCATTTCTCGCATGTCACGGACTGCGAAGAATGGACGGCACATACTGGCTCTCCACAGGAACAACACGATTGGCGTGTTTTGCGTTGGAATTTTTCGCGAGAGTAGCAAATCTTGCAGGTGCCAATAATTTTCTTGCTCACACGACCTTGTGTGCTTGAGCCAGCAATGGTACGTCTTGATTCTATCGGTTTCCCGCTGCTCCGAAGTGTGCCAACATATGCCAGACCGTTTCGAATGAGCGCCTTGCACAAGTGGAAGCTGCCGAAGAAATTGTCAGCGACAATAGTTCTTCCAGAACCATGATATTTTTCAACCACCAATTTGTACACTACCTGCTCTCCTTGTAGCTGCTTTCTGTTTGGATATTCAGGTTCTGGAAACCGTGAAATTTCAGTACCTTTGCCTTGGTACAGAAGTCCTGAGAGGGGGTAGTACGTTTTCGCATCTGTAGCCCACCATACCTTGATGCCGTATTTGGCAGGTTTATTTGGCATATATTGCGTAAAAGGAGTGCCACCTCGGTATGGAAACAGCTGCTCGTCGACTGTTATGGCATCGTGAGGCTTGTAAGATTTTTTAGAGCATTATTTAGCATCAGCCAGACATCCGATATGCAAGCGGCTTTATCACCACCTGTTTTCCTCTGTTCTCTACGATGTGGGTTGTCAAATCTTATATATCGAAATATCTCTCGAGCACGAGATAAAGGGAATGCTGCTGTGTAGATTGGCAAAGCGTCTGGCTTCCACAGTTCAGATAAACGGACATCAGGCGATTTATTTACTCCAGCTGCAAGCACAACTCCGATAAAAGCATAAATCTCAGTGTCGGTAACTGGCTGCCACAATTCAATTCAAACAATGCTCGTGCATGTAATCGCCTACTTTATATTTTTCTACTTTGCAAAGTAGGCAATAACTTACGTGTAAATATGACCCATACGGTATAATGGACGAGTTACACCCAAAACGTCCATATTTCGCAAATTACTCTTATACAGCAACCCTGGTTAAAAGTGGGCGAACCATGCCCAAATGGGTGCCAGTTCTTAGTTTGAGCACCAGGAGTTTCTATACCAAATTTCATCTCAATGACTTTTCACGTTCAGGTCCTATTGTGCAAACCAGCCGATTGACGGATGGACAGACGGACGGACGTTACTAAATGAGGTCCCCTGGTGATTCCTATTACAAATATAATTATATACTTTTCCGATCTGAAAATATCTCTCTTTCAACATTACAAGCTCCTCGTCAAAATGTATTTACCCTACTTCCCAACAACTCTATTACCTGTGTAAAGTATACAAATACACGGGGGTACATTTGTACCTATGCCAAGCAAAATGAGACGACTTTTTTTTGGCGACTCCCACCCACCACCCTACAAACATTTTTTTCGTTTTTCCTCTTTTTCTAGAATCTGCACAGATCATTTGAGGCTATCATGGAGTCTCGCTCTGATTGCATAATAAATAGTGTACAAATTTTATGTTTATTTCTCCGTGGAGGTACATTTGTACCTATCCGAACACTCTAGTGTTAAAGTCGATCCAAATATTTCGGGGGGGGTTTCAACCCCCAAAACCCCCCCTGGATCCGCCACTGGGCCACCGTGTTATTCAATATGCTACCAGAGAGAGTTCAATCAGAAGGTGGCGTTATTGTTGCTCATTTAGAGCAAATTTTGTGCGTTTTTTTGCACATTTCATGCGTCACATGTACCGTATCAATGTGTACTGTGCACGCCTGAAATTATGCAAAGCAAAAGTAAAAATCATTCAACAATTTTCATTGTTCATTGGCGCGAACAGTTTTCGGTCGTTGGGAAACATTACATTTCCCTATTATCTATTTTCCCTCAAATGTTGTTCTGGTTATTGGTGGGCATTTATGTGATTATGTTTCCGGAAGAAAATATCGGCTTTAATAACAATTTAAACAAAAAAACTGATTTCACAACAAAAACTAGCGGTAAAACGAGAAATACTGGTAATGATCAACTTTTCTTGATAAGTTTTCGTAAATTTACCGAATTAGAATTCCAACTACTTCAAAACAGATAAATATCAGTATTTTTTTCTTCGTGGGTGTACATAACAGAATGTAATTTTCAGCTGTAAGCGTAAGCGTTAATGCTCATTTTAAACTTTTTAGAAAAAATTCACATTTTTGTTACAACTTGGCTCTACCGTCGTTTCAAAATATAGAGAAAAACCATTATAGTTTTATGTGCAAATTCCTTAGAAATGCCCAAAGAGGTTCGACTTTCGTTTTACCACAGCACCCCCCAAGGCGGGCTAACACATATCTACATATCTTCAAATTTAAATCACACGGTATAATTTTTTGAAATGACAACTAAATACAAAATAGTTTTGTAAGTATGGTTTTCTGCTAGTAATTTGGTTTTAAAAAGAATAAACTATACATATTTACTTAACAAACAAAAAAAACATGTATTAATTTTATGCGATTTTTCGAAACAACGCCTTGCAGTTTGATATTTGGAGTAGCTTCAACATTGCACTATCTAAGGTAGTATGTAATCGTTTTCCAATTTAACGGCGACTTTAAATACGACTAAATACACTTTGTTCCCAATTTCTCCAAAATTTGATTTAGAAATAACCTTTCGTACTCTAGTGCGATGTGAAAGTCATCAATATTGGCGGTTATGCGGCTCAAATTATACTGGTTGATGTTATTCGCCTAATAGACTTTGTGTACAAAGGACGTTGCAATTATTCGATTAATTAAACCCGATTAATAGAATATTCAGTTAGTATCAGTTGGTACCGATTTTAACCGAGTAATGAAACTCGACTCTGCGGCGACAATTCGACTAACCGTTCAGTTTCTATTCATGTAAGTAGTTCTAACCACAAAGCAGTAGTCAATTTGTTATTCGAAGGGTTCGGTTATTCGATTAGTCGAATATGGAGAGCACTGGTGTGAAACCGTGACTTGGCCACACACATGTTATTTATTTGCTTTAACTGAAATTGGAGAACTTGCTGAGAGCGTAGCTTTTCGAGCAAAAGCGAGCACAAATGCATAGAAATCTGACACGGCATTGCTTGATGAATTGCCAGTTTGCGAATACTTCATTTTCAGCTATTGAAACACGTGACTATGTACACAGTCACCGCCGACCGGCCGGAAAGGTCGCCGCAGCTTGTCGATTATGGCACCGAAATGCAATGCATTTAACTAGCAACAACTGAAAAGAATTCGAATTCGTATTTTTAAAATTCGACTGGTGATCTTGCCTGCTAAATCATGGAGTGACCATTAGATGGTACATTGATCTTGTAATTGTTTACTGAGTACATTATTTTCAACAGTGCCGTTTGTTTCGTTGGTACAAATGCTTAAACAGCTGCGATTCCATAGAAATATGTTTTTCTTGAATTGAACTGACTGGAATGCAATTAAAAAAACAACTTGGCAGCGATATCAACAACACGTAATATTATTTTTCAAAAAAATTCATCCAGGTTACATATGTGAATTGTAAGTCGTCGTGCAAGAGTTAACCATTGGTTAATAGTTCAATGATTAAGTGCTTCGGATTCGTTTTCAAGTGCCTCAAGTTGCACCGCGTTCTTTCAGTTTAGACGGCAATATTTGTCGTTGCAATTTGTTTGTGCAGTTGCCACAGTTGCCGGGCGGCGCTTGTCTTCTGCTCCCGCCGGGGTCGGGGGCACATCAACCAGCTGCAAGTTGTAAATGTTTCGCCCATTCTCACATTAAAATGTTTTCCCTTAAAACTGAAATAAAAATGAACTAGTTGCGCTGCTTCGCCGCAAGTGCCACGCACAGCTGTGACATGTCGCATATGGCGCTGAATTTTCTGTGCGCTGCGCTGATGTAATCGCGCTAAAATGAAAATTTATTGTGAACACTTTGCGGAAAAGTGAATACAATTGCAGCGACTCGCTGACAGACAGAACGGCAGCCGAGCGTTCGAGGCGATTGAAGTGGACATAGCCGCACAACCGAAAGAAGACCTAGTCCCTGGGAAGAGGGAGGGGGGGGGGGGGGGGAGTTGTCAATGGAACGGGTCGCACAATGCCACAATTTCAGACCAAACAAAGCGAAAGCCGGTTCGAAACAGCTTGAGTGCAAAACACCAGCGGCACAGCAAAACAGCAATTGGGCAACCAGCGGCAAGCCAACTGCCAGCAGCGATTGCGCAAGGGAAACAGTGCCGCAGTGGAAAACGTTAATAACTGCTTAAGCCAAGAATATAAATCAGAGCGCAGGAAAAACTGCAAAAAGCGCCAACCACATGAGAAACGCTTTGTCTGCTCGTCGCTGTGTCTCGTCGTGTTCGTTTGTTTGGTTGCTTGTGTGCAGTTCTTTTTCGCTTTCGCAGGCGTTACGTGAGCAGTGCGCAAATTGCAGCCGAGTGGCCAATGACACGGCATACGCCGGAGGCGAAGCCGTGTCAGCAAAAAAGATGACAAACGAAAAGCATTAGCAGGTGTTGATATCTGCGGCTGCGGCTGCTGATGGCCGAGAACCAAGTCAAAGCGCGGGGAAGTTGTTAGGCGAGATTGCTGCCGGTGATGCTGCGTTGCTGCCATTACAGTGTCTCCTAATTACTGGTGTTACTGCCGTTGTTTTAATGGACTGCTGCAAGAAGCTGCGTTCAAAATCCAAATTAGCCGGGAGAAGGAAAACCGCTGCGTGATCGAGATGTAGGTCACACAGTCGACAGCACCGAGCGAGTGCAGTTCGCGACAAAGAAACAACACGAAGTGTCGACGCTGAACGATGCCGGACGATTTTCGCTTTCATCATACTTTCCGGCGTACGGATTAGGCGACGTTTGGCAGGCCACTGCCTCCACAATAACAGTTTGTCGCTCGGAAAGACACTTCAGGGCAACAATCAGAAGATATTTGCATGGAATCCTCACAGACAGCGATTGGCTGCAAGTTCTAAGAACCGATTAGTGTTTAAAAATAAGTTTTTGACTTTTTCCACCTTTTCTATCGTAATTTGTAAACAAATAAACCTATTGACATAAATTGCCCTTTTTGCTTTTATTACATCCCAATGCTTCAATTCCAATACCATTCATTTTTATTCGTTCTAAAATGTCGTGTGTGTGCCTCACAATCGGAGAATATGATATTTTAAGACATTTCAGTTGATGTCGGAAATACTAAAAGTTTCTTACAAACCAAGTAAAGAGACATCAAGTAATACAGGACAGCTAAAACATTTTACGCAATTCTCATTCGCATCGAAATAATACCGAATATGTGTCCATGCCGTTTTCAACACTTCGATCGCTTCTAATTATTCTATATTCTGGATTTTTAAAAACACAATGTGGGCTATAACTCATTTAAAAAAAACAGTGTTGAATAAACACTTGAAAAGGGTCTTATAGTTGTATCACAACGATCCATAAAGGCCCAAGTATGTCTCCTGCAAAGGCAGTCACCCTAATCTTACCTAACGGTACTTTTCCAGTTCTAATATTAAAGGATAATTGTGTAAAACGATGAGAAAACACACATATCTAAAACACAAAGTCAACTTAAGGCAGGTTCTCACCTTGTGGATCCGAAAAAGTGCACTTTTTTTGAGAAAACGGTTAAAGATACAAAGCTGAAAATTTTTTCTGGATATGAACACACATTTATTTAGAGAATACAATTTTTTAAATTGAATGAATCAAAAAAGGGGGGAGGGGGCGTCCATCAGTGGCGGCATGTCGGCGAGGAGGTGTCCCGCTACCGGAAGTGATTCCGTCAAAACCCGTGATCTGAAACACAAAAATCGAACACATTCTTAATGTGTACCGTATTATCTATTGAATGAACCAAGATCATGAAAAAAAAAAATCGAAATTACAAAACTTATGAGGTTTTGAAAAAAAAATTAAGATTTTTGCAGTTTTTTGTTCACTTATTATTTTTTTAAATAAACAATTTTCAATATTTTTGGCTGATCGTGGTTCGTTTATTAGAAAAAACCCTAAGGAACATTTTAAAAAAAATTTGGTGACGATTGGTTCTTTCCAGCGCCTTCAATCACTTCCGTTAGGTCCGAAAATGTGGTTCTCAGAAAAACGCGTTTAAATTTTTGGCTTCGCTCGGCCGGTGCTCTACACTGCTCTATGTAACGGCCTGTAACTTTTGTAATTTTTCACATTTTGATCTGAAATTTCTGGAGCACATTTTTCAATTCGTTTTTTCCCCCCCACAAGGTGAGAACCTGCCTTAAATAGTTACGTTCAAAATAGCGGTGTTCATAATTCGGTGGCACTGCACTGTAGTTCCTTAATAGTGACTTCTTTTGGGTTCTTGATAGTTCGATTGTTAATTTTTGTATACGTAAAATTGTTTCAAGTTCATAGTCGCATTTAGCAAAACCTTCCACTGAACGTCGCCATGGATATTTTGCCAAACTGAAGGTCCAATGTCCGAAAGCCGCGTATCTGGTCCTGGCAAACGCAACATACACTAGTAAACACAGTTCCAGTACACACAGTGCCCAGTTCTTCGTCTCCGTTGTCAAATGTGCACTACCAAAGTGTTCTGTGTTAGCTCTGTGAAATAATTTAATAATGCTGCAAATACGCAACACAGACAAACATAGGTGCAGGGTACGACCGTTGCAATTCAAGACAGTCAAAAAGCATTGAAACATGCTTCCCGTTGAAACTTCCAAATGCTTTTATTTATGAAATTTTTTATAATGTCAAGCATGGCAAAGTCACCGAAAAACGTGTCTAAAAATGAGGAAGTGTTTCAAAGCGCTGTGTGGCGAAAAGTGATAGTTCCGCAATTTGGCTCCAGAGCAAAAGTGCACGTACAGAAGTTTAAAGAAGAAACAAAGAAAGAAATTGTCGGAATGTTAACAAATAAAACTGGTGAGTAGGAGATGTCTACCAATGAATCTTATAATTGCGGACGTGAGATGAAATTGAAGCCAAGTTACCAACGAGCCAAATGTTTCCCGTACGCACATACATACATACATAAATTAGGAGGTGCGGAAAAATGGGGGAAATAGCAGTCGAAATGGGAGCAACGGCGAGAAATGCCTGAGCGCTTACAAAAAGATGCGAATACGGTATGTGTCTCTAGTGACAGAATTAATTGCAGTCAAAATGCGTACTAAAAAGGGCGAAATGAAGAAATTGTCCGCATCTGCTGGGCCGAACGATTTTATGAGCAAAATATACGCATGCTACAAGAAAATGGCGCTGATAAGCTACGAACCCCAACGCTTCCACTGTATGATGACTTTGCTCAGAGAGACTAAGAAATCCGAAATGGTGTTGTGCCCGCTCGCAAAGAACCTCGCATTGAAGCAAATTAGCTTTGCATTCAATGTACTTTTTACTGGGGCGCACCTGCAGCATTTTCTTTTGAAAAGATTTATGAGTTCTCCTTGGCCACTTAGTAGGATTTATGAAGAAATGTGTGTAGAAGCACGTAAATTACACACAAAAAGGCCACCATTTCAATTCAAATACGCATAGAAAGACATATGAAAAAATGTCTATGCTTAATTGAATAATAGAGTAAAAATTAAATAAGAAACTTGTATAAGTTAAAACTTAGTATTATAATTAAAATATTGCGCTTTTTGGAAAGAAATTTCGGGGTCAAAATAATGCACTACCCGCGTCTGCTGTATGCGTAACGTGATGAAAAATCGGGTAGACAGTATAGGACTACTGACAAACTGCCCGTTGCAACTAATCGGAAGGTTTACTGTTCAAAAAAGCATAAGACTTGGAAAAATAATAATTTTTGTATAGCAACTTTAAAGAAAAAACAGCTGGTGACCGAGCTATAGTCACAAGCGTTAACTTTTCAAAAGCACATTTTTTCGGTCGGCAGTTGGGAATGTTAGCACAAGGAAAATGTGCTTCAGTATGTTCTGTAATTGCCGCTAACTAAAAATTGAACATTGAACAATCGAGCAATTTTATTTTATTAGGTGTGTCAGTGGGGTATTATGTTTGTTCCACAAAGTTTGGGTATATTCTAGAAATTCAAACCCAACGGTGGATACAAGCAACTTCAGTGACTAGGTGGCGAAACTTTTAATCTACACAGAGCAGTCGGAGCTCAAATAAATATTTCAAAATTCTGCTGATATACTCTATGTTTATAATTTTAATGATTACAAAAAGCAGTTAATGCCGTTTGCTTGCTGTTTCTTAAACTCAATTGAAATCAGTTGAAATCATTACTACCAACGTATGGACGACGCGATGGTTCGATGTTCGATGCGATGGTTGGTGGTCGACGGCGAAGAGGGAGGCCGTCTCCGGTGGAAGGACCAAGTTGAAGTGGCCCTGGTATCTCTTGGTGTGACCAACTGGAGAAGGCGCGCAAAGCAGAGGCGCCTGGAGAGAAGTTTTGCGCCAGGCCGTAACCCGATAACGGGTTGTTATGGCCAGTTAAGTAAGTAAGTAAATAATTAGCTTCCTGACTTGTTTATGCCAACTGTCAATTTTAGCCAACTGCCAGCAGAAACCACAATATCGGCAACTTTCTTGCAAAACCATAAAGGCTGCGGAACTAGTTGTTCAACTAGTTGTTTGTCAACAGCAACTGATTGAAAAATTGATCTTCTTCCTTAGAGCGAACTCACCTTTTTTTATAAGGCAATGCCCTCGGCGGTAGTGAACTGTCAACTAGTGCATCGCTTCGCAACTAGTGACAAGTGTGAACGAAAAATTTCTGTTTTATATTTTTATTAATAACAATTTCTGCCCTTACTTTCCAAGTAGACTATGATTTCTTCAAAAATTTAAATTTTCACTAAAACGCGATTCAATTTTTGTAGACTGAACTGCGATAATGTTAAGAACAAATTTTGCACATTTTAACTAAAAACTCACTGTAAAGTACGTTGGTGTTAGCATCTTCGCCGCGAATAAAGATTTTAAAAGTAAAAAATACGATGCTCCCTTTGATGATCAAGTGAAAAAGTGGACCAGTGGAGGGTCAAATCAGTTCAATCAGTGGAGACTCAATATGAAAAGAACCCAAAGGGATGCGGCTCAAAAGTAACAAAATTTGTTTTAACTGTACTCAGAGATACAAAAAACGTACTTAACTTTAAAAGCAGACAAGGAGATTGCAGCCTAAACTCGTGTCAGCAAATATGGCAGCGCCACTCAAAAATTACAAAAATGAAGGTGGCAGCATCATTTTAAAGACAAGCGGAAGCAGAGTAGAGGAGTCCCGCTGTTGTGAATATAGCAATTACCCGGGCAAGGATTTTGTGTAGCGAAGAGGTTCTAAGCACATAAACAGTCAACATTTACCAAAAAGTGTTTGATTTGGCAGGCCTTTGCGCATGTGGCAAAAGAAACCAAGCTTAGTGACAGCATAGTCAAACACTATGCTGTCACTAAAAGCCACCTGGTAGCTCTGACAAATTTACAATAATTTGTTGAGCTATGTTATGCTGTCACTAAGTTTGGCATTCTTCCGGCCCGACCTTGTTACATCGCAAAAGTTTGAGAAATATAAATATTATGTATTAGGTGTACAACTTTGCTTCCGCCGTTTTCCGATAGGTAGCTGTACCGGCTGAGGCTGGTTGAAATACATAGATGGTAATGCCTTTAAAGTGAATGTGGACAGTGCCTAACGAATTGTCATCGCCGTTTCAGTGACAGTTGTTCTTGTTTTCGTATTATTCACGCTCGAAAATGTCCGTTTATGTGCCCAATTCTCACCATTTGCGGGAAGTTTTACTTTTCTGTTACAATTCGCAAAAAAATGCAGCTGAAGCGCATCGAATGCTCTCAGAAACTTACGGTGATGCTGCTCTGAGTGAAAGAACGTGTCGGGAGTGGTTTCAACGTTTTAAAAATGGTGATTTCGACGGCAAAACCGAATATTCACGGCGCCAAGGTTATGATTTGTATTTGGTGGGATCAGCTCGGTGTGATTTACTACGAGCTCTTAAAACCGGGTGAAACCATCACAGGAGATCGCTACCGAACGCAACTGATGCGCCTTAGTCGCGCGCTAAAAGAAAAGCGGCCACAATATCAAGAGCGACATGACAAAGTCATCCTCCAACACGACAATGCTCGGCCTCACGTCGCAAAAGTGGTCAAAAAGTACCTGGAAACGCTGAAATGGGAAGTCTTGCCCCACCCGCCGTATTCCCCAGATGTCGCCCCTTCTGACTTCCACCTATTCCGTTCGATGGCACACGGCCTGGCAGATCAACATTTTCAATCCTTCGAAGAATTGGAAAAATGGATTGCTTCATGGATAGCGTCAAAAGAGGACTCCTTTTTTCGAGCCGGGATCCGAAAATTGCCGGAAAGATGGGAGAAAGTTGTCGCTAGCGACGGACAATACTTTGAATAATACATCTGTAAGCACTTTTTCGCAATAAAGCTTTTAATTTTGGAAAAAAACGGCGGAAGCAAAGTTGTACACCTGATATATATTATTAATGCTGCTTTAGTTGATCAAATTGCCCAGAGGCTGTGCTAAAAATGAAGAGCAGCAGCCGTTGTTTTAGCAATGCTCAACAAATTATTGTAAATTTGTCAGAGCTACCAGGTGGCTCTCATCTTTGGGAAGTGTATATGTGGAGCAATCCACATGGTCTTAGTGTTGCCTTAGAGGCGGCCATTAACCGACCTTACATTGTACCGAATCGGAAACGCTGTCAATGTCAAATATATGTATAAATAAAGGGTGAGTTTTTAGCATCTTTCTTTTTGGCAACACTGTTTTTGGCAGCTCAGCTGTTTTCGTGTAACATGTTACTGTCAAACATGTTCAGTTTGGTCTAGAATTTAACCATGAATCGACTTACAAACGAACAACGCTTGCAGATTATTGAATTTTATTATCAAAATTCATGCTTGGTTAAGAAAGTGCATCGTGCACTTCTTCCATTTTATGGTCAGTTTGGGCGACGTTCTGAGGCAGCTATTCGGAATCTTGTGACTAAATTTCGCACCAAATTTACATTATTGGACATTAAACCACCAACACGCTGGACTTGGCTGACATGTGGTTTCAACAAGACGGTGCCACATGCCACACAGCACGCAAAACAATGGCCCAATTGAGAGGCGAGTTCGGGCCGGTATTTTACGTTTGGGGCCGGTCAATTGGCCGCCTAGATCGTGCAATTTAACGCCTTTAGACTATTTTTTGTGGGACTATGTTAAGGCTCTTGTCTATAGCGACCAGCCCGCAAGGGTTGACGCACTGGAAGCCAATATTGAAGAATTTATTCGTGAGATACCGGCCGCTATGTTGGAGAGAGTATACCAAAATTGGACCCAGCGTATGAACCATTTGAGGCGCAGCCGCGGTCAACATTTACATGAAAACATCTTTAAACATTGAATTATATAGATCGTTCTATCCATTCGAATAAAGATTTCATACATTTCTCTAAATTTTATGTGTTTTTTTTTATGAAATCCGAAGGCTCTTAAAAATCACCCGTTACTTATTAATGTCCTGTCCAGACAGCCAAATAAATTGAGTTCTGTTCTTAATTGAGTTTTTACCACTTTTGGTCTTCACACACCTAAATTTAGCTGTTATAGAAAATGTTATCGAACATGGTTTTGGAAAAAAGGTTTTCCTATTTATTGCTGAAAACCGGGCTTAAAAACATTTATTGAACATTTAGTAATAATTATTCAACATCCTACTGATACACCCAATTTTTGAACGAAATTTCAAAGCAAAGAAATGTTAAAAAACGTCTTTCGCTGCTGTTAGTTTCACATTTTTGTTTTGGTTCCGTCAATTGTGAGCGAATTTGTTTATCGATACAGCACAACTCAAGGTTGCATGGCGAATCGAGTTCAATTTGTGGTCAATTTAGCGCTAATTGCAATTAGCTAAATTGAGATTTTTGTGTGGCAATTTTGTATGAGTCCAATTTAGAGCTAAATTGAGAAAATCTCTTAATTGTGCAATTTAACCGGCTGTCCGAATAGGGTATAATAACTGTCTTTTCAGACTTTGTACAGACTAAATACTGAACACCAATCAGAACTTATTGGTTAGGTATTATCACAGAATAAACAGTTTGTTCTGTGGTATTATGCAACCATGATATTTAAATATAAAAATAATTTTCAGTTGGTTGCAAAGAAACACCAGCAGAAATGAATACCACAGGCATTCGGGTGGTTTGATTATATTTGATCTATGTTTCACGTTTCTATTTTTTTTAACAAACCGTGAACAATTAGAGTCGAACTGACTGATTTCAGCAAACTATCTCTCGGACACTTAGTCGAAAAAATTATGAAATTGCATTTCACAGCAAAAGTCGCAAATTTGTATGGACGATTTTTGCTATAGACACACCTGACCCATTAAAAACAACTTGATATCTTTTGATTCCAGATTCTGTCACAACTACACACCGTTTGTAACCCTAATCTCTGTAAAAATTGCTTACGACTAAATATGAATTTGCAACATTGTAGTTAGTACAAGTTGCACAAAAATTGTTGCATTGTTTAGAATTAACCGAAAATTCCTATAGGAAAATCAAACCCGCGCCAGCTGCGTCGATTGCATAACACCAAAATGGAATTTTTGAGTATGCAAGCAATCCGCACAGATATGTACTATACATATGTATGTATGTACGTAAGTAATACGGCTAACGAATGTTTTTGAGTTTGTCGTTTTGCTTTCCTTAACAGTGCAATATGCAAGGCTTAGCTTCCGTTTCCCGTTTGACATTTGAAATTTGGTTCACTTTTTTTCTTCACTCTTCTGTGCTGCGATGCGAAATGTAACCAAGTCGACTCTAATTCGATTTTCACTGTTGGTCTACGAGGCAGCGCAGAAGTTAGGCACCGCCCGCCGTCGCTTCCGCCCAGCGCCTACCCAATTTATCTCCCCAACCCATCTCGGCCAACCAAGTTCAGTGTGCGGTAACTGAATTGAATAAAAGTCGCAAGTGGGAAAGAAATCCGCAAATTGGAGGTTGCAGTGCGAATCGATTCGTTCGTCAAATTTACGTGCGCGTTTTCCATTGCTATCTACGTTTTAAAAGAGCGAATAGTTTTCCCGAAAATAGCCACAAATTGCACACACATTTGATGATTCCAACTAACATTAAGAAAAATTGTTGTTTGATACTATGCGCCATTGTCAATCACAACGCTCGGTGCCGCTGAATGAAGTCACCGTTTTATATTTAATAAAAAAATACAAATTTTTTCCGCTAATCACTCATAAATTTTGACTTTTCCATTGTCAAATGCGCGCTTGCTTTGCGGCGACCGTCGGCATTTGTTCTAATTTCTCCAAATCCGTCCGCAAGCGAGCGAAAAAGTGATTCAGTTATCCGTCTCCTCCATGCACGCAGTTTCTAGCGGAACTCTTTCTTTGGCCGGCTCGTTGCGTCTTGGCATTGTCATGTTTATGTCAAAATGTAGTGTTGACTTGCATTTGACAACTTAATGAATTTCTTTTCACTTTGCTTCTCACGCCTCCCATGCAGAATGCCGCGGCGGGGAAATGAATTTTAAGTAGTCCAGTGAGTAGTTGGCATATTTTCATCTGACTTTTCAATTGAAAGCATTGAACGCCTTCTGAACACTGACTACCCGCTAACGATAGATGATTGTAGACGTGAGTGCATTTCATTAGTTGGCGGTGCCAAGTGGCAACCCTTTCCATTTTGTGTTCCGTGTTGTCAAAATACAGTTGAACAGAAATGGCGGCGAGGATGGCTGGCCTTCAAAACTGCGACTGAACTCCACAAAAATTTTTTCAAAAATTAATACATATATGCACATATTGTCAGTAGCGCACACAAAATTTTATTTTCAAGGGGTGAGGGAGGTTTCGAAACCATAATTTGTACCAGCAATTTTTGTATTTGGGGGGTGGAACCTCCAAAACCCTCCGCTGTGTGCGCTACTGCATGTTGTACATATAGAAAGAGTGTACTTACATTTTAAAGAACATTTAAAGTTTTTACAAGCGTGAAATCAGGGACAGAATTGGTTGTCTATTTTTTAAACCGCTTCAAAACCAGAGATAAAATTTTAGTTTTTATTGTGGAAGCAATAATTAAGTGCTCGACTTTTGAAAATCTTTTGACTTGTGGCCTAATCCTATGTTACCCTACAATTTCCCGTGCAATTTCCAGAACAACAAGAAGAAAACCAATCTGACAACACTGTCGGCGGTGAATTGTAAGTGTAATAATATATTTTTAGAGTCTATTTTCCGCTTAAAGCACGCCGTTCACGTCATCACGTAATACTTTCAAACATCTTTTAGCGGTCGCTCGTAATCGCAATTTTCACTGCGCGAGATGGAAATGAGTCGTAGCAGAAATATTCGACAGTCAAACATTTTAAAGTCGCTGCAATTCTGAATCGGTGTGCCGACGAACGGATGGTTACGCAAGGCTGGGGAAGCAGCCTTAATGTCAGATTTACTATTTATTAGTTCCGACCTTGTTGCCGAGAGTTGCTACTGGTTTGTTTGCCGCGCTCGTTGCTGTTAGAAATTAGAAAATTAATTTTTAATGTGCGCTTAGCAGGCGCAAGCCCTGCCATTGTTGCACTGAAATTGAGTTTGTGGAGTGTGCAAGCGCGAGAGTTGGCAATGTGCGCCTTTATGTATATTTAACATTAATCTCGCAATGAACTTTTACAACGCTGTCACAATTTTGAAAGCGCCGCACACACGCTACATTTATTTCGTATGGGTGGCAGCGCTACTCGAGTGCCCACAAACGTAAAGTGTATTTGCGCGGAATCGTGCGACATGGGCTACTTGAAGCTCATAGAAAACAAATCCAACATTCAACTTGCTGTAAGTAATTAAAAACGATAAAATAAAACCGAATGCACTGCCGAAAAGCACTGATGCCCTTCTCCCTTGCTGTCCCTCGATGCAGCGCGCATTATCGGCCAGCATCGCTCCGCTAATAAGCAGCAGCGGAGCGTAAAACATAGCTTTTCGGCATCAGTTGTTTTCTCCCCATTACCAAAAATTGCTTTCAGGTTGCCATTTTGCTGCTGACATACATTACAATGGGTTTCCTAATTTGATTATCTGAGGAATTGCCTCTCCAAAGGTGAGGATAGCCCTGGCAGAAACTTGAGATGCCTCTTTGTAATCGCAAGAGCGCAACAGTACAGAATCTTCAGCAAAGCATGGACAAATGTAAATCACTCAGACATTTGCTAAATATTACGAAATTGTTTCAATTTATGTTCATGTATGACAAACTATTAGGCTGAACTATATACTATCAGGCTTTGTGTGCAACTTAACCTCGAGCATGCTTACAGGGGGCAGGACATCGGTATCTATTCCGATAGTCAATCAGCCATTAAAGCACCAATCTCATATGAGATAACCTCAGGATTAGTGCTGGAATGCATAGAACCATTGAGGACATAATCCTCTAGGTTCTAGGACACAGATGAATTGACGGAAATGAGGAGGCGGACAGTCATGCGGCAGCCACAGTCCACCTGGCACCGGAGCCCTTCATTGAACTGGGCAAAAGCGCTATAGCAGAGCTATTTAGACTTGAGGAGAGAACCAGGCATTCAGAACAGTGGTCTAACGCCTTGGGTCTTAGGCAGTCGAAAATGTCTACTAAAGGTTATTATATAACCGCAACTGGAGTGAAGAATGCCTCAAACTAAGGAAGTACCAGCTTAGACAGGTCACCTTTCTTCTAACTGAGCATTGCAGATTGAGGAAACATATGCATACTATCGGGCTAGAACAGGTTAGTGTGTAGACTCTGCGGAACAGCAGACGAGACTCCCGAACACATTATTCTACACTGCGATGCGGTAATGCCAGTTCTGGCTTGCAGAAGAGAACATCAAGCACCTAAACCCCCGTGAGTTACTAAGCTTCATTATGTCGATGGGTCTAGGGAATGTCCTTTCACATTTTGTAGGGGGCACAATAGATCACTTCTGGTCTTAGTGTAACAATCCCCATTCAATTCTATTATATTCTCGTTAAAACTATTGGAATCAACCTTTATGAAATATTGGATTTGTTTCAATATTATGGCGGGGTACGTATACAACATAAATATTTTCCGAAAAGTCTGTGGGCCACTTAAAAAAATAAATAAATAAAACTTGGAATGTAGGTGCTGCTCCAAGATTTCATTCTCAATGTTCAATATTTTTTTTTGTAAACATGGCAAAAGAATAAACAAAACTGATTTTATACAAACGCATTACAAATCTCAACTCCAGGGTACATTAAAATAAAAAAAAAACAAATTCTACACCATCAATGTTCCTTGCAGGTTTGAACATTTCCCGCGAAAGTTAAATGAACGGCATTAGTTATTTATTGTGAATGTCTAGAAAAGCGACTGCTGCGTGTCATTTGTCTCCATACATCAATGAATTTGTTATGACCTGGCTTGGCCACTTGTCACTATGTTACTAGGACAATGGGATTAAATGTAATCTGCCCAGTGGCCTCTAACTCGGCGCTATTGAAAATAACTCAGTGATGGTTAAACCAGGAGTACTTGTCTTGTTTTGCAGCCGTACCACAAAATGTTGGCGCTGTTTAGCAAATTGACGTTTCAGGGTAAAAAGCATTTTGAGGAAGAGAGCTCCAGAAGGAGTAATTAGGGGGTCGAATAAAGTGGACAAATATCTCGTGCAAAATTGAATTACCTGGCAGCAACACACACCCGCACGAGCCTATTGAATAAATTTCTAGACTGCTTTGCTACAAGCACAACAAACAGTACTCGTACGATACGATTTCAAAGAACACAGATTGCAGTCGCTTATCCGATCGGACGCGATATCATTGTCGAGTGTAATGGCGTAAAAATGAGAGCCTGTTTACCCGTCCCAAGAGTTGCCACCATGTAATCGTATTTTAAGAGGTGTCGAAATTGGACCAAACAATTTGATATCAATCGTGGTGATAAATCACCGAACAATGTGTGCTAGTCATTGTGTACGTCGCGACGATGATGTATCGTACAGCCATAAGGTCGTTCCGCTTTTTCCTTGCTTTTCACAAACACTTTTGCCGTTCGCACACTGTGCCTATGTGGAAAATACGAGTCCACATGTTTCAGTAAGAGCTTTCGGCTACAAGCCTGTCTAATGGGTAATGCGAATCGACGCAAAACAATCTTCTTCAGCCGCTTCTTGCTCCCAGCGCGGCAAGGACGATGTCTTTCTTTAATATTGTTTGCTTGCGCACTCGAACGTGTGGCAAATTATGAGTGTTTGTACTGAAAGTAAATACGGCGGAAACTTCACAAGCTTCTGCTCGACATTCGATCCGAAATTGGCAGACACACACACACGCATACAGCTGCCAATACAACGGGATAAATGCCTCGCAAAGTATCTACGGAGGACCCGTTCGCTGCTCACTCGCATCGAGCCACAGAAAGTGGCAAAGTGCGCCATGCATACCAGTAAATATTTGCGCTTTTGAGCGCCTGCACCGAACACATCCTGCGATAAAATGGCACAATGGCTGCTGAAAGTATCCACTTAAGAACTGGAGGGGAGAATTGCATTCATAAACACTTTGTACATTGGCGTAGCTAATGCTAACCGATGGCGCAGATGTTGTGTCGCGCTGCCGTTGTGGTATCAGTCCATAGGCGTCCCCAACATGCTACTTCAAAGCTAGCGCCCGACCGCTCGCCACAGCAACTCACATGTCGCTTATCGAGCGAAGCATGCCACGCTGCGGGCCAATTCGATTGGATTATGGGGCAAATGTCTCGGAAGCGTTCCACGCTCGTGTCTGATACGGTGAAAGCGAGACAACACCAAAATGGCACGAAGTGGCTTTAATGTTGCGACCGTGGCTATGCCGAAGGCGTTCAATGTTTGCCCGATGCGCTATTGCACACAGTTACTTTTTACAAAGTGTTCAAAACGATGTTCAAGACTAGTAAATAGATCCTCTTTGTTGCTTAGCTGAAGCTTGGCCCGATTTACAACTTACAATTGTATATGGATTTCTGCAATTTTATGGTGTTTTGGTCAAATTGAAGTGAATCGGTTATTATTATTATGCATTAAACAAAGATACGATGTAAGATATGACATGTTTACTAAATATTGTTTTAAATTTCCATCAACTCTATAACCTTGTTTAAAGTGCTCGCTTTATGTGCCAGCCAATTTCGTTTAACCCCGATTCCGACCTCTAAAAAACACTGCAATGTTTTGTTGTTTTTGTTTTATTTTGTTGTTATAACAAAAGCAAAAGCTAAATACAAAAAGGGGCAATTATGCGCTCGACAGAATCACCAGCAGGAACAAAATCAAATTGTGTAGCAAAAACTAAACCTACTCGTATGTAAAACAACCAGAGAGCCACAACGCAGCTTGTGAAGAAACATTTTAAGCAAAAAAGCAGAAACCCCAACAGAAGCCTACACATTTAAATGACTGACTGAACTGTTTATCTCAGTTTTCAAAACCAATCTCTGACTAAGTTTGCAATGGGTTAAAATGTTTTAAGGACTTTTTGAGAATAGTATTATAAATTAATGGAAGTGGAATTATTTGAGAGAAAACTGTATTCCACAACAGTTGTATGTTCTCGAATGGTCCTTGAATGAGCCCTGGTAATCTATAAGGAAGTCTTGAGATAAGTTAAAATTAATTTGTTGGGTTTTAAAAAAATAAAAAAACATCGAAGTGGGGTGGAATTATTTTGACTAAACTATGCAATTCACGCCAATGAATTCCATTGTTTCTATTATCTTAACCTTCCGCCCTCGCACTGGGGTGTACTGCACCCCAAAATCAACCACAGATTATTTCCGTTATTGCGCATTGCATATTTGATTTGAATGCATGTAAATTAATTTCAACTGTTTGTGAGCGAATGGGAGAAACATACCCTTCGGATTGTTGTGAATTATCAAACCGAGTTCATTTTAAATGTGTACTCTGCAGCCTAGTGTGAGGTTTACGTAACAGAAATGGGTAGAAGCAGTGCTTCCGTTGCACAGAAAAAATGTAGTTAAGTTAGGCACGGTGCAACATGCTCGGAGTGTACCAAAAGCTTGTACGATTTGGAAATTGTGGCTAAAATAAATTTTAGGAGTAATTAAATTTAAATTAATTAAAATATAATTGATTCAAATTAAATTATATTAATTACATTGGTAATGTAACTCATTTTTAATTTACTTTCAATTAATTTAACTTGTTTTATTTACTCAAATATTTTATATATTATATATATATTATATTCAAAATGTACATTTATAGAAGAATATTATTGAACAAGACACGAGAAGACACAAGAATATAATTTGAGATACACAAATATTTTACAATTTAGTTAGTATTGGCTGGGGATAAGTTTGAGAACAGAAGGTTAAGTATACGTTGAGATGACCCAAACAGCCAGTCTTAAGCACATTAAAAAGTGCAAATCGACTACTTTGCAAACATGTCAATTGCGCACTCCCCGCGTTGGTTGGTTGGTTTTTTTATGAAAACCAAATTTACATTATGATTGACATGGAATGGAAAACCCTCCTCAAAACAAAATTCTGCATGCGCCACTGTGTTGTTGTAAATTTGGACGATTCTGAAAACTCCAGCACTAGAGCCGCCTGCAGTGATCACGCGATCTGCTGAACTGTTGATCGGTCGGTGCAGTTCAATGCGGTTGACTGAATGTCGTTGCTGCGACGAAGCTTGAGCGGTTGAATTAGCTGGCGTGATTGTTCCCAGTTTTGTGGCTGCGATGTTGCCATTTTACAGAATGAAACGTACACGTTTGACATTGGCACGCTTGCCGCAAAATCAGCGACAACCTGAACGCGCCGCCGAACAGGTGGACAGACGACAGACGCACCAACTTTTTGCGCGTACGACGAGTACGAATGTTCAGCTGCCGCCAAATGTATCGCGTTCACCGTTCGCATTTTGATATTGACATTTTCGCCGCCGCTGTCACGATCGCTTGCTGTGCACCCAGTGTGGTGCTGGCTGTTAGTTGATATTCTTGACAGATGGCGCGGCGCACAGTGCAAAATGTCAACCAACTGAACGACTGAAGAGTAAAGTGTGAGGTGCGGATCATGTGGCTTTCAGATTTCCTTGTAGAATCTCACAAAACCAGTTGCAGTGCAATTCGAGCGAAATTCTAAATTGCCAGCGTTAGCGTCGACTTCCAGCCGAAAAGCGAGTTCGCGCCAGAACAACCCATATTTCTCACCTCATAAATGGCACCCATCACGCCGCGCACACAGCCCAGACCACGCCGATTCCACGAATGGAGGAATCGTCGTTCATCTCCATCGTAACCGCGGCACCAACTCAACACCTCCCCGCCCCGTTCGTGTCTGCGTTTTTCCAATGCGCGCTTGATTTAGCCTCTTGTCTGCATCCCGCCCAGGCCCTGCCCCTGCCCCTGCCCATGGCCCACCACTCGCCTAAGTTGCATGTGACATATATTGGAATCTGCATTCTTGGCGCATTGCCGATAAGCCCCTTCGAAAGGCTTCGCCCTGTCATGGACATTGAAGCGAACGAGCTGGGGTGGCTCGCCCGCCCCCATGAGGGGGCAGGGTGAGTATGGCCTGGCAAGTGCTTATGGGCGGCGCGCTGTTTGATTTGCTATTGAGCGAGTGCAATTTTTGCTCTCGCACATAAAATGTGTGTGGGCGTGTGAGCTCGTATGTGCGGCTCGACTGCTAATACTTTTATTATTTTCCCATGTTTCCTTGGTAGCAAGATTAAATAGTTTTCTGGCTCGCTTTTTCGCTGCTATAAAAAAAGCGGTCCCAAAGTTGTAAACTGCAAGTTGCACTATTTAAAAATTTTACGCAAAATATCTTAAAATGTTAAAAGCTGCTTCCAATCGTTTTGTAAGTAAGACAGACGCTCTTTAATAGCACGTTAGAGTGTTAAACGTATTTGTGATGCTTGAAGTTTCTTTCCACATTGGGAATTGGATTGGACTTGAATTACTTAAACATTCTTCCAACTGTCGCTACATTATAAATAAATCTATACACTCTAAAATGGGTATGGGCACTCTTAATAATGCGTGCGCTAAGTCCCTCAATTTATTTTATCGAGTTCAAAGGTCAATAGTGCAATTTACTACAACTTACAGCTCAGAGATTGGTCAAAGAGAGAGAACATGTAGGTCCACTACTAATAATTTCCCTTTTCCAACATTTTCTACGCTACATATTTACCCTTTGTCCCCATATAAAAGTTTTGGATTTAGTCCCGCGTGGCCAACATGCTATAATAATTTTATTAATAATTAACTGACCATATTTTTTAGACAGTGACTATATGACCACAATCAATATTTCAAAAATCACTGACGCGGTAATAATTTCCTAATCATTTAATTATAGAGGCATGCAAATCAAATAATTTCTCATGAACATTTGCAGCAGTTATGTATTTAAAAAAAAATCTGTGTTTGAGTTTAAGTGAAAACACAATTTAAAACTTTTTCTTTTAAAAAATCCGTTCAAACATGTATCTTCTCAGTTTTAAACTTGAACACTCGGTTTTTAAATTCAAAATACTCTTAAGGTTTAAAAGACCAAAACTAAATATATTTCCCGGGACCAGAAATTGGAATTGGAAACTGAGCAGATATCAACTGTTGCACAATACTGGAAAAAAGCTTTGTTATGAACCGTGTATTGTTTTCTTCAATTTAATTTTTGTGAGTTTTTTTTAAGTCAATAAATTTTTCAAATATGTAAATTCTATATTAACAGAAACAATTATAAAATGTAAAACATAACTCAATGTTAACGGTACAGCATTACGATTAGTTCGACTTAGTTTACAGTATCCTAATTGTAGGTAATGGCTCTCTGATGGACATATAAACCTCGATTCTTGTAAATAGTTTCATTTATATGCCAAGAACAGAAGAACCTACTGTTGATGCTATAAAATCCGTTAATATAAAAAACCAAAAGCGTTTGAGTTGGTATCAACTGTTTTATTTGCATGCTGTGATGTAGCCACGCCCTTTTGTCTGCCAACTTTGTATGTAATATTGAAATTTTCATGTTTTAAAAATTGGTTTCATATGGCAACGCTACCTAAGACTTGGCGCACCACATCCACATTTTTTGGAATGGTAAATAACCTCCATAACCTACATTAACCTCTAAATTGCTTGCACCAAATTTGAACGCGATACCTTATCTCCTAAATTTTTTGCGTAATAAACATAGTCTGTCAGACAGTTGTTCGCCAGACAAAAAATGTTTTTTAATAGGGACTACTCAACTTCTGAAAAAATAGCTTCAGTAGCGATGAGTTTTTGAGATTGCCGTCAAAAAGATCTTTTACGAGAATATTGCAGATATAAACTAATGAACATAAGCCCTAAATTTGTTGAATACATTTCCACCAAAATGGAATAGCGCGGACTATCCCAAAAGTACAATCGGGTTCTGCCGGAGACTGTATTGCCTATATAGACAATTTTTTCGGGTCACCGGAATAATTAGAAAGCTCCGTAACTGATTGTCAGATTCGTCAGATTGGACGATCTGAGTTTTAGCATCCGAAAGCTCAAATCACGCGAACTAAAGTCTTCAGAACTGTCCGAATACCCGGATTTCACTCGAAACTCGAATGCATTGTACTCCGGGATGAGGACGCATTTCCTACGTTTTTCTGCACAAGTGCGAGTGTCCTTTGTTGAAACGATAATTGTTGTTGTCGCATGTAATATTCCAGCTGCAATTGCTATTGCTGCTGCCGCAACAAATGGCGCTGAGGTTGTTGCACGTCTAACAGCGCTCTTATGCAGCACTCAACGCGCTCAGAGCGCTTTGCGTTGTTTTCAAACATTTTGACGTCGCGGGTGTAACGACGAGCAAGTCGCGTCGGCTGCGCTCCCCTCTTCGACCGAAATAGCCACGTTTTTCCAAATACATATTACATGATACAAACACACAGATATATGCATACACACACACACACACGCATATATAAGGCACAACTCGCCGGTACTTACAACTGTGATGGGGTAGAACGGATTTATGATGGTGAAGAGCAGAATGTGATTTGGCCGTGTGGTCTCTGGACGTTTTCTTCGCAGATCATCATTTGATTTATTCAGGAGAGCCTGTTGCTGGCTTTGCTGCACGACGGACTGCAAGTAAATGAACAAGAAAAGTCTACGTTAGTACAAGGCGCACACATAATTTAAAGGGCATTTAAGGCAAACCTAATGCTCGGATGTTATATGGCATCGTATGCAGCAAATTCGAGAAGAAACTCTACAGTAACATGCACGAAGGAACGGCGGAAATCGGCTCCATCGGCCACAAGTACTAAATTTAGTTCGAACTAAATATAAAAATCTGGGTGAAGCATGTGCGCCACCAACTCTGCCCCGCCGGGAACCTGCCAATCAGCCCACATTTCCGCTCAGTTTGCAGAGTACAGACGACTAAATGCAGCAAGCCTCGCACCTGATGTTGGAACGTTGTTGAGAATATTTATATTATCCGTCCTGCTGCGCGCCCTCCCCAACCCACTTCTGCTAATGTTGCCGAAAATCACGTTATTTTAAACTCACACGACTCCTATTGGTGCCCACAACCCGTACGCAGTTGAGGCGCCGCGCGGCAGTGATTACCGCTACCGAGACCAGTGCACATTATGACATTTCGACAGCCAGCACGACGACAACGCAATTACTCTCATTAATTAAGGCGCCAACGTGAGTGCTTAGCACAAGTAATGCTCGCAGCAGCAGTGCGACCCGCTCGAATGCCGCTCGCGGTTTCTCGGGCGACTCAGCAAAATTGACAAATCATAGCGCGCACTACACCCATAAACAGTAACCGCTTTCGCGACTCCGCCGACTTTGCGCGCGGTCAAGGGTCGCAACCACATTTTATGGCACTGCACTCCACTGTATGTTAAGTAATACTGCGGGCTCTGGCAAATGACGTTAATTGGATGTGCTTCCATTTTTAATTTGCCCCTCTCTTTTCGGCCTGTTTTAATTGCCATTATTACCCGCTCCACTGCGTCTGCTCTTTCTGCGCGCGTTCTCTTGTGCTAGACTACTTTGTGGGCATTGTCAAAAGTCGTCGCCGACAGCGGCTACCCGGTCTCTTGACCACATTGTAATGCCATTACGCAACCGCCGCCAGTGCTGCGGCACACAGCAGCGTTAGCAGCACGAACCGCACAAAAGATTTAGGCCAAAACTCGCCTCGGTTGCTCTTTCTTTCTTGTCGGCACACACAGTCTCTTCTCTTTTGCCAGCCTGCCGTTTCTTCGCCACGCTCCCAGCGTAACTCGCTGCCCCCGAACAGCCGTCACTAACTAATTAACGACCGTCACTGCCAACAACAATTGCATCAACCGCCAGCATTGAAATATCCCCCCGCTGTCCAAAACGATCTTTTGCTGTGTACGACTTTTCCGCGCAATCAGCGAAATGAGTTCCGGTTTTCTGTTTCTTTCTTCCACTTCCCCATAAGTTGCAGCTAATGGCATGCTAGCTGTAATTTGTGGCATCTTGCAGAATTCTTTAAACTTCCTATTGTTCAAGAAAGAGTTTGGGTCATTTCCAAAAAGTTCTTAGCAACTTTTCAGGTTAGGCCATTATTTGGGTTTTAATATGGCCTCCTGCCTGCGCCACTGCAGCTGCATCAGCATATGGACTTTAAGCATTTAGCCCTTCACAATTTTTTAATTTAAATTGCAAAAAGTGACATGTCATTATGATTCTACAGCAGGATCAGCCCCACCCGGTCCAATACATCCGCGGTGGATGGAGAATATTATGCTCGCCTAATGTCCCTTCAGCTCTCGGCTCCCATTGTTTTTTGGAATATTGGTTGCCCTTCTATCTGCTATTCCACGTGCAAGTTTTATAGGAGATTTTAGAACCAATTTTGATTAAGGGGGTACTATGATACCATGTAAACGCCGTTTTTCGAGGCTTTTTTTGGGTTCTTGCAGAAGGAAAAGTATTCAATATTTTCCAATGCGGTTTTTTTTTTTAATTTTTATTGGTCCTTTTAGTATAAAAAAAATCGAAGTTTAAGAAATAAGTGTTATGCTGTAGCCACAGCACCCCTGCGAAATAAGGCCTTCCAAAAGTATGTGGGTTGATGGTACACACGATTTTGCAAAAACTGTTCGTCTGAAACACAAAAGGAAAGGTTTTTTACAATCTGCAGACTTGCCGCTATCGTACGGTAATAATTCACATAATTATCTTTACAATTGTCAAAATGGCGGATCAAGAAAAAAAAATCGCATTTTTCGGTTTTTTAAGCAGATAAAAACAATTTTTTTATTATTTGTTTATAACAATTGGAAGCTCATCTTGTACCGAACGATAGCGACAACATTTACACACATTTAAAAAAAAAAAAATGATCAAAATCCGTCCACTGGTTCCTTAGAAATGCGGGGTACCAGTTCGAAAAAAGTGGTTCTGAGAAAAACGCGTTTAAAATTTTAGAACAAGTCCTGGCCTGGCGCGCTGCGAGAACTCAGTGGAAAGCGTGATAAAACTTGCCGTAAAACCTGTTTTCCCTTCGGAATTCAGCAAATTCCTTTTTGTATCTTATTTTTAGATACATTAACTTTAGAAAAATGCAACAAAAAAAATTCATTTTTTGAAAGTGTTACATGGTAGGACCCTTTAAGTACGAAATAAACACTTAAACACATTTTGAGTTTGGCTTAATTCTGGCGTTCAAGCTAATTTCTGAGCTTTGATGTATTCAGAGACCTATAGTCGAATTCTATGGCGAATATTTTCGTGGTACATTTTGTCATTAAAAAGTCCAGTTTTACAGGACATTTTTGGCATTTTAGAAAAAAAAGGGTCAAATTGACCCATACAAATAGGAGCTACAGGGTTAAAATGCTCCACAAAAATGTTCTTCGTAGTATTTTACATCAAATTGCTGAACACATCATATACCTAAAATGTGAGGTTACATGGTTTTCGTATGCCGATTCACCATAAGAATGTGCAAAAAGGGGAAAACTTTGACCCCCCTAAAAAAAACTTCAGACGTAAATTTTCAAAACGACGATACACGTATATTTTTTTTTGCCCCCTCTACCAGAATCCGTTGTCAGAACCTTGTTATTTTGAAAAAAATTTGATTTTGTTGTGCAGTGTAATTTATTGTTGTACAATTAAAATAAAAATAAAAAAAAATTCAAAAAACTATGAAATTCGAAATATTGACGAACCCTGGGCAAATCTCAAAAATATTTCAAAGCTATCAGTACTGTGGAAAAATTGTAAATTTGTCAGTACAAGGTGTACGGTAACTAAATTTTTAGCATTATTTCATTCGTTCGCCTACATTTCATCCAGTCGCATTAGCTGGCAATAAGAAACAAATGGATTCCATAGTTCTGATATTTAAATACTAGCAGTTTCCGGCAACTTTGCAAGCATGTATTTCAAAATGTCATTGAAAGAATCCTTACTCGCTTTTAAAATTGACTAATCGATCTAATGTTAAATTATGTTTATCCGCATACACTTCTAACAAATTTGTACCCCGTCTGATGTTGATTTTTACACACTGAGTGAATTAAATTGCTTCTTATTTGGATTTCATTTTCCAGATTATAATTTTCCAAAAAAAAACTGAAAAATACTTGTCGAATTATATTTGATTTGATGTGTTTTCACCTGAAGTTCTTTTCTCAAATGACCCTAAAGTTCAAACTTCATGTTTGTGGCTTCAGTGGTTTGGGCTCGACGATGATTAATTAATCAGTTATTTAGTCAGAACGAACAATTTTGTGTATAAGTATTTACAAGTATTTATTTTTGTTGGGACAGAAGCCCGATTGCAGACCTAAGCCTAACACTCGAAAACCATCTGCGCTGAGTTATGGGGAATGTTGTCGAGATGTCCCCCTCCCCCCCGGCGGATGTGAAGAACCTTGGGAATCATTTGGACAAATAAATGTAATCCCTTGTTTGTATAACAAACAAATACAATTAACATATTTATTAATTATTTACTTAATGTACTCGTATGTATATATGTACATATTTATTTATTAATGTAATTTACTTAATCATAGTTGTTCATTAGTTATTAATTTTTGTTGCAACATTGGGACTTGTACCCAACACTAAGTGCGATATTAATTTGTGTCATCTGTTGATGTCTCAAAATGGAAATGTAAACGCATACAGACACGCGCGGAGGTAAACATGGACAATGAATTATTAGTCGCGTAGTCGCGGTTGCCTAGTCGTCGACTTGGTATTCACAATGTGCGCAAACCGACGAAAGTGCGATGGAAACATGTGTGGCATGTTTCCGCACCGCGCCACAAGTACCGTCGCCGTGCCCATGAATAATGAAAATAAGCAAATTTGTCATAAGCTAAAAATTTTCCCGCAATTCTTATTAATAATTTTCTGAAACGACGTCAGACAGACACATCAGCGCTTAGGCGCGCTGAAGCGCTGACGCTGTAACGCTTCGTTTCGTTGCCATTGAAATTGACTCGTTCACTCGTACGCGTTGGCTGGCGTGGTGCGCGCCAGCAGAAAGGCAGCACCAATTGTCAAGGAAATGTGAATATGGCGTATTCGCGTCCGCACCGACTTCCCAACGCCGCATGGGTTTGTGTGCGTGTGTGCGCGGTCGTACACAAACGCGAAACGAAAACAAATATCTGAAACAGAAAGCAACGATGCGCCGTTTATGAAATCAGCAGCAAGCACAAGAACAACAAAAGTGACAGCAACCACAACAATCACCAACCACAAAAGCAACAAAAAGAATTCGAAAAGCCAGAAAATCGTGAAAACTACTCGTACATGTGACTAATGACAGCCCCAGCCTCGGCCGTACGTAGCCAACTCGGTCGCCGCCCGTTCGCACTGGACTCCTTCCACGCGCACCGGCGCTCGGGCACCGCTTTTCCACCCGTGCGCGCATACTTGACTGCGAACCGATTCAACAGCAAATTGAATCAGATTTAAATCACATGTATTCGAATGAAAAGACGCCAGCGGCAACGCCACCAGCAACGGACGCGGCTCATACATATAAAATTTTAAAATTTGGCTAAGTTCATAAATACCGTCGCAGCGCGGAATTTGCCATTACTTCACCAGCGTTCGCCGCATACGAACCGTTCGAACGCTTCACGTATGCCCGACCCGATTCCATGGCCCATTTGGGTCACTGACCCGAGTGTCTATAGCCGAAAAACAGACATTCAGTCAACACAGGATCGCACTCCCACTAGCGAAGTGTGAGTCTTTTTCTGGCACTCGCCGTGATTTAATCAACACTACTATAATAGCGCCGATGGACAGCAGTGCCGTAATTCATGTTTATTACGATCCAATTAAATTTTTTGAAGACAGCATCTAACGGAACACAACAGCACCGTCAAACAAAACGTCAAATCGGTTCGAGCAAAAGTGAAAGAGATAGAAGCTTTTAAAGCCCCGCCCAGTCGGCCCGCTGAAACGTTTTTAGCGCTTTTATTTCCAAACTACATTTACATTTAAATACGCCCAGTGGCGTACACGGGGGAGGGGTTGGGGTGCAAACCCCCAAACACAAAAATTGCTGGTACAAAATGCATTTTCGTACGGTAGTCGGCTCAAAAGTTGTACGCAAAACCCCCTTTCCCTCCGCCCAAGTTAAATAAATGGTCGACTGTTTAACCAAAAACTGTGACGGTTACTTCAAAGTTCTCTACAAAATTCAGAATTTAGTTTTTTTTTAAATCCCTCATTTGCACAGAAGACAAAGTCGTGTACTAACGAAATGTTCGTAGTTGTTTGATTTTAAATGATTCTGATTCGAGTTATCATGTCCAAAATAATCAAAGCTACTTCAATAATATGTATTCTTTTTATACAAAAATATCCATGTGTTGTTCAAATCTTATTTAATTTTGGGCAAATAAATAATTCGTATTTTATGAAACGATATGATAATTCGAGAAACTCCAAATTGCAAAGGTTGCGTTGCGCAAAGGATAGACTAGAATTTATTTCGGCATATTTCGCATTTTCACGAAAATTGTATTTAAATTTTATGGTTTTCGCGTGACATCACAGTTTCTGACCAACTCAACCATACATCATTCGGAAGAGTGTAATGTTGCTAAACAAAAGCGAAACGGAGACTGCGAAAACAGATTTTAGGAAAATTTCCTTCCATAGTTTTCGATTTGAAAAAACCTTAAACCGAGTCTTCCAAGAGTTTAGTTATCCTGCAACAAAACTTAAGCTATTTTCCCATGTCGCCACAGAAATTCGATTCATAAATTTTCGCTTGTTTATTTATTACGAAAGATCTTCGCGGAATCTCATACATTAGAAAATATATGTTCGGCTAGACTTCTTCAAGACGATGATTCACTTTCGCAAAATAAAATATTTGTCGGCGCTTTGCAAAATAGATCGTTTCACGCACATGCTTAAGAATCAACTTTAATAAAATTTGTTTTTTAAGTGGTGCGGAATCAAACTATATCGAAACAAAAAAAAATAATTTATTTGATTAGGGGTACTTAAAGCTGGTCCAGATTTAAACTCTTAACCATTTTGCTAGCTTATTCCCACATGGCAACTTGCAACTTTGCGGTTGCTTTAGCCTCTACGGTTCTAAGAATACAATTTTTGTTGGTGTTTGGACGTGTTAAGGGTGTTTTGAAATATAAACCTTAAATGTTTTCATTTTTCATTTTTATTTTTAGTTGCAATTCAAATTTCTTTTAATAATTGTGGCTAATCAATGGCCCAAATCAATCTTAAATTTTATAATTAAGTCATTTTTACCGACGCAACGATTTCTTAGACAATACTTGTTGTCATATGGCATCCATCTAATAAACAGGGTCCAGTAAAAAATTATTATGTAATTACGAACACAGAAGAATATGAAATGCTTCCAGTAGGAAAGCTGTAGCGAAATGGTTCACACTAAATTAAGACTTTTTGAAACAAAATTAAAACAAATAAATGTGTTATTGCTGACCACTGCACGAAAGCTTTGTGATGCCACAAATAACTGATTTATTATTTTATCGATCGACATTTTTGCAAATGTCTTATTGAAAAGTGAGAAGGGCGTTAAGGGTCGTAAGTTCTCATGAAACATATGTATCTGTGGGTTGTGAGTAGCGGGATTCGTCACCAGTCTGTCAATCGGTCAGTAGTCACAGTTAGTTGTCTGGCGTTGAGTCGTCGGAGCAGAAAGGAGGAGAAAAAATCCTTCAATGATATACTGGTGGGTCAGTAAATGCCTGAGAATTGAAACAGATGGTGGCAACGACACCTCAAATCCGAAATTTTGCTAATCAAGAAGCATCTTCCAAGTTTTCAGACAGATCTGACAGATCTGCCAATAGATTAATTGTGTGTGGAAAAAATTAATTTCATGTGCTCATTAAACACTATTTTTTGGGCGAAAACAAACCAAAGCGTGAAATGTAATATGGGACTCTTCAGCGATTGGAACCATTCACCACTGGTTTACTCGATTTCGGTGCAGTTGTATCAGCACCGTTCTGGTCTCCCATTTGGTGTTACCACACCAGAAGTTGTCGAGAAAATCCATGATTTCATATTGAAGGATCGGTGAGTGAAGGATAAACATTGGTAATTATTTGGATATGAAAAAGCTATCCACAAGATGGGTACCGAGTTTGATCACAATTAGTTAAGTTAGTTTGACGTCTTCAAAGGAGTGTTTGGGTATGTTCAATCGCAATCCGAACGAGTAATGCACAAAACATGGATTCATAAAAGCCCGACCCCAAGGAACCAGAGACCAAGGAACAGCCGAGACAGTAGACTTCTCGTGGGTAATCCCTTATCTATAATATGTTTAAGTTTTAGCCCGCTGATGTTTTCTGTTTCCTAACATGTATAAATGGCTTGGCGATAAGAGGTTCGGATCGAATAAAGAGGTCATTCATGAAACAAATGCCCATTCTGATTGCCTTGATAAATCGTAATATTTGGGAAGCATCGGAAAATTTGAAAAGCGATGAATAAAGTGTTCTACCCGTTCGACCCGTTCTAACGCTTTGTCGATGCCCGCCGTAAAACACACACACAGTGTACACAGTGTAGATCCAGCTTGTATAGATTTTGCAAAGGAAATCTTCTCTGAACAGGCTCAATTTAAACACTCAAGGTGGGTCAGCAAGCAGAGTTGCATCATGCAAGACAACTAAAACAAAAAAAACTGTTTGGTGCGCCGACTGTTTGTTGTCAGGCGTCGTCATTGAGAAAAACTAAAACAACAACAATTTTGTTTTTATATTATAATTTACACAATTTACGGCATGAATAAACTTTTCGACACGAGCATAAACAGTTACACAGTGTTCACTTTCGAAGCGCTGAAATTCTTTAATAAAAATTCTACTCAGAAAAATTGCCGCAAATCATAAATCATGCTCACTCTCCTCGCCAAGACAAAAAATTACGCAGGCCTGCAAGCAACCATACACACCGCATGTATGTATGTATATACTTATGTATGTGGACACATTTATTATCACGACAATACGTATTGCTCGTTTTGCTATCAAAAAATACAAATCCACCCATAATCCCAGCAAAAGACAACGCTTTGAATAATTAAAAACATTTCCACCGATGTTCGAGAATTTCCACGACGTAAAGTCCACTCTTAGTTCGGCCCCAACCGAACGCGCGCAACTGTCATAAGTGATTAACGCAGCACACACATTCATACGTCAAAACTGACACAAATGACGAAAACGCAAATCAACACAAAAGGAGAAGAGAAGGCACACACGTGACACATTCCGGCCGCAGCGCAAGAAGTGCGCGCAGACACACCTGCCGCCGACACCCACTCGCCCGGCGCATAACCGCGCGCGCCCAGCCAGTCGAGCTGCCGCCCACCTAGCCGGCACCCGGGCCACGCCATGAGCAAATCGCAAATAATTCATTTTATTACCGGAATACGAATTCCAATTTGCACCCGTCGGTCGCGCCAGCGCCAGCGCCACCGCCAACGCCAGCAGCGGCAGTGGCAGTGGCGGTAACAGGCGTACGTCAGCTCCCAAGGAGCCCACTAATCGTCATCGCTGTCGTCGTGCGTTTGCACGCACTTGACGGAAAAGCGTCTAATGCACTTCGCATGCGATTCGCCGTCGTTGTATTTATAGCGCTGTGCGCCAATGTTGCTGCACTCACTGTCCCTGTCGAAGCGCAGCCCCGCCGCTGTCTTACACAAGTTCCATGCGTTCCCTGCCAGCGGCCAGCGAATGCAGTGGGTGCGCGGAGCGCGGTGTTGGCGGCCGCGGCAGCAGTGCGTCCAGCCTGTGCGTCTTGCGGCCGCCAGACGCGTACGCGCACACCACATTTAAATGTGCGAACTCCTCGCTATTTGAGTGCTGCTAAGTTGTCGTCGTTGTGTATTTGCATTTGTTGCTGTGTTCTTCAATAGTCACATTAATTATAATGCCTTCTCCTCCTCTGGCCGATCGCTTTTCGTTCCTTTTTCAATTTGTCTGTGCCGAAACATTTTGCCAATTACAATTGTAATACAAAAACACCAGCGCAGTCACTGCGAAACGTGCACATACTATACATATATATATATACATATATATAAATTTGTGTGTATGTATGGACGTAGGTGTCTGTTGCCGGCGATTTGCCTGGCGCATAGTAGTCGAGAGCATTAAAAAGTTAATCACTTTAAGGGGCACTAAAATTTTATTTTTATTGATATTACAACAATTTTGATTTAATCGCCAATTAATAGTTTTCTCTATTATAAAAATCATATATTTCAGAAAAACACAAAGTGGTTCGAGAAGTGGTTAACGTATGACGGCCACTTCTTATCTTTAAGCTTGGAACAGTAAACTCAAGCAATGCACTCCACCACAAAGAAAAAAACGATTTCTTGGATAGTCGACAACCCGATTGCGGGACTAAGGCCTAACTTCTCGCAGCCATGCCGCATTGTGCGAGCAAATTCCAACACGGTTGGAAGGAAACTACAGTTTTACGCCGATTTCAAACGGCAGCTTGGAAACTTTTCCATGGGCAATTTTACTCCCAAAAGATTAACATTCCCTACTGAGTTGGTAGGCACCGCAAGAGGTATTGTATTTTCTATATTTTTGGTATTAGATGAAATTCGAAACCTGGATTCTAACCAGCTGAACCACGACAGCAGCTAACGATTTCGATATTCTTCCCGAATAACGACAGAATTGGGTGGAAATTTCTTATGGGATATAACAATTAGTCCACTAATTTAAAAAATACACAAAAATAATTACAAACGATCTAAAAAGTCTAAATACTGAACCAATACGATTTTGAATATGATTCTGTTCTAACGGCTTCAGCTCCGGCAGATTGAAATTTCCCAAATAAATAAGTTATCAGTTTGAATATTTGAAATGAGGGTTGCTATCAGAGATCTGCATGCGGTCATATTTGTATGATTCAATATGTATTCGAGTAAAATGCGGTGCGAATATGTGCCACTACTCAAAAAAACGGATATGAGTATGTATCCCCACCGCAACCGAAGCATTCATTCAGAATACTAGTAATCCGAACGAACGAATCATCAGCTTGCAATACTAAACGAGTGCAAACTATCGCATCTTCATTTCACTTCGGCTATGCGGTGGTGCCGATGATCCAAACGAACTAGGCAAATATCCGTTCGAATCATTCGCACCACCGCATTCTCATATCCCTTCGGAATGCGGTGGTGCCAATGATTCAAACGAATATCGGCAATAGAGTCCTGCACGAGTATGTATTTTTGCTATTCGAAAACATTCAAATGCTTTTGAATAGAATACTTCACTTTATCTCTGCGGACCGGTCCGAATGAATACGAGTAAGGCTCTCTTCGAGTACGAGTAAGCTCCGAACATAAACGAGTAGACGTACACTATTTATTCATATTCGCTCGAAGCGGGAAAACGAGGACAATAGCATTCGAATAATAGTACACATAGCTTCGAAAATATTCGAATATACTCGTTTTATTATTCCTAAGATTATTTAGAAATATTTATGTTATATATAAATATTTATTTATTTGTTATGCTACTTTCTTCAATAATTTCCATTTTGCGTATTAACTAATAAGCCACTTCAACCGCACCACGAGTATACACATGGAAAAGTGACATACTGCGCATAAAAATATTCGATGAAACTGTTGATCTTCGAATACTTCGCAAAGTTCTCGATTACCGAATACGAGCACTGCAGTTTTCGCTTCTCACCGAATACGAGCACTGCAGTGTTCGCTATTCACCGAATATGAATAGAAACGAGAAGCGACGCTCGCTGGTTCTCGTTTCTATTCGTTTCGTTGTACACATTCTTCGAATACCAAGTACCCGTACAGTATGTACAGTAGTGTAGCCGCCAAAATGAATATATTCATGCAGGACTTTAATCGGCAATGATCCAAACGAAAGATGGAAATATTCGTTTGAATCATTGGCACCACCGCATTCTCATATCACTTCCAAACATATACCCAATTTTGTTTATTTTTTCCAATAGTTTTTTCAAATAATAAATTTAATGCTTTATCGACATGCAAAGATATTTAACTTTGTTCACTGATGTGGGTCCAATTATCGACAATTGATTCAATCATCATATACATATGTATGTAATTGCTTAGAATATTAGCAGCAGTTGAGCTGGCAAAATCCATGCCGCCAACATTTCTTCCAAATGCGTATACCTACTTCATACGCTTCGCGAATCGTGCATTATGTATACTTGTATTCATTGCTTCCACTCACTGCAAACAATACCGACGGATGCAAAGTATTCGTGTCAGCAATACTCATAATGATTCGATTTTCCGGATACTTGTGTTATGCGGTGCTTATGAGTAATAGGCAGTAAAAAGTATGAGTATCAATGCGGTGGTATTCAAACGAATACAAAGTATTCGTTTGAGCAATACTCGTAATGATTCGATGATCGCAAACTCGTTCGGGTTTTGTACTCGTGCGGTTGCGATACTTATGTTAGGAGTAGGTGGTAAAAAGAATGAGTATTAATGCGGTGGTATCCAAAATTAGGGTACTTATTGCTAACCTCTGGTTGCTATATAACACGACTTAACATATATCTTTTGTGCGTCTTCTGTAATATCGTCCATTAAGAACTTCCACCGAGCTGTATTCGTTTAGGATATTTTAGATACTCACAGGGGCCCGCGGCTTTGCATGCAAGTTTAAAGTCAATGTGGCCAATAAATCAAGTTCTCCTTAACCCTTTGTTGATCCCGTCACAAAATACTTGTCTACTTTTTTCTCGTTTGAAGTGTTTTCACCACATTTGAAGTCAATTGTTGATTTTTATTTTCGAGAAAGTCAAAACCACGTATAACATTATTTTTCACCAAGAGTACTTTCACCAAGTTTGAAGTCAAAAGGCCCATAAAATCCTGTTTCTCCATACAAACTCTTACCCCATCGTTGACCCCGTCAGATTTCGATTCTCGAAAAAATGAAAAACCCGTGTCAAATTATTTCTCTCTGAGAGTAATTTCACCAAGTTTGAAGTCAATAGGCCCATTAATTCATGCTGTTTTTAGTTTCTCCATATAAACTTTTAACCCGTTGCTGACCCCGTAATTTTTCATTTTCGAGAAAGTAAAAAACACGTATCGAATTATTTCTCACTAAGAGTAGGTACTTTCATCAAGTTTGAAGTCAAAAGACGTAAAAAATCATATTTCTTCATACAAACTTTTAACCTTGGTTCACCCATTTAAGATTTGCGTTTTTAAAAAAATTAGAAACACGTGTCAAATTATTTTTGAAGTCAATAGGCCAATCGGTTCATGGTTTTTTTGTAGTCTTTCCGTGTGCGAACCTTAACCCTTGGTTCACCCCGTTAAATTTTGATTTTCGAAAAAATAAAAAAAATGTGTCGAATTATTTTTGATTTAAAGTATTTTCACCAAGTTTGAAATCAAAAGGTCTATTATATCAAGTTTCTTCATACAACCCCTTAGCCCATGTTTTGCCCCTTTAGACCCCGAAATTAAAAAAATCCCGTCTTAGCGGAAGTTCATTTTTCAAGATGTACCTACAGTTCAAATTTCATATTTGTAGCTTTAGCGGCTTAGGCTGAGCGATGATGAATTAATCAGTCAGTCAGGACAAACAATTATAAGTATGTAGATTGAAGATAAATTTTCCAAAAGCTACAAATATTGGCGTTGGTTGCATTAGGAACTAGCGAGTAAATCCACTTTAGCAGCACTTACGTCTGTCATTCTTTGATAGATAATTAGTTTATTGTTTGCGGTTAACGAATATGGATTGCCTTTCGCTAAAAGAACGCTGGGATTCAGAAAAATATTTTGGGGCGTTTCAAGAAGTAATTCTTTAATATTCATAAAATGCCCCAAAAAAATCCTTTTAATTTGTATGTAGTTTTAAAGTCGACCCTAATATTTCGGGGGTGTTTCAACCCCCAAACCCCCCCTGAATCCGCCACTGCTGGGAAGTATTGAAATTTTACTTCCAAAGTGAATGTTCAGTCGCTGATACAGTCAGAAATCGTGTAATCAGCCGTTTTGGAAATGTGCACTGGCCATCGCGCAGCTGCGTGCTGACTCCGCTAGACTATATTTTGTGGGGAACCGTGAAGATAGATGTTATATGGAATCGCTAGCGTCGATTGACGGCTTGAAAGCCAATATTCGACAAGCCATCGGTGAGATAGTGCCGCACACATTGGAAAATTGGGTCCAAAAAATGACGTATTTCATACATAACGGCATGGATGTACCTTTCTACTAAAAAAACAACCGTTTGGAAAAATACCTGTGCGTTCATTCTTTTTCAACCAATTTCAAATGCAAGTTTCTGTTGGGACACCCTGGATATAGATTGTTTTAGATATAGAAACCCGTCATAGCTATTACTAAAAATATATGTATGTACTCACATATATGTATGTACATACGCATCTAAGGATAGAAGATGTATGGGGATTTTGCAATTTACGCCGCCAATAAGTGAGTAAAAAATTGAAATTGTCCTTCTTGAATTAAAGCTACTCAATTGTCTGCTTATAAACATAATTGGTGACTACCAGCTAGAGTAACATAATCCCCTCAGTCCACTAATTCCAAAGTCCTACAGAGAATCAGGAAAATTTAGAATAATCTCTGCAGTGCATTCAGTTAGGAGGCATGCAGAGCACTTGTATTGCTTCGTTTTAAGACGGCCGAGCCAGCCAGTGAAAGTGTATTTGTAAGAGTTTGATTCCATCAGATATCTGACTTGAGCACCATGCACGGACTGCTGCCGCAAGCGGCATTAAAATCATGCCAAATGTTTGGTGGTCGTCTGCGTTTGCCACATTTTGCAATAAAACAACGCACAGTGCCGCGGAACGGGCACAACGAGTGCACGTACAAATTGCAAATCACGCAACATTTGAGGAAATGGGCAGTGGTAAAAGTACGAAACAGTGCAACTAATTGCGTATAGCAGCGCCAATACTGGGAAAATGGCAGCCAACAGCAACACAGCTGCAGCTATCACAGCGCCCAGCGGACACGGACGCGGCGGTGCGACGAGATTTTGGCGCAGTTCAAAGAAAGACGAACATTTCGTAGCACATGTTGGTTGGGCTGCGTTGTCTCGCTGCGTTTTCGCCGCACTCCTGGCACCCTCCGCTTTCTTCGTGTCTTCTTCTTCTTCGGCGTTTGCCTTTCGCATTCTGCAGCGCATTGACGAACCCGAAAAGCCGCAGTAGTCGTCGTCTGCCACAGGGCCGTCTGCGATCAGCGCACCGCCATTTCTCCGCTAGCGCCACCGTCACCGCCACCGCCACTGTCACTCTTGCAGGCACTTGTGCGTGCCGGCATTCTTGTGCGTAAATTTCTTGGCAACGAATTTATTGTTTGGTCTTTGACGCTCCGTAAAGTTCCAACTATTGAACGCGAATTTAAATTCGGATCTCGATGTCAGTGCGAATTTCAGAGCAATTCATCTTCGGGCCGTCGTCGAGTGCGGCACAGTGAAAAGTTGCAATGGAATGTTTTGGGTTATTTTCGCCGTTATGTGGTGCTGGTTTTCGCCGTCGTTTTCTAATTGGTTCTACAGTCGACCAGCATGCACGTATGTACATATTTACATATTTATATGTTTATGTGCATCTCACAAGTGTTCAGCAAATTTTACCCCTTCCTTGGCAGCACACCGAACACCGAAGGCTGCTGCAGTCAATCAAATCCCCATGCACACATTTGTGTACACATGACATTCTCTCAAAACCCTCATAACTATCTATTCCGCATTTGTAGCACGGCGCTGCCCTTCCGCGGATCGCACACACAGACGCCGCGCTTAGACTGTGAGTGCAAGTGGGAGTCGTGCCACAGAATCGCATTTCAAGCGAAAAGAACACTTGACAGAAAACAAATGTTCTTCGACTACAGTGTTGCCAGATTAGGGGGTTTCCCCCTAGATTTGGGGTTTATTTGGGGACATTTTATGATAAATATTTTTTTTATTTTTTTTAAATGTCTTTGGCCAACCAGGTTGCATTTTTGTTACATCAACACCTTATTCAGATGTATTGGCTAGTGGGTCTTTCTTTAATTTCATGTACCAAATAGAATGAGCAATTTTCATGAAATATTCATTTTATGTATGTGCATTATAAATTTGTGGGGAACTTTTAGTTTTTAGGGGAAATGGACTTCATTTTAGGGGGATTGCTTGAAATCCATCTGGCAACACTGGTCGACAAGTGCTTCTCTGACTCCACTGACTCTCGCGACCGCATTTACGACAGCGGCTCGAACGTGCTGTCACCAATGCAATGGAAGACCGACAAATCGAACATCGATATTGAATTTCAAGTATGGCAGCGCAGGCGAAGCACTCGGGTTTTTTATTCATCTGTTCGACAATCATTGCTTTCAGCTAGCGGCTCCTCTTCAGGTTTGCCTCCCATTTGATTTCGAATATACAAAATTGCTATATTAATAACAACCGATTTTACTGTAAAACTTTCGTTACATTAACCGAAATCAAAAATTCTGTATTTTTGGAAAGTTAAATAAATGTTTTATTCAAAGCTTCGTCCGCTTCTTTCGCAATTTGGAGTTGATCATCCACTGAATTGTCATTGAGATCCGCCGCCAATTACGAGTCACCATGGGCAGCATGCCAGACATAACTTCATTTCAAAATTCAAAATATAGAATTCGAAAAGAATATAGAATTTCGAATTGTAGGGGGCAAGTGCCCTCCCCGGCCCATAAAGTTTACAATAAATTTCAAATATAGTAACAACAGCATCACTTTCATTAAGAAGCTGAAGGCAACAACAAAAGTCACCTACTCATGAACTACTCGGCCTTGCGCTTTTATTGGAATGAAACTCTGAATGAATAATATAATGTTCAAACTGACACCCTTATACTATGTTTACATTGAGCCCAAATGGGTGATTTGGGCAAAAATTCTAAAATGCGAAGCCGCATTTCCCCATTCTTCATTCACTCGTTTCAACAAAACGACGAAGCAAATGCGATAAAAAATAAACAATTTTATCAAACGTATCACAAAATGAAGATGCTTTCAAAAGCTTTTGCCTGTTTCTGACAGTTCAACAAACGAAAATAATCAAAGTGAGCATTTTGAATAGAAATTGTTGTTTGTTTTAATTTTGTAGTATATTCTTAGCATGTAAGGTATGTAAGATATGTAATATATTTGTATTTTAATATTGCAGTGTGTAGAAAATAGAACAGCAAGAAAACAACAAATTCTTTAGTCACTACCCGGAGAAGAACTGTTCTGTGAGCTGTGGCAAGAGAACATGAGCATTGAGCGTTTGACATTAGCTGCCAAACGAAATGCAAATGAGGCAATGTAAACACTTTGAAATTACTCATTTGAAATCACGCATTTGGGCTTAATGTAAACGTAGTAATACACTAGTTTAAAATAAAAGCGCTTTTTGTTGAACACCACAGTCTGCATTGCTTATTAAGGTTTAGTTTGACATTTGTTTGTTTACAATCGACAAATAAATATTATTGTGAACTGATGTGCTGGGAACATGATACATTTCAAATTTTGACTTGGTATTTGTTTTGACGAAAATACAACTGAATTTTAAGGGATGAGTTTCACATATGAATAGTTGTGTTTAGTTGATAAAAAAGCTTTTTCATAGAAATCTTTCGGTAAAACTCTGCACCGAAGTGGTTTTAGATTGTGTTAAATCGTTTAACATGTTTAATTTCCAACAACAATTGCATGTGACTAAACACGTTTTCGAACTAGTTTTGTTCAGTTTGAACATGGTATAAGAATGTACTCTGATTTGAACTGATACTGGGTCATTTTTCTTGTGTTAATTAATAGTTCTGAATTTGATAAGACAGCCAAACCAAATGTGTTCAATACAAATATAGTCACTGTAGTCAATGGACAAATTTTTCTGAGTTATTATGTAAAACAGGATAAAAAGTCATCCACAAAGTTACAATGTCATTTTGTAATGAGTTCGACTCATGACTGAGAACAACAAACTGAAATGCAACAATACCTGGTATCAGGGGCGTAGCCAAGGGAGGGGTTTTCGGTGTCAGAACCCCCCATAGCCTATAATTTGTCAACATTTTCAATCACAACAGTAAAAATTGTCTTTCATCAATTTAAACGCTTCGGTTAAAGTTAAAACATTTTTAAAACAAAAGTTAATATTGGGTCTTTGTTCGATGCTAATTTTTGTACGATGACACAAACATACTTTCACTTCAGATGCAATAACTTCGCTTCCAGTGCACCAAATTTCATGAAATTTTTTCTAAAAATCGAGACAAGTTTAATTTCCAATGCATTAAGTCACATAAGACACCACAAAATGCCCTATTTGGAAGGTGCAGTTTACTTTAAAAAACACGTAATACTAAACTGGCAAAAAAAAATTTTAAAACCCCCCATGACCAAGTTCTGGCTACGCCCCTGCCTGGTATTACGTCAAAGCAAAAGCTCCACGAATTTATTTTCCTTCAAAGACACAGTTTCACAAAATGTATGAACCAATGTTCGGCAGTGTGAAATATTAAGACAATGTTATCGAAATTGAACAACCAAATTCCAATAAATTTATGGCCTCACGCCATAAAGCAAATGTTCCGCCAGATTTTGAAAACGAAACAACCATAACAAAAATGTACACAACACTTGTATCGAACTGCGAGAAATGCAGTCTGACCTTGCGTCCGGACTTATAACGTTGCGCTCACCAACCTATAAAGTCCACGAGTATGTCTACGCGCGTTTGTTGCGGAATACCTAAATAGTACATGCACTCATAAACACACACACACACTAACGCGCCCTAGTGTACCACTTTTCGGAGCACTGCCGGTTGTTGTTGTTGCCTTGGCTTGGCAACGCTTGCCAAAAAACGATTTGCACGCAAATACAAAAGGACGAACATGACGACAACGTCAACCCATGAATTTTGACAGTAATGACAACAAACGATTATCAGAACAACGAAGCGGAAGCGCGTAACTGTTGTCGTTGCAGAAATCAGAGCCAGCAACTCTTTCGCCTTGCAGTTGTTCGGCGTGAATGGGCAAGTCATCCAAGTCTTTCTATGAGAATTGCCGCCCGAAAAAATGCCGCCAACTTCCACTTTAACTCCGCATATATGAAGTTTACGCATTGGAAAAGCTTTCAGGTGGCAACTAACGCACGCCAGCTGGTTATTAACCCTCCATTACTATCGTCAGGGTGGAATCCACCCTGTGAGTTTAATTTCTTAGTAAAATATAGATTTTTTAACCAAAACCAACATAAAGTTATAATGTAATCCACATTTGCATATTTTGGAAGGTTATAGAGTACATTGCAGTTGCATAAATAAAGCTGATGCTTTTATACAATTTTTTTTAAAAGTCACTGGGTGTGTTACACCCAGTAGTGGCGTTATAAAATTGCTGGATGCTTAACACCGATTGTTAGTAATGAAGTTTTATTTTTTTTAAATTACATTTACATATTTGTATTCACTTTTTGGCGATAATTTTTTTAATAACGTATAGAACATTTACTTACAGCCCTATTCTGGCAACCGTAACAATAGCCACCTCGGTAACAATTGAATACTTGGTAACAATTGTCACTTTTTGGTATTCTGGAGCAAATTCAAAAGCTCAAATGGTGACAATTGTTTCGAAATTTGTTACCTCCGTAGGAGCAGGTGACAAGCATACAAAAATGATAAAATTCAAATTTCGTGTTCAAATGCGCCTTGAGAAACTGCAAAAAAAATGCTTCAGCTTCTCCTGCGTCGCGACGCGTCGTGCGCTTAAACTTAGGAACTCTAAAAACCAAAAGAATATATACATACATTGTGAAGAAACTCCAAAAAAAGACTTGCTTCGCCAGATTATCTGCATTTGCCATTTTTTGTTTGTTTATTTTTTTACAGTTTGACAGAAAAAATACAAAAAACAGCTGTTTCGACAGTAAAAGAGCTTTCACCTCGAGTGGTGAATTGTTTGAACTTTCTTATTGTCACCATTTTTCCAGAATACGGAAACAATCAAATTCAATTCAATTGTTACGGGGGGTAACAATTGTTACGGTAGTGCCAGAATAGGGCTGTTAGTAGAAAATCCTTAAAAATTATGCTCTAGGATAACTAAAAAATTTTTATAACATTAAATTTGTTATATCTTAAACTGATAAAGTTAGAAGGACGAAATTCAAGGATGTAGTAGTGTACATATTATTCCTTAAGATATATTTTTTTCAATTTTTTTTCCAATAGTTTTTGGAAATTTCCAGGGATATTCAAGGATAAAGTTTCAAAAGGACATTTTTAATACCTATTTGTACTTTTGCACCAAAATATTAAATTTTCTAAGATTCTAAGGATTTTCTGTTTCATTTGATACCCATATTGTTATTCTACAATGCGCTCAATTTTTGAAATAATTCCTTGAAATAAACATGTCCTTGAAATTTCAAAGTCCTTTTAAACAAAATCCTGTCGTCAGAGAGAAAAACTAAAAACGCAGTTTTACTACATTTGGCCCCTAGTTTCGCAAGTATATCGATTTTTTCGTGTGTTTGGAAATTTTTTGATTTTTGTCGCACGGTGTAACCTTAAAAAGTAGCAGGTATATTGTTGATTTTTGTTTGAATTTTTACGCACAATTTTACCTCGGTCCGAAAAAAATTATTAAATAATTATTTATTACTTATTTTTTCAGCTTTCTGAATCACTAAGCCCAAGAAGCATATCTTGAATATTATGCAAGTTGTGGCAATTTTTCCAATGCAACTTTTTATTTCATCTGTCTTTTTTTTAAATGAAGTGTACATAAACAAATGTTTTTATTAAAAAAATGAATTAACAAAATTATGCAATTTATTTTTTCTTTTAAATGTTTTGATGCTGTGATTATGAAAAAATTTGGTTTTTGTTTATTTTACCTCAATGGATAAGTAAAACGGATAATCAAAAGTTGTGGGTGGATTACACCCTTGGTTAGTAATGGCGTTATGAAATAGACGATAGTAATGGAGGGTTAATGAAGTGTGGCAAATATCCAAAATCACCTATCACCAGAAAGAAGACAGAAAGATCGCCAGCAGCAAATACATACGCACAACGTTCGTTGTTACCACAACCGCAGACCGCAGAAAACACCGTGCAGCGGGCTAAAAGCGTTTGAAAATAGTTCAGCGATGTCGAACGGGAGCGCGATCGTAACATCGGCGCCAGCAACAGCAACAAAAACGGCACCAGTTGACGCAGCAGCCAGAATTACTCATTCTCACACGAACTGTCAGTGGACCCATGTGCGCGCTACTGCGAAGCGTAGTCGGCCTGCTGCCGCCCGAATATTTTCCCGCTAATGTGTTAATCTCAGCCAAACAAACCAATAAAGCAAAAGCTTAAACAAATTTTTCGCAATTGCAGACGCGTGGAGTGCGCTCGCTTACGCGCCGGCGGCCAGCTGGCAGGTTGGTTCGTAGCGGCTGTGGCCGCCGCTATTTGCACATGGAGCATTCGCTTCTCGTGTTTGCGTAACGATGCGACCGTGCACGGGCGGACGTACGTATGACAATCGCAGGCACAGTGCACTGGTGGCAGCTACGTTGTCATTTTACACACCGGCACCGGCTGACGAGCAGCGCAAACACAGCTGCCGTCTGCCAGCCTCTGCGCTTCGACACTTCGCTAACGCTGCTGGGCGCTGACGCTCAGCACAAAGGCCGCAGCGGCAACTGCTGCCGCTGCTGTTACATGGCTGTCCGCGGAAACCGGGCTGATAAGGCGGGGTGGATGGAGCGATGCACACCTTTTGTTCGCTGACAAAGTGTGAACGAACTGACACCTCGGTAGCAATGAATGCCCGAAGTCAACAACATACATGCGGCGTTTGTGAGGCTGAAACACACTTCCCAGCTGGCCCAGCGGCGGGAGCCGCTGCTTGACAAATCTCCACATAATAACCCCGCCTAGAAAACAACATTTAAAATATAATAGATGTGTAACTTGAACACGACACCAAAACGCACAACTACCTTAATGGTTTTATTTGCGTTTAAAGAGGGAAAGTTTTGATAGAGGGAGTCTTTCATGTGCCAATATTACAGTTAGGACCGAAAAATTTGGTTAAAATCTATTATTCAGTTGCAAAAAGATCTTTTCGATTAATTCGAAATGAGAGATTTGGAAAACAATACATCGATTTTAAGTTGCGGCGTAAAGACATATTTGATCTAAAATGTTCCTCAGCATTTTCAAGACGAGTCAGTAGTCATTGAATTTATAATGGAATTAAGATGAAATATAAAAAATTGAAAAGTTCAGTACTGCAGGAAGATGAAAAAATTCGCATGAATACTACATTGGAAAATATTCGAAAGAACTGCTCGATAAACGACCTATAAATGTTTGGCAGCTTTTGCAATTAGAACAACAGGAACGTGACAGCTTCAATAGTATTTTCTTGCATCTTATTGCGAAACAACTCTGGCATTTGTCTGTACGCACAATATTTACATACATATACATACATGTACATACGTATATGTTTTACCTTCTTGTTTGGTTTAAGACCTTGCAATCGTTCAAAACAGCAAACGAAGAAATGCATGTTTAAATTGCTCACCGCTCCTTCACTCACATACACTCACACATACACACTCACATTCAGATATATTCTTGATTTAAATTCACATGTTTACCAACATTCGCCAAGCATCAGAAAAATACTTAAAAGCAAAACAAAACTTTACCATCTCTTTCAGAAACCAAATGATTTTGCTTTGTTTGTCGTCATCGGCGAAAAGTAGGTCAAATCGAAAAACGAACAACAGGGAAGGAAGCCAAAGTCGAAAATTCAGACACGCGATTTCAAAGATAAAGCAGAACGAACCAAAATTTACGCTTTTCGACTTTCTTCTCCACATTCGCACTCGTTGAGTCCAGCTCCACAACAGCTGCAGTCACAGCCGCAGCACCAAATCCCACAACAAGAATGACGCCGCACTACACAACCATCAGACCGTTACTTTTATTATACCCCAACCTGGGCACATGCAACCCACCTTGAAGCTTGCAGTCCTGCCCTCCGTCTCGTAGTCCCAGACACAGCCGGGGCCGCAACCGCTCTTTGCGCCACAGCACATATTCTCGCCCAGTCATCCATCTTGATTATTCAATACAAGTGAAAGGAGAGCCAGCAGATACATACAGAAAGTGTGTGGCGCACAGACGCGCAGAGCGTGTGGCGCAGAGCGCGAGGCGGGCGTGAGCATCAATCGGACTCGAAAGAGCGCACCACCAAGCCCGAATTGCATCGCCAGCAGCTCCAAATCAACTCATTTCACATTTGTTTCTTTCCAGCTAGCAGCCATCTGTGCGCTCTCACTTTCGCAAGGTTTATGAATGCCCCAATTCTCTTCAGCTGCTACGCTCACGGTTGATCTTCACCGATGCCCGCACTCTTTTCGACTTTTGTGACTGAGTGGCCCTCTCGCCCACTCTCAAGTGCAATTAAATTGTGTTTCCTTTGAACTTCGAACGATAGCGCCTGCTCCGCGCTCCCCCGTGCACAGCGCGTTCTCTTCTCTGCCGCAACCCTCTTGCCCCCACATTTATTTTCATGTTACGATGAAAACAATGCGCTATGCACTTTTACATATGTATATGGTGTATGTAGCTGATGTGGTTGTTGTTGTTGCTCTTATTATTATTATTGTTGTTACTGCTGCTGTTGCTATTTTCGTTTTCACCTTTTTATCCCATTCATCGCTTCGTTTTTGCAGCGACATTGCTGTTGCCGCGTCGCTGCCGTTGCAGTCGTTGTTTGTTCTGAATTTTGTACGAGTATTTTCATTGTGCCTCGCATCGCCGCAGTCGTTTTTACTGTCGGCCAAGTTAGTGGGTCAGCGAAATTCACTTCGCGGGCGCACGCAGACAGACGCAGCCACGCACAAACGCACACAAATGCATCAGCCGCTTAACGATCGTTTAACTATTTTTTGCGATCGCTTTTGAATTTGCGCAAATTTTCGCTTTTATATTTTCAGTTTCTTTTTGCGTTTTATTTCGTCTCTCCAAAGCTCAACCCGAGCACATTTCGCTCGGTTAAAATTAATAAAAGACGTGATTGGTATTCTCAGTACGCAGCAGCGCTTTCAATTTTCCGATGTTCAAACATTTTTCACACTCTAAAATCTTAACCTAAATGCCATTAAAAGACTAAAAACTTTGAGCGAAAAACTTATATTCCCCGACATCGAACTCGTAAAAACGGATGGAAACGAAAGGGGACAGGTACAGGCTTTCAAACCAATATTTGCAGTATCCCACCGATAAAGACATATTTTCTTCATCAGCCCTATATCCAGATTTTCGACTGCTTTTGGACTTGCCATTTGAAAGCATTTCGAAACAAAGTAGATTTCAAATTGTTTACCCAGTACCGAAGCCGAAGCTGATACACGATCGAACGCCGAGTATTCCCGTACGGAAATGCGCAAAGAAAGAGCAAAAATAATCAAGAAAAACATTCTGTTGGAAAGCGGAGTTACAGAAAATTATTCCGACTACTTATTTATAGCAATCGATATCAGAATGACAAAACTAATTTTAACAGATACCAATATCGAATTTTCAATAACAATTAATCATGAAATGCTCATGTTTTTTAAGAAATACTTCCTTGCAATTTAGTGTATAAACAGTAGTAATGCTTTATAAAATCACTTCGTATTGTCATTCCAATATTGTTCATGTAACGTTCTTTTTTCGATATCATAGTATATACTCACAGTGTTGTATACATATATGTTTTTATGTATAGAAACATTAAGGGGACTACCTAAATGTAACCCCATTTTGTGCATATGACATAATAATGTCCTTAATTTTGGACCTTTTATTTTTTTACTAGCTGACCCGGCGAACTTCATCTCGCACATTTGTTTTTTTTATAATGAAATGCGCGAGATGGCGAATCTATGGCGGTACAAATTGACGAAGAAAACCAACTAAAGGAAGAGGAAGACCTACTGATTAACGCAATTTAGGCCCACAAATCAGCAATGTTGCTGTTAAGTTCCAGTCATGAAATAGACTGCGCTTGAACCATGCCAATTTCAAAAACCAATTTTTATCATTTTTACTTACGCCACGCCCCCTTGTTCAATACCCGCATTCCCTCTGTCGAAAGGGAAAATGGTAGGTTCGTACTTAGTTTCATTGCTGTGCGACTTATAGTTCAGCGGAATATTTGGGTCAGAAAAAATGTCCCACGCCCCTTGTCCAACATCCATCAAATCTTACCAGTAGAATGACACATCTATGGGACGACGCTATACTAAATTCCATTAAAAAGATTTTGCTTGTATGGGTGGTACCACGCCCCCTCGTCCAATACCCGCCCAATTCCCTCTGTCAAAGGACATGGCTAAATAGTAAGCTCGTAGTGAATTTAATTGATGTGTGACTTATGGTTCCAAAGTTATTGTCTAAAAATTTGGGTTGGTGAAAAAGTGCCATGCCCCGTTTTCCTAAAATTTTCTTTCATACAAACCTTGTTCGACAACTACGAAAACAACCAAAAATAACTAGCCAAATTGATCCAGCTGTTCTCAAGTGATTCGCGGTCAAAATATGGCAGGGATTTTCCGACTTTTCCAATGGATTTTCCGGAATTTTTTTTTCGCATGAACCTGAACTGACTCAAGACGAATCCAACAAAAACTTCGAAAACTTTCGCACAAGACCGACGTTTCGGCCAATGATATGGCATCCCATTCTTGTTTTACTCTCTCAATGAGTTGAAGTCTATTGGCAGGTTTTGGACTCCGAAATACTAAATCTTGAATCCTGGACCAGATATGTTCAATACGATTAAGATCTGGCGAATTTCCCGGCCAGTCTTCCCATACTAGCTTAAATAGACCTTTAGCAACACTTATTGACTATTTCACCGTCGCTGTAGATCTACGAGGGAACTGCTTAGGATTTTAAAACCATCACATTATTGGGGATTTCCCCATTTCGTTTTCAAATAAAACAAGCAATCCGAATTTTAAGTATATTACAATTGTATATAGATTCTCAGGAGCTTGCCATTTCCTTTATTTTGTATTGATATAGTCGGGATTCGCACCAATTTCCCGCAGTCTTGTGATGTAAAGCCTTACCAGCAGCTCTGGTGATAGAGCTGCCACTGCGGTGGTAAATTGTATAATTTATATATATGGGCAAAGTTAGATATAAACGCGTATACTGTATTTAAAAACATATAGCTAAATCGATTTAAGCGTAACACACCTGCAGAACCTGTAATGTGGCACAGAAACCTCAAAAATTTCAGCAAGTACTATCCGGCAACCTTTTTTAAGTTAGGTTAGGTAAGGTTAGGAGACTAATGAAAAATATCTAACTGACTGAATTAATGAATGAATAAATTATTGAAATGCATGAGTAAAATTATAATACTAGCGGATACTAGCGCCAGTTCATTATTATTTACATATTTACAGTATTCTCCGCATATTGGGTACGTATTCTGAAAGATAAAAGTCCAAATTCTGCTAGTAACAATGGCAGCGCATTGTATAAAAACCATCAATTCATATTCTCATGGCAGCAAAATTTAATTATAGTTGACAAAAACCAAACAATTAATTTTTTATATCATAAAAAATTCTAATAGTTTCCTTTTGAGATTATTGACGTTATTCCAAGCATTTGTGTGGAAATATTTTTATATTAACAACGCCCTAGCGCCCCAAAATTGATTTGGTGGACACTCGGATTTCAGATCAAATATTGACATGAATACCACACAGCAAGTCATTTTGCCAAACAAATTGCGGTTGCATTGTTTTAGCTTCACCCTCACAGTAAAAACAACTCGGAATCTTTTGATTCCAACTGTCTCAGTGGTGTTTCTTGATGTCGAATTTCTAGTCGGTGCATTTCGGTGTATGCTGCATTCTGTTGCGAACGCACAAACGCACTCAACTAACTTGTTTGGGTCAACAGAAAAACACGCTCTATATGAAATCTAAAGAAGTCTGAACTGGCAGTCGTTCAGCTGAAAAGAGCAAAACTGAAAAACCAGTTGCAATCAAATGCGGCCAGTTGCAGCCAGCAGCCTGTCGCAGTTACGCTGTGCTGCAGTGCTGAAGGTGAGCCAGAACATCAAAATTGTTGATTTTCAATGCGCGCGCAGATTTTCCGCGAAGTGCTCAACAAAACAGGTTTAAATGCGAAGGATTTAAATGTTTTGCAGCGTGTGACCGCGTGCAAGTTTTCGAGAACTCCCATCCTCTTTATCCTCTCTCTCCTCTTCCATCCGCACAACAATAATAAGTTAATTGTTAATAACACAACTATGAAAAACATGCGCGTAAATGTAATCAATTTGTTGGCTCCAGTCAATGTAATCTATATCATTGTTTTAAATAATTGTTGGTGGTTATAGAAGGTGAAAACTCTGATATTAATCTTGCCCTTGAAATTTCTAAAGCAATGCGTGATCTGTTTATTTATATCTTAGCTACGGACTTTCAATATTGATGCTATTTAAATGCCAAATTTGACAACAAATGAGTTAGAAAATGTTGTGAAATTGTTATCACTACATTTGATGTGGATTAAATCGGGATTCGAACCCATGATTCCATCTACTACTGGTCCAATGCTTCAGTTACTCAGCCAGCGTGCGCATGCAACATAAAAACTTAATGTTTGTACACATAGAATTTCTCATGTTTTTTAATGCTATATTTTGATGGAGATTTTTTATAGAAGTGGAATATCCCTTTACTTCAATTCAAACATATTTTTTAAATAAATATTTAAAAAACTTTGTTTAAATACATTTTTTAAATAAATGTGACTAAAGTAAATAAACAAATATTTGATTTTCATTCATGCTACCGCCGTAGCGAGTTTGTGGACGTTGGTTGTTGTCATATGACTAAGAAATAAATATTAGAAAATATAATTTCATGTTGTTAATACGACAGCAGGGAGGACACTAAGTGGAAGAATTTGAAATTTAATGATTCCCCAGAAAAAACTTGTCGCGAAATGGTTACCATATCTCCCAACACAGACACTAACAAATCTTTCAAGTTAATTCAAAACGGAGTTTTACTTTAAGGATCTACTATAAAAATTAGATTCTCAAAGTCAAGTTTTATGAATTGACTGGTGCGAATTTTATTCTCGTTATTCAATTTATCTGTATAGTAATTATAAATACGAAAATGCATTGCATGTCTTGGAAGTTGCCTGAACCAAATATATTAACTCTAAATATGCATAACAAAAAAATTTATCCGTGTACTAAGATTGGCTCAGAAGGTCAAACAACACTACCTATGGGTTTAAGGAACACGAACATACGCAGCGCCAGTGGCCTGTGACAGGGCTTGTCAAAATTATCGTCAAAATCGCAATGAAATTTAAAATGTCTTTGGCGCAAATCGTCCAATTCGTTTTATGGACGGCTATTAATTATCCAATTCAAACTTTCTCTTCTAATTAGTTTCCCAAATAGCAACTGTCAATGTCGATAAATGAGAATATTCTCCCACTGATAAGTCTGATGGAGCGCTTCGAGCAGCAGCGGCGGCAGCAATAGAAAACACTTGTTTGTCCCTTGGGCAAAAGTTTGTTTAACTTGCCACAAGCGGCAACAAACCATTTGTATTCAAATGCGCCAAAAACATATTCTGTTTATCTTCTGCATTCCAATGCTTCATAAAAATATAAGACGTGGCGTCATCAGCTGCCTCGGCGTTTCCACTACGAAAGCGTCCGGCTCCACGCCCCTGTATCGTAGAACAGAACGCAACGAAAGTGAAACCTCACCGCACAATAACAATTCAAGTAATTATAAACATTTGCGTGTGGTAGGTGGGGAAGCGCCAGCGGTCGGCGAAGGGTGCGGACGCTTGTGGCGCTTCTGATTTTTGTTTAAATGCGTTGCCTCCGATTGAAATCCTCGATGGACAGTCATCAAATTCTTGAGGAAAAGTTTTGTAGCATTTCAACAGCTTTTATGGTGCCATACAGAACATGCGGATCGTCGAAGAAACAAAACAGCAACAACAAGGCTTAGCAAACCGGTGAGTGCCGTCGCTCTGGCTCGAAAGCGAGAAGCGCGACCACGGAGAAGGCCACAACCGACATTGGAGCCTGCCCATTGGACGTTTGTTCGCCTACGTACGAGTATAAGTGTATTTGTTTATTTGCCCATCAGCCCACTCGGGCCTACTGCGGTAGTAATTGTTTTTGCCCACACCCGCTCTCAATCTCCATTTCTGTCGGTCTTTGGCTTTCCGCCCTCTCCGGCTCTCTGTCCAGCAATTTGCGGTGCCATATAATTTGATGGAATGCAGCAAGTGGAACACTGACGCGCACGCGAGTGCAATACGTACGCATTGAGCCATATGCAGGCGGCATGTCTGCACTACATGTGCCGATATTGATTGTGGCGCATAGCCAAATAGACGCGTACCTCGATTTGCCGACTGAGAAGTACTTTCAAATTCTTCGCTGACGCGTAGCAAGAACGCGTACGCACGGGCCAATACAAATCCAGCTGTCAATACGGTGGCTTTGTTAAAACGTATTTTATAATGCCCGAAAATAGAGAACTCATATACACAGATGCTCAGCACTAATCCAGTCACTTCTGTGTCCGTCCGCCTGCCCACTCAACGTTCAGTTATCTTAACCCATTTTCGGCCGCTACCAGAAATAGCCAATATTTTTTTAATTCCTTTTAAGGACTTACATTTAGGACCTTAATCAAGAATATTTTTGGTTTTTTTTTGTGTTTTTGTTTTTTAATTATTTTTTTTATAAATTAATAAAAATTTAATTTCAAATAAAAACAAATATATATGTATACAATTTTGGTCAAATCATAATCAAGCATGAAAACAAACAATTGTTGGCATACATATGTACATACATGACGACTTCTGGTCAATGGTCGATTTTTCGACCACTGAAAAGTACGCGGTGCTGAGAGGTAAAAATCTTTTCATAATCTTATGGATATCAATTGATTGTGGTAATTTGGTCTTTAGGCTTCGTAAATAATCAATAATAAATCAATAATTTGAAAAGGTTATATATTTTTCAGAATATTCAAAATATGACTAAAAAAATGCTTTTTTTCGTGCCTTCGCCAACATCTCTAAATTTATCTTTTTAAAAAAAAATTATTATTTCGAGTGGTTACCAAAAGACCAAAGCTATTTTATGCATCAAAAGTTCACAGATATAATGTCTAAGTGCAGAGCTACTCTCCTTCAAAGTGGCTGGTCGAAAAATCGACCAGCGGCCGAAAATGGGTTAATAAAACGACATTCGGTTCACAAGTTGGTCCATGGCGTCACAACAGTTGGTTTTTCAATGCGGCAAAACGATTTGGGCGACTTTAACAAATAGCATAAATAATAAATGTGGCTTCAAACATTTGTAGATATGTCAGACTTGTTGCGAAAGTAGACATTAAAACCCCTTCCACTAAAGTTTTCAAATGACGAGATTGAGATAGAAATCAATTATCTGTTGCAAAAGGCGTTCGACCGATTTAGCAATTTTTTATACTTTTATCTATATTTTTAAAAGAGGACCTTAGATATGTAGGGTGTGTATTGGATTATTAACCATGTAGACTGATAAACACTCGCTTGGACCAGCTATTACAGAATTTGACTTGTGACACCACCTGGGCGCTCATTTGCGTTCATCGTACGCGCGAGACACTGACGGGCGCGTAGTGCTTTTTCCGCTTCATCACAACTGCCGGAAAGTGGCCGATATTCCCGCCGGCGCCCGCAACGTATCGCCACACTTATTACACATTTCTCTTCACATGCTTAGTTCGATTGCTTCTTTTCGAATCGCAAAGTGCGAATTTCAGTTGGCTATTCCTAATACTTTATTGGCCCATTAAGACGCCGTTATTGCCTAACTGTTTATAATATCTGATAAATATTTACTCGTTTAGTTGTCGGGTATTGCATTCCACACTCCAAACACTCGCCGCTGGCCCTCACTCACCGCCTGATTAGACAAATCAATCAAGTCTTTTGTCACTTGTGATCCAACTTTTGGTTTCAATTGAAGAACAATTGTTGTTTCAATTCCAAAAAGTGCATCCCACTCACTAAGCCGACTGAGGGCGGGCCATTCAATATTTGCGACACGTGAGCAACGAACCTTGTCGCATAACTAACACCGCCCGCTCGCCTGAAGTGGGAAGGTGGAGCGCTTTGAAACGGCCCCGCCGATGTGTAGCCGGGAGCAACAAATTGTGCTGAAAACAAAGCCTGACGAAACACTAACTGCGAGTCGTCGGTTACAGTTGGAGAACTAATGCCGCTGGGAATAGTTTTTGATTTTCCATGAAATATATGCGATTAGTTAAAAGACAACTGTCCTTTTAATCACAAATCCAGGACAACGTAAGCGTATGCTGCAAAATGAGTGTTCCGACGATCCCAGATTTTCCTCTCCATCAATATTTTCGTCGCAAATTTGACCTTTTGAGTAATGTTGACATTTTTATGTCTGCTATGTGGACATTTTCGTTGCGTATTCCGCTTTCGTTTGACTTTAGCTTTTGCCTAATTTTTCTCATCTCGTGCACAGCGACAGGCAAACATACGGACAAGCACTGAACCAAGCATGAATTTAATGAATTACTCACAACACATACATATGCATGTGTGTGTGTGTACATTTGCTCCAGCTAAATGCCCTCGCATGTATGTGCCCATGCTTGCTGAAAATATATGTACTTATGTATGTATATATGTACGTGCACGCTGCTTGTGTACTCCAACGAAATTATTTAATGCCGCTCAAATCGCTTTTCATGTCGGACACGTTTTTCGTATCACATTATTACGCATTACGAGCACTATGAGCCACTTTCGTACATTTCCGCAGAGCTCCAAATAGCTGTACATACTTACAGGCATACCTACTATATACATATGTACAAGTTGTATTTTTAGCCCTGTTTCTTCAACCTGTTCTTCCGTCAGCGTTCCAAAGAACGAGTCCAATTGTTTTGTGTTTATTCCATTTCTTTCTCGTGCTTTCCTTTTTCTTCAATCATTTTGTCATTTCTTCATTTAGACAAAACGAGCATCAAACATGCACACATACAGGCCTACGTGCCCTGTCAGACTCTTCTATCAGCTTGGAATAGTTCAGTGTCAGTTTTCTCGTACACGAACCAGCTGTTTAATGCGTTGCGGCCAACCGTCTGCGTGCTAATCGTGCTAGCCGGGACAACTCTGCGAGTCGGGTCCGCGCGCAATAACCCACCCATCCGGAGGCGTTCGAATATGGGTTTACAGTTCGTTCCCCCCAACGCCTGGCTCTAGCCTTTCGGAATGGGACCACCACCACCGTCAATGGGCCAAACGTACAGTGGCGGCAGCGCGACGTTAGGCGGCTTGCATATTCATTTCCAAAGGCCTAAATATGCAACTCGACTTGCTATGCTACAACGATTTTTTGTCGGTAAGAAGCAAGGCGTGATTGGCATACGAACGCGGCTTTTTCCTCTTTCCATTTCATGCTTCGCTCCTTGCTTCGCTTCTCTTTGCTCCCCGCCTCGCTTCTCTTTGCTCCCCTCCCGCACGATTCGTCGTATTCCAATCGACTTGGCGCGCCAGTTAATGTGGTGTTTTACTTCATTTCGCTACGCACACCACAAATAATTGCTGCTGCTTCGCCTTTCTTTCCTCATTGCCGCAATTTTCACTTTTGCCAGTGCTGCCGTTGCTGCTATGGCCTCTTTGTTTTTGGAGTTTGTATAAAATACAACAAGCAATGGGCACTTGTAAACTGTATTTCATGGGCGATTTTGCTTTTCCACCTTTCTTTGTTGTCATTATCTGCATACTCGTTGTGCAATATTGAACGAAAATTTCATGTCGGCAAGGTGAATATTTTATTTCTGTATCAAAGTCTGTGCGGAGTAATCCATCGAATCAAAGGCGGCAAGAAGCTGCTTTAAATATGCGGTCAATACGACGGATGGCTGTACATATTCCATAAACATCAGATTTGGCAAAATGATTGCAAATTATGTTAATACTAGGGAATACAATGCCCGCGCGCTGGACATTTTGCATGCAGTTGAATTTTGTTGGGTCTTGACACTAGAGTGTGCCCAAGGGAGTCATATTGACTCCATTGAGGTTTTTTAACATATGTAAATAATTTTTATTGCATCGCTTTTTTACTATTTTTTAAAGCTTAATTACACAACAGACTAAAATTATTTGAAGGCAAATGTTTATCTAAATTTTGTAACAATGCCCAAAGGAGTCATTTTGACTATATCAAATTAAGTATTTGTTTATTTTGTTTCTGTTTTTAATTGTAATTTCATGTGTATTAATTCATTTTAGTGAAGTACCGTGGTCGAAATTCTACTTGTGCGTGCCAATTGCAAGGTGGCCTCACATTTTCATCATTCATTAATATTTCTGAACCGAATGAAACGTCTACACGTCTAACCCACTATAACTCGCTATATATGCAATGGTATACGAACAAATCTTTCCATTGAAACTTTGGACGTTGTAATAAATTAACCGTACTTGTTAAAAAACAACGAGGAATATAAATCAAACACCTTTGATTTTAATAAATTATTAAAACAACAAAAGTGTCACTCTCAGTTTGTTAGTTTTTCGAAGTATGTATTTGATTTTTTCATGAAACAATTTCTATTCATTAATATGGTTGGGAAGGGCAAGACGAGAAGAAACAATCGTAGAAAAGTACGACAAATTAGAACGCAAAATAATTGACAAGAGCCCGAATAATGGCTGGTCGAACACACACACACACACACAAGTTATTATAGCTGTTCAAATTTTCTTTTTCTCGTTTCATTAGCGCTTTCAACATTTTCAATTTATTCCAGAGAGCTCCGGCTTCCATACAGCTATTCATGCGCTTTTACAGCAGCGCCGCGGCCGCTTTCAGAGCGTTTTGCAATTTCTCGCGAATTAGGCCAATAGTTTGGCAGAGCACAATGGGCATTGTGATTGGAGCCGTGAACAAAGGGGAATTTACTGTTAAAGTGTCGACTTGGCCGTTTATTATAACCTTGAGTCACCGACCACCCACCTCTGCCCAATGCGGCTTTAAGAACTTTTAGTTTCGCCATCACGTCGCAAAGTTCTGCGGAAAGGAATAAAGGAACTACCACTTTGCTGTTCGCAACTACCCGCACTTGCATAGAGCTCTTAATGCAGCGCATGATTTGTGCATTTGGTGCAATTTAACTGCGGTCATAGGTTCGGCTTGAACGCAACACTAAACGCGTCGTTCCCGGCATTAAGCAATTTACAATAAACAATTACAGTAACAAGACGCTCATGTAAATAGTTACTTCTCACCACCTGCACTTACGTCAAACTGTTCAAGATAAATTTGAATTAATTAATTTATGTTAAGAATATGAATTTTCAGACAACGGCATGGAAAATTTGAAATCATTAAAAGATGGTATTAAAGTTTATGTTATTTGTTTCAATTTAGTAACTATGAATGGCTGAATCATTTATTTTAAATCTTTTCATTTTTATAGACTGTGTACTACATTGCATCAAAAAGACCAGAATTGATTTAATCATTCATCCTTTATACTTTTCAGTTTCGAGAAGTACCAAACAAGTTTTTAATCGTAAAATTTTACTAATGTAGTAAAATACGCGCGCAGACGCACTTCCCAATGTAAATGGTGTGAAGATAGTCAGATAAGAGGATGGCTCAAAATAATCCATAACTGTGCTTAATTCGAGTTTTATTTATTTGGATGCTCGATGGAAACTTATATGGGAAGGCAACCTTTTGTTGACGTTAATTCACTGCTCTCTTGTCCGCCGACGCGCTGTAGGTATAGCCGTGTGCCACCAGACTTCCTATCGAGCAATACATAAAGCTGACACATAAAAATAACAAACTATAAGCAACGAGTGAACCACCCAGGACCGCAACTATGTTCGCCACACCGATACGGCAATCAGAGTTCCTGGTGAGCCACCAGCGAACGAAACACACGCCATTTTCTGCTGCCGCTCCATTGATAACGCGTTAAAGCGTTCGGTTATTTTGCTTCCACTGCGCGCTGCGAGGCGGGGGCGCATAGTGACGCACACATACGGACGTGCACATGTGTGCACGCCATAAGGTAATAAACTTTCGGTATCGATCCATTCGGCCATACGTGCGCCGCGAGCGGCGGTGGCTCCTCGCCATGGCAGGCGCGTTCGTCGCTCAGCCGCACCTGCACACTGTTATGCCCGTCGCAACAACAGCCGATGTACAAGCACGCAGCAGAGGCATAAATTTCCCTGCAATTAGTTCAATAAAGCGAAAGCTTGTGTGCCCGATTGCATTGGATTGCGCCAGTATTGGAAACCAGTCGGAGAAATTAATCGCAGCAAGGCAAACCCCACAGAAATATCCTTGTCAGAACTGCCAACAATGTCCGCTGCTATGTATTCCACATTGTATTTATGATTCCGCTTGTATCTGTTTCATTCCGCCATAATTGAGCCGAGGAAATAAACGAATAAATACTTTAACCGGAGAATACATTTAACTATTCACTTGCCAGATAACGACCAGATAGCCGTTGAAATTATCTTTATAAAATTCAAGATTCTTAAATTGTGCTTCCAAAAATGGTTAGTTTATTGGACATATTCGATGACTTTGCAGTCGATGAGGAGGAAGGATTGTATGCCGCACGCCCAAGAAAGGAAAGAACTGTGAAGAAAATACCCAATTATTTGGATGGTTTGGACATTTTTTTTTTGGATAATTTTTTCTCAGCAGACCGCACATTCTGAGCTATAAGACTTGTGCGACGAAAAAATGGTATCAATAGTTGTTTAGTCGGTCAAACGGCCTTTGAAAAAATTCAAATTGCCTGATATATTTGACCGAAAAATAAAAGTCACAAAATAACTGATATTTTTGAACGATAAAATAAAAGTCAAAAGTAACAGTTATTTTTGCCTGAAATAATAAAAGGCACAAAATAACAGTTAATTTTAACTTTTATAGTAAAAGTCTAAAATTTAAAAGGCGTTTAAGATTCGTGAAGCTGAGGCCTTTACGATCATAATGGTATATTTGAAAAATTCCACCGACAATTTTTTCGTTATGCGTTTTTGATTTGAAAATTGTAAAATAACAGTTATTTTCGGTCCCTGGTTTTTATGCTGCAGGGAGCTTTTATATGACAATTGGTGACTTTTCTGGTTTACATAAATCAACAATATGTAAAATAAAGTAAGTAACGGAAGCTATCGCATCCCTAAGACCACGATTTGTTCGATTACCGACAACTCCCGAAATTCTAAAAGTACAAGAAGGCCTTTATGACATTGCAAGATTTTCGCGTGTAATTGCTGTATTGGACTGTACTCATGTACAAATCATTTCATCAGGTCTGTTAAAGTTAGATTTTGATATAAACGACTTGAGAAAAGTAAAATTACAATAAATACCCTGCCATGGTCTTGTTCTGCGTCTTCTTCCTAATTTCGCTCTTGCAGCGTTAAAATCTTAAAATATTGAAATTTTACTGAAGGCAAACGGATTAATATATTAGACTATTAACATTCTATGAACCACATACAAACTGGTAATCTATTTTGAATATCTTCACGCATATAAATTCGCATTTAAAAATCTCAAATCCATCGAGAGTTGCCGAGAGTACTAAACATATGCCAGACGACGTGCAAACACCTCGACTACTGGCGTAGTGTTACGACATGTAGGCAGTCGAAGTAGTTTATTGATGCGCCCAGGCCCGACGGAACGAGTTACCTGCTGGGCCTAGGCACAAAGGGCAGACTTTTGCCTTCGTGCCCGCTTTCCTGGACGCTCCCTACACCTTCGTAGTAGTATGCCAGACGAACAAATGAACAGGGTATAAAAACTGAGTTGAGTTGATGTAAAAACATACATATATCTTCATATTATATTCTATCTTATGTGTACCGCAAAATTAAAATTTACAGATATAGTGGCACGTTGGCTAGGATCAACGCACGACAGCATGATATTTTTGAACTCAGCGCTTTTGTTTATTGTTAGTATTTTTTTCACAGCCAATCATTTTTGAACAATATTTTCAAAAATTCAAAACAACAGAGTTGTTGTCAGAGTTTCTGCTCTTGGGTTGTGCTCGTCACGCATAAGGAAAACCTGTAAATCTTTTTCATACTCACAATATGGATGACAATCATTGTTGCCGCCTCATTTCAAACCTTGTGGTGTAGTTATCTGCAAGGTACATTCATAAGGTAGTGGTGGCAACACAGCTGCTTAAACTTTTTTCTTCTGATTTTATTTTGATTTTTCGCGAATGGGCATGCTAATTGTCAAAAATTGGTAAAATTGTTTTTGTGTTGCTTGTGTTTTGATTTAATTTTGACAATGAGCATGCCCAAAAGCACTAACAAAATACATGGGGATTTTGTTTTTGCAGTAGTGCCATCACCTTATTAATACACCTTGGTTATCTGACTGTTTTTGAATGATGAAAAACTCGAAATTTTTATTCAGTCAGATAAACACTGGAATACATTTATTCAATGGATTGCTATCAGAGAGTTTATCTGACTATTGAAAAACCGGCCCTTAATGTAGTAATATTTGGCAGCGCTGTTTGTATTGAATTCTTAAAATAAATGTGAAAACTTTGAAATTTAGTTTTTGATTGAACTAATAATTTCTAATTCAATATTTACATATTCCGCTCTTATTTATCTTCGTTCTGCTGATGTAACGAAGCTACAGTATCCTCTATGTATGCATAGCAGATTGAAGAACTCACCTAGTAGGTACTGAAGTAAGTGTTTGAAGAGTTTTCCATGTTGCTCACATGTCAAAGCATTGCATAGGGAAGAATTCTTCAGAAAACTGGCATTTCGAAGCACAAACACTTTCGAGGCTTTTCAACAGTACTTATCACTAACCATACTCATCAAATTAAGATGTTGCAGCTCAGGATGTAATAACAAGGCAAATCGATTGCTTTTCGAACGTCGTATTAAGATGAGAATCAACATTACACATATAATGTTATTGCATCAAACCAACAAGGCCAGACCTTTTCATGATATTTGATTCAAAGGGCTGGTCCAGTGAGAGCTTACTACTTCAGCGCTAACATTTTCAAAATGTAAAGTTGCATTAGCCACTTTTGGGGTAGCGCTGTGGATCATGCAAGGCACCGCCGCCGGTGATAGAAATATAATGGCAATATGGCGTCGTTAATGGAATTATTAATGTCAAGGGGCAGTAAGAAGTTGGCAAACAGCCTGTGTGCACACACAGACATACTACTGTAGTATGTGTGCTGCGTGCGTACGCAATTTCAGTACAGTGCAGTAGCCACGACGCTTCGCTGTCGACGTGCAACTGCAACAACTTGCAACAAAGCGACAGCACGGACGTAGAGCTGCGCAAAGCAGGCAAAAGGGTTGCTGTAGTGGATTACCCTTCGGTTGGCTCGTTGATTCTTTGTGGGGAATGCACGGAATGCGCCCACCGCGCTCGCCGTACGCCGTACGCTGCTGTCGGCGCAGCGTTATGGCCACGTGCATTTTTTATGCCACACACTGGTTGCAATGATGAATCTAGCTGGGCAAAACTGATGACAAGATGATCGAGATTCAAATTATTCGCAAACTCAAAGGCAGTTTATTTTTTAATTTTGCGGCTCTTACGCATATTTTTTCAAATAATCAACTTTATTTAGCCAAATTCGAAAGTTTTGTTTTATTCGATTTGTTGGCACAATTTTATTGTAAAACAAATACAGTTCGATTTAAGATGAATCACTGTACGTACTGAAAATTGTTTTGCTAGAAGTATTTGCCACGGCAAATATACTCTATAAAATTACTAAAAACCAAAACCAAATTATAACACGTGAAATGATTATTTTAAGCAAACTATGTGTGATAGTTAAAGCAAATAGTTCGTGCGAAAGCTCGGTGTTTTGTGTGCTTCTACGACTGCACAAATATCTGTTATTGGTTAGTGGTCCAATTTTTTTAAGCATGACAATGTTTGACTTTTGCCTAGTGAGATGCATCATTGAGCCCAATGTGTGCCGGCTGCAGCTACCACAGTGCACTCCATAGTCAAGTCAGATATGGAAAACCAAATTTCACCGCCCCAGCATTTTAAATGCCAGACGCTGCCGATGGCCATCAATTGTCAAATGTTGCAGCAGTGTACGACAAAATGGAGGCCGATTTGTTAATGCCGAATGGCGGGTGCAACGTGGTCAGATGCAGTATCTCTTTGAGAGCGACGTCCGCGTCTAGTTGAAAGTAAAAACCCCTTACATGATTTCAAACAGCGAAACAAAGGGAATATGAAATTTTAGCTTTTGCTCGAGCGGTCGAAATTGGAAATATTAACAAACACCTCAAACTGTTGGAACATGCAACGCCAAATTCCCCGCATTGTCGTTGTGCGGAAAACCTACACCCAAGTGAACGCATTTGGTAGCTTAGCAGAAGCCAGCGTATAACTTTCATCCACGCTCAGAGGTTTGTAATTTCATGCTGCTAAGGGTTGCCGCCGAAATAAACACTGTTTTTTAATATTTGGTATTTACTGAGTCTTGGATCGAATGCCGGCCCTCAGCTTTGCAGTTCAACGCACTAACCACCGTGAAAAGCAGAGCAAATCGAATTGCTCTCTAATGGTCTACGCGGAATTTGGCCAGCGAACCCAAACAGCTTTCAATTAAACGTGCATCCACTGACCGCGGCCTCCAACTGCAGCCTTGCTACCACAACCCCAGCCGCGCATGCAAAAAGACGAGCCGTGCTGTGCAGCGCCGCAGTGCCATGTGCAACGAGCGCAGCACCTGGGCCCCAGCACTCCGGCGCCGCTGCCGTCGGAATGCCGTCGCCGCGTCGTGTGCTCGCATAACTAGCTAGCACACGAAACAACCACCAGCGCGTGCATTGGCGGTGCAGCAGCCCCCACGTGCTTGCTGCTCGGCCGCCTAAAGGCATGCGATGCGCCTAAACGATTGCTCTTCAGCAAGACGCGAGTGAAATGAATGATGCTTGGCCGCTGGATTGTTGCACGCCGCAATTTCCCTCCGTGCTTTCCGTTCGTGCTTCTCCGTTTTGCTATGCTGTCAAATCGCCACTGAGGGTGCCTCCGCCTCAACGTATGCAACAGTGTGCAGTATCTTGAATGAAGGGGCCTCTGAATTAAGAGCATTTTTAAGACATTAATGCGAGAAGAGCACGTCCTTTGGCAAAAGACGCGCCGAGTTGTAGCATTTGCTCGTTTTCTCCAAACCGAAGGCAGCTGTAGACGTTAATGCGCCTAAAAGACGACAAGTGGGCACACACATTCACGCGTGTGCACATTGGTGCAAACATTTAAAGCATACAACGAAATGGTCGCTGTCAGCGCAGTGAACGCGTGAAGAGAGCGCACATCCGTTTCCTCGGCTTTCAACGTTCATCTAATTGTTTAGCCGAGAGAGCGGAGCCAGGCGCCGGAGAGTCAGCAGACTAGCCAGCAATAATTTCTTTGTTGCTGTCTAATGTTGTCAAATTGAGACTTTTAGTGGCATCCCGAATGTACTCAGAAGACCAGATATTCCTACTTTCTGCACGACAAGGAATAATTAAAGACCTTCGACCACTGGTAACGCGTCAGCTCATCCGACGCAGACGCCTCGCTGCTGTCAAGAAAGCAAAATACGCGCAACTTGTGAATTTTGATGAAAATCGATTTTTCCAACCCTTGACTCTGCGCTCGCAACAGGCGCAGCAGTGGGGGTACCAGAATTTCCCGTGATGCCGTTGCCTGTGATACAGGCATGCCCCCGCTGTGGCGTTGATGGGAGTGGTGGACGCTTGCAACGCCAGATACGCAGATGCGCCGCACCGTGCGGCAATGTACAACAGTGGCGAGATATTTTCGCCGAGCCACATTGCCGCTTTTCACAATTATACATTTGAAGCACTTACCCTGGCGTGTATGTGAGCATCTCCCTCGCCTGGCTGTTGGACGCCAGTGCGGATCTTCTTGTTCTGCGGCCCGTCGCTTATGACGCCGCCGCCTCCGCCGCCGCCACCGCCATTGCTTGCGCCGTTATATGGCATAGTGGTCGCCGTTGCGAAGTTAATGTCGGTGATTGTTTGTTGGTGAATTATTTTGGCGATTTTAAGGGACCTGTGGGGCGAACGAAAATGTGCTGCGACCGGCGGCGCACCTAAAATTATGCTTTAGCCTTTGGAATCGAGTGGACCGACACGCTGCGAAGACGCGACGCGCACCGTGCAACTCGGAGTGGTGTTGCGTGTAAGTGTGTGTGTTTGAATGTATGTGTGTGTGCGCGTTGTTCAACCGACGTTTGCACAACTGGAACCGCACTATAGACTGATAAAATTGCACTCGCACAATTGCTTCCCACTATCCGGACCCGTTTGGCGCCTCGAACGACACTTGTGAATTGAGTTACTTCGTTGTTTTTCCAAAGTGGCTGCGATTTGCACTTCGCTTCGATTCGCCTTCAGCCCGTTCTGTCTGCACCCGAATCAGCTGTTGTCGGACATGCAATGGAAAAAGAGAAAGTTGTTAGCGATTTATTTTTGGCGGAAGGTGTTGCCATTGCGCAAAACTGCACAAACGGCATCGAATGAAATCATTAAAACCAATCGCCGGTGTAATGAAAATGAAATTAAGTACAACCGCATAAAAATCATGTGTTAGCCAACAATTCGCAACAAAAGTGAACAGAATGCGCTTAATGCGCATTCAGTGAGAAGGAGTAGTTTAACCTTAACCCTTCCGGGACCATATCGCACTATATACTTTTCACCAAATATTCAAGTGTATAAAATTGACTCTGAATTGTTTGCAGTCAGACGAAAGTTTTTCCTTTCAAGTCTACCGCAAGTATTTAGTCCTAACAAACTCTATTGTAGACTGATGAACAATACTTCGTTTGGATCTATAACACCAAACACTTATCAATAAGCATCTTAAGTTATGTAACCATCAAACATTCTGTTTCAATTTTTTCACAAAACTTTCCTCTTCAAAATTTACTATACAACAACAAAGTTTTTGTTTTTTTAATGGACATTTTAATATTTTAATGAAACATATAGATATGTATATGCAAAGAGCTGACAAATGCACCCAAATGTGAGGTTACTTTTTAAACTGGATTTAGTTAGTCGAGATGTTTAGAATTAATATAGAAAAAAATGTGCAAAATTTTTATTTTCCTTTCAAATGTTTTAGCTTACGAAGCTTGTTAAAAAAAAGTGGGAATATACAGTTTTTTAATTTTTGCTGTTATTGAAGTCTACAAACTGGGTAGAGTTTTTTGTAAAAATTATTAGAATTCAGTAGAAGCTTCCACCTATCAACTGCCGTAAATACGTAAAGGAACATCAATCCTTCATTATAATAAATGAAAATATGCTGATTTTGCAATCAATTTCAAAACTAATACCAACTCGTTAACCCTTTCAGCCCTGCGCTTCAGTTTGACCTGATTTTCTGTTTTTTTTTATTGGTTTTTTTGGCCGATTCGTGTAGAATATAAAGCCATTCACATAGGTAATATAAATTATAATAGAAAAATCATAAATTCAAACAAATACTTTTTTGTAATTGCTTGTTTTACCTTTTTCTAATACAATTTTTTTATTTTGAACATTTGCATATCGACTTTTATGCTCTAACATACATATTCGATTGTGTTATTGAAAATCATCCGGTATTAACGCACCGCACAAGTATGGGTATACCTTCTGAAAGTGTGCAAAAGAAGTAGGAAATTCTGAATGTAAGTCAACGTTGAGTAAACCACCCAATTTTGCAATGCACACTATTTGAAGCTTTCAATATAGGCGAGATCTATGTACCACTAGCCAGAAAGCCGTGAGCTCAGCACCAGCTCAAGCCAACCCCAAACATAAACGGACCTGAAAAGTTACTCGTCGCAATGCTCAAAGTTAGTATACAACTGCAGATCCGACGCACCGTTCAAGAATAATTCCTATGCAGTGGTCTGATCGATACCAAACGTCGAACGGAAATCAACAAAGCGGTTGCAGTGCACAGTGGGGCCAGGCAACAAGCAGCACGCAGTTGGCGACCGACACAGACGCACAGCGAGCTCTCCGTATTTGTTAAGAAAACAAACCGAAAATCCGAATTAGCGGAGACGACTGATTGACAACGAAAACCCACCCCTCATGGCGGAATGAAAAAGCACGAATTTTTTCACAGCCCAAATTGTTGATAGCACTTTTCCGAAGAGTGCAATAGCTGAAAACTGAAGTTACACGAACTTGAAACTGGCGGAATCAACCCCTATGCGGCGGCTGTTTTGATGGTGACAGTGGGACGAGTGAAGCGAATACTATAGCTGACGCGGGGGATGAACAAAACTCCATTTGCAACTTTAGCGAAAACTTCACTTCAACAGCAGAAAATCTGTATGTATTCTGGCAGCGAATGCAACGAGCAAAATTTTATCACTGGTGCACGGCGCCTTTTTGGTCCTTTTGCTGTAATTGCAATTTTGCGATTTGGCGATTTTGCGATTTTCCCGATAACTTGACACTCACTCGTGTTGCTTCGATTAGCTTTTATTTTCGGCCAGCACACGCGCCACTTTTTAAAGTTTCGCTCGAGTCACTCGCTACTGCAAATTGTCAGAACACAACTGGAAACATTTACAAAGCGTTACGTGGAATTTCCGCACCGAAAATTGGAGAACGATTTTTTCAGAGCCTATTGCGTTAATTTTTATTTTATTTTTTCAAACTTCCAATTTTTCTTCCACAAATTTCTTGGCAAATTTTGAAATGAGCAAAGTGTTTTCCGAACAATACTTTTCTACTAGATATTTGGATTTCGGAGGAGTGGAGTTCTGCTGTGCTGCGTGTACCAGCCGACGCTATGCCGACGAATGCGAAGTGCAAAGGAAGGAGTGTTGAACTGCCGCCGTGTGGCCGTCGCCACAGCAACCCCCAGCACCTGGGTGTGAGTGGCGGGCCGGCGGGGTCGGCGCAGAAAACGGCGGAAAACTTTTCCCAGCAACAACAATCAGAGCCCGCTGAAATAGGAAGAGCCAGCACCAGAGCTTTCGGTGTGCTGCCGTGAAAGCGCTTCAGCGTGCGCCCGCGTACACCGCACGCTATGTGCTGCACACACAAGTGCTCCATTTATGTGCGGAAAGTGGAAAATGGAGAAATAATCGCAGTCACCCCCGAAAAGCTACCAACAACTGCTTTCAAAGCAGGAAAGAGCGAAATTGCATGTCTATCTTCCCGCGAGCCATTTGCAGGCTGGCGAACTGACTGCCCGACGGGCGTTGAGTTGAGGGGTGGTGTGCTGGCGGGCGGTTGTGGGATGGCGGGACGGACGCGCATCGCTGGGATATGTGTGTATATGTTGCATTCGAAATTCGAATTTCTGCAAACGCGATTGCTGGCAAGCCGCTGACTGCTGCTGTCCGGCGGTCGACCGGACTGGTTAGGCAACAATTGTTACGCCTGCAAATCAAACAAGTTTTCCATAAGGAAAATACTCGCGCTGGCGCAGCGTAGCACACACACACGCCAGCGTGCGCGCCTGTGTGTGTGTGTGTGTGCAATTGTGGCCAGTGAAGCTAAACTTGGCGTTTGGTTTTTCAGTTTATCTTTCTTCTTCTTCTGCCAGGCATTGCGATGGAATGAAAAAGTGAAATATTTCAATTACCGTAAAAAATTCACACCACACGTCGCGCACGTTCTGGCCACACTTTCACTTGCGATACACGAATGTGCACGTGTGCTTGTATGTTCGCACGTACGTTCGCTGGTACGAAAAGTAAAAAACGCTGCGGCGCTGACAATCGCCAATGTTTCCACGTAAGAGTTTTCCTGCACACACGCACGCTCGCGATACACTTGCGAACAACGCGAAAAGCGGTAAAGCGGTTTTTCCTTTCTTTGTTTCTTTCGGTTGCGCTGGCCTGCTCGCTGGCGGCTGTTGTTGGTGTTGGCGCTGCTGTTTCTGGCGGTTCTTCTTGGATCTGACGTACTACCGGCGGCGCAAAGGATACACTCCCGTCCGATTTTCTAAACTTCCCAAATCGAATCGGCTGCTCTACTCGAGCGGATAGCAGAACATTCAGATTTTCCGATTGCACTGGTGGCTGCGGTGTTGTGGTGCTGCTGGCGCAGTGGTGTTGGTATTGGAATTGGTGTCGGTGTTAGCGTTGGTATTGTGTACAGACAGAAAATGTGAAAATGCGATTCGCCTGTATACGATTGTTTTCAATTAGACCCGCTCAGCACCTCCGATTCGCTTCAAAGTACAATTCGTACTGAATTTGGCCCCAACGTGAAAAGAGAAAACTGTCTCGCCACCGAACGCGAACGCGTACGACTGCGATTGCGAATGCTTTAGGCCCGCTGCGCTGTTGTTGTTGCCACTCGAATCAGCACGGTATCCGCTTGCCGCTGCAAGTACTGAAATGTACTTGCGAAGAAAATTACATACACACTCGCAAGCGGCGACGGCAACGACAACGGCAACAGCAGCACAGATACACACGCTCGGCGCCCCCCAAACGGCGCATATGAAAGGCCGCTAGCCACAGAGCGCGAGCGCGAGCGAGCACTGAGCGCCAACACACAATTCGCTCACCGCCAGCAAACTGAATTTGCCGCAGCTGGATAACGAATGCGGGCCCCCTTGGCTGGCAGTGAGCATTGGGGCCGATGGTTGTGCACGCGGGGAGCATCGCTGCCAGCGACAGTGGACTCTGAGTGGAACTTTTGCGACTTTTATTTTTGTGACGGCAAATATCAGAAACATTCCACATCTACCAATTCTCTGACGACCGCAGGTCCAGATATCAATAAACGAAAGTTGAGTAAAACGAAAATACAATGCTGCTAAGAACTTGTCTGTCGCGGCAGCCACATTCAACAATTGTTAATCTTCATTCCGACGTGTTGTTTTAAAACTGAGCTCTTCACGAAAGAATCAACGACTTTTTAAGTCAAAAATAAAATAAACAAAATAGTGAATAAAGCAAATTTTGTAATAACCTGCTGATCGCGCACCAAACATTTGGGTTTGCCGAGAACTTCATAAAACTGACATATTTCCTACTTGGGAAAAATCATTTGGCAACCCTACTTGGAACGAATTTAGTCATTATTTAAAAGATACTTAGTTGAGAGCTGAGTAGAATGCATTCTAAATTTCATATACATACTATGTATGTATGCTGTTACCTCAGGTCTCGACTCTTTATTCAACTTGAACCTTTCTTTGAGCAATATTTTGAAAAACTTTATGCTACTGCAGCTTGGAAAGTAGATTCCTCGAAATAACGCAAATATTTCCAGGCATTCCCCATGGATCCGATCTGCACTTTGTACACAATTAGGCTCGGTACTAAAAATCTGGGGTGTTGCGATGGAACTCTAATTCAGCATTCGTAACTGCATTCACAATGAACAATATTTATTGCATATCAAGTATCTATAATATAAATGCCATGTTAAATCCGTAGGTAACTCAAACACTTACGACATGCCCACCAACGTATTTATTTATGTACTTAGGAATGTACGTATGCATGTATGTTTGTATATGTATGTGTATATAGTATGTGCATCTGTGTTTTAATGAGACTGGGGAACGACATTACATCGATGCTGTCAGGTGTTTCCAACAAATCGCACAAAATCTATTCTATTCCATTTTTTATTCTATCTATTCCATTTTATACCTACATACATACATACTTAAGTGTGCTTTGAATTGACTTGCTGGCGTTCCTGATCAATTGCTCGATTCCGTTTCCTGTCCCAACTACATACCCACATACATATGTATGTATGCGCAAATTATTTGTACATACATAAGTACTTATAACTGCAACGTTTAGTAAGTATGGATACATATATGAACATTCATATGTAAATTTGTTGCGCCTATGTTGGACCAGCTCAGCAACCCACGTTTTGCCCCATGCCTTGTGTACGATTTCCTTCGATTGCAAAACAGTGAGACGTTTTTTGGGCCCACGGAGCACCGCTGTTGTGCGAGAACTTGGCGCTGGTTACCACAAGGCCTAAATGTTTTAAAGTCGACTTGGCGGTTTTGCATGCCGTGCACTGCACTACTGTGATTCGGTTTGCGCCGCTTCGCGAATACAGCGAAAATATCTGCTCGTCGCAAATGAGCGCATGGCCAACGGTAAATTCGTGACGCTCACTCGACGTGCACACGCGTATAGAGAGCGCGGCCACTTGACATGGCTGGCGGATGGCAACCACCGAACAACAATCGCCAGCCATCAGCCGACCAACACTTTTCCCACATCGACTTCACTCTCCAATCGAAATATTCGGATCGGCGCGCAGTGCGGAGCCAATTCGCCCCACTTGGCCGACTTCCCGCTCTTCGCCAACGGTCCGACGGTCGCATGCGCACAACGGCTGAGTCAGCACGAATGCATTTTTATCAGTTGAGCAACTGGCAACGGCCACAGAGACACCGCAGGGAAGGGCGAAATCATTAGCACCCGAAGGGTTCGGAAAACGCGAGCGGCGACGCCGATGACGTGCGCTGTTGCACTCACCGCGAACTCACTAATGCAGCAAAGGCCGGCGAAGAGTGCCGATGGCCCCACAACAGTGCCGAGGGTAACTGAGACCGATTTACAGTTATGCCGTTGGAAGAAAAGAGCGAGCGCATATGGCAAAGAGCAAGGAACTGTCCGAGCAGAAACGCCCCTCCCCCTCTCCGCGGGGTAACAGTCGCATATCTCGTCGCGGCGAGAGTGCAAGGCGCGTTGCACCGACCGCGATGTTTTTGTCAATGGCCCGCTGCGTGGGTGTTGTTGTCAAACAAATTTTGACTTGCGGCGAGGCGCAATGATAAGCCAACTGGCAAGCAGAAGCACGGCGAATTAATCGCTCATAAGTGTAACCTAGGCAAGGCACTCGAGGGGGCCGCGACTATAAACAATAGCTATCCGCGAAATTTATTATGCTGTAAACAAATGTGTATTAGCTACGGTCTAAATACGACGAATCCGACATCGGCCGCCTCGTGAATATTTTTGTCAACCAAGCCATAAATAACACCCGATTACATGTCTCACGACGACTCTCTTAGCAAATCGCTGAGTGGCTCTCTGCCACTCTTTATCTGGCCGCGACTCTTGCAAACGCGTGAGACAAAACGAAGGCAAAAGTTTTGCTTTTGTTTCGTTGAATAGAATTAAGTATAATTACGGTTGAATTAAGCTTTCGTTGGTCCCCATTTCGTGCCCTTACGCTCAAAATGCCAGAGCGTCCGCAAGCGATTTATTCCCAAATTAACATTTCATTATTTAATGTCCATCCTCGCAAGTAATTGCTTCAGTGTGACTTACAACAAAATATGTTACATGCCTGATAAACACGCACAAAGTTGCGGGTGTTCACCATCTACCCAATTGAATTTTTTTATCGCCGTCACTTGCGACCAAAATAATTCAGAACCATGATGCAATAATTAAAGGTGATGTACGTAGACACCCGTCTCGTTCTAATTTGACAATGTTGGCTCCCTTAGCAAATCAGTAATGCTTCTTTGAAAAAGTCCTTTTTTATTTAGAAGCAAATTTGAAAAAAGTACTTACAAATAGTAACATTCTCTAAGAAAAAAAATGGGGATTACTGAATCATTTCATGCTGTTTGTTTTGATTCTCTTCGTTGAAATTCAAATCTATTCTCATTGTATTTGAATTTGAAGCACGCGAATTTCGGTATTTTAAAAATTCTACCATCAACTACCTTGAGACTGGCGGCTAATTCAGCTGCACATACAAAACCGTCATCTAATTTTTTAACTAGTATCAAAGAATTAGAAAAAATATTTTCGGCATATAATGGCGAAATAATCAAATGCTGCAATAGCTACATGGTAAACCTATTAAAAAAAAGTGAAGATATCACTCTAAACTCTGAAGTGAAAAAATTATTTTTTAAATACCGAATGCACTTTTGCATAAAATATTTAAATAAGTGCATGAAAAATAAAATCAGCAAAAAATATTTGAATTTCTTTTCTTTTCAAACTGATAACATTTTCTTTAATAACTTTCTTTTATATTTCATCTTTCCACACATCACGCATTTTTTTTTATCAAAATCAGTATCTTCTGGAATTTAAGGGTTAAGATTTTTTCCTATATGTTAAATTCGAACAATTGACTGTCTTACATTTAGGCAGTTTTTAAATACCTTTTCATGAAAAGGCCTCAATTTATTCCCCATTTCCCCTGCTTCTGAAATACAACATTGAGCTAAGGGAGTGTCAAAGCTCGGCTGTCACTAGGTACATCACCTTTAATTATTGCATCATGATTCAGAACCAGGCAAGATTATGAGAACTGACGGGAACTATAGAAACTCGAGAAAACTAAAAAGTAAATGCGGTTATCACCAAGTAACACTGTCTCAATCAATCGTAACCTGTTCGACCCCGCAACGGGGCATTCAGTCCGTTTTGTACGAACTATTTAATACTAGAAAGACCGGAACTGTTCCATACCTATTTAAAAAGACCACAGCGGTCATTTTAAATAGGGACTTGCAGTTAAGCGGTTTCGGTCTTGATAAGTCACTTTATAAGTGCTATATTAATAAGTATGAAACCAACATTGAAAATAATCCAAAAGCCTCTTGGAGTTTCATCAAATCTAAAAAATCGACATCCAGTGTTCCAAATTCTCTTTTCCTTAACAATAAAATCGCCGGCTCTGCTGAAGAAGCTGCAAATCTATTTGCTGAGTTCTTCAGCTCCAACTTCGTTTGTGACGCTGCATAGTGATTCGACTCCATACAACCGCGTAAAAATAAAATAAAATTTGGTACACTCCATTTTGTTTTTCTTAAACTTTTGTAGTTTGGCAATGCCTGAGACTTAAATTTGCAATTTTCGTCATTTTTGGTGAGCTATAGCACAAAGTGTGTTCGCTAGATTTTTCAGATTTTACATTTAATCGGTAACTTCAACATTGGTAATTGCTAAGAGTAACAGAAATTGTCTTAGGACCCTTTAGTTTTGTAATAAAAATGATAATAATAGACGTACGTTTTGCATTTGTGCAGTTTTCTCAATTTTTCATGCTGATTGCATACTTTTAGGGATAAATTAAATAAATTTTGTCGAAAAATAGGTGTTTAGACCTCTTTTCAAATTGGATTATTTTCTGAGATCGGAAGATATCGGAGGATGTAATTACATTATCCGACAAAAAAAAAAATGCTTCTTAAAATAAAAAAAATCCAGGAACATACTTTCACATACTTTTTAGATATTTTCCTCTAAGTTTTGCTAATTTTCAGATTTTTAATTTTGAAAAAAAAATTTAAATTAAAAGTGAAGTAAAAGCTTCAGCTTCGTAAATTTTGAGAAAATATTAAAAGCGAAAATGGCCACATCATTTCTTAATCTATATTAAAAGTTTTAGCATCTTCTTGATAACCATGTATTTTGAAAATTTTTTTTACTCAATAGACTAAAAACCAGAAAATATTTGTTTACAATTTTTTGTGAAAAAAGTTTCGAATTTGAGCAGCTCTTGCAATTGCACTAATTATTTTTTCGCACAGATTTTTTGGGGTTTTCTTAGTTGGAGTTTTACCTTTCAAATGACATTAAAATTGTTAAATTCTGAGACTATAAATTTTTTGAATTTTGTCTATGGAACGAATCACTGTGCGCTGATGTTATTCTGGATAGTCCACCTTCTTTTAATTCCTCTCTTTCTCTGGGGTCTTTAACTTTGTCTTACGACGATATTGAAAATGGCATCATTAGTTTGAAATCCTCCTCCCAAACTGATGCTGATGGTTTTTCGGCTATCCTCTTTAAACAATGCTCCTCTCTCATTGAGCCATTACTGCATATTTTCAACAAATCGCTAGCTTCGGGAGTTTTTATTGAAGCTTGGAAGAAAGCTACTATTAGTCTAATTTTTAAAAGTGGTAATAAAAATGACGTCTCGAATTACAGAACTATCTCCAAGCTTACTACAGTCTCAAAACTCTTTGAGGGAATTATCAAAGATTCTGATTTGCCCTAATCAGCATGGGTTCGTAAGTGGCAGATCTACCGTTTCTAATTTAGCAGTTTTTACTGAGGATTGTCTTGCGGCCTTTAAGGATGGCTATGAAGTGGACGTTATCTATACGGACTTTGCCAAGGCCTTTGATAGAGTTTCGCACAGAATCCTGGTTTCCAAGCTTGAACGCCTTGGTATCCACTCGTCTTTTCTTTAGTGCGTCGGGTCCTACTTATCGAATAGATGCCTTTGCCTTTTGTGGCCTCTTCTGGAGTCCCTCAAGGCAGCATCTTGGGACCACTGCTCTTCGTCCTGTTCATTAATGACATTGGCTCTTGCTTTCTCTCAGCTAAGTTTCTTCTGTACGTTGATGATCTCAAGATTTATATGATCAGAAGGTCGCCCTCTGATTCTGTTGCACTGCAATCGGACCCTTATCCTGACTGATGACTGATTTACCATCGCCCAGCATAAACCGCTGAAGCTACAAACTTGAAATTTTTAATGTAGATACACCTTGAAAAATGAACCTTTGCTAAGAGGGGATCTAAAGGGCTTAACATGGGTTGAGGTGTTGTATGAAAAAACTTAATATAATAGACCTGTTGATTTCAAAGTCGGTGAAAATGGTTAAAACACTGAAATCAAAAATAACACGGCCCCAAATTTTTTGAGGAATAAGTATGAGAAATGATGAAAATGACTATGGTACATTTTTGCTATTATTTCGATGAGAATGGAAACTACACCAAATAATTTGGCTGTGTTGTATTATTTGATGTTTCCGCTTTAAAATAACACCTAACTTGATACTTGATTTACGAAAAATGTGCATGTTTTTGACCAACAAAGAAAACGCCTTAAAATTTCATATTTTCCGATTTTGAGGTCCAATTACCGCGGAATTTTAAAACTTATAAAAATAAGTTGCATTGGAAAAGAAGCCGTGCGGTGTTGCTAATGCAACGAGGTGAAAATTATGTCAACCGGTTTATTGGTTTAGAAATTACAATCCCAAACGTGAAAAAAGTCAGGGAAAATCCGAAAAAGTGACACGCCCATTTTTTGCGAAAACGGAAACTAAGTTTTAAAAACGGTTTGCGGATTCGAAATCAGCGCTCCCTAATTACCCTAGAACTGATGTGAAACCCAGAAAAGCCGACCAAAAGTCGAAATTTGTTTCCCTGTGTAATTAAACATGTTTTTCATTTTTGAATATCAAAATCTGACGGGTAAGCGAAACTGTGAAAACACATGATTTAATGGGTCTATTGACTTCAAAATTGGTGAAAACACTTGAAATGAGAAATAATTCGAAACGTGGTTTTAATATTTTTGAAAATCGAAAGCTGACGGATCAACCCAAAGTTTGTATGGAGAGACATGATTTAATGGTTTTTTACTTAAAATATGGTGAAAGTGCTTCAAATAATTAATTAATGTCAACTGAGTGAATCTCAGTTGATTTGGAATTGTTTAGCTTTTTGCTACCAAAAAGTATTATATATTTAAAAATTCCTCCGCAGAAGCACCGTCATTTGCTGGTTTTTCAAATTCTTGCAAAAAGCTGCTTACAAAACGCACTCATACTGTGTAGCCACGGCTATAATGATTTATATTTTTAAACGGAATGATACAACACAGCATACTTGATAAGAATTAAAAAGCCGTTCCATAAAAAATGCGTGCGCTGTGAAATAAAAAATCTTAGAAAAAATTGTATGATATATCGTACAAATTTTCGGAAAGAGTTGATGTGGCTTTAGAACCATAAATGACACGCGGTGCGAATTTTCTACATATTCAGCTATGTTCTTGAGAGAGGGAATAGGGCGGGCATTGAAAAAAGGGGGTTGTGCCGCTTGCACTACCCAATGCTTAAAGGCCATAGCCGGTTAAGGAAGGGCAAAGTGCCCCCGGCAAATTTTAATTGTTATATTTTTGTAATACTAGTATTTATGGTTACCTATATAAATTATTATTATTATTAGCAGTGCACTTTCCCCGCTTTAATAATTTAATAATTTATATAAATTAGTATCATTATTAGCAATAATAATTTAATAATTTACATTAATTAATATAGTCCATAATAGTTAATCCCCGATCTACCAGAATTTATATAGTAATTAAAAACAAAAGTTTATAAGTTTCGAAGTAGTCAACCGATTTAGATAAGATTGAGACATATTAGTAAAAAGTGAATATAACCTCAAACAAATTATCAAGTTAGAATTTTGGTACAATCACCAAATTTTTCTATATATTTCTCATATAATGTTTAACAATACATATTTTTTCCACTTTTTTCCACCTGCGTGACACCTAAAAAAATAAAATGAAAAAAATAAAATTATTTTTTTAGGTTATATGTGCGGTACAATCACCACATTTTTTTATATCGTTCTCATGTAATGTTTAACAACATAGATTTTTCCACATTTTTTTCCACCTAACAAAATTAAAATGTAATTTTTTTTCATTTTTTTAAGGTTATGTTTGCCGTACAGTCACCAATTCTTTTCTATATATTTCTCACATAGTGAGAATAAATATGTATTTTTGCTATATTTTTTTCCACCTGCGTGATAACTAAAAAAAATTATTCTTACAAATTCTAGGTTATGTGTGCGGTACAAATGTGGAAAAATATATGGCTATGGCTCTTTAATTTTTACCAGGAAAATGTGTGATGCAGTGTTCCATTAGGTTCAAATACCTTCTATGCAACACAAGTTCTTAAAATTTCTCTGGTAGTTGTAACATATGTAGTATTTGAGAAGAAACACAAGAACTAAAACTCAAAAATTTAAATAATCATCGTCATCTTCGTTAGTATTAAGATTTCTTAGTAAAAGTTCCATAGCATAGAGATTTGGTACATATTTAGGTTTCAGCAAGTCAACCGATTTGAAAATTGTCGTGAAGCGGGTCACAAGTGTATACCCGAAACAATTCATTTTGGGCAAGGATGTTAAAACTGCAATAAATACGAAAATACCATATACAATTATGACGTTTCTTTCACCTCATCTTGGACTTGCATTTACATATGTAAAGTTTTTAAAATGCAAAAAATTCATATGTAATGTAATGTAAAATTCAGTGTAATGTGCACACTGATGTGCAGGGCATATTTTTATGTTCACTGCCTCATCGTCGCCATTTTATGATGTGAAGGTATTATTTTTCAAGCAAATAAAAATGTCATAACGCTCAAAATTATCAGAATTAGCAGAACGGAAGCGCATTTACGGCCAGAACGACTTTTCTCAATATGGCGTCGTTTACATATTCTCTCATATGAGTATGTTCCTATTAAGGATTGCAATCAAGGGATCCCGAACAATTTCAGTCCCGAAAAATCCCGGGGTTGACAAAATCCGATCCCGGGATCAAAACATAAAAATTGCTTACTCTTTGCTTATATTATCTTAATTTCGAAGAAGGCAAACCTTCTAATTTAGTAAGAAAAATAAATTGCATACTGGCTTTGACGTTTGAATAAGTTTCAATGCAACAATAACTCTATTTGTGTACGGATACTTTGTACAAATTTGTGAATAAGAGGGTTACAGAAAGAAACAGCTGATATAAATGAGGTTTAAAGCTATAGGGTTGAGGTTTAAAGCTATAGGGGAAACTTTATTTATTGATATTACTCACATCAAATTTGACTTATTTTGAAATAGCGGAAACCGTGACCAAAACTACCAAACACTATATGAAGGTTTACATACGATTTCACCTACATACTAATATTGAACCAGAGAGATGCTCTTTATCAGCAAGTTTGCCAGGTACTTTGACAATTGTATAACTTTTTATGTTTCTTAATTCTATGTTATTTGTCATGAATATTTTGTTCTTAGTTTTGAAGTTAGAACACAGAATTGTACTTAATACGAAAATGAAATGTATTTGATTGAAAAATACGTCTTACTTAGTTCCTTAAAATAATATATTTAATCCCGAAAAAATCCTGGGATCCCGGGATTGTCAAATTGGTTCGGGATTGCAATCCCTAGTACCTATGAATGTAGGTAGGTAGGTAGGTAGCGGCGACTGCGAGTTTGGTGAACAAGCACAAGCCAACCCGCATCGTCCAAATAGGACTTGATGCATTTCAGTCTTGTCTTCGACAAATCAGCTAGAGAGCTAATCAGACCGTTCCCTAGGGAGTTTAGTCTTTGAAATGCTAACGCAGGCCAGCTGCAAAGGAAGTGTTCAAGTACTCACTCTCATTTTCTTCCCTGCAGCTGCTGCAGAAAGAATTGTGGGTAATCCCCAGGCTCGCCGCGTGTAACCAATTAGCCAGTGACCCGTAATCACGCTGTTAGCCTAGAATTCCTACGAGACATTCCTACGATAATTTGGAATTTAGAGTTGTAGCGTGGCCAAATCTGTCGAACCACTCTGCAGCTGGTGAGATTGTGCCACCTAATATCCGCTTTCCACAGGAAATAATCCTTTATTTGTCTTAGCCGTGCACTTAAAGGTGGTGCCACCCGATCGGGCTGTGGGTCCATGGCAGACCCCACCCTGACCTGTTCATCAGCCGAAATATAGGAGTTGGTAGGAAGATTTACCAAGCAAAAATAGTGAGATGCTGTGAAACTTAATGAAACTGATTCAGAGTAGTCCAACAAAACCGGTAAAATCAGAAAGTTAATTACAAATCCGATTCGATTCTCTGTCGATGAAACATTGGCGTTTCTTTTGGAAAGAAAATAGTAATATAAAATAATATAAAAAATTACGCTCATTTAATACAATGGAGATAAACTATAATTGTAAAAGAAAACCTTACAAAAGAAATGCTTTTAAATCTTGAAATGCTTTAGAATTATACATCGGCAGAATAATTATAATTACTACATGAAATCACAACTGCATTGAATATTATATAATACTAGCTGGGCCCCGCGGCTTCGCACGCAAGCTCTCTTGTTTCCCCCGATACAAATTTTGAACCCATTGTTGACCCCGTCAGATTTTGATTTTAAAAAAAAACATATGAATATTATCTTTGATGTCAAGTGTTTCCAAACATTTTGAAGGCAAAAGGCTCTTTAAATCATGAGTTTTCACATTTACTCTAAACAAATTCTTAACCCTTAGTTTACCACGGTAGATTTCGATTTAATTATTTCCCAATTGAAGTGCTTTTAATATGGTTGAAGTCAAAAGGCCCAAAAAATCGTGTTTCTCCATACAAACTGTTAACCCATTGCTGGCCGTTAGATTTTGATTTTCAAAAAAGTGAAAAACACGTGTCAAATTATTTCTCACTAAAAGTACTTTCACCAAGTTTGAAGTCAATGGGCCCATTAATTCATGTTTTTTCACAGTTTCGCCATACAAACTTTTAACCGGTCGTTGACCCTGTCCGATTTTAGTATTCGGGAAAATTAAAAACACGTATCGAGTTATTTTACATTTGAATTACTTTCGCCAAGTTTCAAGCTTTCAGCAAGTCAAAAGGCTCAAAAAAATTTGATTCTCCATACATACTTTTAACCCGTCGTTGATCCAGTTAGATTTCGATTCTGAAAATAATGAGAATCGCGTGTCTAATTTTTTTATTTCAAGTATTTTTACAATTTTTGAAGTCAATAGGCCTATCGGTCCATGTTTTTTTTCGAGTCTTCCCGTAAACAAATCTTAACCCATTGTTGGTCCAGTTAGATTGTGATTTTCGAAAAATTATAAAAGACGTGTCAAATTATTTTTGATCTACATTATTTGCAGGAAGTTCAAAATCAATATGTCTATTAACCCTTTCGGGACTACTGGGATAATACGTCCCACCAAATTTCAATCACTCATATTTTCTTTATCATCAATACCCCTGCCGAGTTAAATGTTCCTAACCGTAAAAGTAACTATATATTTTGAAATGCAAACAAAAATATAACGGTACATATAAGTGCATAGACTCCAGCTGAGAATAAAAATTGCAGTGTGGGTGGATTTCAATTAGTTTTGATCGGTAATTTGCTGAAACCACTCGTAAAAGAAGCGTGATTTACAAAAATTGTATTGAATTGTGTTAAAAAATATTTGATTTACCAAATAAAATTATTTAGTAGTATTTTGTGCTAACAAAAGGTAAGTTATAGCTAATATTAAAAAATCGGGACATATAGTCCCAATACGCTTTTTACGTGGGATTAATTGTTCCAATACCCATTTTAGATGAAAAAAGGAAGCTAACCCCAGAGGACATTCAGCGCATTTTATGCAAAGAGCCAGACTCGGATATCGATTTTGAGGACTCTGAAAGTGAGTATTCAAGTGAGAGTTCCGACAAGAGCATGATTTCCGAAGGAAATAAAAGACGTACGACGATGCCACGACGCCAGGGGGAAGAACTCCCAAGCGCCCAAAAACTGATAGACTCAATGTTGGTGATCACTTGCCAGTAGAGCAAGAAAAGCGTTGTCGCTGCGTTCGCTGTACCTCACTTGGTACTGAAACGCGGACAAAGATGATATGTGCAGGCCGCAACCACGCATTGTGCTACAAATGTTTTGGACCCTTTCACTCGAATCAATAACTACATTAAAATATTACTGAAGAATAAATAAGACAAATAAATACGAAATTTCATTCAAAACTAGCTATTCTCCTAATTTGTAATCTATTTCTGAAGTTTATATGGCGCGTCAAAAACACTTATTGGGATTATATGTCCCACGGAAAATGCTTATTGGGATTATATGTCCCAGGATAAAAGAATGATTTAAGAATTTGTGAGTATGCAGAACATAATTTTTTAGACCGATCTTTCAGAATAAGAACTGATTTCTATGAAGAGTATCCCGGTTTTTAAAATAAAACTCCGTCCCGAAAGGGTTAAATCACTTTTCTTCATACAACAACTTAACACATGTTTTTTGCCCTTTTAGACCCCGATTTTCAAAAAATCCCGTCTTTGCGGAGGTTCATTCTTTAAGATGTACCTAAAGTTCAAATTACACGTTAGTAGCTCAGCGGTTCGAGCTGGGTGATGATGAATCAATCAGTCCGTCAGTCAGAGCAAACAACCTATAAATATGTATATATATAATTGTAGGCGGTACCACGCCCCTTTGTCCAATGCTCACAACTTGTTTCTAGTCGAATTGTGCGACTAAGTGGTAAGTTTGTACCAAGTTTCATTGATGTGCGACTTACAGTTCTACGGAAATGTTGGGTCATAAAAAATGTGCCACGCCCCTTTTCCAACGCCGATCAAATCTCATCAGTAGAATGACACATCTATGAGACCACAGTAGACTAACTTTCAATGCTGTGCGACTTACAATTCCAAAGCTATTCCATATAAAAGATTTGAGTTGTATGGGCGGAGCCACGCCCTCTTGTTAAATACCCGCCTCATTCCCTCTGCCGAAAGATATGACTAAATGGTAGGTTCATACCAAGATTCATTGATGTACGACTTACAGTTCTGCTGAAATATTGGGTCAAACAAATGTGCCACGCCCCTTGCCCAACGCCCATCAAAATTTAACAGTAGAATGATACTTCTATGGGACGATGTCATACCAAATTTCAATGCTGTGCGACTGACAATTCCGAAGCTATTCCATTTAAAAGATTTGAATTGTATGGGCGGTGCCACACTCCCTTGTTCAATACCCACCCCATTCCCTCTATCGAAGGACATGACTAAATAGTAAGTTTGTACCAAATTTAATTGATGTGTGACTTATGGTTCCAAAGTTATTGTCTAAAAATGTATTCTTGTGGTGCCACGCCCCGTTTTCCCGACTTTTGTTTTTTCCTAAACCTTCACGTAACAATTTCAAACAAACCCGCCGAAGGAAGTATCCAAGTTGGTCCAGTCGTTTTCAAGTTTTAAGCAGCCGAACGGACCACGATTCATTTTTATAACGGGTTATAACTAAAAATCTGCACTCATTTCAATGGCTTGCTATTTTGTTATTTTTATTTTTCAAATGCTAATATTATGCAAATTAGTGAATTGAATGCATCATCTTTTTAACGTATAATTTTTTAACAGCTTACAAATTCAATTAGTGCGTAAAATTGCTTCTAAGCAGCAATACCTCCGCGAGCGCGTTGTAAATTTTTATAAAAAACATGAAGACGCAGGGAAAAAGTTTACGTGTGAGCATTTTATGGTGGAAGGCGTCTCCAGAAGAACAATTTACTCAATACTAAGTATTCTGAAAATAGAAAGGCAACCGGGTTCTGGAAGAAAGCCGACTATTATGACGCCGAAAAACATTCGGAAGCTGAAGACTGCGTTCAACAATAAGGATTGCATGCTCACAGCCATATATCTGCAAAACGTTAAACAGTTTAAACATTAAAGCCAGAAAAAAGCAGCGTTGTCCAGGGTACACTGAAGAGCAGATAAGGCAAGTGAAGTCACAATGTCGGTGAATGTGCAAGAATTTGAGTGGAAAATCATTCATTTTGAATGACGAGAGCTACTTTTCACTCAGCCGCAATGCCGGGCAACGATTTTTATTACACAAGCGATGTGTCTACAACGCCTCCTGAGATAAAGTATAAATTTAAAAAAAATTTTAGTCCAAAGTTATGCTCTACATAGCTATTTCTGAGCCATTCTTTAAACCAAATGGGCTAGCAATAAATCATGTGACGTACATCAATCAATGTTTGGACAAAATTTTGGTTCCTTTTATACATAAACATCATAAAAATTATGAAATCGTATTTTGGCCGGATAAAGCCTCTTTTCATTATGCAAATGCAACATTGGAGTTCTTGGTCGACAAAAACATCTACGTTGTGCCTAAAGAGAAGAATCCAACAAACTTACCACAATGCCGACCGATTGAGGATATTTTGGAGAAGTCAAAGCTTTAGTGTATAAAAATGGTTGGAAGGCCCAAAATGTGAAGCACCTGACACGTCGCATCCGGAAGTGCCTCAAGGAAGTTGATACTAATGGTGTACAACGTGCTTGCTCAAGTATCCTAAACTAGGACGGGTTGCTGACAATGGCCCGTATTTTGAAGTTCATTAATTTTTTCCTTTTTAAAATAATATAATTGTACCACATGGAATAGCTTACTTTTGTGTTAATAGTATAATTTGAGTTACGCTGAAATAAAATTTGTGCAGATTTTTAGTTATAACCCGTTATATATAGATTATTCCCATAATTATTGTGAAATTAACTAATTAAAGTTCGATTAATCGTTTTTAAGTGTTTGAGCTTTGGCAGCGAAAACAGATCTTGTACAAAACTTATGTTATATTTGCAATGCAAAAAACAAGAACGAAATTGTTAAGCAGTTAGAGAAGTTTGATGTCAATCGCAGATTTGTGCAACTAAGTGGAAGTGTTGATTGGTTGGTTGTAGTGGCTGCCTCTGTATGAGACACACTTAGGCCTATTGACCCGTTGTGATACCACAAATTCCACCCGTTTGAAATGTGTATGCAACACTGTTTTTCCAACATGTGATACAACACACATTTCAAACGGATGGGGAAAGGGAGGGAGGGGACCTACAGTTTAACGCCGAATCCGAACGGCGATTGGCAGTTTTCCTTTCACACTTGGAGGTTTTGCCATTACCTACCAAGAGCGCACTTGTGCGATTCTTGTAATTCTCATCTGCTTCATGTGGATAGCGATAGAAGTAGATGAGCGTTTTACCAGCCCGAGCCAGGTATCGAACCTGGGGCGCTCGGTATGAGAAGCCAGCGCGCTACCCGCTGGACTATCGAGGCCGGCCAAAGTGGAAGTGTTAAAATATCAAAAAAAAACCTGGTCGAAAATGTTACCTTAAATCTGGCGAAAACCGTTCGTTTGGAAATAGGAAGAAATGGTATAATTTTTAGGATATACATATCTAAACATGGGCTTGAATATGGGCCGTCAAACCACCCGAAACTATTATGATAACATTTTATATTGCACCGAATTCATGGTCTTACGAAGCATTAAAAGAAAATGATAATATAAAGAAGAGATGATGAGAAAAGATGAGAGAGAAAATGAGGATGAGATGTTAATCAAGATTGATTGAATAGAAGATTGGGGCCAAATTATAAAGAAACCCATATATTTGCTTAAAGGAGTGAAGCGAAATTTGAAAGAATTTAAAAAATGAAAGAATTTAAAAAGTAGTGATAGAATCCCTATTGCCGTCAGCGGTGCGGCTTCAAATTTATTTTCTCCCGGAAGGCGCAATCTCTGTATTGAATCATGGATGTTAATCGTATCGGTCACAGAATGACCGCGTATATGTAACATATAAAACAGCCATTAAGTAGTAATAACCGCAAAAGCAAATTTCCCCACCGTTTCGTCAATAAAGGCGTTGAAATTAATGCCAAGCCAAAGAAGGATATGGCGAATTGCTGATCAACCATTTTCTCCTTGCGCATTCGAGCTTTTCACACATAGCCGTATGACCGATGATGAAGGGTAATCATTTTTTACATACATACGTTGTCGGTAATCTTCGTCGAATCGATGAAGTCGTATTCAACTCCGATTTTTAGAAGAACTAGAAATCGTACAAATTCCAACTTCTTTATATAATTATACTTAGACATTTTTTTAAATAATTCGCACAATAAAGCACATCGCCAACTGAGATCACACGAACACAGAAAGCAACCAGATCGTAGAATAAGGATAAAGTTGAAGAAATGTATGTGGTGTTCGTCGAATCGACGAAGGTTACCCTTCTTGGGTTAACAAGACCCTGCTCCGGCCCCTAAAGCAAGAGCTTTCCAGCATCGGAGCAAGATTTACATGCTTTACACTATTTTAAACACAGACTGAAAACAACATAGCCGCCTTAAATGCATTTGAAATAAAACTTGCCAACAAAAAACTCCTCGAGGGAAGCTACAGTTAATTTTAATTTACGGTAAATGAATAATTTATATTTTAAATGCAAGTAGACTTACTTGCATTTACAGTTTGCTGGCTAAAATTTTTTCGATTTGCTCGTCGAACAGAAATTCTATAATTCTGGCATTTTCAAATCCAATTTTTTTTTAAATATTCCTCTTCAAACTAAAAACAGTGATTTGCATGATCTAAAAGCATGTGTAATGAGGGTTTTAAATCATCAGCCGTGATGTCCTTCAGGATGTCGGTACATGCCTTTTGGATGGCTTCTACGTCCTCAAAACGTTTTCTTTTGATCGACAAATGCATTTTTTCAAAAAGGTGAAAATCGCACAAAGCCGCATCAGGCGAAAACAAGGACTGGTTGATGGTTAAAATGCGACTTTTAGTCAAAAATTCAGTCACAAGTGTCGATCGATGAGATGGCGTCAGTCAACTTGTGCAGAACAAACCGTGCACACACTTTTCGATAGCCAAATCTAAAATGTAAGAAAATGATGTTATTGAATTGTTTAAATCCAATTTCATGAATTAGAGTAAAGATTTCGGCTGTTCTTTGATGAATTACCGCCCAGTTTTGATAGGATCTGCGTTGATCGTGGATTGCAGTTGACCAATATGTTGGTTATGTTCTCGCGGCCGGGTTTCAAACGTTTACGACTCATGAACTCCGTTAATGGAGAAATAATTATCACCATAACCTGAAATGTTTAAAACAAAACTTAATATTGGCTCTTTGTTGGATGATCATTTTAATAATATCTAAGCTATTGTATTATTTGAAGCAAAAAATATTAACCGATTCACGCCCATTAACTTTTCTAAGGTCAAAAATTAGAAAATAGTTTCAGTGTTTTTTTTTTGTTTAAAAATATATGATTTAATCAGTTCAATCAGTTGAGTGTAATTCATTTTATAAAGATAAATCGTTCGTTTATGCTTGGCTCATCAAATACTTGTTTAAACTGCGCTTGACCAGTGCTGCTATCTAATCCGTAACTCAATATCAGCTCGGATTGCAAATAATTCGTATTTTCTGCTTTCATCACAGCTTCAAAAACCTCCTGCATTGTAACAATTCTTTTAGCAGTAAGCGATATAACCGATTTCAAAAACACTTTTGCCATAATCCCGCTGACGTTTATACCATTACTTCTTTGTGAAATTTTTTTTCCAGAAAGAAAGCTTAGCCTCATAGCTTATTATGCAGTTTCTTTAAGAAACGCAGTCATGTCTACATCCCCTTGTTTTTGAGGAGATGTTGCTGCTGCACGAACTAATAAGTTCGTTTCGTCACTTGGTTGAAAGTTCCGCTGCGGCTTTTCTTTTGCCATATTCGGATTTATCGCAAAATGGAACTCGTGGACGTCCAACAGCCGGAGAACTTGCTTTCACTGATGATTTTTTAATTCCAAAATTTATTTCAGTACTAAGCCATGCGTAGTTTTTAGCGAAATTTGCCCGCCTTTTTGCTACATTTTTTCAGGCGCACTTTTCCTTCTACTATTTTCCTGCAATTATTGGAAATTTTAGTAGCACCCATATTTTCTACGGCATGATTAATAAGTGCATCGTGCTTTTTCTCCTTTGAGCGTTCCTTCAGCCAAATTTCAAATTATTCGAAACCCATAATACGAAACGCAAAAAAGCGCAACTTGAAATAAAATGAAATGAACTCATAGTATCCATTTTTTTCTTTTCTTTTTACTTTAAGTTTGCCAAATGTTACCGAAATTTGAAAAGCTTGCATAAAGTTAAAATTTGAAAACAACCGCAATAGCTTTTAGGTTATGTCAAAAAACTATTTTTTTTTTCAAGCAAAACCAAAAAAAAAAGCCATGTATTTTGAATAAAACAATTAACAGCCCTATTACGGTTCGCGAGTCGCTGAAATCTGGCGAGTCGACAGAGTTGGCGAATCGCCTGTCTATAGGTATTATGGGTGGCGAACGCACTCATTCGCCGTATGAAATAAATTGTCGCAGAGAGAGCTGTCATTTCTCACTTCAAATTTCAATATAAAAATATTTTGTTTGCTTTTTTACATAGTGAAATAATAAAGTGAACCAGCTAGGGAGAGGCATGGTACAATAACAAGGTATGCCAACTAGAAAAATCTCGCTCTTTTTTCCTTTGTTTACATTTGGAAATGCTGTCAAACAGAGATACTAGAGTTGCGTGTACGCTAGAAATTGTGTACCTTTTTCCATGCATACCATACGTTTTGGAAATGTTCATACTAAACAAACAAGAAATATGCACTAGCTGGCTTAGAGTGAAAAGGTGATAAATCCACTTTTTCAAATGTTACAGGAAAGACAAAAAACTAAGTAAAAATAATTTATATTTATGTTTATTTACATACCTAATAGTTTTATTTCTTTAAGCTTTCTTGCTAATTTTTGCCTTGGAGTAATGAAGAGATTGTGAAGAAATTAAAAAAATGTTCCGCCTACTTGTGACTTAAGACATTTTCTGCCGTTATTTTTAATTTCTGCTCTGGACTTTGTGCACTTTTTCACAAAGCAAGACTTTTTCTTTTTCTCTCTTTTCGTGCATGTTCCGCCGACTTGTGACTTAAGACATTTTATGCCCGCAAGTAGCTGGTACCGGACATGTAATTTACGTCCGAAACGTGAAATATGAGCATTTTTATACTTTTTGCAAAGAACAAGATACCTTTTAAAGTTTTTCTGTGTATTGTAAAAACTGTATGCTTATCAGTATTTTCTGTGCAGCCCTGCGCACGACTCCCATTCATAAGCACCTCTAATTTTGTCGTTTGACATTGACATCCCATAGTACATGAAAAGTACTCTCCCTATCTGGCATACCTTGTTATTGCACCGTGGGGAGAGGCATGCTTAAAAAATGTCAATTGCTTTGAAAATTTGTTTCACGTCAATTCGTTTTGGATTAACCCGTTTGAGTTTGCTGTTCCCGAAATGTTACCAAATCAAATATGTATATACGATGAATGTGAGAATTCGCTGGAACTTGCCTTTGCTCATACAGCAATCTTTTGAAGCACTCTCTTAGAATTTTTCAAACTAAATTTTCCGCGTAATTTTTGTATCGAATCCATAAAATATAGGTTGCTTCTATGAAGATATAAACCGCGTGCTAAAGGGACTTGAACATAATTGCATGGCTTTCGCACCACATTGCATAGAGGATCGACTTCATAAACTGATGAAACCTTCATTTCATCGAAGGATAATATGCATAGCTTTTCCTGCTTTGTCAAGTCGCTGTGCCGCATCACATCTATAATGTTTGTCAAAAGCCCCTCCTCTAATGGTAAAGAGCTGACCCAGTTATTTATGGTGGATGGGCTTGGAAGCGGAAATCCTTTTTTCATCAGGTGTCTATATGCCCGTGGGCCAGCTGCATGGAAGGTTATTGCTGAAGCGATGTCTTGCCACTCCCAGCGTATATTTTTACTAGCTTGCATTTTTCGCACTTGGCCCTCCGTGAATATCTTTGATACGCTTGTTCGTAAAGTTTGCAAAGACGAAAGTTGCTCTTGCATTGCTATTACTTGAACTTCTTCGTCTCTATATGTAAATTTATGTAAATAGTTAGTCTATTTCTAATCTGTTGATAACTTACACCGTTTGAGTATGTGCGTCTTGGTATGTTTTTTTGCTGCTGGTAAAGTGTGTGCTTGCATTATGCTCATTTTTGATATGGGTGATGAATTTTGCCCAAGCCCATAAAATAAATTTTTGGGTGCAAAAATTGCATTTTAAGTAAAAAATTTTCGCATCAGACATTTCAATGACACCACAGTTGGACAGCCCAGACGACGTTTCAATAACACTTCCAGTTTGTGGCTCACACCTATTACAGTTACATACATATGTGTTATAAAGTCATTGAAGAAAACATTACACCAAAAGCTGCTTTCGCAAAAGAATATTGTCCTTAGTTAACTTACTGTAGGGAGGACTCTGGGAGGTTCTTCGACGGCACCACATTGAATTGGAGTCGTCGCCGTTTGCCCATTGAATCTTTGAAGTCACTCTCCATAAAATGCAATGCACAAAGCCTTGCCTTCGTGCCGAAATTAGTCTTGCATACTTCCTCCCACTTCCTTTTTTGTTGCGTACTGGACGGCACTGCATACATGGGTATCGAACCCCCATGAGCAGTCCAACACAGTGCGCTAGATGTCTTCGGCATTTTCTAAAAAAAATGTACTGTGTACTTAGGTATAGGAATTACAACATATTACAATATAAGAAATACAATTGCAAAATCTACCTGTTCTACTTCTTGATATATTTTGTTATTATATTTTTTTCCTGTTTTGTTTGCGTTTTGTCTATGCGTTTTGTTTTTTGCTTTTTCAACTATGAAAAAAAATTCTTTTTTGAACAAAAAGAGTTAAGCATTTGACATGTTTTTTCATAGTGACATAAAATAAGCATGCCGATTCAAGAGAGTTGTCAGTATCTGGTTCACTTTATTATTTCACTATGCTTTTTTATATGAATGTATGAAAATGATAAGCAATATATGTATGGAGATTTATTTTTCAAAGATGATAGTGCCCCAAAACCTTCAAAGGATGCGAACCAGCCGAACCAGCTCCGAACTGGTTTCACACACGATTCATTTGTTTGGAACAATATTGAACTGAATACTATTTTGGAGGGCATGTATCGCGATGGTGAACGCAGTTGCATTTATCTAGGTCTGTGCAAACTTTCCCTTTAATTCCATCTAATATCTACAAGTGTGGTTCTGACATCAGGTGATCTCATGACACCATTCCGCAATGCAGTTATTGGAAACAGAGAGTCAGTCTACAACAAAAAGCATGCCAAGGGTAGAAATATTATAGAAAGGACAATCGGTGTGCTAAAGTGCCGATTTCGATGTCTATTAGGCGAGAGAAAGTTGCACTATTCCCCACAAAAGGCAACACAAATAATTTACGCATGTTGTGCTTTGCATAATATTTGCATGCACTTCAGAATGGATAATCCTGATGAAGTTGAAAGTTTTGTAGACCCACTAACCAATAATGAAATATTAGAAATTCATGTGAATGAAAACGAAGGCGAGAGGTGAGGAAATGAAATACTGATATCATTGTAAAAGACTATTCTTTCAATAAAAAACATTGTATTCAATTCCGCAATTCAATTGATTCATTCAGTTTTTTTTAATGAATAGAAGTACATATGAATGTAAAAATAGTTAAAGAAAATATTAAAACTTTTACTTCTTTGAGTTCCTAGCCTCATAATTTTCGGACTTTCTTTTCCCTTTTTCTTTCAGCAATTGCAGCTTCTTTCGTTTTATTTTCAGCGATTTCTTCTTATACCGAGCAATGTCAGCCATACTTCTTTCAATATTTTTTAAAGTTGAAATCAATCAAGTTGATTATCCGGCCCACCCCCAGTAGCAAAAACCTCTTTTCGGTTAGCCGCAATTTTTCTTTTTAGCTTCAGCTTATAATCCAGCCAAACCTGAAAAAAAAATTTGAGATTTCTTTCATTGGGAGTAGTCATGTATACCTATGTATTGTGCAATGTTTACCTTATGCCACCCTCTGCCATCGCGCATAGGAGGCCCCAAAGAATTTATTCCCACCGCAAAATTATCCCACATCTCACTGCTTTCTTTTTTGCTGCTGCCAAAGTTTCCAAGTCCCTTGGCAAGGTTTGGATTTTGTTCCATCAATTTGACCAATTTTTGGAACTGTTCCGCATTCGTTTTCTTCAGGCTATTAATTAATCAATTAATTAATTTACATGAACAATTTCTTAATTTACAAGGTAACTTACATTTTGGTGTTGAGTTCCATTTTTATTTTTGTTTCGAATTTTGTCGAATGAAATGTTTATTCGACCGATTTTGACGTTTGTGGCGAAGGAAACTCAAGCGAGTCGCTTACGATAATATCTCTCATTCGATTGATTTTGACAGTTCAGGCGAATTGAATTCGGCGACTCGCAAACCATAATACGAAATGCAGCGACTCGCTTAAATTTTCAGGTGACTCGCAAACGGTAATAGGGCTATAATACTCACTTAAACCATAATTTTCCATTACAAACTTTCTTTAAATTATTCGCACAATTTTCACAATACGCACTTAAAACTTTACAATCAATTATGATTCCGCAAACAAATTTTCAATGACTTGTCGATAAAGTGACTTTGACTGAGTACTGTCAAAGGGTACTTTATGTTTTACAAAAACATGTGGAGTATTTCTACATAACATGATGATGGCAACAAAAATTGCGTACCGGCATTTGCGAATTTGGACTTTCGCACTGCAAAAGTGATCATTTGACCTAATGTGGTGATTACACAAACATACTTTCACTTCAGACGAAATAACTTCGTTTCCAGTGAACCACATATCATGAAATTTTGATTGAGAATCGGGTAAAAATGGAAATTTCCAATGCATTAAGTCACATATCTATAGGAGGCGCCACCACAAAATGCCCTACTTGAAAGTGCAGTTTACTTTAGAAAGTACGTAATACTAAATTGGCTAAAAAGTCTCGCCCCTCCCCTCCCTTGACCAAGTTCTGGCTATGCCCCTGATCCACACCTATCGTATTTTTTAATAAATGAACTCATCTTAAATGAGTTCTTGCTCGAAAATGTCTTGGTGGCCCAGTTTCATTCGTTTCACGTGAAGCTTATAGGACATGGCGCGTACAACCGTGATAAATACTTTCCGGGTGAAGCCGCTATCACAACTTCCGCATCCATCTGGGCGATACTTTACCTCGTGGCTTCAACATGCTTGCGCTGTGTGGGCAATCTCTGTGTGCATACATACATACATATATACATCCATATATTTTACGCAGACGCACAGTGCTCTGCCGGCGAAGAAAAACAACCGAAAAACGTCAAATACAACAAAAACGGTCGAACTGTAAAGAGAAGTATTTCACAGTGAACAAAAATTGACATTGAGAACACAAAACCCTTAAACTTGGGCGTTTGGCATTGCCAAACATTGTATAAATTCAGCATATTTTAAAGTGCCGAAAAAATTTGTATATAAAAGTCCGTTAATTGTTTTTACCTTTTATTTTAGAACAAAATAGTGAATACTCAAAACTGCTCCGACTTTTCTGGTTTCCATTTTGAATTTTTACTGTTTTTGTTTTTACTGTTTTCATAGCATGTTTATGTTATGGTTATGGTTATGGTTATAAATCTAATAAAAATCTAATCTAATCTCTAATCTAATTAAAAATCTAAATTATAAATCTATGTTTATGGCTGATATAACTAACCGACTACTTTTTTATTTTTAATTTTTTCGTCTTTGTCTTTTTTTATATTTTAGTTTTCTGTATTTGATTGCATGAAATTACAATTATAACGACTTAAATCATATTTGGGGGACATTTTTGGAATGGAAAACCAAATATTCATAAACAGTCAAATTAATTTGTTTAATAACTAACTAAGCAACTACTAACTCTACTAACTAATTCTACTAACTAATAACTTTCCTAAATTGTCATACATATAATGCAATATATAACTTCGTGTCGGATTTTATTTCGACAATCGTATCAGCCTACTTCATAAAACTCGGTATATTTGCATGGGACTTCACGGAAGCAGTGGATATGAGGGGCAAAGTACATACTCACATAAGTATGTACCGTAAAAAGTTCCGGAGAAGGAAATAAACGGGGGTTGGTGTGAACCCTCTGGAGGCAACCTGAGAGCAGTGGAAGCCAGTTTCTTTAAAACACTCAGTTTCTAGGGGTCCCAGTCGCAGACCGGTGCAAGTATGTTCGAATAAATGTTTGGAAATCCGTCCAAGATAAATTTCTGAGCAGCTGTCGAATAATTAGTCCAATTTCGAGCACTCTTTCTCAACTTTAAACTCGTTGCTGCGCCATTTAGACTCGAAAATGCAGTGTGCGCGGCTTACTTTTAACCACAACTACCATCGCAGAATATTGGCGAAACGCAAATTTTAAAACATCGACCGAGTGTATCTTCATAACAACTTCTGTCAATCAATACGCACAACCTACGCCGCCAAGGACACCAGGATCAACAACGAACTTCACACATGCACATTTGGCCTGAAAGTTTGACAAAACTGCTACCAAAAAAATGTTTAGCTATTCGTGCAACATAGGGGAAGATACTTTTCACATGTCATAGGCAACGAGAAGTTGACATGGTGGAAAATTGGCACGCCTTCACGTCACCCATTTTACACTTTTTTTCTTCAAACGCAAATGTCTACATTTTGCATTTTATGAAACTTCTAACTGCTACACGCGGCTTCGCTCACGAACATTTCGTAATTAATTCGAATCTTGAATGAACTTCATCTATTCCACTCGAGCTTCCGGAGGCAGGATTAAATTAAAAGATTAATGTTTTGTTTAATAACAAATGCTAAATAAGCTCCCACCGTAAGGCCACCTTTGTACGCCGATGTCCTTGTGGCGTTGCTCGCTCTCAAGTCAAAGAATGTCTTGAGAGAAAGAAAATCTTGAGATATGCTTGGATATAAACTGCTGCCAAAGATTATAGTACCATGTTTTCATCTCAATGCCATTTCTAAAAGTTGTCGCTTTAATACCGCTAAAAGAATTTAAATGCTAATGCAATATATTTTTCCCCTACCTTAGTAAATATTTGAATTGGAGGTGAAATCTCAAAGTAATAGTTTATATTAAACTACGTTCCAGCCCGGTGGAGCCTATATAAATTTGATTTACATAAAAAGTTTCGTACTCAGATCGCCTGAATTTGGTCGGCGGTGTTTGCGTGATTGCGGTACAAGCACACAACATCACATCTCCATTTATATGATAGTAATGTCGATATAGATGATGGCGGACTTTTGTGTGCTAGAAACTGCATAGAAATTTTTCGCTTTAAGCCAACTTCAACTCGCAACTGTAGAAGTCGCGAAACAATCTCGAATGCCCGATACTTTGAGCCAGTTAGGTGAAAGCCAATCAATACAAAGTTGATGTATGTATTTATAAGCCCACAGTACATGAAATCCTACATGCTAATTGCAATTTAAATGTAAATTTCTCATTGAATTGCGTTGTCCTAATTTATGGCTTGCAGTCTCTGGCGGCTGTGTCAAATAGGTATGTCTGTATGTATGCTCAGCACTTCATACTCTGGGACTATACATATGAAATGTAAAGAAATTGAAGAGACACCTTGTTGTTTTGGTGCCGTTGCAGTCGCAAAGCATTTCTATTCGCTGCCTACAAGATATAAGAAAATGCCAAAAAGTCGTCTGTCCATCTATGTGTGTATGTCTGTGGCACAATGCATCACAGCATTTTCTATTTCATTCGCAGAGCCACATGCGAAAATCTGCGAGTAGGTAAGCACCGCCCCATGAGCACAAGGCACGATACCTCTGTGTGTGGATGTGCGTTCGCCACACGACATTATTTGCCTATGTGGATGCGGGCACACACGGCTCATTTCAAATAAGTAATTCATTTCAAGATGTGAACGAATCGAATTCGCGGAATTATAACAAATGTCATGGCACAATACTGTGCAAATACGTAGACATGAGAACTTAAAATACTTCTCTACACATTGTTTGTTTCAAAAACCTTACCCTGGAATAGAATATCTATGTAAAAATCTCAATCTGGCAATTCTTCAGAAAAAAATCGTACACACATGTTTCAGAAAAACCGTGTACTGGGTTGTAGGCATATCTGACCACTTCAGTGGATGGGTTCAAGCCGCTTGAACTGCCACACACACTGAGAATTGGCGCACAGCCTCCAGGTCGGAGTGGCTAGTTACGGCAGAAAGTTGTTTGTGGTGCAGCCCAGTTCAGCTGGCTCCTGCCGTCATCGGGGCTGCTGTCAGCCGTCAGTAGCCGTCGCATCGCCATACCCCTTGTCGCCTGGCGGCGTCAGTCAAGCACTCTTCGTGCATATTTTATTTGCGAAATTTAGGCCCGAAATAGCATTAACACTTTGTGCATTGTTTCTTTCGTCTTCATGCGGTGCTTTTGTTTTCAGCAGAACGCCGCTGGCACTCGAACAAACGAATCCGAATCTGAATTTGAATTTGATGCCGTTGCAGCCTCGAATTTCCCCCCGCCGTTGGCATTATTTCTGGCAAAATAAAATTGCAAATCAAGTGGCAGAAGGAACAATGCGGCGAGGCGACTTGATTAATGATATTGAAATGCTATTTTTAATTTTTCACTTGCACAATTTGATTAATGCTCGCTTAATAGTCTTGGCGCACCGAAAATAGTAGCCAGCCAGCGGCCGCTGCAGCAGCATAGACCGATATGTGCGAGTACTCGAGCGATTGCGAATGGGTATCCAGGAACCGAAAATAACTCAATGCCGCCTTTTTTTTTAGTTGAAAGCTCTTAAATACTCTGATAAGCTGATAGTCTTTAGATTATATTCCCCTATACATATTAGAATTCAAGTGTAATTTTAAGGATTTTTAAAAGCCGATCTGTAACGTTCGACGCCAAAATGACACCAAAAAATCTTTCCTTACTGACCTGACACCCGTTACCAGCTTACGGCCTGCCGCAAAAGTTCTCCCATTACACCAATAGATGAGAGGGCGTCTTCAACTTGGTCTTGCCACCGGAGACATGGTGTCCCTCTTCGCCGTCAACCTCTAACTACTGTATCGAACATCTTTTTCGCCGGAGCTGAAAATATTGAATCATAATGGAAAGACAAGTGCTTAAAAATAACCCAATTGCCAAAAATTAAAAAGAACGGAAGCTAAAATGGATTACGGCGTCAACTAAAGTCACCTAAGGTCATGCGCAGCGCCTTTTGGAAAGTACTAACTCAAAGTTACAAGTAGTGTCCGAACGAATATTCGGTTTCGGCCCAAATAAGTGGTTTCGGTTTCGGTTTCAGTTTCGGCCAAAAAATGGCCGAGTTTATTGTGTAGCAGATATATAGTGAAAGGAGGAGTAATTTTGATGCCACCAATGTAAATAAACTTCTTTTTTTTTTAGCATATAATATTAATTATTAAATTTTGAATATTAGCGAGTAAAGTACGAAAGGATGATTTTATCGTGTTTATGTATTTAAAAATGAATAAATTATCTGTTTTTATTAATAAGTATTTATTTATTTATGTTATATTTGTTTGTTTGTTCTTTATTTACTTAATGTAAAATTCGTTTGTTGAAAAAAATGCTTCATATGGTGATTTTTATTTCAACTAGAATGTTTCGGTTTCGGCCGAATATTAAAAAAATACTGAAATTCGGTTTCGGTTTCGGCTAAAAAAAAGATGTTTCGGTCGGACACTAGTTACAAGCCTTCGCATATTCCTACACAAAATAAGAAACGAATTACTTTACTAGTGCTAGTCATAGGCTTCCAGAAAATACTTTACATTTTCCTTCAATAACATGAATTTAACTGCAGTTTCTTCTTGACCACTTTTGTTTTAACATAGTTAACATAGTTGGCCTGACAACCAACCACAGGCAAGCAACAACAACCAAAGCGAAGCGACAACAACAACACCTGAAAAACTCGTCACCAAAATAGTACTTAAGCTATGACGATTTTCAGTAAGACATGAGAAAAAGAGATCTAACGATCTTAGTTTTTGTCAAAACTAGGAAGAGAATGTGAAAGGTGAAATATGTAAGTAAAGTGTTTAATTTAAACCAAAAAGGTGTTGCACTTAAATTAACTTATACTTACACCCTTTATGCAAGTCGAGTGCAACATCAGCGCTTAAACCAATTTTCCATACATTTTTCGTAGACTCCTGCAACGACTGAAAACGCTAAACGTTGATCTAGACAATGATGTGATTAAAAGTGTGCAATTACAAACGTTGAAACGAATCCTACATTTATTGAGTTTGTTCATCAAATGCTAAATAGCACCAACCCTTTTATTATATAGAAAGCAAACTCGTCGCTTCCACTGCGAATAGGAATCAAAATGTCCGTGTAATATTCAAAAGTTTCAGCAAATTCATCTGGGCCGAATAAATATCAAAACGAAGAGCTCCTTCTTGTGGCGCTTCGACATTAGTTCTGAATTGAAATTTTTATTGATTGTTTATAAATCTTATAAACAACTGGAAATTTGTATACAACTTACATATAAAGTAGAACGCAAGTTGAGAACTGTCAATTTTTATTCTGTAAGAAACTACATAGATACTCGTATTTAATAATTTTTGTTGCGGTTGCAGCTTCTTCCTTATGTTCTCAATATCAGCTTTTACCGAGTCCTTTAAGACAGTTCCGGAAGCTGCATTTACTTTCTGATAATACTCGCCCATGTTTTGCGGTTTGAACTGTTCTTCCTGAGACGCCTTTCACTTGGCCCCATTAGTTTTCTATTGACCGCCAATATGGATCATTTGGTGGATTCATCTCTCTCTAAATCTCTAAAATCGACTTTCAAATGAGCGTGTTCAAGTGTTCTCGAAAACGGTTTATTCTTTCGGCAAATTTTTTGTTGTGTGTGATAGTAGATGTCAATACGGTGGTTTATAGCTATATAACATGTTTGTACGACAGGTGGGCGTGCCACCTCCCATACAACCTAAATTTTTAATATGGAATATTTTCGTTATTATATATAAGTCGCACAGCATTGAAATTTGGTACAGCGTCATGGCGTAGACGTGTCGTTCCATCGCTAAAATTTAATGGGCGTTGGACAAGGGGCGTGGCACTTTTTAAATTCCGGTGAACCTTAGACCTATAGCGTTCAGATCAATGACACTCGGTACAAACTTATGATTTAGTCGTGTCTTTCGACAGGGAAAATAGGGTGGGCACCGCCCATACAACTCAAATTTTTTATATGGAATAGCTTCGGAATTGTAAGTCGCACAGCATTCAACTTTGGTATGAAATCGTCCCATAGGAGTGTCATTCTACTGTTAAAATTAATGGGCGTTGGACAAGGGGCGTGGCATATTTGTTTGACCCAAACTATCCGCATAATTTTGGAACTGTAAGTCGCACATCAATGAAACTTTGTACGAACCTACCATTTAGTCATATCTTTCGATAGAGGGAATGGGGCGGGTATTTAACAAAAGGGCGTGGCACTGCCCATACCACTCAAATCTTTTATGTGGAATAGCTTCGGAATTGTAAGCCGCACAGCACTGAAATTTGGTGTACCGTCGTCTCATAGATGTGTCATTTTACTGGTAAGATTTGATCGGCGTTGGACAAGGGGCGTGGCACATTTTTTATGACGCAACATTTACGCAGTACTGTAAGTCCACATCAATGAAACCTGGTACGAACTTTCCACTTAGTAGCACAATTCGACTACATAGATGAAAGTTGTGAGCATTGGACAAGGAGGCTTGGTACCGGCTCCATTTTGATATACAGTGAGTAACGTTAATATTCGGTTTTTTGTTTCGTGATACTTCAAATGCAATTATATCCATTACCATAAGCAACAAATGAAAAATTTCAGTTCGATTTGAAAATTATATATATTTTATGCATATATTTATAGTTTTTTCTCAAAAAAATCGAAGAGCACAGTGGTTTACTGTAAAAAACAAAAAAAATGTACATATATTCATGCAACATTAATATTCGGTTTTCCCCAATTGTAAAAAGAAAGCCCGATGAAAAATCTGTCAATAACTTAAAACTTACGAATGTAGCAGTTGGCCATGCCTGGTACCGTTATTGTAGTAGTTGGCCATGCCTGGTAGCGTTATGCGTACCTATGTACTATGTATATAACTCGAATCACAGAAAGCAAAATGGGAAGGAAAGGACGAAACACAAGTTTGGAGCTGAGAGGATTAATGTTAAAATACCACCTGCAAGGTCAAACCTACAAGCAAATTGGTGATGCTTTGAGTATGAAGCCTAATACAGTTGGCGACATTGTGAGAAGATACCGCAACGAAGGCAGGATTACGCCAATCAAGCAGAAAGGGCGTCCCAACATACTGACACGAAGGGAAAAGTCCGCCATTATTCGTAAAATTAAAGTGAATCCTAGACTAAGTGCTCCGAAATTGGCCAATGAGATTAAGATCGAATATGGAAAGGAGGTATCTGCACAAACTGTTCGTCGTATTTTGAAAAGTGAGGGGTACAATGGCAGAGTGGCGAGGAAAAAACCTTGGATAAATCAGCATTCCCGGAAGCTTAGGCAAGAATTCGCGAAAGACTACGTAGCCAAGGAGCAGAACTGGTGGGAAGATGTTATATTTCTTGACGAAAGTAAATTTAACTTATTTGGAAGTTATGGTGTGGCGAAAGGCGAACCAGGAACTCAACCCAAAAAATCTTACAGCAACATTTAAACATGGTGGGGGTCATGTCATGGTTTGGGGCTGTATTTCAGCTAAGGGTGTCGGAAATTTGGTCGTTATCGATGGTATAATGAACAAAGAGTCTTACCTGAATATTTTAAGAACAAATTTAAAACAATCGGCGGAAATATGGGCATTGGCCAAACATTTAAATTATACCAGGATAACGACCCCAAACATAAAGCGTATATTGTGAGAGAATGGTTGCTTTATAATTGTCCTAAAGTGTTGAATACACCACCCCAATCACCTGACATGAACCCCATTGAAAATGTTTGTGATGAATTGGACCGCCGTGTCCGCCAGCAGCCAATACACTCAATCGAGCAATTGAAAACTCGCCTAATCGAAGAATGGACAAAAATTGGTAGCAATTACTTAAAAAAAATTGTTTCTAGCATGCCCAAACGACTTGGCGAAGTAATTAAAAACAAAGGTTATTCAACGAAATATTAATTTGTTGCGAAACCTTACAATTTTAGTACATTATTTTCATTTTATTTGCATGAATATATGTCATTTCTTTTGTTTCTTACTGTTAACCGTTGTGCTCTTTGATTTTTTTGAAAAAAAACGTTAAATAAAAACATAAAATATATATAATTTTCAAATCGAACTGACATTTTTCATTTGTGGCTGATGGTGTTGGACATAATTGCATTTGAAGTATCATGAAACAAAAAACCGAATATTAATGTTACTCACTGTACATCGATTTTTTGTCCTGACTGACTGACTGGTTGATTAATTGATTGATTTATCATCACCCAGCCCAAACCGCTGAAGCTACAAACATAAACATTCGGGGTCTAAAGGGGAAAAACATGTGTTAAGGTGTTGTATAAAGAAATGTGATTTAATAGACATATTGATTTCGAACTTCCTGAAAATACTCTTAATCAAAAATAATTTATTTAATAGGGGTACCGGTTAATTCGTGCGGTTTTTTTTGGGGGAAAATTGAAGCTTTATTGTGAAAAAATGGTTGCAAATTTAATATTCAAAGTATTGTCCATCACTAGCTATAACTTTTTCCCATTTTTCTGGCAATTCACGAATACCCTTTCTGAAAAATTCGGCTGGCTTTTCCGCTATCCACGAATCGATCCAATTTTTGACTTCTTCATAATTGGAGAAGTGCTGGTCAGCCAGGCCATGTTGCATTGATCGGAAGAGATAGTAATCGGATGGCGCAAGGCCTCGACTATACGGCGGGTGGGGTAGGACATCCCATTTGAGCGTTTCAAGGTAGGTTTTGACGACCTGTGCAACATGTGGCCGAGCATTGTCATGTTGCAAAATTACCTTGCCGTGCCTTTGTTCATATTCCGCCCGTTTTTCGCGCAGTGCTCGGCTCAAACGCATCAATTGTCGTCGGTAGACTTCCCCTGTGATCGTTTCATTCGGTTGCAACAGCTCATAATAGATCACACCCAGCTAGTCCCACCAAATACACAGCATAACCTTCAGGCCATGAATATTCTGAACGGCCGGCGATGATGATGCATGGCCGGGGTATCCATACGTTGCTCGACGTTTTGGATTATCGTAATGGACCCACTTTTCATCGCCAGTGACAATTCGATGCAAAAAACTTTTTCTTTTGTGCCGTTGAAGCAGTTGTTCACACGTGAAAAATCGGCGTTCGACGTCTCTTGGCTTCAATTCATACGGCACCCAATGGCCTACCTTCCGGATCATTCCCATTGCTTTTAGACGATCGGAAATGGTTTGTTGAGCGACGCCAAGTGATTTTGCAAGTTCTTCTTGCGTTTGGGATGGATCTTGGTCCAATTCGTGATCTTCAAACTTTTTTGGCTGTCCGGGCCGTTCATCGTCGTCCAAGTCAAAATTGCCACTTTTGAACCGTGCAAACCACTTCTGGCACGTACGCTCAGCTAGAGCATGCACACCATACACTTCCACCAAAATACGATGACTTTCGGCAGCCTTTTTCTTCATATTAAGTAAATTAAGTAATGAAGAAGTACTCCCCGCAAAAACACTTTATTCGGCACAAAATTCGACATTTTCAGAGTAAAAAAAAAGTATTGTTGTTTACGCTTCAGCTAAATGAGACATACTGATTCTGAAACTATATGACAATAGCTTTCCAACACATATTTAGAAAGGTGAATCACTGTTCACAAAATCAAGTTACGCCATCTGTTAGAAAACCGCATGAATTAACCGGTACCCCTATTATAATTTATTATATAATTTATATCATTAATAAATTTATTATATAATTTTTCGAAAATCAAAATTTAACTATGCCAACAATGGGTTAAGGTTTGTTTACGGAAAGACTCCGGAAAAAAACATGGACAGATGGGCCTATTGACTTCAAGAATTGTAAAAATAATTGAAATAAAAAAATTAGACACGTGTTTCTCATTATTTTCAAAATCAAAATCTAACTGGATCAACGACGGGTTAAAAGTTTGTATGGAGAAACTATGAAAAAACATGAATTACTGGGCCCATTGAGTTCAAACTTGGTGAAAGTACTCTTAGTGAGAAATAATTTTACACGTGTTTTTCACTTTTTTGAAAATCAAAATCTAATGGGGTCAACAAAATTTATTGGGCCTTTTGACTTCAAATTTTAGCACAACCTAGCAACAAACGCACTTCAAACGGGAAATAAATAAAACGTGCTTTTCATTTTTTTTTGAAAATCAAAATCTACCGTGCTAAGCCAAGGATTAAAAATTTGTTTAGAGTAAATGTGAAAACACATGATTTAATGGGCCTTTTGACTTCAAAATTTTTGAAAACACTTAAAAACAAATATAATTAGGCACATGTTGTTTTTTAATCAAAAACTGACGGGGTCAACAATGGGTTAAGAATTTGTATCGGGGAAACATGAGCGCGTTAGTTAGTCAAGTTAGTTTCAGTTAGTCTGTAACGTTTGTTTTGCAATAAGTAAAGTACTCAAATAACTACGAACAGCTAAAGGCCCACACCCACCACGCCGTCTAATTGGTGGCAGAACCGGGTGGACGTTGCGCCATCGAAGTCAACATGCCGCGCACACAAGGATGCTGGAATGGTTTGCATAGATGAGAAAAAGCGCGAAAAACACGCATGCGAATTGATGGCGGCCAGTTGCCGCCGCCTAATGCTTTGGCGTTGCCGCTGCGGTTGCGGCTGCTAGCGCAATTGTTGCTCTTGCAAGAAACACAATTAATGTGGCTCTGCTAGTCTCGTACGTATGTTCATGTAACATGCGTCGAGCGGGACATTCGAGCGACAAGTGGCACTTGCGAATGGATGGACGGAGGCGAGTGCGCGCCGAAATCGTACAGCGCAACACAGCCGGTCGATGCGAGGGCACTTGTTGTTTGCGAATCTGATGTACAGTGTAGTAAGTAAATTGGCTTTTTATCGCGAATAATTCAATAAACGACGACAAAAGTGCTCGCAGGCGTGGACGCGCACACATTCCGCTTCTAAAGCGTCTTATATGCGACAAGCGCTTGGGCGCACGACAGTGCAGTAGTCGCTTCGTGTAGACGCATTTTTGAAATAGTCAAAGACTTGCGTGCTTAAAATAAATAAATAATGCACACATTGCACACGAGATCCTACCAACAATGGACATTTCTTCAGGTTCCGATACACTTGGGTTAAAAATAATACCGAAATAGAAATTAAAATTGAAAAAAGTTCATTCGAATACAAATACAAATAGATGTATATTTGTATGCTCAAGTGTCTCTATTGGCAAGATGAAAATGCCTCGAGATCGAAGCGACCGATGACTAATTCCGCAAATTCCCAATCACGTAAATTTAGCTTTCTAGAGTTCAATCGATGTCTTTTCTTCTGCTCACGCTCACTCGCTTCGCCACTATTCGTTCGATTGGCTATCATGACTAATAAAATCATTTATCTTTGAAATAGTGCTTTTAGTTTGCAATGAATGCCAACGTGAATGCTCAATTATTAGTCGTCATGTTTTACGATTTTCAATTCATGCGACTCTACGGACAATTCTACGAGGGACTCTCCGAAAATGAATTCACAGACACCAGCCACACCATAAATTCATAAATCCTTTTCGAAATAGCGAAAACGGTTTGACGTCGTTAATGGCAACGGATTCGTTGACTACTTGGCGCGACGCGAATAGGTAGTGAGGTCAATAGAACGTACGGTCCCGACAGAATTGTATGATCGTAATGGAGAGGACCTAATTCGAAACGTCCAGAACTATGTAGTGTGCAATAAATGTTTCATACTCCAAAAATTCATCAGATTTTGGGAATATTTCTATCAATCTATTATATACTATTTCTAAACTATCTTCAACAATCGTCAGTTAACCAATTATTCTCCTCCTTTAGCCAGAAAAATATTGATATTTATTTCAATATTTTAATAAGCAAAAATGCGTTATATACATACATACATCCATATATCCATATATGTATATGTACATAAAAGATATATTTATTAATTATTAATTTATTAATTATTATTATTAAGAAGATGTACCATGAACAAGTTTCAGAAAATAATTCTCTAAACGGTTCATATAAAATTACATTCCAATATTTCAAATAAAGACCGATATTGTAACAACATAATTTCCTGAATTACAAATGTGTGAATTTTAGTACGGATGGACGAAAATTTTTAAATCTATTCTCGTGCTTATTCTGATCTTGTATAAATAGGTATAGCTACTTTTCCGTACCGGTCTCCTTCTGAAAGTCACAGCCCTTCAGTGCAGGATATTGTAACTCTTACTTTAGTTCTTTTACGACTACTTATTACTTACTTACTTACTTAAAAAAACCTTTAAACATTAAAAAATACGCATCGGGAAATTGTCCAATTTTTATATATCTGAGACTTTGAAAATTTCTTTTGAAGTTGTCTGTCAGAATCCTTTCAGACAAAAGAGATGACAATAAGGAGTCAGAAACAAAAATCTATAATTTGTGGCTCTCAACATAGTAAGATCCTTCTGACGCTCTTTTGGCATTCATTGATAAATTGGTTTTATGTGGCGTGCAGCAAACCAACCCAAATTTAATGTCCTGGAGGCACACTGCACGCATTGGTTCACTATTCAGCGGGTGCCAAATCGCTAACCAGGAGGGCCACGAGCAGGCCGAGTGGCAGCTTAGATTGAGCAATGATAAGGATCGTCCTGGTGTTCGCCAGGTTGAACGCAGCTCGAAAAATAAGAAAAAAATTGTTCGAAATACAAAACGAAGCGGGTGTAGAAACCTTGAAAAGTATGCAAATGCCTGAAGCGTACAACTCACAAAATGGCCCCAGAGATCCGTATTGAGTGGCAGAGACGGATCTTGACGAAATTTATGATGAGGAACTGCTGGCAGGACCAAATGAGAACATTGTACTGATAAAATGCAATGTGTACTCGTGCTTGCAGTGACATATGCGTTGCGCTTCACATGCCAACATTTATCTAAATTATGCAATAAAACAAATGCACGGCACAACAGAGATAATGGACGCTCATGTTTATCTATGTACATATCGCTCTTTCGCTGCAAGAACGTCATAACTCAAAAAAATTTTTTTTTCAGTTTATGGCAACCCTGTGTGTATCTGCATATGATCTTTTATCTGTCAAAACCACTTTGTAAAATATTCAATACTTTGCTCTCAAGACGACATGAAACATTTTTTGATACCTTGAACTGTCTGTAATGGTAAACTTTAAAATTGAATTTTCTCGGAATGATGTAGTTTTGAGTTATGACGTTCTTGCAGCGAAGGAGCGATATGATGTATGGTGGCATATCTTCACACATACATACACATACCCACATATGCCTGTAAGGCGTGGATTCCGAAAGCTTGGCATTCGGCTGATGCGTCATGCCATTGGCGGCGTGCGTGCGACTTTTGGCGTTTTAATTACAGAAAAACGAAGACCCGCCCAAGGAGTATGCAATGTGAAGTGCAAAGTAATCTTTTCAGCGGGATTTGCTTAACGCAGCTTACAGTCGCGACCAGCGCAATTCAAAAATGAAATCTGTGTCAAATCTTTATTATTCCATTCGTTCCATGTGCCAGGACTGAATGCTTTCCAAGGTGCAAGGTGCCCGTTTTGTGCTGGTATTGCACACATTCACACACACCAGGGGCGTAGCCAAGGGAGGGGTTTAGGGTGTCAGAACCCCCCCCATAGCCTATAATTTGTCAAAATTTTCAATCACTATGTATCGTATGTACGTTCCCACATTAGCAAAAAGGTCTTTTCATCTTTAAATATTTAAAAGAATATTAACAAAACCCTTTTTTACCGAAACTAATTGGTTTTTTTAATAGCCACGTTTAGGCTTAAGGGGTCATTCTCATGTGAAATTTTGTAAAAATCAATTTTTTTTTTTAACATATTTGGAATGTATCATCCTTGAAGAAGGTGCTGTAAAAATTGTATTGGAAAATTTCAAGTATTTCGGCTTCTACAGACATTTATATAACGAGCGGTCAAGGATTCTAGCGGTTAGTCAAAACTTTAAACGTGTTTTTCTCGGAACGCCTTTTTTTGAAATGGCGGGGATGATTTAAAAAAACCATTCATCCGATCTCTCTGCGATTTTGTCACGTCATTCTACATACTGTTAGCTATCGCCCCTAGTAAATTCACTCTGATATGTTAAAAATTTCATATTTTTTTTCATTGATAAAATCTTCAAAAACAACCATTTTTTACTGCTCTAACTTCCAATGCCTGCCATTTTGTGAGATTCTTATGAAAAAATTCAAATTTACTACGGGCGAGAGGTATGTTCTTACTGATTAAGAATTTCTTTGAAATTTATGTTTCAGATAATCCTGTGACTCAAAACAATCCCCGCCAGCTGACCATGACGCGGCAGAAGCCGTGTCTTTAATCGAAAAAAAGTGTTTGAAAAAATTTAAAAAATTTTTTTTAATTTTTTATTTTTGTACCATAACAATGAATAAATTAAAGTGGAATATCTTTTTTTGATAATTCCTCGTATTCACAAAGGAAATAATTTCTGAAAAATGTCCATTTTTTCCTGTCCGCGCATGAGAATGACCCCTTAATGCAGCGATTTGCATGTTCTAAAAACATGTCTAAAGAGTAGTTTAGTTCGTCGACCGGATGTCGGTGCAAGCCTTTTGGATGGTTTCTACGTTCTCAAAACGCTTTTTTCATCGGCAAATGCATTCTTTGAAAAGGTGAAATTCGCGCGGTGCCACATCATGTGAAAACAAAAAAACAGTCAAAACAAGTGTCAATAGATGGGATGGCATCCGTCGATAGTCAAATGTTCAGTTAAAATGCGATAAATTTATTCTATGCTTAACCTTCGCCTTACTAAAGCTGATCCCAGGCACTTCCGCCGCTATTTTGAGTAATAGATATAAATAAATATATAATAATTTATTTTATTTTTTTCATACTTCAGTATTTAGTATCTTCCTCTGGTGATAGTTCGTATTTCGAAAAAAGGCCTAACTTTAATGATTTATTTTGAGACTATGGAAAATATTAGAAGATTTCTTTCCAGAGGGTTTATTGAACACATAATGAGGTACGCAAAAAAATTCGTGAGTTTTAATTAAAATGGTAGCGAAAGCGCCTGGGATCACCCAGGTACATTTGTATAAAAAATGACAAAATTCAAGTTTAAACATGATCAAAATTTCAAAAAAAATATTTTTTCATGTTATTGAAAATTACCTTAAAATTTGTGCAGATATTAAACATGAATATTAAAAAGATCACCCGGGTGGGTATAAGCAAAGCGAAGATTAAATCCAATTTCAAAAATTTCAATGAAGATTTTGGCTTATCTTTTATGAATTACCGCCCAGTTTTGATGGAATCTACGGTGATCGCGGATTCAGTTGGCTAACACGTTGGTCATCATTTATGTTCTGACAATCGTTTTTAAATCGCTTTTACCACATATGAACTCCACCACGGTATAAACAAAAATCACCATAAACTTGGTCCATCAATTTAAATGCTTCGGTTAAAGTTTAAACATTTTTAAAACAATAGTTAATATTGGATCTTTGTTCGATGCACATTTTTGTACGATGACACAAACATACTTCCACTTCAGATGCAATAACTTCGCTTTCAGTACACCAAATTTCATGAAATTTTTACAAAAAATCAGGGAAACAATTTCGTTTTTAATGCATTAAGTCACATAAGCCACAACAAAATGCCCTATTTGAAAAGTGCACTTTACTTTAAAAAACATGTAATACTAAACTGGCAAACAAAAATTTTTAAAAACCCCCCCATCACCAAGTTCTGGCTACGCCCCTGACACACACACACGAAAGCATCTGCAGCACCCAGGCTCGAGTGCGCACGCAGTCCAGTAGCGCCCATGAAACATTGCTGCGCGGATGCGGATATGCGCTGGGTGCGGATGCGGATCCGGATGCGGACATGCGACCGGGTGTGAGAACAGTAACGGGAAAACAAAGCCAGCGCGCGCACAACGCGATGGCAATGAATAAAAGCTGCACCAAAGCAATTTCCATAAATTTTTAAGGATAATAGCGAGATTTACATTTCACGGATGCGAGTGCGAGTGCGAGTGGACGGCTGTTTGTTCGCCGCGCCATTAAGGCAATCGGGCGCACTTGGCACTCGACTTCGCCGCCGCCGCCGCCTCAGTTGGGTCCGGGACGCCGTCACACACTCGCACCAAGAGCTACGAGGGCCTTAAGTGCGCAAGGCATGGCGGACATGACAAAAAATGAAACAATAAAAGTCGCATCCACAGCAAACAAGTTAATCGATGATGATGAATAATTGATTTGATGTCCATGTGAGACGACAGGTACGAGCCTGTGCCCGCCATGAGCAGAAGGCGAAACTGCGGCGCACCGACGGACGCCACACACTCGGTCGCGAGCGCGCTGGCAACATCCACGGGCAAGCCTCCCTCACCTCCTGGTCGAGCGCTCCGCAGCAACGGGAAATTGTTTGATGAGACTGACGAAAAATAATTTAGCGAAATAAATGTTTGGCTTGACGTCTGCGCGTGTTACGTCGTCCTTCGATCTCTGCCGGCGTTGCTCTTAAAATATTAACGCGGCAGGCGTTAATATTTCGTTATGGCTCCCGTCTGGCAAATTTAAATTTCGCAGCAAGTTTAAACCGCCTCAGTTTGGTGGCGTGGCGTTTCGCCTTCGTCACAGCGCGCGACGCACAAAAATCAGTTTGTCTTTTTACGAAGCTAACCATGATTTTTTGCATTTCTCACTTTTATCTAGCAGTCCATGGATGCAACCATTTAATAGTATACGGTTTGTTGCTGCCAGTTCACGCGGCAGCATAAACTGCCATCGGCACGAAGCCGACAGTGCCAAAGTGGCCAGAATACCAAACCTGAACTGGAATCTCAAACGATATATAGCAGATAAACCATGCCCACTCGCCAACTAGTTCGGTTCTTGACCACTGATATCAAATCCATGCAGCTTAAGCCGTCCTATTTATGCAGTTATCCAAAGCAACATTTAATGAAACACATTAAACAATCAGATTTCTATCAAATTTGTCATTATGAACCACCTTATCTAAATTATCACTTCGAAATAGTTTTCAAGACTCGATCCTTTTCGTGCCAAAGTTGGAGACTTAAGTCTAACGACGTCAAATCGCATAATACTCAAGATCAGTTGACAACACTTATTCTTGATAATACACGTCGTAGAAATTGTGACCCCCAAAAAAGTTATTGACTTGAGAATTGACAGTAACAAAGATTCCTTCGACGTTTTTGAAAAACGACGGACCTGTGATACCACCAAAGCAAAAGGCTTCCAAACAGTCACTTTTCTGGGATGCATTGACCTGAAATTCTTTTGAGTGCTGGGTGCTGGACCAACAGACCAATCGGCATATCTTCGAATGCACCATCAAAAGCCGTAAAAAAACAAACCCTAACGCTGAGTACATCGTTGATAACTTTGGCTCGTCCGCCACACTTTCACTTGCTACAGCAATATTTTTGACAGAGCGTGACCTTTCAATATCAGTGATTGATCCAATTGTTCAAATTTCTTCACTATTTTACTCACACCTCGCTGGGTACTCGTTTAAAGCGACCAAAATCTTCTCTTACAACCCGAAACATGGTCGCAGACAATTACATTTTTTTGCAGTAAAGTTCCACAATTTTAACCCTATCTGCTATTGTTAAGCTAACTTTGGTGTCCATTAAATGGATGTCTCCATGCTAAAAAATGTAAATTTTGCTTACAATTGTTAATGGCAGCGTTGTACGTTTGAAACAATTTGTTAAATGTATTCCAATGTACATTTTTTTGTAAAAATATTCAATCAAAATATTCATATTCAATCAATTTGAATTTGAAAAACCAAAGCTGGCTCGTGCCGAGGGCACTGCTGCCTCGCGCGCATTATTATGTTGCAGTTGGAAGAAAAAGCAACATTTTATGTATTGCATATCGACAGGCGGCTGAATGTATGCAACGAGCATCGGTCAAATTCGGTGTCAAAGAGAAGCACCCACTCCGCCAGTTGGCGGACTGAGCTGCAGCACATTCCTTGGTGATAGGTAATGTTTGAAACTTCAAATAAGATTCGAGTTTGCGGACAATCCGAACATTTGCCCAGACGCACAGTAGGGGAGACCGGGGCAAATACGCCCACGGGGCAAATACGCCCACCCGTTGTTTCTTTTAAAGTATTCATTCAAATTCCGCGCAAATTTTTTTGTAAGTGCGCCTTAACTCGTAGACATAACCACAAAAAAAAAATCGAGGCGATTGACATTGCGGTTAAAACGTTATAAATAAAAGCAGATTGTTTTGTCGTTCCATAGTCTGAACATCTAAGTTTTGCAGTTTGGGAAAAAATATATACAATCTTCGTTTCTCGTTCCTTATGCAGCCAGGTAAGTTTTTCCTGTTATTTGAAGTAAGAAAAACTGTAGGCCAAAGTAGTTTTGTCGTAAAAAGTTTTTTTGTATTTTTTTTAATTTTTAAAAAAACATTTTGTTGTTTGGGGCAAATACGCCCAGTTCGTTTCGGGGCAAATACGCCCACCTAACGCATTTATCAAGGTTTTACTGCCTGAAGATTATAAATGACAATTTTATATTAATAAACAGGGTGGTCCAGAAATACATCCACTTAATATACAGCGTGGTCCAGATAAATGACCTGCTTAATATACAGGGTGGTATGGAAGTTACGGACCAAAACCTAACGAAACTTTTTCTGTATTTTTCCGAATTTGAAAAATCCTTCGCCACTTTTCGCAGAACTCAAAATCGAAGAAAGTATTCAAGTTAGAAGTTTTAATAAATCATATTTGTTAAATTTTTTTCTAAAATATTTTTTTCAATTGATAGTTTTGTAAAAAGTGGTGAAGGACTTTTCATTTCAGAAAAATATGGAAAAATTAGAGTAAATTTATTTCCGTGGTTTCGTGACTACACTGTATAGGAATATATAAAATTATTAATATTATTTATCATTCGTGGAAAAAACTTCTTCCTCAAATAATTTTATTATTGACTATAGGTTACCACCAAAGACAATTAAGTATAAGATGTCTTACGCTCATACAATCGAATTGCATAGGGCAAGCTCGAATTTGCAATATTTTCATTATCAAGAGGAAGCAAGCGTCGGCACAGTGAGAGCGTAATAATATTAACGCTCTCTGTTTTGCTCACACAAAATTTATTTTCACTTGTAAAAACTGTCTCAGTGAATATTCTGATAGTGATTAGAAAATCAGACACTGTACATAAATAAAAACAAAGTATTTCGTTTCTGAAATGTTGTTTTCTATTACTTTCGTCCGAGATTCTTGAATTAATAAAGTGGGCGTATTTGCCCCGGGCAGTGAGCGTATTTCCCCGAGGGTTTTCCGAATGGCCAATTCGATATTACTTTAAATTTTTCGTTGAAACTTGAAAATAAATAGGAATCTATAAAAATGATAATGTGAGTTTTGTTCCTTAGGAAAGACACTAGCGCGTGACATATATTGTTATTCGAGAATCATTACTGTCATGTTGAAAAATAAATTTTCCAAAACGTGGGCGTATTTGCCCCGGTCTCCCCTACTCTGTTTCCATACAAAAGATGAGCAAAAATAGAGAAGTGATTCGAATTGAATAGATATTTGTATGTTGGTATATTGGAAGTATGCTGCTTTTAAAAATGAAATAAATTTGTTCCTACCTATCAAAGCTTGGTTTTAAATCACACTTAAGTGGGCAAAAGTTTGCAAGTACATAATGCAGAGCACTTCCTATATGCATAATCAGTGAGTATAATGCAGTCTCCGTGGACCTGCATAACCATGCATAAAATGCTACAATTCTGCTATCTCCGAGGAGCATATAGTATTTATCTCGCACATGCACATTCAACGTTTTTCGAGCGTTTTGAGGAGGAATGACGTCAAACTATTTGGCCTGAAATCTTTCGAGTAAAGATGGCTGCTTTAGCATGCCTTCGGTATAAGCACAACCCTCGCTTCTCTCCAGCTCGTTGGCACGTAGTTGCACCGGATATCTGCATACCCTGTAAATCGATATCAGTCGAGGTACAATCAGGCAAGAGGCCTGCTGTAGCCTAGCAGAGAATACCCCGTCCGGTCCGACGATTTAAAGGGAGTAAACCCATTGATCGTCCATTCCAGCTTGTCTTCCGTGATCAGCTCCGGCGGCACAATACACTCTGAGGATTTGGTTGGTTCCGGAGCAGGTACGTCGCTGCAACTAACAAAGTGCCCATCTAAAAGTGCATTCAACGAATCCTGACTAGACGAGTCTAAGCAGAAATGGCTGCTTGGACAGAAGTTTTTTGAGTCTCGCTATCTCCGTTGTCCCTTCCAAGGTAGTACAGAACTCCTTCCAGGATTCGTTTTTAGCATTCCGGGCTTCCTTCTTATACTGTTTGAGCGCGTCTTTATACTCGCCCAAACAGAATTCGTTGTCTGCCTGTTTTGCAAGCTTAAAATTTTGTGCTCATATAGTCGTCGGCTCCCAAGTTCTTCATTCCACCATTGTGGCCTAGACCTTCGTCCCGTTCGTGCGGGAGAGCATGAAATATAATACGCCTTATTGAGACAGGTGGTCTCAGGTGGCCTTATTGAGACAGGTGGAAGTTACTTTCCTTCTCCACCATCACGTGAGAATTTATCTGCATTGATGTCCTCAGCTTTTTGCCAGGTACACGTCTGAAAAGATCCTAGATTGTATCCCTAGGATTCCTTTCAGTTGTATTGAATCTCTTGGGGGAGAACGTAATAATAAAGTTCAAATAGTTGTGGTCAGAGAAGGATGGGTATCCAGTACCCTCCAGTCCTCGACAAAAGTGTCTGAGCTCATAAGGAGCATGAGATCGAGAACATTCTTCACTTCGAGGTGAGTCCAATGTGTTGGTTCGCTACCTCAGCTCGAAATAAAGTTAAACAGTAACTCACCCCTATTGTTCTTGTATCTGCTTGACCACACGGTGTCGTGCGCGTCAAAATTTGTAAAAAAAAAAATAAATTTCAAATTCTTTAGCACCATCAATATCAGTTTTATTTGAGACTTTATATCTGCAACACTTTTTGGAAAAAATAATTTTTTCTATAATTATTAAATTAAATTTTTATTCTGCGTTATCGTCATCACATTTCACCAGTTTCTGGTGGACAATATAAAAATTAATATCTTTGTATGGATGTAATTTTGTAAAGGAGCTACGGATAGGAATGTAAAAATGTTGAATGCAGAGGCGGAACTGAATGTGTTTGAAATCGATTATTTTAAAAGGGTATTTAAAAAATCAAATATTTTTTCTTTTACTGGGAGATTAGAACTTTGAAAATATCGCTTACAAATAGTAAAATTAAATTCAGAAAAGTTGGCGGCACTCGGCGCTCCAGATCAGCATGAAACACTTGAAAAGCGTTTTTCTCGAAACATTCTTTTTCAAAACACTCAAATATTACGAGCTACTAAACCGATTGAATTGTTTGGTATTTTAACAATATTGCTGGGACAAAACTATCATCAATTCTGAAAACCCACAAACGCAATATTTATTCGACTGTGAATGTGGTTTTCCAATGCAGTGCTGAATGCAAATCTGTGGAGTACCCATAACTCCGCGAATGTGTGTTATTAGATTAGACTTCCGCTCGGTTCTGGGCGCGCACTGGCACACAGGGCGAATAAGCTATGTGCATTGCAAGTGAAATTTCTTTATCAGACAACATAAATATTATTTATGATTTTCCCATGCCTTAGCGCGCAACCAACACACTAACGTGTCTATTTCGAATGTATATTTCAATTCCACTGCCTAAGTATCGTAGGAACGATGTGTGCAAATATGTATGTATGTAGAGTGGCCAGACGAAAGTGTTGCTTGAGAGGAAGAAAAGGACATTTGTTCCACGTAAAATTAAAAAGGCAGATGCATTAATAAATTACAATTTATTACAATAATAAAATAAATTGATCATAAATCATAAATCTTTTCTCCGCTAGGAGAAGATTACGTTAGTTAGGGAAATGTGTGTGCTGCGTGAGCCGCGCTTTCACTCGGAGGCGCGAATGGCCCATTGTGTACCCTAAAATTAACCGTCAGTCGCTAATGTCAACCGGCTAGAAGAAAGATTTGTAAAAAAAAATCAAATGTACGAGTATCGACCAGTAGATGAAATTTTTCCATTTGCGCGCGCAAATTGATACCAATGAATTCTCTTTGTGTGGGACGGGGTAGGTGTTCACATGTTACAATCGTTCACCTATATTTCCGAAGCGTGAGGTACTCTTTTTTCCAATGGAAGGATTCTCAAATAAGATCAGAAATAGAGACATAAAAGAGCACAAACAACATATAAGCGAATAATTGTAGAAATAACATTGTGTGGTAGTTTAAAATGGAAACTAGAAAACACTTGGGCAAAAATTAAGGACAATCCCTTTTTATTACTTTATTTTATTTTACTTACTTACTTACTTACTTTTTTATTTTACTTATTTCTGGTAACTCTAACGTCAATGTAATTATGTGCGAAAGTGTTTTTGAAATATGAATTCTCACAGCCTTCCGCCTCGTACGAGTACAGTAACTCGCAAAATTTAGTATACATAGAAAAAGGTGCATTTGGTCAGAATTACGCATTTTAACTTAAACTTTTTAATGCATATTAATAGATGCCAGAGTTGCAAAGTCATTACAGAAACAGGGATATTTTATGCAACAAATACTTACAGTACACTTCATTATAGTAAAGTCTTTCATTAGAAACAAATTTCAAAATTTTACATTTGCATCAATAACAAATGACTCAATGAAAGGCATTCTTGTACGATATTTATTTATTTTTTCATTTATTTATTATGTATTTAAACTTTATTTATCATATAAGATTGTGCTTTTGATTAAGAATGGCAATGAGTTCAACGTTTTAACAGCACTCACGAAAAAGTCTCTACTGGAATTGACAAAATTAAATACAGGGATTACGAGGTTCATGTTTCTACTTAAATATGTGAGAGCAAAAAATGTCATTACAGACTTTTAGTTATATTTTAGTTTCTTTTCTTGTAAGACATACAAAAATTTAGGAATAAAATGAAATCTACGTCATTTTCAACGGTGCCATACAAGCGACGATGGACTCTGGAACTCTGCAACTGTACATTATTTAAATTCTGCGAGATTATTATTATTGATTGATTGATTTTTTTTATTGATTTTAACGTTTTATGAGATGTTTTTGAATTGTGATTGCAACGAGTTTATGTTTTATGTATTTTACAATAAATTCAAAATATTGATACGGAAAAGTAAACTGTCGTCGCATGTTTCCTTTTCCTTTAAATAGTGCAGTGTATAATAAATTTTGTGAATAACTGTACGTGCATACATACGTACATATATTATATTACTTATATCATATTGAACGTGTTCAAGCGCAAACATCTTATCAGTGCACGAGTATAGCCACGATATATTTCCTGTAATTCTTTAATGAACGAAAAGGGGAGGTGGCTTGAACTCGTGCTAAACAATTTTATTATTTAAAAACTTTTCGCTCTTTCACCTTTTGAGGCAGCCGGTGCTAAAATGTGCCGCCATTAATAAAAGACCCCAGCAACGTTAGTCACTGCTTTCGTATACGTCGCAACGCTTTGTATACATACATATATATGTGTGAACGCGTACCTACCCAGTCGGAAAGAGCCTGCAATACTTAGTAATAAATAAGTCACAAAAAAACATAAACAATATGATGTAAAAATTTCGGGAAAGCCGATACATAAAATGTATTTTTTTTTTCTACGAATGTACATTACAGTTTTTTCCGACTGCTTCAAATTCAGAACCATGAGACGAATTTTTTTGTTTGTTGGTTCGGGTCGTCTACATAGGTACATAGTTGCCACCTATATCAGAAAAGTACCCCACAAAAACAGTCATATGTGTAACTATCACTTAACTAACAGGACTGGAATTTCTGTTAGGGCTCGAAATAAAGTTTTTACCATTACCCCAACTCATCTGCATAGAAACTGGTAGACCCGTATCTTCCAGCTTGCTGGAATCATTATCACGTCTGAATTGTACTTAGAACAATATGAACAAATGAGTTTGATTTTACTAATTTTCAAATAAAAAGGAGTTAGTAAAATAAAACAACTAGTAAAATAAGTAATATATAAAAACTACATTTAAAAAATCTACTTGAAAAGATAGTTGAAACATCAAAAAAAGCTTGAAAAAGCTACGAAGCTAAGCCCAAAACTTCGTAGATAAGTGATAAAACAAGAGGTTAGATCTAGCCTCATACTTATTCTGTTTGCCTGATGGTTACAATCTGCAAAGAAGAAGTGACTCGAGCAAACATACATTTGCTTCTTACCATAGATCGTTTTTATATATTGGATTTTGTATTAGATTTTTCGACGTTGGGAATTGTATCTTGAACTTACTCTCAAAATATAAATATGTATACCTATGCTACCTCTCGGACTGGATATGGAAGCCATATAGTGCAGAAGACGGTACACCAATATACCTTATGGTATCTACCGGGAATAATGGCATGAAAACGATGCCAACGCGCTAATTGGATGTCGGAACATCGCCACTGGAACCCACCAACCTTATGCTGCCGGCGTTATATCCCCAAAACGCTTGCCCAAAGCAGTACGAACTTCACGAATCGTCTCCGTGATATTTTCACAATTTTTTCTACTTTGTTTTTATATTTGAATGCGTTTTGTGACTGCGTATCAATCCATGTGGATTGAGAGGCACCACAAAACCAATTAGAATGTGTCCATGCCGAATGTCATCGCAAAGACAGTATTTTTTAGTCAATTATATACATATGTACATAACGATTGGGTGCATATTGTTCGATCTTGGTTGATCCAAATCTGACATGTGTTTTTAGTCAACCATTTTGTCTCGGCACTACAGGGCTCTGCACATACAAAACACATACGGCTACACCAACATCACTGCAACAAATGTGCTCGACTCCCTTCAGTATCACCAACAACGTCATCTCAACCAGGGTGGCTAAGCGACATAAAATTACAAAAGAAGTCACAATGCATGAAACAAATTTCCCGGCCACAACAACAATAACCCAGCAATAGACATCTGCAATCAAACACGAAGCGGAAAGTTTTTCTATTCCAACAAACGATTTCTCAAGAGCGCACCGTGGTGTGATTGCTATACAAAATGGAGACTAACTCACTCAGGCTTTTGAAGAACGGATTTGCAAAATATTATTTCATTCAAGCAAATGTTAAGTAGTAAAAAAGTATTTCACTTCAAAATTAGTTGAGATGACAAAAAGCAGTATAATAGTTAACCCTCTTTAAACCCTCGTTTTTAATCTTGTTAAAAAAATTACCAGTGATAGTTTTCTGGTAGAGAAGTAATGTTTGTTCGAGGAAAAAATTTCATGTCAATAGGAGGCGTGATAGAGGGTGTAGAAAGTAGAAGGCCTAGATGCCTGCTTGGGAATCAAAGCCAAAAAAAATCCCATATGAAAATTTTTTTTTGTAATTAATTTAAATGTTTAATTTTTTTTTTAATATATGTAAACATAAATAACGGGTAGCAGTTTCAGTTTATACGCCTAATAGACAATAAATAAAATGGGGTAGGGCTAAGGCGAGGGGTAATATGTCGTGGGTAGTTTACACACTGCTTGTGGGGTGTGTATAAACTAGGAAAACTCAAAAAAATCGGTATAGGTATATGTGTATATACATATATGGCGGTTCTTATTATTTTTTAATGCCTTGTTATCTTTTCACACAGATGTCGACAAATCTACTCCATGAAATAAAGGACTAGGGGAGACTAGTTCTCTCATCTACCCCCACGGACTACGCCTTAGTATACATTTTTGTAGTGACATTATCTTTTCTACATTGCGGTGTATCAAAATTTCGGTTCAAATAGAAAAATAATGCTTAAATAGCAAAAAAATATCATCAATGACCGTTAATTATTTACGCTTTTCATCCCAAGCAGGCCTACAGATACTCTAGGGTTCGGGTTAGGTAGGAGGAGTGTAACAACTTTTTTCACAATTTGTTTTTATTTTCTCAAAGAACACATTAACAGCTAGTCACCAGTAATTTTTTTAGTTTTATTGAGGCTCACAATTTATTTAAAATAATTTTTGTTTCTCACACAATTTCAAAAATAATTATTTGCTCACTTTCTCACGAAACTTCAACTTTGTCTTACAATTACTGCCGTTGTGCATGCGGCAGCGTTAATTGACTACATTTATTTTATAAAATGGAGATTCCTCTTTCCATACGCGTAAAATTAGCAAGAAAAATCATAAGGTGTAACAGAATAAGGTGTACAGAATTTTTTTAAGCTTAGGATGTCTACAGGCCTTTTTGGGAACTAGAGGGTTAAATTAATGAGGAAACATGGTATCTCGGAAACTATCGAACCGATCTGAACGATTTATTTTACTCACTGTACCGTTTATTTGAATATGTATGATAGTACCAGAAGCAGTGTTTCTATTTATATATCGCACACCCACTACAAGAGTAAAACTCAACATTTTTAATTTTTCAGGAAACGCAAAAAACTGTTTTTGAGCTGAATAAACATGTTTTTAAATAACGTATAGACCGTTTCGTAGAAAATCCCTACAGATTATGCTTTAGGATAAGTTACAAAGATTTTTTTTAATTTTACACTAGAAAATCCAAAATTTTGAGTTGTGACTTTTTTTATGATATTTTTATTCAATAATTACCGAATTATTTTAAGTTATGTCACTTGTGCTGAATTTAATAATTATAAATGGCAGTTAAAAAATTGAAAAAAAAAATTTTCAAATTCGAAATAAATTGTTTTATCTGAAAATATATACTAAAATTGTCACAACTTTACTTAAAATTAACTTCAACAAAAATGTATTTCGTCAAAAGTGTCAATTTGAATTAGGACTCTTTTGCATTGAGCTGCAGCGATCAAATAGCATCAAACTTCTCAACATGAAGAGAGACCTAACTGTATTTTGGCAACAGTTAACAACAAAAAAATTTACTGAGCTTTTGCTTATTGGTAGATAGATGCATTGTGCACAGTATTAACACATAAACCCGAAAATTAAAAATTTTGAGTTGTGTCACTTTTGAAGTGGGTGTGCGATATGTATTATTTTGGCCATGGCTGCATATACTTTGAAATTATTTGTTTAACAAATCGTCAGACATGCTCTGCACTAGCCCAGTGTGTCGCTCACAAAGAAGATACATTCTGCTAATAACAAAATTCCATTTGTTGATTCGAATCGCTGACAAATGAGAACAAACAATATTACGGGCAAATATAAGGAAGAAAAATGCAGGGTAAAAATGCGCACATCAAAAAATAAATTAACTTAAATTCGATAGTGTGGGTACACATGTTCATAAATGCTGTTTGGTGGTTTGTAGAAGAATACCACATGAAAATTTGGTAAATAAAACAATAATAAAAACGGGATATTGTGTTTGAGGTAACTTTCTCAGTTTATGATAACCGAATTTTGCAAAACACCCTCAGAACAGCAAGCCGCATTTTTTAAAGACTCCAATTTATATTTGACTTTGAGTGCATTTGATGTCAATGTCGCAATAGTGACAGTAAACATTTTTCGCAACATCGCTGCAACATTTATTCTCCTTCCCTTGCTTTAGTTATTATTATTCTTTTTTTAGATTGTATTTCAAAGTCTGGGTATGCAAAGCAACTAAGTCCATGCTAGTACTCCGTGTAGCCAAATAACAAATTAAGGAACTGATATCCAAATATTGTATTAAATTTCTGTTTTCCTTTTTTCTTTCCATATCAAATGAAATTGGGTAATGCTTTTTCAACATTTAGCCAAAAATAAATAGGCATGGCATAGACAGGCATATAAAGGGTGGGCCATCTAGTGGTTTCCTTTTAAAAATGCAATAAAATGAACAAAATTAAATTGTTTTCCATGTACTATGGCTTTATTAGTAAGTAATTATGAAACACAACGTCGTTCAAGTGGCTATCTCGGTTGGCTTCGCAGTAGCGCATTCTGTCACTCCAATTTTCCAAGACCCTGTTGATGGTTTCGGGCTGTAGCTCACGGATTGCTTGGATGATATTGGCCTAAAGTACTTGAATCGTTTCTGGATTGTTGGCATAACATCGGTCCTTTACGATTCCCCACAAGAAAAGCCCAAAGGAGTCAAATCGCAGCTCCGAGGCGGCCAATAGACATTGCCAATACGGCTGATAACACGATTTGGGCACTGTTTGGGCTACACAGCACTCACTTTGGAAATAATTTTTCAATATTTCCAAACGTTGTTCAAGCGTAAAGCGACTCATTTCGTTCCGCGGAGGTATGATACTGACTTTCTGTCAAGATTTCGAGCGGGAAACAGCTGCCAGTGTCAAAATAACCTATGATTTAAAAACAAAACCACTAGATGGCCCACCATCTACTTTTGGGAAGCATTTTTCTAAATTGCGTATTTGGAAAATGTAGCTGAGATAGTCGCAAAAGTCATTGGAATTAGCTATAAAGGCAGTAAAAAGCTATAGAGGCCTTGATGGAAAAAATTGCAAAAAGGACACTAAAAAAGTCAATACAGGATCTCGTGGAAAACGAGTTAGTTGAGTTAACGGCTGTACAATTCTAGTAATAGAACACCAACTAATACGTAGTGTGACAAAGTTATTTAATATTTATTTTCTGCGTACAAAATGATGCAAAGTGTTCTTAAAAAGTAACCCCATTGTGCGTCAATGAATTGTTTATGTAGTTTTTGTTTTTCACACTTCCGACACAGAATCAACCATATGGACTTGGTTTGAAAAAGTTCATACACACACAGGTTTTCAGGAGTGGGTTGCATACAACTTTTAAACCGAACCTTTTGGAACCATATTTTGTACCAACAATTTTTGTTTTTGGAAGGTTTGAACCCGCAAATCCCCCCTGTGTGCGCCACATATATGAGGTACTAGCAGGGCCAGCGACTCACGACCAGCACGCAGGTTTGAAGTCAATGGGCCCAATAAATCAAGTTTCTCTTAACCCTTTGTTGACCCCTTCAGATTTTAATGAAAAAATTCGTAATTATTTCTTATTTGAAGTGCTTTTCCATATTTGAAGTTAATAGACTGATTAAATCATGTTCCCCATACAAACATTTAACCGATTGTTAACCCTGTCAGATTTCGATCTTCGAAAAAATAAAAAAACACGTGGGGTTTATTTATCATTTGGAGCACTCCATGAAGTTTAAAGTCGAAAACCCCATTAAATCATGTTTCTCCTTATAAACACTTCACCCTTGCTTTATCTCGTTAGATTTCGATTCGATGAATAATACGTGTCCAATTATTTTTAATTTGGAGTATTTTCACCAAGTTTGAAATCAAAAGGCCTATTAAATCACGTTTCTTCGTACAACACCTTAACCCATGTTTTCCCCTCTTAGACACTGAATTGCAAAAAATCCCGTCTTAACGGAGGTTCACCTTTTTAGCTGTTCCTAGATTATGAATCAGTCAGTAAATCAGTCAGTCAGTCAATCAGGACAAACTATTATACGTATATGAATAATCGCTGTTTGAAGTCCTGGAATATCCATCAAAAATATTTAATTAATATATTTTTGTTTGCTCTATAAGTGAGAATGTGCTGGCGAAATGGGAATGAAAACAAATGGGAAATGGGAATGAAAACAAAACAAAATAAAATAAAGCAAAGGTACTTTTCTATAAATGATTTCATTTCATTAAAAACAAAAAGTTTAATTTTTCATTTTCATATGGATACTTCGTTCTTGTTAAGTTTACTCTTGATTTTAACATTAACTTAATCAATTAAATGCTTGAAGTGAATAAAAAATACAAGTGCTTTTGTTTAATACAAACTTAGTTTTTGTTTCGTGTACATAAAATTTGTTAATTTTATCTGGTTTTAATGCCAAAACCCAATAAAGTAAGCAAAAACGTGCTCTCCCTAAAACAACACAAAATTAAAAACTCGATGTTTCGCACGATCACCACCATCTTTTTTAGCTAGATTGGACAGTGACCGACATGGTCGAAATGTTCCACAAGACCAGCAGGAATTTCTTCTCGAAATTGAGGTGGCTAAAGCAACTTTGGTTCTTCAACTGATACTTTTGCCAAAGTTTTCGTTTGCGGTCATTCAATTCAATGTCGATGTCCTAAAGGTGTGTTAAACGATGCCGAACTTAAACATACTCGGAGATACGGTCGCTGCGTGGACAATAAGTAAAGTAAGTCGTCGTCTTCTAGGTTGATTTCGCACCAATTCGCACCAGCTGGTCGTCATCATCGTCTCTACTTAAATCATCTTCTTCATCATCATTAGACTTCATCAACACCAGCAACTGCTCATCGCTTAAAGCAGATAACGTTTCTGGTCCCTATAAACCATTTCTGTTCATCTTAGAACCTATACACGTAAATGAGGTGTGTGTGTGTGCACGCACATAATTATGGCCCCTGGCATGGACGTTGGATGTACTTTAGCAATTCTGCACATATTTTTTAGTAGCTTATAAATGGGTTTTGACCTACCATTCGCTTCTTGAGGAGCTGGTCTTCAACATTTAATTTCGCTGAGCCTTCATATTTGCAGTTTTTGAATCGTAGAGCGACGTCTATAATGACAGTAATTTCTGCATGAAATTGTTGCTGCTTCACGTGCAAATTTATTTTTAATTTCCACTCACATTGTGGCTCTGAAGCGGATAATGACCATAAACATCGGGTAAGGACTATGAATTGGAAGAGTTTATTTTACACTTTAATGTTGAAGTCTCCTTTCGTTAATTGTACGCTTGTGTTTGCTCGAAAAATTCTATTTTTTTCTATTACGATAATTTGATTTGCTCCAGACGACGTGTCGTCTCAACACTCGTTCCTGTTGAGACTTTTCGTCATTGTCTTGAGAAGTAAGCCTTATCTACTGTAAAACATAAATGATATACATAACAAAATAATAATCAAGTCTCCTACCGGCGTAGCTCGATGTACCTTATGATCAAAAAAGAACGGGAATTAAAAAAAAACGCAACATTTCAATTTTTAATAAATTTCTTTATTTTCCCCTACAAAATACTCTCCTCCTGCGTCAACACATGTATGCCAACGTTTAATCCAATTTTCCAAACATTTTTTATAGGCCGCCAAAGGTATGGTCTTCAGCTCACGCAGCGAATTCTCTTTTATGGCCTCTATGGTCTCAAAACGCGTTCCCCGCAATGGCAATTCGAGTTTGGGAAATAGAAAAAAGTCACACAGGGCCATGCCTGGACTGTATGGTGCTTGGGTGATGACATTGGTCGAATTTTTGGCCAAAAATCATCTCTATGGCCACATCAACACGACGCTGTTTTTGAATGAAATTCAGCTTTTTTGGCACCAGCCGAGAAGCGACGCGTTTCATGCCCAAAATATCAGTTAAAATTTGTTCGGCTGATCCAAATGAGATGCTCAACAATACAGCAATCTCTCTAATCGATTTCCTTCGCCGATTCGATTTTTTCTTCGGTAACAGACGTTGATGGCCCTCTAGGGATCTCATCGTGCTCTAGGCTCTCTCGGCCGCCTTTTAACCTTTAATACCATTCGTATGCTCGTGTTTTCGACATACACGCTTCACCATACGCCTTTCGTAACATTTTCAACGAATCGGGAATTTCATTTTAAACACAAAATTTTAGGCACGCGCGTTGCTCTAATTTTTAATCCATTATAAAAATCGCCACACAACAATTTTTCGACTTCTTCGTATAGACGCCAATCGAATACTAATCTTACGATATGCGTCAAAATTTGACAGAACACCAATAAAAGTATTGCCAACGTTGAGAAAATAAAAATTTACTGATTGGATAAGCGCGGCAATTCAAAATTCCGTTCTTTTCGTTCTTTTTTGATCACAAGGTATATCTATAGAAAAACTATAGTAGCGTAAATTTTGCCATTGTACTCGTGTGAGCAAGAAAGCAGACAAAAAATCCTCTTCCGCTTCTTTGAGTATGAATTTGATACATTTGTATATGGCCAGAGATCAAGGTTTCAAATCAAAAAGATAATCATTGAAGATGTTTTACTCACACGCACTGGAAAGTACGAAAATAAGTATGAAAAGTTATTCAAGTCGAGGTAGAGTTAAAGTTAAACAAATATTTTTTAAACTAATTAATATAATTTAACTATAGTTACAAATGCACTCGAACAAATTTATATTTTTGTTAAATATTTAATAAATGTAATTGAAAACGAAAGTGAATAAGTTCAAAAATTTCTTTCGCTAAACTTTTTGCGTTGGCACGTTGCACTGTGATATTCGATACGTTGTGCCTGGCTGCGCTACCCACCGCAGTTATTTGCCTTGAATGTCTGCCTATGCTCACATCAATATGTGTGCGCACACGAGCGCTGCAGAAATCATGTGGAAAATGTCAAAACTTCACCATTCAACCACACACTAAGCCGAGCTGCGCTGCCAGGTGGCTGAAAGTCCACACATTCACCTGCATTGTCACATGCACAGGAACGCGCTCGCAGTCAGAAGCAAAAGCTGGCGTGCGCAATCGTTGCGATGGCCCGATGGCCATCTCATGGGTTAATCCCACGGCGTGGTTATTTTCACCAGGACTGACCCTCCCTTGCGCCCGCGCCGCGCAGTGTACAGCAGGCCGCATTGCAACAGCCACTTCTGTCGCTCAGCAGCCAGATGCAAACATTAGGCCGGTGAAAACTACTATGATGCAAGCGTTGCAAGGACAATTGCTGCATGGTTGTGCTCCGCTTGTACGCATGCACTAACACACATACGAGCATTTTACGCATGAGTTCATGGATGTGTAGAACGAGTATTTGCCGTTTTCTGAGGATTCCAAATCGGATGCGATAATCAGACGTGCGGAAAATGCTAAATAAACAGATTACTAAAACCTTTCATTTGTGGTCATCATTTGCAGAGCAAATCGTTTTAGACAAATTGATCCGTTGAAAGCTGAAGCTTTCACGAAAGACGGCAGATTACGGCTTGAATTAAACTTGAGTATATGTAGTTTACATTAACATTTCGAAATACAAATTAAACTTACACGAAGGGGTCAAGCTTAGTTGTTGTTTCAGCACCAAAATAATGACCGCCCACAATCAGACTGGTCAAGCTACTCGGGGCTGAATACTGAATACTACTCGGGGCGTGCATGAAGGCCCACATCACTGACTCATCATTGATGAGTTATCTGGGCACGGGGTTTGGTTTTAGCGCTCCTATTGAAACATGCCCAATCGACAATTGTTCAAAAAAAGCGCCTTGAACCAGAACATATGTCGGGTGTAAACTAGTAGTAGGCTTCTTTCATTCTTCAACGATAGCGTTGATCATAGCTATATTTAGATATAACAAAAATTAGAAAGAGCGACTGTCATCATCAAAAATATGGATGTTGCTATCACTTTTAAACATATCCGGGGGCTAATTTTATTTCCTAAACAATAATTAAAATATTATTATTCTTCTACTGTTTTTATTGGGAGAAAAATACCGTCAACAGGTATCAGAGCAGAGTCAGTTTTTGAACAAATTCACATTCAATTAAATTTTTTACATAAATGCATATTGCAGTGCCTCTTTACATAAGAGAGAAAAGCAAAGCAAAATAAATCAAACCGAAATTACATATTCAGTAATAAATCCATACCGAGTTTTAATGCTATGCGAAGTATGCAGTGACGCACACGGGTGGAAGGTGGTTCAACCCCTCAAACACAAAAATTGCTGGTGAAAATTATGGTCAAAAGTTGTACGCAAAACCCCCACCAAAATGAAATCCTGTGTACGCCACTGGAACTATGACTCCAAATATACTTATATACATATGTTATACTAAAATGGGAGTGTTTCATCTGACATAGCCCATAGCGTGGCCAATTTGTATTACTCTATTGGCCATGTCAGGTAGATTACTGCGTCACTAAAACACTTCAATATTCATAACGTTACACGATAGCAGCTAATATTTGTGAGAGATGACGTGAAAAATCTCACATAAATCATCTAACAAAAGTATACCACGGCCGATTTTTGTTGCTATAGTGGGAGTGAAGGTTGGGTGTAGTCTGTCTCATAAAGTCTTTGTTAATCTGCTTCACATAACTCATCGTCGTTCGGGATCTATTTCGGTTTATCTAAATCGGTCTGTGATTACATCGTTGCAATAATTTACGGAGATATATTTAAAGAGAAGTATGTATAGCAAGAAGATGAAGGCGCTTGCAGATTTCAACGGCCGACAGACAGCTTTCAACCACAGCACTCACACATTGCATGCAGCAGAAAACAAAAACGTGCCTCATCCAACGACAACACTTCCGGCACCCGTACGTATACCCATCTAGGATTTGCTTAAATCGCACAATTGTGCGCAGGAAATGGTCAGCGGATGCGACGGCTGCGAAAGTCAGAATGCGAGTGGCGGCAAAAACAGAGGGAACCGTTGCAGTGGTGCAGAAGCAAAAAAGTGTATTTGGCCACGGCCCGGTAAGGTGGTGCACACTCGTGGCCGATAGAGCCACAGCGCGCTTAGTGCACCGGACTACGCACTTGCTCTCTGCTGCGTGCAGCTGTATAATAAATTCATGATGTGGGGCCATTTATTCACTTCATACTTTCGGCGAGTGTTAGCGCCGCTCGCCGTTCGCCGTGATTTTGCCGAGCTCGGCTAGTTAGCCCGCTGACGTTGCGTCTTGTATCTCTTGCCATCTCGGCGAATTAATGCAGCCACGCTTGAAATTCTTAATTTCTTTTCTGATGGATATTAATTGCTGCAAATGCGCGAGCAGCCTGGAGTTACTACTAATTTTTCCTTGACTTTTTGGCATTCAAATTAAATCCACTTACCAGCGTCGTGATTTATGCGCGCGAAATTTGCATTAAGCGGAGCGCTTTAATGGTGGGACAGCGTTGTTCATTCAAGTTTAATCATTTCAGTCTTCAACAAGCGCAGCTCTTTTAAAACCATTTAACACTTTCGATACCAACGACAGAGTGGACAATCCTTCTAGTTTTCGGTTTTTTAACACAAAATATGAAATAAGCTAAGCATGCAAACAAGTCAATGTGTGTACAAAGAAAACGGTTTGGATTGAGAGCGAATCATTTGGATTCTAGAACTCGGAGTTCGAGCCCTGGCTGTAGTAAAACATAGAAAAAGCAACTTTTCGCGCGCAATAAACTTCTGCCATGGAAAAGTTACAGACACACCTTTCGGAACCAGCTTGATGCTGAATGTCCCTTCCACTCGTGTAGCGGGGCCTTAATTTCGCAAATAGGCTATAATGCCAATTGTATAAGTATATATATATATCGATATAAATATAGATATTGATATGTATATATTTTTAGTTATTTTAGATTATTCAAATATATGGCTTTGGGTGTTTTAAATCGTCGTCCAGCTAATGTAAAATCTCTCTGCGATAAGAGGGTCCAAGGTAACTAGTTCTTGTGTTTATAACATTACATTGTGTTCGTTAAATTTTTTCAAATTTAAACTACAAATTTAATTTATTTCAACAACGCTTCTGTCGTACAATTCTTTTGGTGCAACATACATAAATTATACGAAAACTTATTTGCTCAACCGCAGAACGATATGTTTAAATAAATTCAAATACCAACAAAATATTCATATGCCAGAAGTCAGTCGTTAACATTAGCTGGCATTAATTAAAAATTTAGAGTAACTTTCATAAATCTACCGGAATTTGCAGTCTGTGTATTGAATGAGTATCAATTCATTTAACCCTCAAATGCATAGGTCCGCCTCAGAAATTATCTCAATTATCTTCAGACATAATTTTTAGAAACTACAGATAAATCCAGACTTTTTGCAGCGACTATGAAAATAGCACGTTTCAATATAATTTTTTCTTTTTGTGGGAAAATCCAACAACTATATTTTGATATTTTAAACTTAAATTCTTAAATAAACTTTAAACTTAAATTTTTCAAAATTTAACCTTACCTGAAAATCTGTATTTAACAGAATTTTTCAAATTTTTGCATACGTGTATTTCAATAGTTTCCAATATAAGTATTCTGAAATAGGGTTTAAAAATTATCTTTGAATGATTTTGTAATCTAACTATACGCCAGTAGAATCTTAACTTGCAAAGAACCAAAAAATTCAACGAATTGATCTAGAAAAACTGGGCGCCAGATATATTCAATTTTTAAGCCTTCTTTAAAAATAAATTAAATGTGAAGAACAAAGCTTCAAAGAAACCTTGGAGCACATGTGTGCTATAGCTAGATTTATCCTTATCATATCGGATCATTACTTCACTAGCTTTTAACGCTAAGGAACTCCATCTGGTACCGCCAGCGACCCTACAGGTCTATGCGTGGCCAATTCGATAAACCAGCTTAACCTAAAAATACACATACATACATATATGTAGATTTCTTTCATATGCACAGCCCAATGTTTATTTTGTCGGACATTGGAAGAATAAAAAGGGATAATAGAAAATACTTATAATTATTAAGCGTTTTATTAATTCTTTTATTGCAGGAACATTTCTGCGTTATAACCTCAATATGTATTGAAAATATATTATTGTATGATTCGAGTAACAGTTGTGATGCAGCTATCCATGATATCTTGAGCCTGAATTCTACTCAATTAGATAAAATGTAAAAGTGTTGCTTGCTTGTCACCGGCAGCCAGCAACTAATATGAATGAAACTAGAACCAAATGTTGTCTAAATTAGATACTCGTCGCATAGACTAATTTATCGGAATATCCATCAAATATTATACATCGTATGTGTGCATAGAAATGGCATGTTGGATCCATCGCGTTAGAGGCTTAAAATTGTGAAAAAAGAATATTATAAAGGAATGTCTGCCAAAAGCGGCTGTCAAATCCTACTCTTCATTCTCACTGTCGCAGAACCATTTTCTCCACCGATGTCGTCTTAAAGTGCAAGAAAAGAGCTTGAGTTGTTTCCAGTAATCTGCCTGCAAAGTTGACCATTTTGACAATTCTAAAGCCGTGGGCCGAGGGGCAACTGAACTCAACTGCAGTAACAGTGCCGCTAGCGTTTGTCAAACAAGTACAAGTAATTCTCGGTTTTGATTTTATAGCGCAAGGTTTTCGTCGACATGATCTGCAACGCCGCACTCGTGCCGTTGTGATTGTGGAAAAAGCCGCAATAGCGCGCCGGCTTAAACTGCTGCAGGTCGCGCCGCATGAGCATGCGCTGGAAGACGTCGGTGGCGCAATTCTTCAGGACTTGGTGCTCCTTGTTCATGCACGGACGGCACATGTCCGTGTTGGTGGAGAAGTTGTGCCAGTAGTCGCCGATGGGCGTGCCGCCGCACTTGTAGCATTTGGCGGTATTGTTCGGCGTGCAGAACACAGCAACAGCAGGCCAGATGACGCGCTTGCTCCCAAAAGCATTGGACAGCTTGTACTTCGGGTACGGCTTGTGATAGGGATACGTTGGTGGACTAAGCGAAACCGTAGATGTAATGTTGCCAAAATACGAACGCGACGATGCCTTTCTCTTACCCGGGTGTTAAAAACGTACACTTCGGCGCTGGCGAACCCAAACTAAAAGGTTGGACCGTGCTTTTGGGTTGTTTGCGCACCTCTACATCATAAGCGCCAGGAGGAAGCCTCGAATCTGTTATTTCCGGTATGCGTGGAGTTTTACTCGCAAACATGGAAGAACGCATTTTCGCATGATGCTGAAGCAGAGTTGCATAATGGACGCTCTCGATATCGCAACATCAACTTACCTTGCAGAGGCGACGCCTGAAGACGTGCTCGAACGGCCCTGGGTAATCGCGCACTTCGCCTTGATTCCTCCGCATGAAGGACGTCATGTTTGGGCCGGTTCGGGGAAGCGTTTCACGGTGCAAGCCCGAGCCGAACGCCACCTTCGGGATTACGGGGGGATTAACCACATACTCGAATCCTGAGCGACAAACGCAGAGTGAAAATATGTTACAAATACACTTCGATGGGAAAAGATTATTCAGTGAAAGAGTGGGCGTTGGGGAGTGGGAAACCGTACTTCTTTCCTTTGCTCTGGCAATAATCAGCTGTGCCTCTCGTCGCTGCGCGCGTGTGCGTTCCCGATCAACTTTCGTTAACCTTTTTGAGAACATATTATCTGGCAAAACCTCAGAACTCGACTGAGCGCACGCCGTGAAATGCCTGGAAACACTGCCTGACCACGGACCCACGTAGACAGCACAAAAAAACATGGGTCGTTGGGAGGGAGTAGGCTGCATGCGAACCTTATAGACACGACACGCACGCTTTGGCTTTTCGCACGCACATCAATAACAACACTTAGCACTTTGATATAAAAATCAATATGGCCATTAACCATGAACGACAGGCGGACAAACTTTAAGCAGAAGTATGGGGCTGACAATTCATTACATTCGTGGAATGCACGAGGGTAGACAAATATTAGAACTTGGGACAATCACGAAATAGCATAGTAGAGACATAGAAATGCATTGCAATGGCTGGGCCTTTGCAAATTTTTCTCCAAGAGCAACTACACTGATAGCATATTGCCATATTAGTACCTACATATGTATGAAGTTCAAATTATTCCAAATAATAAATATGTATGTATGTATATAAAATGGGCCGATTTCACATCAAAGCCGATGGCAAAACAACAACAAATCAGATGAACCACACAAAAGACAAATGTGGAGCTCTATTCAAGTGCCCCGTCAACCCGGCAGCAATGGACAAACTTTACTACAATTATGTATTAACATTTCTGTGGTCAAAACCGATAAACGCTTAAATCGACTTAAGACATCATCGAATTAAGGGTGCTAGCATGTTCCTTTAAAGCATGCTGTAGTACTTATGAACTTAAGCGATTACCGCTTTTGACCACAGATTTATCACTGACTCACCCTCCATATTGCAAATATACTAAAAATAAGAAGTTTGAAAAGTAATTTAAAATGAGTATATATATATTTCCAAATAACAAACTGTGACTTGTGTCAAAGTATACAAAACCAAATGATTGAAGGCTCGAATGTTTAATAGTAAATAAATTAAGTACGATAAGGTGAAAGTTAACGCACTTCTCAAAGATGTGAGTCGCCGAAATCATACACCAGATTAAGAAGGCAGGTCTATTAACCTTGGAATACCAATGTTAGTCGATTCGACTAACATCGCCCATTCTATGATACAGTTACATAGCATGACTAGTATTTCGGGATTAAATAGCCTTTAACCCTTTAAATAGCCTTTAGACATTATAAACTAAAAATATTCAATCAATTGCAAATCACTGCTTTTTAATTTTATTGATTACGTTAATAGTGAAATCCATATACATATATATAAATATATTTAATTTTTTATGTATTTAATTAAAGCTGCCACTCGTACCATTTTATTTTAACATTTTATGTGTGAAGCATTTCTTTTGCGCAAATATCTTGTGATCTTTACTAGTGCAACAAACAATTGTGTAGCTGTAAGCGTGCACTTTAAGAAGTTAAATAGAATTTTTCTAAAAATAAGCTTTTTCGTTCTCTCCATTCCAAGCAAGCTTCTAGCTCCATCACCTTTTACTGCCCCTAACACGCTTCCCATTGACTTTAAAATGCTTCTCTCGAGCACACATTGCTTCTACGCCTCGCAACTACTTACAATAACTTGTTGGCACAGAAAAATTTGAGAACTACAGGGTCGAAATAATAATAATGTTCGTGCATGCAACATACATATATGAGATACATATATGGTAAAAAGGTCAAAATGATCTAGTACAGTACATTTAAAAATTAAATGAAACAATTTTTCGCGAAACTTATGTATGCATAAGTTTTTCTTCTAATGTGACTATGTTATAAAAATGGCAGCTCAACTTTTTTTGAAAGAAACCACTTCTCGTGTTGCAAACACAATTTCATGGCAAAATTGTTGTTGCCAGACATGTACAGCTTTAGACAACTGTTCCACAGGAGATGCTAAAAAGAAATAAAAGCCTAAAGAGAAATAAAAGTTCATATTAAGTTTCGATCAAATTTAAGCAAAATAAAATGTGCAGACATGTTGATGGCGCTGTTAAAACAAAAAGAACAGCCACTGTGATATAATACGACATTGATGATACATCACAAAGACGGTTCCCTTCACTTGTTAACAGCACTAAGGTTAATGCTAGCGAAAAGTCCAGCTTGCGGCCGAAAACTGAGGAAAGCCACCAACGCACTTGAAATGCCGATTTCAGTAAAAAGAACAGCCACTGTGATATAAAGATGCTCTGAACAAATACATCACAGCAACTTTTCCCCTTACTTAATTGACAGACCCGAACACACTCACTGCTGTTGTACTGAGCGGACGCAACGACGATTAGCGCAATATAAAGGAAAATCACTGTGATATATTCCTAATCAACACATATCACAACGATCGTTCCTTTAATCGAATTAATCTCTACGAAAGCGGCCATTCGCGCAGCTGCTGCGCGGACACGGTTGTTGGCTCGGTTGACGATTTCGACACAACGAGCTTCAATGGTTGTCTAGCTTTATGAGAAAACAGATCACTTAAGGCTAGACCACCAAAGAAGTTAATTGTTGCACTGGCACTGCTCGCAAGCGGGTCCGTCCTCGCACATATCCTGTCGGCTCGCGCGTTGTGTTCATTTTAAAATTATAGCACGAGTGTTCGGTCTAGTCACTTTGTTGACGAATTCCTACAAGCGACTAAGCCGACAATCGCTGTTTAATTTTAAAATTTCCATTGCGCGAACAAATAGTCGCATCCACTCTGAGCGCATTTCGTCGCTTCTCTGCCAGATCTCGAGACACACTTTGCCCAGTGGTGACGTCACTTAGATACAGCAAACTGAGCAAAATGAGCCTCAACAGCCGACAGCACGCCAATCATCACTCCTGCCTCGCAACTCCAATTTCAGCTCCACGGTGACACATTATTCCGTTCGCTACTTGAGACATTATAAGACAAACTTCACCCAGTGATGGTTAAAACTGGTTGTTGGGCACAATTTTCCTCGCCAGACGATCGCCGTTTAGCGAGGAGGAACATCAATACTGGACAAAGTTTGCCGTATAATTCAAAAAACCGCCTGACTGCTCTTCAAAGCCATTTGCACTGACCACCAAACACTAAACACCAACGATAGTGCATCGCCAGCGGCCGCTATCATGCGCACAGCATGACAGCCGGATCCCCCGCACTTTCTGCTTGAACTATCACCGTGCGCGTCTTCAGCTCAACTATTTATACTTGACATGGCGCGCAAGTGCACTGTACCTAAGTGCAATTAGTCAGTTACAATACTTTCGGTGCCCTACCTGCGCCGCGCACTTTAAAACGTCCTTGAACTCTAACTGTTGACAGGATTTTCCGCGCCTCGCTTCCAAATCCTTCCGCGTAAATACATTAAATGCGCGCTATGTTTGTAGTAAACCGTACAAACGTGCGGCACTCTGTACAGTAATCGTCGAATAACAAAATGTTTTTGCATTTTTCAGTACTGTGTCACTATTTCTTTTTTACACTTGCAGTACAGGAAAATATTTCGCATCCTAATTACATGCTTTGCCTTTACTGCGACTTAAAACTTCTACCTATACCAGTTCAAAAATTAGACTTTAATTAACAAATTTGTATTTTGATTATAGACAAGACTGCCAAAAAGCTATAAACAAATTAAATTTAGTGGATTCTTTTTCATTGCAAATCTTCAGCAAATTTATTGCTTATCCATAAAATAAACAATCCAACTTCCACTGACAAATCCCTTACAAGTAATCATAATTGAAAATTCCTAAGCGCCTAACGAATTAAATCAAACTCACTAATTTCTGGTATTTCCTTCGCATTGCTCTGACTTTTATAACACATACCTAAAAAAAGAAAATATAACAGACGAAAAATTACAGATTGTAAGGTACAGTTGTTTGGTTTTCAAATCGTTCGATACTAATTTGCCAATATAATACAATTGAAATCACTCGAAGATGGTAAAACTGCCTTGAAGGCTCCACTTACACGTAGTATGTCGTTGCAGTGCCCTCAGGTGCGAAATGGATAAATGGCAATCATATGGAAAACCATATGGCCAAGTCTTTTTAACAAAATATACTTCAAGTTCCAATGATAAATACGCTTAATGCTTCTATTTATTGTATATTTGCATTTATGCTAGACTCCACAGTAATGTTCGCATTCCACACCTCAGCAAATGAACGCAACGAAAACATGCTAACAGTAATTTGAAACAGTTCTGCAAAGTTCATTGCCCTCTTACGGGATGTCGCCACATATACATGACAACTGTAAAATGTAGTTGTGTAGCAGCACTGCACTAACTTTTACAGTTAGCTGATTATACTGTTGACGAAATATATAAATACCACTAAGCGCAAACGTTTGATTGATTTGTTTTTCCATTACACCGTTTTATATGGGTTTAAGATTATTTAATTAGAATAAAATAAATTTAGAGAAGCGCGAGTGATGTTTAAATTTTCCAGAATCCTATGCCCAATTGCACTCAGAATCTGTGTTTGTGTAGTGATTTACCGCACCAAACCTTGACAGTTTATGACAGATCGTCAATAAAATAGGCACTTAGCTACCCGAAGCCCTTGGTCGGCCAGCATATTAATTTTTATGGTCGCGTTTCGGAGTAAGGCTGAACGCGAAAATCTGCTAGTCAAATCTAAGCGATAGCTTGAAACTTGTCTTACCGATTCCTTCTTTTATGGCTTTCACTTTAGTTCCAGGCGTCCTTGTTTTGTCTAGTTTCGGCGCTCGGTTTCTCAGTATTTTTACCTGCAGCCGCACGTTGAGATTCTACGAAAAGGAGCAACAATGGTTTCGGTTCCGCGAACATTTTGGTGTTTAGTGAAACCTCTAAGCTTCGCTGAAATTTTGTCTAAATCACTTTAGCCCATAAAGTTTGGCTTCGCACAATAACGGGTATCGAAAAAAAAAACAGCCCTAGTCCGATTAAGCGCTGCAAATGGAGTCTGGATTAGCCGCTTACTTGAGAGCATTAAGCCAACTGATTCCCTTAAAACTATGCACTTCAATAACTAGCATGTCAACGCCGCCAAAATCACCTAATTTACAAAACTACTGCGTGAATGCGCCAAAAAGTGCTTTAGTACGTCTACTATTTAGTACTATTGCCGGCACTGTTTAGTAGCAAATGATAAAGTCCAGTAGTGTCTACCGAACGAAATCATATGTATTTTACAAATATATATTACGCGTATATATTGTATGTACTATATATTACGATATACCCATGCACTAGTGTTACCAGATTTGTCTGCAACAACGCCGTCTGTAAATTAACTAAGACTAATGCGTTTTAAAGGGATCACAACAATTTCATTTACAAAAATGTTTATTTCTTGAAGTGTTGAATAACAGGATTCAAAACTGCGAAACATGTTTCAGTCGCAGCAGAATGATTTGGTGAGTTGGTACCAACACAAAGTGTGTATTTTACCGCTCGTTCGTCTGCAATTTCGATCTCAAATGTGGTCGCGAGTTTAAACACTCAGCTGAAAAATTGGATCATTAATCAGAAGTGGGTAGAGAAAACCAATTTTTTTTGGTAGCAGTAATGACAAACATCTGAAAGCAATATTATAAAAGTTCAAGGTCGGCATTCAATTGTGGTTCCATTCTGTGGGAGCAGTCGCGTGATTTAAAAAAGTATGATATCAAAAGGCTCATGCCATGCCATGCCAAAGGCTCATGCCATTCGGCATAGCTGCTCAAGTTTTGCAGTCATTCTATATTCCTCATTGAACTATCAAATGATTTATCAGTCTAAATAAATTAAATTCAAAATTCTAATATGTACCTGTACGGTGAGTCAAAGCACGAGGCTTCAGGCAAATGCCTAGGGCAGCAAAATTTGCGAGCGAATCGATCATTTTTTTACGTGAAGAAAAAATATGTGAAATGGGCGCCAAATTTCAGAAAAATTTGTTCTTTAAGTTGCATTCATATAAATATTCCCACATGTTATAATTTTGAATATCGATCGATTTGTACGAAGAAAATTGAATTTAAACAGATCACACGTGGTTGATAATTTCCGTAAGTATTTTAAAACAAAAATTTAGGGGCGGCACTCTGACAATTTGCCTCACGCGGCATATAAAGCTTTATCCGCCACCGTACCTGTATAAAGTTTCACACACACAATAAATATAACATAATACCACTTATGAGATCTCATACTTACTTTCTATATTACTTTGGCAAAATAAACACAATGCGTATGTACCATATTCTTTATTTTTTTGCTGAACCCAAGAGTTCAGCTTTGTTTATTTGTATATCTTCCGTACTTTGTGTTTCCCCTTTATTAAAAATCATAAATAAAGAATACATACATATAGTGTCAAATTTATGATTGATGCGTAAATTCGTACGCAATAGACACGATTTATATAAAGAAATATATAGAAGTAATGAAAGCCTACGCTTATAAAGTAGGCAATGGGAGGGACATTCTAAACGATTCCAACTGAAAGTATGCATTTTTGTTTATAAAAAAGAAAACAGGCAAACACATTCACTCTAAATGATTGGAAAACGCAAAGTCATCAATGAAAAGCGCCACACATGTTTATTGAACTCTCAACACTAGTTGTGCTGTTTGGCCGCGCCTAACCATTGCGGTTCAATTTTATGTTTGTATTCCTCCACTTACTTTGCTTATATTTACAATAACGTGCGATAATTATGTATATGTAGAATACCTGAACGTCATTGTCTAAGCATAAGCCCAAGCATAGCCATGGGCACTACAAATGCTACCTCATATTTATTATCTGCAACTTAATTTTCTGTGTAAAACCGAAAAGGCACTCTACAAAGTGAATAACTAAGAAAATAAAAGGTTATTAAATACGCACTCTTGGCATTTTCAAGTAAAATATCATGCGAGATGTGCTTTGTTAAAATTAAAATGATATAAACTTTACGTAAACTAACTTAATTTAAACACGTCCGAACGTCCCCCTTTCACGGTCAAAAAGGCCAGTGGGAATTGAATTAGCATATTCGTTACTCAATGCAGCTGTGCTCTTCGTATATCTGAATGGAAAAAAGACTCAAATAAATGCAGAAGCATTTCTCAGCGGTTCTTGATTGTAAATCTGATCCACGAACTGCACGTTCGGGTGAAAACTGTCATAAATAGAAGTCGGTAAATTTTCTTTGGAGCCCGAAATAAGCGAACAAAAACTCCATTCGTGTAATTCAACTACGTACTTCGACTGATCATACGTACTGACTTAACGTGCAGCCGTAATCTTTGAACCAATACATATCGTTAGTCAATGACATGTTGATGATTAGTGCACATTTAGTTAGAAGAAAAACTGGTTGGCGATTGACGAAAACAAATCTTGGTTGATTGCTTTTCCCTGTGGCAAAAACAAAAACCCGTGTATTCGAATTTTTGCAAACAAGCTCAGCGTACGCACTTAACCGCTACATAAGTATGATTGCCGCACCGCATGTCACCACTCGAGCTAGTTCAATAAAAAGATGTTCATTTTCGTTAAGGTAGGACACACGTTGCTAATCATTGAATAAAAATATTTGTCGCACTAAAAGAATGCTAATTGCATCGTTAGTTCTTTACTGTTTATTGTTGTACTTCTTAAACTATGATGAGTAGACGTTGTTAAGAAATGTTTTCTAAATTTCTTCTTTTCTTTACCTTCTCCTCAGTGTTCAGTTTCAGCTTTCTCTTTTCACTGCGCGTTTTCTCAAAAACTGTAGCTTTCGTTTAGAAAGTGAGGAAAATAGTAGGGGAGTGAAAAAATAGCAGACCGTAACCAATTCAATGCAGTTGCTTTAGCTACTAAAGCTGTAACAACGCGACTTGTTGTGATAGTTGTTGTCGTTGACATTTCGCCTACCAACGCAGCTAGAAAAAAAAAGAGTTGATAACAATTACTTCAATTGTTATATTGGACTTAGTATAAATGTGTTCATAGCAGATTTGGCGTTGCATAATCCAAGGCATGGTCTGACTCTGTCCTGGCGCGAGGCTAGTAAAAACTCCGTCGAAGGAAGTCATTCACAAGTAACTCATCAGTTTTATATGATCAGGAGGCGATACGGCAGCACTTTTCAAGTGCCCAATATCTGAAAAAGAGGTTACAGAGATATTTCAGGTCAGAAAATTGGATCAGAAACCGCCAATATAGTATGTCATCCTTACATTATTAGATATATCAATGCTTGCAAGTTATTCCAAATCTCTCATCATCAAGAAATCCTTACGCGCTACAAGTTCCTATTTAATTTTAACTTTACGCTGTGAAGGGAAGACACAAAAACAAAACATACAGTTAATTAGAAAAAGACATTGGAGTATTTTTAGAGAATATTGGTTATGTTCACTCCTTCATAGCACGCATTATGTGACACTTAACCCAAATACCTACCCGGTACGCAAACGCAAACACTTTGGAAATCAAAGCATTTTAAACCGTTGCGAAACAATTTGCACTTTTGACAAGACCTAGTAAAATGACAACAACAACAGCAAAATGTTAAAGATGTAGCAACAAACTCATCCACCTCCGAACGAACATGGCGCAATCCTCTAAATTTCGGAGAGGAATCTGCCACCGGAAATAACTAAGCGCAACATTTACATAACATACCAACTATGGATCTGCCCTCATTCTTCCCCAAAATAAGCCGCGCAGCATTGTGAAATGCAATGTACCAAATTGCTTATACCAAATTCGAGCCGCTTCCGACCACTTTTTTATGCTTCCTGGTACTAGGAGTATTTCCGATATAGGAAATTTGATTTGCAAAGTGCGAAGTTTAAGAAAATACCACCGTTTACACCTTACTTGATAATTTTTGCTGACTTGTTAATCCAGTTCACAGACGATAAGTCTACATAGCAAGAAGATATGTATTTCGCCAATTAATCACTGGCCAATCGAATACGTTTCAAATTTTCGACGAGGCCAAAATGTTGACAAACACATATACACATATTTGCCCCATCCACATCCAATCCTATTCTACTTTATCTCGTGAAAAAGCTCGGAAAAAGTATTCCTTGTTTAGCTTAAAACCAATAATCATTCTCTTCTTATTTGGAAAAATGTCAAAATATTGATTGAAAGCAGTGTGCAGTTTTCTTCCTATAAAAAAGCAACAAATTGAAATACAAATATAAAAAATTCATAACAACGCTTCTTCAAAAGTTTCTGGTAAAGTTTGTAGTTTAATATTAAATATTTTTACAGCATCATTGTTTTTAAAAACTTTCCGAATTTCGATGGAATCGGGAACCAGAGAATCATCAAACATTTTACGACTTTCGCAACCCGTGTAATTCTGGCAATGTTCTGCTGAAAACTGAACATTGTCTCCGGCGGCTCTCATATAGTGGTTCTCAAACCCTCCCTGGCTTTCAACGCTATTTATTCGGCAAGATCAGAGAAATTGTTGAGGCTATTTTTATGTTGACCTCATAAGGAAAAAACTACACCACTGGTTTCAATAAATATTTTGATATAATATTTCATACAGCGAGGGCAAATAATTGCCTTTATAGATTTTAAACGAATTTCAAAATCGATCCAATCCAATCCAATCAAGATTTCACCAGACTTGAATTGGCCAGTTCAACAAAAGCAGTACCAAATGACAAGAACTTGACCAGAAACCTATAACTTAAACAGTCGTTTGTTTGAGCTTGTTATTTCTATGTTATTTATATTTCTGAAGAAACATCTACATCTAGATCTAACATCTGATCCTTTGATCAAAAACAAAATACTATCCAAACCATTCAACAAAATATAATACTCGCTACAGATTAATGGAAGAAATATTGCATTATAAACGCCCTATAAACGTTTAAAATCTTGTTCAACCACTGAATATTGCCAAAATTTTTGCATTAACCATACAACTTTAATTTTACTAACTGTTCTAACATCTGAACAACGAGGTGATTTAAGAAGCACTCACATCTTACCAGACTATCGGAGGCAATTTTCTATATCATTTCGCACACCCGACTCGTTCAAGTAACTGGTACACATTATATTTTAACGAAAATGTTTAATTTTAAATATATTTTAATATTTTCCTTTGCGGAGATGACACGATTTTGGTAAACTACTGTACAAGAAAATGCAATTATTTAAATTCGGTTATTGTACGGAATGAGTTTGAACTTAACGATTCATAGGTCATAGGATTTCGAAATTATTGCATGAATTGGAAGTATTTAACTGTGTGCTGAGTATTCGTTAGGGAAAAGCAAAAGTGTTGGCAATTTCTTAGTTATTTTTTCTTTACCAAAAGAATTATATTTACGAACAATCGCAATTTAGAGATTGACATTATCCATATGGGCGAAACTAAGTGGGTCAAATCCTTCATAAGTAATAAGAAATTATTATTTTTTGTTTGATTTTTTCTTTCTTTTTTTGTACTTTCCTGTCTTTTGCTTTATCTTTATTTTGGTATATATATAAATTGTCTTTATAAAATGTTTTTTTTTTCTTTTTGTATATTTTTCTTTTATTTTTATTTTTGACTTTTTTAATATTTATTTTTATTAATGTTTTCTTTTGTTTCTTCACTGAGAAATATTTATATTCTATATATGTATATTGGTCTATAATATTATATAGTAATTAAATAAAAATTATACAAGTAGGGAGAGGAGAGGCAAGAGAGACATGGTCCTTCGTCCATTCAAAGGCTAAACTAAAATGTACGAATAAAATTGCATTTCTATTAAAAACTTACAATTAATGGTTGTGGTTGCGGCTGCTGCTGCAGTTGCCATTGTTGTCGCTGTGGTTGCCATTAGCATGTGGTTGTCGGTGTCTCTGTCGTCTATAGACGGCGCGTTGTTAACTTGGCTGAGACTGTTACTATTGCTGTTAATGTTGATGCCGCTGTTGGTGAGGGCGTTGGAGACGGCACCGGTTGTGCTATTGTTCGAATTGTGGCTATTTAGGTGATTCGAGTTCGCATTGCCGTTGTTGCTCCCCAGTACAGGCGTTGTCATGGTCGTCATCGGCTTTGAGTGCCCACGACTTGTTGTCGCAGTGGGCAGCGGGCGGCGGTTGTTTCTGCTGTACAAAGACGATGACACGGACAAACTTTGCTTGAACGTCATAGGCGTGTGAAAGGATGCAGCGGAGGAGCGTTGGCTAAAGATGCTATTTGAATTGGCAGCGGCAGCAGCATTGTTATTTTTGCGAAATTTCTGTAGCGGCATGGGTGAAATTGTAGAATGCAATGAATGGTGTGGCATGTAAACCGTTGGCGGCACTGTTGACGTTAGCGATGGTCACGAGCACGCGACTTCTGCTGTGGCCGCCGAACTGCCATTGCCGCTGACATTGCTAGTACCAGTGCCGTTGTTGTTGACTCCCCCTTCCTTTGGCGAAGAACTGCCCGCTCCTCCGTCATCGGCACTTCTCGATGTAGAGAACGACGGTGCTATTTGTTGAGTTGTTGTGGGCGTGGTTGGGATCGTGGCACCAGCATCACTGGATGCATTGGAATTGTCCTCATTTTGCTAGAATATTGAATGTTAAACGATTAAAAACGCCAAATAAGGAAAATAAAGTGACGCCAGATTTCGCCTCAGCGACATGGTAAGCAGGACCCTTTCTTTTCTTTACAAAGTATTAGCCGGAAGAAGTTTGCAAAAAGTTGTTGAAAACGCACCGAAATGTTTCATTTAGATCGCTTACGGCTGAAGGTCTAGTAAGAGATATAATGGCTAGTTAAATACCCACCGATTCGCTGAGGCGGGGGCGCTTTGTACTGCCACTGCCGCCCTCCTTTTGTGTTTGAGCCAATTCCGTGGACAGACGTTGGCGATTAGCTAAAATTGAATTATTAAAATTATTATGATTCTCCATTGATTTGCGTTCCCGCTTCAGAAAGTCCGCGTCCAAATACTGCGATAGAAGTTTGCGTTTCACGTGACGCGCTTCGATGACCATGCCTTCCTTAAGCATCTTAATATTGACCTAAAGGGAGAACAAATGAAAGCAAACGTGTTTTAAGTCAGCCAATAGTTATATCTTTTGTATTTCATACCCCGTGCTGAATGACGTGTTCCCTGAAATTCTGTATACTTTCGGTCAAGTCGATATTTAAGTTTTCTGTGCGCTCAAACTCCAAACCGATGAACCACATCGAACAGAATGGAGCGGTGGATACCGGCGGCTGTGTAGACGCCTGCAATTTATCATCCTCGTTGCCGCTACTGTTATGCGAAGCATTTGTACCCTTCTTAAACTCGAAGCATTGAGGATTGACGTGTGCCAATGAAATATGCTGGTTTCGCTCCAAATTGCCAATTAGCAAGCGAATCTTCGATTCGACCAGACCACACCACTCCAGCTGGTCCTCGGCAGTTTGTGAGTTCACCAAAAGCACAATGAAATGTCGATACCTAGGAGAAACAATAAATACAGTTAAATCTAGTTTTTTAACCGAACACCAAACTTATTTACTTGTAAAAAAAACTTGGTGCTTCAAAAAGTCTGTCCCATGTAGCGCGACCCAACATGATTTCATCTGTTGTTACCATTCCACGATGGAATTCGTTAAGGATCACCTTTTTCGTTGACTCTGAGACATTGAACGTAGAGTTCTGCTGCGGATATGCTGGCGTTATTATGGGCATCAAGTGATATCGATCTGAGGCGTTCACTCGTGGATCCCATACCTGCAATTGAGTTTATAAATATAGCTTTTTAATATACAAATTACGATACTTTTTTATTATCAACTACTTACAGGAAATCGTAGATTTACGTTATCTGGATGCTTAAGTAAAACGGGATGTGGCCACTTCCAACGCGAGAATACCAAAAAGAATTTGTGCACGAGCGTAGACGCTGTTGCATTCGGATACAACTGGCAAGTGCGCGCCACCAGCATAGCCCACGTCACGCCGCCAAAATATCCCAATGAATTGGAATAAATGCCATGTTCTGCAAGAAAAAACATAAACTATTAGCAGCCCACTCATTACTTGTGAATGCTTACTTTTAGCCCACAACTTAATAGAGCGTAGCGCCAGGCGAAAGTTTTCGATATTCGGCACCAATGCCAAAATCTCATCGGTAACACGGCACCCGTTCAAGCTGCGTACCGATCGTGGGTCCAGATTTTTCAGCAGATTATCATCGCGCAGGTCGAAATCGTCGGGGATCTCCTTAAGCGACAGCCTTGCAAACAGCAAATCGATTTCAATTCCGTCAAAATTCATCTTGATAACCGGCACAAACGCCTCCTCTACGGACCGGCACTCGGTCACCTCAGACTGCTTCTTCAGCAGCTCAAAGAACGAACTGAAGTAGTCGGAGCGGTCGATGTTGCGCGGCGCCACACACAACGCATCAATATCAGCACCTTTGTGGTGGACACCGAGTCTGTACGAACCAAATGTGTAGATTTTACCGCCCAATTTCTCGGCAGCCGACTCGGGCATGTTCTTTGCTATCGAAACATCCTTTACCCACTGCTTCACCAAAGTGTTTAACTTGGCCAGAATCTCCATGCGATGGTTGAGCTCATCGAGCGACTCGAACACTTTGTACGGCTCGAGCGCCTTACGCAGTTCCTCTGTCTTCTGCAAGTCCTCAGGACGGGGCTCAGCCAGGCTGATGGCCGACGTCATACCCAACTGCTTCACCGGTTGTTGTGGCGAATTGGACGCGTTGCGAGAGTTGCTGCCATTGCCATTATTACTGGAGTTGTACGCACCATAGTTGGGCGACGTGGTAGTGTTTGCTAAGTGCGTCATGCCGTTTTGCGTTTTGTCTGAATTCCACATTCTGCGCCTTATATATCTGAAATGAAAACATTTTACAAAATATGAAAAACTTGATTGATTCTTTGTGTAAAATAACGCACTTTTGCATCTTCATTTTTGAATATGGACTAGCTTCGAACAGACTAACGTATACGAATATTAAAGGAATATTCAAAGTTTAAAGTTTATACTTGACAAAAATCTAATAATTTAAAAGTGAACCACGTTTTGCTCCTGGCCGCTATGAATAGTTAATAAGCACTAATCGATTTACCACACGCTTTATATATGCTTACGATTGATGCACTACCAAACAAAGAAGCGCGCCAAGTCAACTAATGACAGCAATAACGAGCGCTAAGGATAAATTTTTTATATATCAGGTTACCAGAATATATTGACTTAGAAAACACAAATTGCAATCGCGCGCCTCTTCGCACTTACCTGCTGCTATTTTGTTTTTATTGCTACCGCCGCGTGACCCTAGTTCCAGCCCTGCAGACTTTCAATGACTTCTGGGAATTGCGCGGTTTACCCTTAATATATGGACTGTCGCCACTGTGACTGTCTGAACTTTACGTCCCTATTTTTGAAGTTTCGTGTTGTGCGGCCTACCTAGGCCTGTCCACAGTGCGTTGCTGCAATGTCGAAAAGAAAATTAGTGGTAAAACCCGTTAAACGTGCACCGCTGCCGTCAAACGCAAAGCACCCACGGACGGGCAAATGTTGTCCGTGAAAAAATTATTCTGATCTTCGGGACATAAGAAGCGGCCCTGATGACAGACGAATACAACGAATACAAAAGCGCTACCGCGCTCATAATTACTCTCCTTTTCCGTTAACCACTTACGCATTCAACTGTTGAAATTATCAATACTGAGCCGAATTTCTGCAAGTCTTTACAGCTTAAGTACGCAACTTTACTCAACGTATATATTTGCCCATTCACAAAGGAAACTCAAAATCAACCAAGCAAGGAATACAATTAGTCACTAACAACAACCACATTAATTTCGACTTTAAAACCCAGAAGCAAAGCAAACGTCTGCAATGACGAAAAGTTTCACAGTTAAGAATACACGCGAAAACAATTCAGCTGTCTATGCGTACGTGTGTGCTTCCTATACAACTGCCCCCCCCCCCCATATTCCCTGCCCCACATATTTACCCTAATTCAGTTTCCAATATATTTAATTGGACGAGAGCTCACCGAATTGGAGAAAATAGTTAATGGAAGCCAGACCGTTTTCAATACAAATGCTGAGCTTCCTCGATACCATTCTCGCCAACGAACGTCAGGACGCCAGACATCCGGCTCGAAATCATCTTAACTTTAAATGACTATATTCATACGATGGCACACGTTGTGTTGCTCAAAATGTTCGATACCTGACAAGACGCATACGAATTATGCTAGGCGACAGTCAAAGATATAGGTCGCAGCAAACAAATGGCCTAAGAATGCCCACATGGTTGGTTCCCGCTCATAAAATAGCAGGTACTCATGTATATCTATCCTACCGGATTTTTTACCCTGAAAAGAGAAGTTGTGCGTAAATCCCAGAAACAGAAAACATTGTTCAAAAATCCAAAACATTGTTAATCGCATCGGCCACGGAACTCTTTGAACGCTTTCACCATTCATACAGTAAAAATAATATCATATGGTCCGGATGCGAAGCAACTGCATTGATTCGTTTGAGTGCAAGTGAGCGTTGTCGTGTTGCTAAAGTCCAAGTTTAATTTTTGCTATCTCAGCAACATTCGTAGAAAACTGTTGTTAATGCTCATAAATAAGCATCCAAAATAATTCCATAATTTGTTATTCTAAGACCATATTTACAGCCATACGTATTAAGTCCCGCGGGAACACCATTGACGCCTGAGACAACGCTACGCAACTCTTTCAATAATTCATTGTCTGCGAATCAATTATGGTAGTTTTAAAGCTTGCTTAACAATTGTTAGTACCCACATTTATGCCAACATAACTGACTGCTACATGTGTGTGGCTTTCCCAAATATCTACAAACACCAACAGTTTGGCAACGCAAACCATGATCTTGTTAAAAATGAATGGCACTGCTCTTCGACGCAGTTAGCAGCACTGGCGGGGCTTGCGGGGGAAAAAACGCGATCTACGAAATCGACGCGACAAAACGCCAGAAAGTTATGGAACCAATGTACGCCGGAGAATCAACCAACCGCGCTTCATCGGGGAAACAAAAAAAGCGGCCGCGCGGACAAACTTGAGCACAAGAAGTTCTTGACCAAGAATAAGCACACAATGCAGGGCGTACATTACGATATCGAAGAGGAACCTTCATCCAACCTCAACTTTTAAAATTCAACCCGTAGGGAATACCTGCCGCTGACTAAGAGCGGAGCAATTTGCCAGAATCCATCGAAATTATGTCCTCTGGCAGCATCGGTAATCTTTGGTTAGCTATTTCTCTTTCGGCTCTCGTTTCATTTCATTTTTTCTGTTTTTATTAACACTAAATATTCGCTGCGTACAAACTTTTAACTTTTTTTAATAACACAGAAAACAAATCAATGGAGTCTGTATATGCCGTAAAATAATTTTTGAGTTGCGTCTTCGACACAATTATGAAAATAATTTCATCGATTTTTCTGCAAAATTTTCCACAAAACGCACTCGTTGCCAACGCTCAATCGCATGAAAAGTAGAAATACTGGTGCTGCCAGATTATTTTCAATTAAGCCAATATTTTCTGCATTTTAATGCCTGCCGAATGATGTTGATCCTTCACACACGTGGAAAGGCCAATACCAATGCCAGGCTTTTGCTTCTGTTTGGAGCAAACAATGCAAACTAATTCAAACTAAATGTGGACAGTTCATTTGCAAAGTACCGCAAAAAAACACGACAGTCCACACATTTAGCATCTGGCAGCATTAAAAATGCAATCGGATTTCTATAGATACAAACTTCGTTCAGTTTTCAGAGATGCTCGAATTGTATTAAAGTGTGTATTTGTGTAAAATATAACCTTATATGGATTAGGAATATCGAATATAATATTAAAAATTATATATGAGAATTATTTCAGTTTTCTAACCTTAAGGCATACCACGGAAATATATTAAAATAAAAATAAATTTATTATTTACTTTTAGGCTATAATTAACAACATAATTTCAACATAATTCAGACCCAATTTACATGATGACATTTCATGTTTCATGATCATGTGATTGTTTTTCAAGTTGCGACGTAAATCTTCGTTCATTAAGACTTTTTTTGACGTTCATTCGTAACAATTTCAAAATAATTAAATTTCATTGCATTCGAGGGTTTCCTCTTGGTATTTAACTGGCAGGATTTCAACAATTCTTTTTGTCTATTTTTTAATGTGCACTTACAAACCGTCAGCCCGGAAACAACATAATTCGCGTAATTCGGGCAAGGCGAATTAATAGAGGTGACCCCGTGGAACCAGCTGGTTTTCTTTTTTTAATGATGGAAGAGATCTAGAATGTCAAATGTTTTTGGTTGATTGGCTTGATTGTGATTGGCTGATTTAGCCTGATTTTGACAATCAAGTTGCACAAACGCAACAACAAAACATGTACATGGGAATTTTTTTGTTGCCCTTACGCGTCCACCGTTATTAATTCGCCTTGGTTCTCAGTCTGTCAGTCTTTATTTGCGTTCATTGAAAATTCGTTAAACCAAAAAGAATAAGTAAAAAAATATATAAATTTTGACGTTCACTTCAATTCAGAAAAGTTGTGTTTAATAAATGTAGTGAATGAAAATAATGAAATATTTATGCTTAAAACATGATACAAAAATATACAGGTAGATTCAATCGAGCAAAATTAAAAGTCATTTACTTTTTTGACAAATAAAAATAAAATTTTAAGGGTGCAAAAAAGTAAGAAATACAGAAACTGAATGATATACTACATAAACTAATTGTGTGAAATTGCAGCTCTGTAGCAAAAATGAAAATAGTAGTTCAAAATTTGTAAACAAATATTTTTTTCCAATTGTCAATTTTATTTTTATCTGTCGCATTGAAACTACCTGTATATTTTTGTATCATGGCTTAAAACATATAATTGTTATAAATACTTATAATTGTTAATTATTACAAATAATAAAATAACTATTAGTAATAATATAAGCCTGTGTTGCCATGTCTGGTAGTTAGAGGTTCACAGCCTCTTTGTCTCCGGTGGAAGGCACAAGTTCAGAAGGCCATATTGTCTATTGGTGTGGCCAGCTGGAGAAGGTGCGCGTAAAGCAGGGGCGCTTTCTGGTAACCGTAAGCCTTAGCGCATTGTTTTGCCCAGTTAAGTGGGTAAGTAATAATATAAACATAAGAACATGCATACTACTTATATTACCGTTGCAACTATATTGTGATTATCACAAAATTAAACAAAATTTTCTAAAAATCATGTATTATTATCACAAACGCCACGCAGAGGACTAAATTAATGTATTTGAAACTTAAACATTCCCCAGCAAACATGGTTTCAGCAGCACTTTCAAAAATTATACCTAAATAACCCATCTCTATAAATATACCTTGTGCTGTTCTGATTTCGATAATATTGGTCCAGAAAATTCGTGTATACAAAATGATTTGGGTATTCTGTTTTTATTCCACAACGTTTCGGCACAATTACTTTGTTGGTATTATTGTCTGGAAAAGAAAAACAAACGGCAACATCTGAATATTAAATTTGAAATGAGAAACCCAGAAATCAAATTATCACTTTGCACATTTATTGTAGTCATTTTACAAAGTATAAACGTATTTTATTTAATTTTTAAGTAATATTTCGGGATAATTTCGACTGATATGACGCCTTTTGAAAAAGCAATATTACTGCGCGCAGCTCAAACATTTCTTCAATTCAAAGATCAAAAGTGCGTTAGGTAGTTTTACATTTCTTCAAATAATGCCGCGAAGTAAATATGTTGCATTAGTTTGCATATATTAGTAAAGTCGTTTAGTTTTAACCGAGTCTTATTTAATTTTCCCAAAGAAGATTTTTAAAATCCATTTATATTTAATAAATGGCATTTTTCTTGGGCGTAAAGTATGGACTTGTTTTAGCCGTCGTATGAATCTATAACAATAATATGTATCGTTAGTGCCCGGGCGGCAATCCTGCGTAGAACTTGTGCTGAACGTTGTGGTTAAAAGCCACAGCAAAGGGTATTGGCAAGCAAGTTTTTAGAGCACTGTATTTTGGTATGCGCGCTTGGATGCGCGCCAGATGGGCGGCACGTACTAGAAGGTCCGCAGCAGGAGAGAAGACGCCGCAACCCAATGGAACGGAAAAGGCAGCTTGCAGCAGCAGCAACATAGCGCCCGATGGAGCTGCAGCCGAACGTATTGGGCAGACCGCGCGACATACAATGCCGCAGGACAGGCAGAATGCCTCACCCGGGCCGACAACCCGCAATGCGCCTTCCGCATCGGCTGCACAACCACCCAGCAAGCCCGCTCCTACCCCACAGCCCCGAAGATTGTCAAAGTTGTGAGTTGCCTTTGTGAAATAAGTTTATTTTTCAAAACATCCAAATTCTCCGTCACTAAATTTGAACGAGGCAATTTTAGAAGTAAAAAATGCAAAAGTTGCGAAACTTGTTTGCAAAGTACGGAAACAGATTCATCCGCTCTCTGCCTTCATCTCCTTTAAATGAGTTCAAATCAATCTATCTCTCACTAGAAAAACATCGCGGCGTTCCTCCACCTCGTCGTCATCGTATCCCAACTCGATGATTACGTCGGTAGTGAATTCTGACGAGAACCTTGAAGATCGGCCGGTGGCGAAGGAACGCATAAAAGTGCGCATCATCTGCCCCAGTGCACGCGTTTTGGCCTTTCAGACGGATGTTAACAAACGTCTGGCAGAGCTGAAGAATGAAGTTATGCTCGAACTGTCCGACGATCCCGCTTCAATGCCTCTCTTCGCCACGGACGTGCGCCAGCTTAGTCCGCGGTATCGGCTCTTCCGCGCCGAGTACCAGGGCGTCGAACTGAACGAAACTTTCACACTTACGCAGCTGCAAATCGAGGATAACGCGATGTTGGTACTGGTGCCACGACGCCAATTTCTGCAGCAAATGACGTCGCTGTCGCGCGATGTGCAGGCTCCGCGCGAAATCGACATCGAGACGGCCACACGAAACGTACTTCCACGTACCGAAGACATGCCAATGGTGGACATCAACGAGATATTCCAACAGTCCAATGTAAGCGCAATGCTCTGGTTTTGGTTTTCGCTTGATTCCTAATAAAACAAATCGCGTTGATATTTCAGTTGCAATTCGATGTACGAAAAGTGTTGATATCGCTGGCCCAAGCATCGGCTGCCATAATTGGAGCTGGTCCATACGCAACTCGACTGATAGCTATGCTTAAGCAAAAACTCATCAATAAGCGAAACTACCAAAATGATACCCTTCAGTGCCTTGTCGACATGGGGTTCAAAAAGGAGAAGGCGGAATATGCGCTCAAAATTAATCAGTAAGGGCTTTAATAATTTGGGAATTTCGTATTCTGACTGTTTCACTCGCTAACACAGTGGAGTCTATTCGGCCGCACTGGAATGGCTCATACTGCACCAAAGTGATGAGAGTCCATTAGAAGAGGCCGCAATGGGCATGCAGAAAAGTCAGTCCGTAATTTCACCATCTGGCATCATCACGAATGACGTAAGCTCGTTATGAATTCTTGAGTTTTGGCTCAAATTAAGCTTCCACTTACCACAGAGCATTATTGAGAACAGCGAGGCACTTCTGGAAATCGTGCGCATCTACAGTCATCGTGATATACCACCCACGCCGGAAACCGTGGGCACGCTGGTGGAGATGGGCTTCGAGGAGGCAGATGTGCTGCAGGCATTAAAGAAGACCTGCAACAACAAAGCGGCTGCTTGTGAATGGCTCTGCGGCAATCGCAGCGGCAGCCTCATTGAGCTCAGAGATGGCCTGTCCCAAGACTCGCCAATCCTCAAGTCGATCTTGGAAATGCCACAGGTGCAGATGAATCTCAGCAATCCGAAAATTCTGCTAGGTATGGCGGTTTTCGCTCAATCTAAGCTTATGCAGCTCAATTTGTGATCCGTCTTTTGTGTAGCCTTTCTATCCATACTGGAGAATGAGAATTCGATTCGGGTCTGGGGTGGCGACAACGACACTACATCAGTCATCACGCACATCCTGCAGAAGTACCACGAGGAGAAGCATGTCCTAGGCATTAATCAGTTCTACAGCAATCGGCAGTAGTGTTAATGAGTCCAAAAAGTGGAGAGTGAAACAAAAGGCACGTGCGCACGTTTTCTTCAAAACATTACCGAAATAAAGTGAATCATTCGACAATGCAAAACGATATATACTTTCCAATTCTCTGGAATCGGCTGATTAGAAAATAAATCATAGATTATATACGAAGGTCTGCATATACGAAGAATGTATTAGAAAATTACGCAGCGACCAGCACAATTAAAGCTCCTCGTTTGAGAGTAGTGGAAGGCATGTTAAAGTTAAACGAGTGCCATTTGGAGTGCAGCATACCGCTGCTGCGAAAGTCAGTAGGCTGTTGAGCGACGGAGTCTTATACACACACATATTAGTACCTTATGCTCGTAATAACCAGACGCGAGAAGCAGTAACTATTTTTTTAGCGCAACGTATGCACGCTGTGTACCATATGCACGACACTTTACGCCTCACATCGACATTCATCGCTAACATCCGGTCACTATGTCCCTTGCGGCATATTTGTCCTTCGTTTACAAAGCTTGTGTGTGTGCTTGTTGTTTTAAAGTCTCCGTGCGAATGTACTGAAAGCCAAAGTTATAAGTCAACTGAGATGCTTACGCGTATGTGTATGTACTATACAACCGTTTTAAGAACACATATGTATTTGAAAAGCTTAGTTTAGCTATAATAAAGACTATATTTAGCTACAAACGCAAAACTATACAATTTCGATTCTTTTCATTGATTCACCGCGCTGGTAGATACGTTGGGGCCATTATGTTCAACCCCTAATAAATTGTCCTATTAGTCGTAAATTAATCCATCGTAACTAGTGGCTCTCCATGAAATTTAATAATCACGTTTATAGATGCGAAATTTTTACTGGGTATGGAACAGCAGCAGCAATTGCTGGTAATCTGTACTAAAGCTTTCGGTTCCTATTGTCGGTCTCTTGGACACCAGTTATTAATTTTAAATCGATTTGGAAAGTGTTCGAAATTAGAGGAAACTCGTTACAATTTATCAGTCTTTAGTTCTATAGACATTGGGCGTCGTCCAATGAGGAGCACTAAAACGCAATCATTAAATTTCGAGCCACCGCGAACAAGTCTTTTGTATTACTTCTCACCCTGTCTGACCAGAATTGCTTGCAGTTGATCCTGGTACTCATTTCACTCCCATCTCTATTTTCAGTAAAACGACATATTTTTAGGGCTCATATCAAACATGTGTATTCGTATTATAAAAAACTCTTGCGCGCATGTACAATAACATGTTCGTACGAGAACAAGTACTTACGTATATGCAACCGCCTTAAATCCCCTTAAAGCTAGTTATCTGTACTTTATTTAAGTGTAAATATTCAAACTGTGTGCTGCTTCATTTGTCGATGCAAATTGTGCGCAAAGCACTCTGGCCCAAGCACCAAAAGCCTTGAATTAAATGCAGGCTGCTAAAATCATTTTAAAAGCGGTCAATAAATCGAACTTTAAATGAAATCTTCAAGGTCCTCCTGGATAGCTAACTAAAGAAACAAATTAAATAAAAACGAAAGACAATTTTTTTAAAGAAATTATAAAATATGTGAAGCTCAGCAGAATGGTTAAAAAGTGCAATATAAGTTGCAGATGTAAGTGTTAGTGTTGCTAATATAAACTGGAATCAGCTTTGGCTCGCAGATTTCCTTTAGTTTGGCACTAAATCATAAGAAACTGGCGGGATGTGGATGTGACAGGATTCCACATTAATGTTTCAGAGGTGTGGTCAAAGTAGCACAAACAACTTAATTTGATGTTTTTTAAATAACGTGTTAAAAATAAATTAATGCAAAGTTTTGCAGCAAGGCAAGATGACACATGACAGTAAAATTAATAAATATAAATGGCGAACTGAAACTGTCTCATAGCAACCAAGAAACTGCTTAAAACCGCAGTCCTTCTCCTCACTTAAAGTTAAAAATTTTCGACGAGTACAGTTAAATAATGTGATGTTTAATAAGAGAACACTAAGCTATATTTTAAATCTAAACAGTTAAAAGAAACAAATAAAAATATTCACAAACATGTTAAACAATGACTGCTACGAGATACATCTATCCAAATACATAAAAATATGAGCTTTCATTAGCTTCGCGAGTAAGAAAAGTGGCAAGGACGAACAATAACAAAATATGAATGACGAGTGTGAAGTGTGTGCGCGAGCCTGTGTACTCTTGATGCGATGTAATGCGGTGCAGTGCATTGGGTGCGGTGCACTAGTCCTCCATGTTGGAACGCACATTCTTTAGTACACTATGTGTTTGGATTATTTGATTTTTAATCTCCTTTTCAACACGAGCTTTGCGCAGATTCGCAACGCGCAACTTTTCGTAAGTGTCTTCCAAAGAACGTTTTGTGCGGATTAGTTTGCGCCGCAACTCGGCATTCTCTTGATCTACCTTGACACAATCATGCACTGCCGTCACTCCGCCGTTGCCTATTGTTTGTTGCATGACATTAGCGACTTTCATGTCATTCTCGCCGTTACTATCGAAGACATCTGAAAATAAATTGAAAAATTCAAACACTTGATCCTCAAGTCCTTATTATGACATAGTACTAACCGTGCTTAACGCTCGCGTTCTCGGTGCTAGCAGCCGGCAGTTCCACTATCTTCAAAAGAGAACGTTGGGCATTCGACATTTCTACGCTGGATATGCGGCCTGCATCGCTCTCGATGCCAAGATCAGGTGATGAATTGTTGTGTCGCTTGACTCCCACAATGGCGACGCGTTGCTCGACTGCGGCAGCATTAGAACTGCCAACTATCTCCTCTGACGTATAGTCTGATTGCGAGGCTTCGCTGGCGCGGGAAATCTGTTTGTTGAGTGACTGCTGCGTTCGTTCCAGCTCCTCAATGCGACGCAATAACGCGCTGCACTTTGTCTCCTGCTCCGTGGTCTGCTGCAGCATCTCTTGTAGGCGGCGCTCCAGTTGCAGCTTTTCGTTGCACACCTTGGTGCGTTCCATTATGACTTTGGAAGCCTGCAAAGTGCTTTCGTCCAGTTGCTTTTTGAGTGCTCGTGCCGCTAGTTCGTTCTCTACCAGTGTCTGCTTTAGTTCCTGTTCGTTTTCTGTCAGGCAGTCAATAGATCGTTGTGCCTCAGCGTGCTGTGCCTGTAATGCCACCAGCTGCGTTTTTACCTCTTCGTAAAGCGTACGTTCGACCCAGTCGCGTTTCAGGGCCTCTTGATGCGCCTCCTCTTTTTGGGTCAACCGTTGCTCCAGCAACAATTCCATTTCGCGTTGCTGTTTCTCTAACTGTTGCCTCTGCTGCTCAGCAACAAGCGTCAACTCCATGTCATGCTTCAGTTTTAAATCGTCCATATCCGCTTTAAGAGCACCAATCTGCACTTCGGCAAGTCGTGCTTCGGTTGCAATGCGATCCCGTTGCTCCTCTATATTCTTTAATATTTGCGTCTTTTCTTCAATTTGCTGGACTAGCAACGATTTATTAAATGCGTTTTCGTTGGATGTGCGCTCGTCCGCTCCTTCGTCGCCTATGGCCAGCATATCCTGGAACAAGTGATCGTTGCGTTGACGCAACTCCTTTAACTCTTGTGTTAGATCAATAACCTGAAGTGTTTCCTTCTTCAGGCGGTTGTCGGTCTCCACCAGTTGACATTGTACCGTCAATATGCGTTCGTCTCGCTGCGCGATCATTTGCTCCAGCTGAACAATACGGTCCTGGCTGCGTGATTTCGAAGTGCGACTCTGTTGCTTCGCATCATTCCCGGTCTCACTCTCGCTTTCACTATCTGTGTGCGCCTGTATTGGCTGCTGGTGATCTTTCGCGAGTGAGGCTGAATGGTCTTCGAGGCCGATACGCGCCCATGAAACCTTGCGATCGGGTTCCGACCACGCCTCCGACTCACTCTGGTGCTCCAGCATCAACAGCGGCAGCGAGCGTCTCTCTTTCTTTTGTTCAATGCTACGTCGGCTGTCTAATTCCTTTCGCAACGCCTTATTCTCAGCTCGAAGCGTATCTATCGAGTGTCGTGCACGTGCTTGTTCGTGCGAGTTGAAGGTTTTATTTTCCACGACATCACCTTCGGCCATTATACAAGAAAGGTTGCACAAATGTGCCAAACTGTGATCCGGCATCGATAGCCCTGAAACGGACAATGTCATATTGAGACTTTTGGATAGATCAAGACTAGTGTTGACGGCGTTACGCATGGCGCGACGCCTATCGGCGGCCAAAAATCCTAGCACATCCTTGTGCTTCAGCAGTGAGTTTAAGAAACCGGCAAGTTCTTCAAGTCGGGTCGAGAGAACAGAACAAACGTCGGCGCACTCACGGCGCCACTTTTCTGCACTTTCGGCCTCGGCTCTAGCATCGCGCACGTCCTGACGCAGCTGGGTAATCAGCTGTTCGCTGCTATGCTCGGCGCCTAAACGTTGGTTCAGCACGTCCACTTTACGCTGAAGCAATTTGTTGTGTTTCAGCGCTTTGGTATAGTCCGCCTCGGTGAATGATTGTTGCAGTTGCAGTTGCACATTCTCAACCTTATTTGTGGCCGAAGGCGACAAAGCGGACGCAGTGGATTTATTATTGATAAGCTTTGTTAATCGCTCAATTTCACGATTCTTCTCCCAGAGTTCATTATTTATGAGATTCTGAAAAACCAAAACAAGAATGCATTAATTTTGTAATGAGTATATTTTGGGTTAGCTCACATTGAATATGATGTTTTAATTACATATTTCCAAATATTTTATTTTCATTTCATTTATTTCAAGTCTACAGTAAATGAACTTACAGACTAGGCAGACAACAATATAAGAACTTAAAAATAGAATAACAATAGGAATATAACTTAAGGGGCCCGAACACTGTAAACTGCGATTTTTCATATGTTTTTTATTTTATTTATTAAAAAAAAACGGACGTTCCGATTTACATGAAACTTTACACATATGTTAATAAATGTTTAGATTATCGAAAACAATTTTTTTTTTTTTTTGGTTGCCCCTTTCAAAACTCAAAACGCGATTATCTCGAAACCATGTTTTTTGACCGCGTTGACAGCATAACTGAAAAAGTTTTTATCCGATCGACCTGATTCAAATTGCATTCTATTCGGGAATAGTGTCGCTTCTGCTCGACGTAGCCGTTTTTCGATATATGCCAAACTTTTTTTTTTATAAATAATTTAGTGCAAAATTTTACGCGAAAAAAAAAACTTTTTCTTCAAACAGCCGCCATTTTTTTTCTAATCAATATTTTTAAAATCCCCTACGTCAAACAGTAGCCAGTAATGTATATTTCAAGAATCTTTTTTGTTTTTTGCTCTAGGAGGCTCCGTTATGCTGATTTGCTGTCAACGCGACAAGGGTCATTTTAAAAAGACGACATTTTGGATCAGCTACAGAATACAAACATGGCCGCCAAAAAAAAAAAAAAAATGTTTTCGATAATCTAAACATTTATTAACATATGTGTAAAGTTTCATGTAAATCGGAACGTCCGTTTTTTTTTAATAAATAAAATAAAAAACATATGAAAAATCGCAGTTTACAGTGTTCGGGCCCCTTAAGAATAGAATAACAATAAAATAATGGCATTATTTATAAAAGTAATTCAGACGTGATTTTAATTCTTGTTTGGAGATCGAAAGATCGAGGTTAAGAGAACCACAGATCTAGTTAAATTCGGACAGCGCTCTCACCAAAGGGGCATTCAAGGCGTAATTTGATTTGAAAAATTCAATATTAGATATATATGTCAGATATATTTGAACTGTATAAATAATGTCAAGAAAGATCAATATTATTATATTTTCCCTAGTTGATTGTGTTGGACAGAAAGGGTTTAAGGTGTAATTTCAGATAACCATAATTTCTATATATGTATTTATGCTATATAATAGCATTTGTCAGTCTTGATTCACTAAATCTAGCAGACACACACAAGTACCTTTAGTTTGAATACTTTTGAATTAAATAAAAAAACGGTTATGTTTTGCGATTAGAACGTTTCATCTTGAGCTAAAATCATAACATAGCTTGATCACATATATATCTAATTTGGGTCGATCCACAAATTATGATTAAGTACGGCATCGTCTGGCCATGGTGACCATGCACAGTGATTCGACTCCATACAACCGCGGGACAAAATTAGAAGGAGTGGTCCGTTCTTCATAAAATTTGCTATACTAGTTAATTATGGTCTGCTGAATTGAAATCTCCACTTCGTTTTTCTTAAACTTTTGTAGTTTGGCAATGTCTGAGACTTAAATTTGCAATTTTCGTCATTTTTGGTGAGCTATAGCAACGAGTGTGCTGGCTAGATTTTTCAGATTTTACATTTCATCGGTAACATCAACATTGATAATTGCAAAGAGTAACAGAAATTGTCTTAGGACCCTTTAGTTTTGCAATAAAAACGATAATAATAGGCGTATGTTTTGCTTTTTTGCAGTTTTCTCAATTTTTCATGCTGATTGCATACTTTTAGGGATGAACAAATAAATTTGGTCGAAAAATAGGTGTTTAGACCACTTTTCAAATATAATTATTTTCGGAGATCGGAAGATATCGGAGGATGTAATTACATTATCCGACAAAGAAAGAATGCTTCTTAAAATAAAAAAAAATCCAGGAACATACTTTCACATACTTTTTAGATATTTTCCTCTAAGTTTTGCCGATTTTAAGATTTTTAATTTAGAAAAATATTTTGAATTAAAAGTGATGTAAAAGCCTCAGCTTTGCCAATTTTGACAAAACATTCAAAGCGAAAATGGCCACATAATTTCTTAATCTATATGGAAAGTTTTAGCAACTTCTTGATAATCTTGTATTAATACAATTTTTTTTACTCAATAGACTAAAAAACAGAAATTATGTGTTTACATTTTTTTGTGAAAAAAGTTTCAACTTTGAGCAGCTTTTGCACACACACTAATTAATTTTTTGCACAGATTTTCTGGGGTTTTCTTAGTTGGAGTTTTACCTCTCAAATGACATCAAAATCATTAAATTCTGACTATAAATTTTTTGAATTTTGTCTATGAACCGAATCACTGTGCCATGGTGCAAAAAATAGGATAGACGAGGATTGGGGTAGTTCATATAATTTTTTTTTTTATAATATTGTTGATGAGTTTTTATATGTTTGAGTGTGTGTGTGTATAAGCATGTAAAGAAACTAAAAAGTGTGAATACAATTATTTCTCTTGCTTGCTTCCATTTTATTTAGGTAAAAAGTTGAATAAAAGGCGAATTTCAACTTGAATGAATTAATTTTGAAATAAATTTGAATTAAAAAATTACGATGGTAACGGGGGGAGGGGGTAGTCATACAATTTTTATATATTTTGTTTATGGATTGGCTTATCCCATTCGAGTTCGATTGCACACCGTGTGTGCAATGAATTTCCGAGGCTATAAGACAGCCTGCACACCGTGTGTGCAATGTAATGTGCAACAGTAATGTGCAATTATCAGTTATTCTGAGTAAACTAGTCGTCGAAATAAGATTTTTCTGGAACTAATGAAATCTGTAAAGTACAGGAAAACAAAATTTGGCAGTGGTTTTACTGTGTACCAAAAAATCTAAAAATTATCTGAAGCCTTTCCAAAGCCTGAAGCCAAAGAAAAAAAAATTTCGCTCCTGGGGACCGTGTTCGAAAAAAATCGTCGTCTCGAATTGGTTATACTGCTAGATATAATGCAGCATCGTGACTCAAATACATTGAGACTTTACATTTGACACATACAAATCGTGTTTCGATATATATTTATATTATTATTTCCGGATTTCTTGCACTGTTGACCATTCTGTTTGAAATCGAAAAGGTAGCTGATTCATTCAGAACAGTGAGTGGCGTTGGCTAAAAATTAGAACAAAATTTTCTATTGACCACTTTGTTCTATTTATCCCAAAGAAAAAATATTTTATTTCAAGCATAACATGCTCAACATGTTATTGTTCATGCTGAACTAATCGGATATTGTCCTCATTATCGCCTTCGTCATCGCTATCTTCACATTGAACTACCTAAACGACCATTTGTTTCCATCAGTATCAGAAGCTTCGTTTTCTTCAGAGTCTAAAAGGTAATTTGCATCACCATCATTATTACCTATAGCAGCAAAAGAATTAATATCTTAATTTTGTTGCTCTAGAGCATTGGTTTCTGCTATTGCGTAGACTATTTTTTGAGAGAAATCGTCCTCTCTGATGTAACTCCAGCGTGGAAATTCAAAAACAATGTCCACCTTTTCTTCAAAACTGCATTCCTTTCCTTCCATTTCTATCACAGAAAACACCAAATCCATTGATCCATTGATAAAAAACCAGAGCCGACAAACCAGGAACATAATTGAATGGTCACCAAAACATATCCAGATATATCCATGAATACAATGCATGAATACTAATTTTGAATATGTTCAGACAATCGTTTGCAACGCAAATAATAATTTACTACCCAAAAGAAAATAAAAGAAAAGACAAGTGAAAAACACTTGGACAAGGTAGATTTTGAGCCAAGTAACTTATGACACGAAAGAACGGCTTCAAATCGGGTCAGATGGAAAAGCCTAGTTGAGCCTAATCCTATGCTCCGTAGAGGACTGAATAAGAACCAAACGAAAAAAAATATTTATAAACAGTTCTGACAGTAATTACGTCGTAAATGACCAAAACAAATTGACAACAATTGGCAAATTTGTATGAAAATACAACATGGTCTGGTCAGACTATGGGGGGTTCAACTAAGGGGTATAAATACATTTTGCAGGATTCTTGCCTTGTTTTTGTAAAAAATTTGTATATGTATTTTTGTGCTTAGAGAGGATCAGTTGAGGATATCATGAAATATGAGCCCGATAGTTTAACTACAAAATTACTAAAAGTGAATCCAAAGTTCAATATGGTCTGGCCGAACCGAACTGAACCGGGTGCCCATAGAAGGGTTAATATAATACAATTGATGTATTGGGAGTACAAATTAGTTCCATTCGTTTTCAAGAGATGGTTCAGGCTGTAAATACATGGTTTATAGTGACAGCTGATTGCGGTGGTTCTAGAAAGGTTAGCCATTTGTCCGAGAAATATTCATTTAATATATATAGTAATAAAGCAGCATTTGCGGAAGGTTTTAGTTATCTGCTTTAATTGGAAGATTAATGAAGCTAAAGTGACAATGCTCCAACTGACAAATCATGTAGGAATGGTTTCGACGTTTCCAGAATAGTGATTTCAGCGTTGAAGACAAGCTTCGCTCTGGCTTCGAAGACAAAAATTCCAGATCCGAGTCAAACGCAAGAGGTACTTGCAAAGTCTTTGGGAGTGACACAACAAACAATCTTCGTATGATTGAAATCCATGGGAATGATTTAAAAGCAAGGCAATTGGGAGTCTTATGAACTGAAACCAAGAGACGTTGAAAGGCCATTTTCCGCCATATTTTCGGAACATTGCTCCTTCTGATTACTGGTTCTTCCGACGGATGCAGCACGATTTGGCAGTTCATCGGTCCACTTCTTTCGCGAAATTCTAAAATGGGCTTCTTGAATCGCCTCAAAATACGATATATTTTTTTGAGATGGAATTCGAAAATTTCCTGAGATGGGAAAAGTAGTAACCAGCGATGGACAATACTTGGATTAATCCGTCCATTCATTTTATTTTGAAATAAATGTATTTTAGACCACAAAAAACGAACCGAACTAATTTGTACTCCCAATAACAATAGTCGTATTCGTTTAAAAGTTAATAGAACAAGTTCATACTCGTTTAGTCACTCACCTGCAAAGCGGCAGTCTTCTTCTTGACTTCAGCCTTCAAATTACGAATTATGCTCTCTTGTTCTTCTATTTTGTTCTCGAATTTTTGTTTTTGCGCTCCACAAAATTCATTAAACGCTTCAGAGTCGCTCAGTGAACGGCAAAGTCCAGTGCATTCCAAATCGCTTACAGGCGCACTACCATTACCAGCCTACCAATGAAACGATCTCGCATAACTTTTTACATTCATCATTAAACAAAAAATGTATACGTACGGTTGTTAAGTCTGGCTTACTACTGGAGGACACTTCTGTGGCGTTTTGATTTTTCAATCGTTTTATTTCGTCCTGATGGCTTTTGAACACCTGCATGAGTTTCCGTATAGTGCGGCACGCCTGTTCATGCAATTGTGTGCGATTCTTCAATTTCTCCTCGACCTCCTCGAGCATGCAAATCTTATCCGCCAATTCTATTTTTTGTTGCCTTAACTCTTCGCGCAAATGCTGTGACAAAAGAACACAAAATCAATGTGAAAATAAGAGTTTAAACGTAATTTGAATGCAATTCATAATTAATTACTTAATTTAACTGATTATTCTGATATTATCGGCGTTTCCAAGTATGTATTCGACTTTTAGTAAGGTCAGAATGTCTAGGTGCCGGATAATTTTGGATACTGCAATAAAGATTTGAATATCAAATTCAATCTCGACCCAGATAAAAAGTGTCAAACACTCAGTGTAGATGCATTTCTTTTGAAATATGTTGTATCAAAAATAATTCAAAACATGGAAGCAAAGGAAACATGCCCTGAGTATCAGAAAACTCTTTTAGGCCATTGGAATCAACACCGACTATTTTTACCGACCAGCAGTTGAACATCAGTTCATGCGCTTAAAATGAACATAACCAAAATGTGAAAAACATGGCTACCTGTTACATGTCCTGCTACAGCTAGATCTCCGGGATCCCCATATTTCCCTGGGTTGGATGAAGTACATAAGCTCGATGTCAAATGCTCGATGCTGCTCAAATTCGCTAAAAACCTAAACCTAACCCTAAGCGATCACTATTTCAGCAGTTCCTAAAGCCAAAGGAACTCCATCTGGTACCGCTAGGGACCCAGCAGGATCAATGCGCGGCCAAATCGGCAAACTAGCCCAACCTAACCCAACCGAACCGTGAAAAATCAAATTATGTACTTACGTATAGTACATTTTTTTCTACCCAGTAATTTGTAGTGATTATTGTTTTACTTACTTTGGGTACAGTTTTTTGCTCAAATCTAAAACTATTGCTTAAGCAGTATGGCTGTCTTCGTAAACGCATTAATGCAAAGCATCAGTGTCTTTTATTTCCAGACCATTGGAAATTGAAAAGGTTAATATGCGTAACTCTATTGCGATTTGACAGGCTTACGGAGTTGCGCCTTTCGATTCTCAATGGTTTGGAAATAAAAGACGCTGATTCTTTGCATAAATGCGTTTACGAAGCCTATTATACTCAGTTTCGCCGCGTTTAAAACGTGAGCTTTCTGCTGCAAGGGCAGTTATAAATTCTGCTCGCTTCGTTTGCGATTTACAAAAAAAATTCAACTGTTAGTTGCTACCATAGATCGCTTTGCATCAGCATGCAGTCCAAGGCCTGCAAACCAAACACCTATCTTCTAGTAAAACAAAACTTACCTCACTTCCTATGAAAACCCCACCTTTCAAATGTGCCAGAAAGTGAGCGTGATTCACTTGCGATTTCAGTGATTTTAATGCTTACACATTCGGCATATGTGAATGGACCAAAACGGTAACCAAATTGAAATATAATTTCAAAAAGGAATAAGTTCACACCTCAAAAAATTGTCCAAAAGAAAATTATGTATATTTTTAGCAGAAAGTAAAAATATCCAATTTTTTTTTTACAAATATATGTATGAAAACTAAAAACGTTATATCATCGGGAAAATTCACAAAAATATAGTTATTTGGAAAGTTTTACACTACGTAATTGTTTACAACAAATTCACAGTACAACATATCCCACAGAAACACTAACGCGTAGGCCCTCCCAAGAGGATCAGCGGGGAACCTCTTCTGACAGGACGAGGGCTAACCGCCTTCGCACTTGCCCGCGGTAAGTTAGCAATCCAATATTTAGGTACAACGAGTGAAACGAAAATAATAAATACGCCAATTTCAAGGAAAATTTCCAAATTTTGAATAAACAAAGCGAATGCCATCTAAGTTGGGGATAGGGCTCCGTGGTCGCTCCTATTATTATTGAAGGGAAGAGAAAGGAAAAAGTTAAGCACAGAAACTCAGGCGAAAGGAACAGCACGTACTCGCAATTGCGCGGCGTACAATTCAATGCTCGACCGTTCTCACCTTTGAGAAATGATCGTCTGGTATCTCTTTGGACCCGCCGAAGATGCTCGATGACGAAAAATTTGCCTGCAACGAGGAGCAACTGTTTGTCCGTGAGGTGCCCGCTCCCGCAAACAGGCTGGCATCGCTTATTGTGTATCGTATTGGAAATTCTGGCTCTAATTCGCGTTCTACTTCGCAACAATCCCGTATGTAATTCTCGACTATTTGGCTTCCTTCGACCACGTCTTTTCCCCCCTTTTTTGAATTCTCCGCCAATGAGGCAGCGGCAAACTTGGCGCTGTTGCTGAAATTCACGCACAGCTTCTGTCTCAAGGTGTATTCGCCATGAAAGTCACCGCGCGCCTTTAGCTCGCGGTAATTGGAATGCTCAAAATGTTCACTTGCATCAATTGGTTTCTCGTCGTACTCGGCGCCGATCTGCTGATAGATCTCTTCCTTTTCGATCATTAGACATTCATTCTTGTTGCGCTGCAATTTGCCGATAATGGCTCTAAAGAAGCGATTTTCACGTTTTGCTAAATTACGCTCGAAATTCACTTTGGTCACCATTTTCTCGTAGTCTTGAATGCGCTCCAGCAGGCGAGCGGTATTCGCTGTCTTAATTGTAATGGCAGACTGTTGTGCAGATGCAGAAATAATCAATAAAAACATTCAGTGAATACAAGTCCAATGAGAGCAACGGTATGCTAAAACCAAACACTATTGAAGTTATAAAAACTAAAAATACAACCGAAACGACCAAAATTATGAACTTCACAAACCCATGATGGCATTTTCAATTCCAACTTAAAACTCAATTAGGTGAATAATTAAATTACCAAAGCTCAACCAGGCACCGAAACTTTACATGCGAAATAGCTTACAAATAAATTGCATCGAGTTTCGATTACAAAAAAGTTGTAAGCAAAAGTTGTAAAGTTTGCTTGTAAATAACTGTTTTATGTATGAGAATCTGACAAATGAAATCAAAATATTTATGTAACGAATTATTCAGAAGGGAAACTAATGTCAGCTCAATAACTTATTCGGCCCCCTCTCCTTCCGTTCTGCTTTACAATTTCAAGCTTACTAAACTATTTATTGTCTAGCTACAGTCTCATTATCCGCATTTTCACTCTCAATGTTTTCTTGAGTAATTGATCTTCCTTTCACTGTGTACTGTGTGTGACGAGCAAAATATAAATATTAATAAGACCAAAAGGAACAAAAGAGAACAGTCGAATACCTTTTCCCCATAGTGAAATTTATTTCACTAAGCCTTTTCCCTATCTTCTCTTGCCTAAAAACTCTACTTCAAACAGCAAACAACTTTCCGTGTGAAACACAACAGTCGGTCTTAACCGAATAATTTTTACTCTACATCCATGCAAACTGACACACATTCTTGACCAGCCCAATGAATATACGAAATTTTACATTAAACCCATGCCATATGTTGAGTGTATGGCAACTCTTGCGAAATGGTACATTATACGCAGCTGCATGCATGTAAATTCATTATAATATTGCATTAAATGAGCGGACATTATTTAGACTTCCCAACTCGAACCGCTTTGCCTCATTGCCAAGACAAAAATGTTTATCTATTTATCATATGAAACCACTTACTTGCATTTTGCTCAATGCTTCTTGTTGCTCGCGCATTTGCCTCTCACATACTTTCATATTTGACATTTCTCTGCGGAAATTATCTTGAGTGGATTTCAAGGCATCAATAAGATGTTGATTGTCTTCCCTTAAATCAGCGTTAACGAGGCGAAGACCTCTTACATTTCGCTTTAGGAACCCCAAGAGAATCATGAAAAGTAAACAAAATCAATCACGTCTCGCAGGCAGTGGGTACCAAGCCAAACATCTAGTCATTTATAGCTCAACTTGAATTACGGGTCTACCAATTCGAATTATTGTTTTTTTTCGCTATTTGTCTCAACAGTTAGATTGAACAGCGAAGTAATCTCTTATGTGGCAACGTATCGTTCTACTGCACTTACCTCTGCACTTGCGACCTCCTTATCCTTGTTCTCTACCACCTCTAAGAGTTCAGCATTTTGAAATACCAGCTCCTTTACCTTTTCTTCATATTCTTTGATCGTCTCGTCACGTTTGAAAATCATGTCCTCTAGTTTTGTAATCTGGTGCTGGAAATCGCCTATTCTGTCATCCGAGTGTTTTACGATACCTTCGAGTTCACGGATCTACAACAGTAGCAGTGATTTTGGAGCAAAGACCATGTCATATTCCAATGGAGCAGAAAACAAAATTAAGAGCATTAATTAACACAGCTTTTATTAAATCATTCGTAGAAGTAGATTTAATAGTAGTATACAAACTTTTTGTAAAGCATTCACGTTCTCCGAAATGTCCGATCGCCCAAGCAGATCGTTCATAAATCCGCCCTGATGTGATTTGTCCATATCGCGTTCCATCTATAAACCGAATCATATTACTTGCGTTTTTGACCAAATGACAATTCACAAATCCGCAACTATTTCGTACTTGTTACACCCACCTCCAAAAACTGTATCTTTTGTTTGAGCTCGTCTATTACAGCTTGGCTCTTAGCCTCAGTTTCTCTTTGAATTTGCTCCATTTGGTTCATTGCCTGTGCAGCTTCTTTTAGTATTTCCTGTTTCTCTTGGATTTCTTTACGTAAAATTTCCATTTCAACCTAGACAAGATTTTGTATTCATTTACATTGACTTCAAAGCTATCGAGTTGTACTTGCCTTTGCGTCAATTAACTGCTTCATCGTCGTTTCTTGTCCCTCCGAGTTGGCTTGTTGATAGCCTGGAACGCTCTCCTCAAGAAAATATAATCGCAACTTCAGATTAAAATTTTCCTTTCGCAAAGACGCCATCTGCTCTTCGAACTCCCGCACAGAACGACCTTGAACCGGTGGTGACGTCGTGCCCTGGCTCTGTTGCAAACTAACGCACGGAGATCGGTAACCAACGCCATCTAAAAACATTCAATCAACAACATATGAACGCCAATTCTGACATAATCTTCACCATATCACAAATAATTTCATTCTTTCGTTTGCATTTATACCGTCAGCCAAAAGGTCCGTCTCGTCTAGCCTCGCTTGGAAATTCCGCTTGATTATAACGTTCTTCTCCTTCATTTCTACCGGGCCATTGGCGTTAGATACACTTCTACGCATTGCAGACAATCGTACTGCTTGTCTGCTTCAATGTGGAATTCAGTTTATGGTTATAGAAGGCGGAATTGGCCAAGATGGAGGTTTGAACTGTTTTCAAAATTTGTGCTGATTTGTTAAAAAATTTGGGTTGAAAATTGAATGATTTTTCGGTTTTTAGTCTTATTTTTGTAAAAATCAAAAATAGTTTCAATTTTCAAATCAAATTTCAATATAGAGAATACTGAATGCTCTGTTTTCGAATATTTTGTTCCTGCTTAAGCAAGTGAGTGTACCATACCACCACGCCATAATCTATGGCACCTTAAACAATATTATCTTCCAGTCCGGGTTTATCCTCGTACTACATTTATACCCCACGTAAATTTGTTGGGTAATATTGCCGTAATATTAATCAGACTTACATGAATGTTCCATTGTGACATCTTGTAATGTTCCTGGACTTGTGCTGCAAATAAAACAACCCCGTTATTAGTTACAAGTAAATACGTAATCCACGAACCAGACATACAAAAACTGTTAAAATATATGTCGAACTTAACAAGAGATACGATTCCTTATTGTCATTAGAAGTACCCAGCACCATCCCACGCCAATAACAAATTGTGTAATTAGCAAATGTTTACATAAAACTGTGATGCATTTTTGGTTAAAAAGAAAACTGCCAATAAATCATACCAAAATGCCACATAGTTGTTTCCACAGACAAATGGAGCTTCGCTTAAATTTATTGTATCAATTCCACCAGCGAGGCACACAAAGCACTTTCAAAAGGCAAATCAATTTAAAATGAAATATTTCTGTTTATTTTCTAATACAAGCAGCAACAAGATGGTCAGAGGCAACTCAGCGAAAAGCATAATTACATAGGGGAGCGCGCACTTGCAACACGATGCAGCCAATGTGCACCAGGAGCCATGTGAACGTATTGTGGCCAGCGCTACACATGTGGTGCTTATTCGCTTAGCAAGGCGCAGCAACTGCGAGCAGCCGCAGTCAAAATCAGTGCACAACACACCCACTGTTTGCAACAATTTTGAAGAGTGAAATATGGTTGATGTTTGATCTTATGTAGGCAAATGATGCCCGCAGCACGAATCCAATCCGCTGATCGACGCATGTGGCGCGCACTGTGTGCTTTGTAGAAATATAGCTCGGAACACATAGCACTGTGGCCCACAGAAATAAAAGAGACGTCTCTGTTCCAAGAGCTGTCTCATGACAATTAGACAGCTATCACAGTTAGTGGAGGAACACAGTTGCAGTGCAGCTGAAATAAAAGGATTTCGAACCATCGCGGCCATCATTCACAAGTATTTGAGTATAGAAATTAGCTCGATACTAGTATTATATTTTTGAGTTTCTGTACAAAATATTTCAATGGATATTTTCAAAACAATCGTCAGCGCCCGACAAAGTGTCGTTGCAGAACTCTTCATACACAGTCCAGGCGGCCCAGCCCTGCTGTTTTAGTATCATCCTAGCACAGTTGACCGCCTTGGTGATATCGTCGACCAGCAGCTCGCTGCAGTTCACATTGCACTCATTGAATACAAAATAGTCGGTATCGTTGTCCGGCAGACACCAAAACTTATCGCTTATTTGGAAAATGCCATAATCGTTGGAACCGTCCTCATTGCGGCTACCAATGATGTGCGTATTGAAGCGACTCTCATACTCGGCTATGCACAGCCACAGTGGCAGTTCCACTTTCGGCACGTCCAATATGTACAGCTCCCCGGCCAAGTCGCAACGCTCTAGCCGCCGTGCGTGGGTGACAGGCAGTAGCAAAAGTAGACAAAAACAGTACACACTGGTTGCTGTAATTAATGCGTAGAAATGCCAGTGCATTTTTATGAATGAAGGCAAACGACCCGATTGCGGATGCCGCCGCATGTTCCCTGTGCTTCTCGATTGCGGTACTACTAGTTTGTGATTACGGCAATTTGCTCACTCCAACTGATTTTATACCAAGCGCTGATGGTCGTGCGCCCAAACCGGTTTCGTTTAATTGAAGAACAATTGAAATTGCGGTGCTGGCTATGAGCTGGTGTCGGAGGTATTCAATCCATTCAAGCGAGGACATGCCAGGGGATCGTTACCAGCAAAGTTGCAAAGTTTCATTGTTTATTTACTCACTAAAACTACTACAGTGGGACCTATAAACAACACCAAATTGAGGTGGTCTCACTGGTAGTAAAGCATGATTTGAATACGGATGATCAGTAGAAATCTTGAGTGTATCTTTTAATTATCCTATTTACGAAATAGTGCAGTTGAAGGTAAAAAGTTATTGTGCTTATTTATTACAGATGGTCAATCTACTCACTATGAGACTTTCAATTATAGTTACTGAAGTTAACCTTCCAGTGCAGTAAAAGCAAGCTCTTTATGTTTCTGATTGAATAGGACCCAATTTCTTTTGAATTTGGCAGATTTATATCTCGGGAACATTATTTCCATCTATTATATTACATAAATCTTCAGATGTTACTGAAGTTAAGTTAATGTTATTTTTTTATAGGTGAACTATTTTAAAGAAAGTCCAGGGACAACATACTTTGAAACGATTAAAGTCGATTTATTTTACTGACGGCAAGTCATTCAAGAGCTAACCAAAAAAATTGTTTATTCTTTATTCTAAACAAACATGCAATGTAAACACATTATGCTCCAAATTTGTATTTTATGCTTCAATTTTCTTTTCGTAAGTCGCTCTGCATTTTATTTTGCTCGACGGTAGAGTAGCACTTGAAACTTTAAATCCCGGGGTTATTTCCGCATGGTGAAAACTTTGGAAATAGAAAGCTTCAAAGTGTATATACTTTTTAATATAAATATGTATACTTTGTTAATTTAAAAAGTATTTTGTGAATTCTAAGTACTTTTAAAGGTGAACCCAATAAACACTAATTTAATGAGCAACACCAAAACATACCAATGAACTAAAAAAATATAACATGCAATTTTCGGTTTCTTCTCTTCATTGCAGGCTTATCAGAGCCATCGATGTGAAACATCATTTTGATACCACACTTGTTATAAAGCGATCATTCAATATTCATAGCCAATTTAAAAATACCCGAAACCAACTCATTTTTGGGGCAAGGGGGATAATGGGTAACGGACACCGATGTAGCATTTTAACTTCTATATGCTATTAAAGGAACTTCTAAAACCGTACTCAGACTCGTGTTCCAACGCATTAACTATTGGCCACAGTCGCCAGCATACATAAACGGCTAGCAATTTAAAGGGTCCTATACTAAATGCATTCCTTGGCACCTTGTCTGCGCTTCAATTTCAGCTTGCAGTCATAAAACCACCTTTTTTCTTATTTATTTTTCAATTCTAGTTTATACTGACTCCCACAGATCTCATTCAAAAACCTTTCACTTAAAACCTGCTTTAGTTGAAATCTGGCAGGCATTAAGTGACAAAAAAATTACCTTAAGAGTGAACATTCCTATTCAAGCTTTTTCAGAACATTGTTTAAATTATATATAAATTAAAAATTAGCCAAGTAAACGCCCTTCATCAGTACTTGGACATATCTTTCGCTGATTGATTTAGCATGTTGTCGCCAGTTTCTGCGGATTCTGGTATGTATATTTGAAACCGTATTTTTTGTAGACTTTAATTTTGATGTCTCAATATCATTCAGTCAGCTAAAGCTCCCGGCAATTCGAAGTCAGTCCTCGAGTTCAGTCCTCATTCTCTTCTTTCTTCTTGGCCTTCTTTGCAATAGCGGTTTGTGACCAAGTCAGACGCATTTGGGTCTTTCTACTTTGGACACACTTTTCTTTCTCCTCTATGATATGAAAATCCAGCCCATGTATTTGATTAAAATGAATAAAGCAACATGTCCCGTTATCCATCCATATCTATTCAAAACTTTTTACACGTTAGAGGATTGTAGGTTTACTCTTCTTTTGATTTTGTTAACAGTTGATGCTGATATTCTAGCTTTAGCGGCTACAACACATTCAGAAAGATTTAGATCGCCCTTGACACATCTCTCTAAATTTGTTTATTGCCGTGCCTGATTTTCTGTCACATCTAGCTTTTCTCTCAACCCTGACATATTTGTCGATATTTGCTAATACTTTTATATCATCGATCTTCCAACATTCTTCCTAGGCGCCATTCATAGCTGCATCGATTTTGCAAGTATTTGTCCAAAATCCATTTCCATTGCTGAATTTCGTTGCCCTAAATTGTCCGCATTTTTTAAGGTACACACATGGAACTATATTGAAGAACAATGCCGGTAAATTAGTACACCTAATTAAAAGCCGACGAAGAGTGTCACGCAGCTACTGCAGCGAAGAATGCTGCCTACAAGAAGACCCTGCAGTCGGCTGCTACGCGAGCCGTACGGGAAAAATGCAGGGAGGAGAAAGAGAGGCGCCTTTTTTTGAAATAAGAAAGGAGCGAGCGTGAGGAAATCGAGGAGTTTTTCCAAAAAGTCAAGCGTCTGACAGAAGGCTTTAAGCAAGGAGCTTCTTCCTGCACACACGAAAACGAGGATCTGGTTACAGATGCGCGGAGTGTACTGAGGTTGTGGAAAGAGCACTTCATCAAGCTGCTCGCAGACAAAGAGATGTTAATTCACTGTACTACGTCCATACAGTGAATTAACATCCAGCAGCTACGCGGCTTGGCCATGTCTGCCGTATGGACGATGAATATCCAGCGAAGAAGGTGGTCGTTGCGGTAGTTGGAAGTCGACGGTCTAGTTGGTGTGACCAACTGGAGAAGGCGCGCACAAAGCAGAGGCGCTTGAACAGAGCTTTTGTGGCAGGCCGTAATCCGGTAACGGGTTGTTATGGCCAGTTAAGTAAGAAAGTAATTAAAAGCTGATCGTGCAATACATATATAACTAAGTTGTGCTTTGTGAAGTGCTGTCAGATTCCAAATCGTCTGCTAAAATATATACTGAGAGATCTGTTGAAGTCTTTTGTCGATATTTAGCGAATGATACTGTCATCGGCACACAACGCCAATTGAAACTACTGCCCGTCAGTAAACTTTGACTGTATTGTTAACTCAATCCAATTTGTTTGTTGGTAATCGCTTCTTGAACAATCGCTGGTGACATGCATGCATACAAAAATAAATACCATATTCTTAAACAGCATTGGAAATTTTAAAACATTCATGTATGATAGACATAAGGTGGCGAGGAACTGCTTCAAACCTCACGAGCTTTAGTTGAAAACTTAATGCTGAAATCAATCAATATGTCTGTACTAATCAATATGTACATATAACTGAAACGACAGTGCATTAGGGTGTCACTGTTTCGTTTCCCACTCGTTCACTCACCGATCTTTACATTATAAAGATCAATGAATTTTATAAATTAAATGCAAGTCATGAGATGGCCAAAATGTCCAGCAAAAACTACTGGCGGTATTCACAAAATGTGGCAATTGACTTGGCAAAAATAATTTATTTTAATTATTTATTTTAATTTTAAGTGGAACTGAGAATAATTTAATTCAGAGTGAAATAAATAAAGTGAACCAGCTAGGGAGAGGCATGCTTAAAAAATGTCAATTACTTTGAAAATTTTTTTCGTGTCAGTTTGTTTCGAATTAACTCGTTTGTACTTGTTGTTCCCGAAATGAACCAAAATCAAATACATATTCCGTTTCACACATGTGTTGAACTTTGTTTCCAAAAATGACTGCAACTACATAAAAGGAACAGCTAATAGTTTTTTATGTAGCCATAATATATAGATTTAAGTTTTATTATTTTAAATATAATCACGTAACAATTTTGAACATTTTTTATTTGCCAACCATTTCTGTTTGAGTTGTTTTTGTCTTAGTACATTATTTAAATCAGAGACCTAAAATAATTACTATCCATATTTTTGGAAATAAAAACATTGCCTTAATTTAAGAAATTTCTATAATTATTGCTTTATAACAATTATTCCCAATAAGAAAATTTTTACGTCGCCTATAACTATTATCATGTAATAAATATTTTTAAGGGGACAGTCCCCTCAAGCGTCCGAGAAAAAAGCGTTTTTTCCTGATTTTTTTTCTTACAGAAAGAAAATTCGGAGACATAAGAACTTTGGGATATGTTTTAGTCATACTTTCAACTTTATTCACAAAAAAACTTACATCTGGGAAATTCTAAATGACTGAGTTTTTCACGTTTTCCGGCAGCGTTTCGGCACGGTCGGAGTCCATTTGCGGGAACGATAGCAGCCGTTGTTTTCAACTAAAATCAAAAATTTTTTGTTTTCTTCGTCAGACTTATTTGTTCTATGTGAACTACGGAAATTCCAAAAATCCAAAATTTAGACGAAAAATTATGATTTCAAAAAAAAAAGTGACTTTTTTTACATTTATTTGTTAATAAAAAAGGTATTAAAAATCGGAATTTTTCAAAATCCGTAGTTCGCATAGAGTAGTTTTTCATACTGAATAAAATAAATTTTAGTTTAAGAAAATCTGTTGATAACTTTTATAGTTATCTTTCCCGCAAATTGTGAAAACATGGTTTTGAGAAAACGCACTTTAAATTTCGCAACGGCGCCGTGCGTCGAGCAACTCCTGAAATACTTCGAATTTGGAGCTAAAACTTTACATACATAATCTTAAATAGATGCCCAATCGATTAAGCAAAAAAAAAAAACGATTTTTTGAGACCTCTTGAGGGGACTGTCCCCTTAAGTTGCATAATAACTCTTATAAGTAACAAGTATATTTTTCGTTGTCGATAATTATTATTTTGGGATTTTTGTTTTTACATTGCTTTTAATATGACTTTTTTAATTTATGTTACCTATTACCTATGTTAACTATTATTTTGAGAAATTTTTTTTTACGTTACACAACTAAACAATTAAAAATCAATTCATACTCAAAATGTGGTAAGGCAACGTAAAAAAAAATTTCTTTCATAAAAGTTATGAAGCAACGTAAAAAAGTGTTGTTTCAAATAACAGTTATCGGCAACGTAAATAACAAAAAATCATAAATAAAAGTTATGAAGCAACGTAAAAAAATTTTCTCAAAATAATAGTTATCGGTAACGTAAATAAAAAAGTCATAAATAAAAGTTATGATGCAACGTAAACAAAAAAAATTCCAAAATAAAAATTATCGAGAACGAAAAAAAATGTGTTTCTCATAACAGTTATTACGCAACGTAAAAATTAATTGTCGCATATAATAATTATAATCAACAAAAAAAAGTTATGTTGCATCGTAATACTACATTGCAATTATTTTCTTAAAAAACGTATATAATAGTTAAGTCCCTGATTTAAGTCCCTGATATAAAACAATTTTTTGGTTCGGTGAAGCAATGAAATATCACAATTTTGTTCTACTAAAATTTTTTTTTTAACATAAAATTTCGTTCTTATTCATTTTAACTCTTTCGCTACAGGTTTTTACAGGGGAAAGTTAAAATTGTTAGTTTATCCATTTAGTCTTCTGTGTGTATGTTTTTTCATAGTGGCATAAAATAAGCATGCCGTTTCGAGAGAGCTGTCAGTATCTGGTTCACTTTATTTATTTCACTATGATTTACTTCACTATGAATTTAATTTTGTTTTGCTTCTCTTCTCTTGCTCTTCTTTTCTGTATTTCACTTTTTCATACTCTGAGTCACAGCAATTCTTCAGTATTGTTTCTAAAATGTTTGATATTGAAAACAGTATCGTTGATATTATATCAACTTCTTATCTTCTTATGGAAGAAAATATGCATACGGACAGACATGTAGTGTGATCGGGCGTCAGTTCAACGACATTTGCATGGACACAATTCCATTGCGACCTAACAATTTCTATTAGCAAACTCCGGATTAAGAAGCAACGCAGAACGTTCACGATGTCCGATGACGCGTATGGTGTGCATTGTAACCACAAACCGCAGTCACATATTGTTTTTTCACATACAGATCATCTCCTTTTCATTTACCCGCATTATTCGTGCGCATATCCTATATGTAGATCCCATTTCCTATTCAATTTGAAGCAATTTCATTTTGTTTGTAATACTTGCAACAGAGTCTTGTCGGGCCTAATTGCCAACTTTAAAGATAAATATTGAATTTAAATTCTGTTTCGGCTGAAGTCAAATGTAGATTTTTTAGTTTAATTGCAGAATCATATAACCAATGCATGCATTTATGTATATGCCTAGTTTGTTAGTTTGATAAGAGCATGTACGGCTAAAATTTGAAAACTGTTAGAGTGCAGATTTAAACGAGAGTGGTAATGCTTTGTACAATAAATAAATGGACTCAGTTGCCATATGACTTTTAAATTTATATTTTCTGATTTCTCGCATTAGTTGAAAAAAAAACATGACCAGAGATGCCAGGCAAAAAGTGACGACTGAACAACTTTACGTCACGTTGTGGGAATTTCTTCCCAATGCGTTATCTCAAATAGTTTTTTAGTTTCGCCTCACAAGCCTTTGTAAAACAGACTATGTATATATGTATGTATGTGGTGGCAAAAAATTACAGCTATCTAATTCTAGAAGCTTACCAAAACGCGCTCAAGGAAAATCGTTTATTTGGTGTCGATTCGCTGGTACTGTTGTACGACGAATTTCGAAAGATTCCCGACATTTTTCCTATAGTTTATGTTTATATGAAAACGTTTATTTACTTATTGTATTTATTTGGCTTATCGTTTGGCACTCGGTAAAGCGTATGCAATACTAAATTAATTTTTGTATGATTTTTGGTTTACTTCTTTGGTTGAATTCAGTTCACGTCCGACGTCGACTTACAGAAACTGGTGCATTGATAACAATACCACGGAATACATTTACCGTATCGTAATTACTCAAGAATTTTCTGTTGTTTTACCGCGCTGTACGCGAGCTGATAACTCACAGTCACTGAAACTTCTTTTGCTTCTTTTGAGTCCGCACAAAGCGTGGTTATTCACTCTGACTAGGTGCCTAATTAAGTGGCATTAGTCTTTCCGTATTTTGCTATTTGGTGTCGCTTTATTTCATTTTTTTCTAATATACATATATGTATATATACTATACTGGCACAATCCCATGGCAAACCAGAAATGTTAGTTCATTTCATTCCGCGCTGATTTGTTTTGATTACAACATAATTTATACACTTTGTTTTAATCATGTTACAGCATTACAGCAACAGACACCAATGCAGAGAAATGAGTCACTTGCAACGTGCAGACAAAAATTCGTGCAACACCTCGAATGTTGTGTCTATCTTTTAGGTTTGTTTTTGGGGCACAAACTTTAAATTTCTTGTTCTTTATTTTCTGCTTATCTAAACTGAGATGAAAGAAAAAGGGGAAAGAAAAAAACAAAAGGCAATCGTTATTTTTTTTACATTTATACATTGTCACAAACGCGCTTGCGAACATTAACAAATTGTCTCCATTGCGTACGTATTCTGCTTACGAGTGCACGGACTATGCGCTCGTAAAAGCATAAAAATATCCAACATGAAAACGGAAGCCAACTGCATCTTCCTTCGATCTGGGACGTTCACGATCTAAATATATACCAACGTATAAGGGATCTGTTCTCTCAATACAAAGAGCTTAAAGAGATCAGTGTCATCGAACCGAATCAATGCCAACGGAAGCATCATCAAACTCACCTCACAAAGCTGTCTCAAACGTTTTTCTTTGAAGCTGTGTTGTGCTTCTTCTATATACTCGTACATATAATTGTTTGTCCTGACTGACTTATTCATCATCGCCCAGCCCAAACCGCTTAAGCTACAAATATAAAATGTAAACTGTAGATACATCTTGGAAAATGAACCTCCGCTAAAACGGGATTTTTTAAATTCGGGGTCTAAAAGGGCAAAATATCGGTTAACCCTAATTCCCAGAATTTTAAAAGTAATGTAAACCCAGAAGTGAGACTGTCAGGCTCATATGAGCTAAACTACTAAAAACTCAATTTTACTTTTCCAAATCCAGTTACTTAAAGACGATTTTATTTAAGTTTTATATTTTTAGTAAAAACTTGTAAATACAGGGTCCACTGGTAAACAATTGCTACTGCAAAAGGATAATTAATTAATCCAGATATTCATATCTTTGTAAAATTTGGGTGGAAGTGGAATGGAGATTTGTTTAGTTTATTGTAAACATGTTCCTGCGTTTTGGAGATGGGTGGTAGACAAATATGACACCGACTTTGTTTACGTGTACCAGAATTTGATGCCTGCGAACTGACCTTTTCCAGTAATACAGCATCTATTGTTGCCTGAGTTATCGCTCGTAGATATTCGTGGCTATAAAAAAAAATCCCCCAGTTATCGCAAAAACAATTATCTTTTGTTATTCCAGTAAGGACGTGTTTTGAGCCATATGACACATGTCGCAATACCAGCAGCATCAATCTAATGTATAAAGAAAGCTAGAGGCCATTCATTAGGTTTGCGTTCTTTGATATACCCATCATACAAATTTTGTTTTTTCTGAGTGTACGAACCCCGCAGCTGGAAATGGCAAACCTCTGAGAGTAAAAATTGCTTATGAAAGAGCTCCCAACCTGCTGTTCGGAACCGGCATAAAACTGTAGGTCCCTTCCACCCGCTTACAAATTCACACGCACAACACGGGTGGTGGCGGGAAGCTAGGCCTTAGTCTCGCGTAAGCGGGCTGTCGTGCCAGTCAATTATTAAAAATTACGAACCCCGCATCATCAATTGTGTTTGTAAGGCACACACAGTTTTTCAACACCCTTTTCACCCACAGCTCCTTGATTACCGTCTTTGCATGTGTATGGCATTTCAGGAAGTATAAGCACCATCGCACTTCCATATTCTGATTACATATTTATCGGGATTGGAAGATATAAACTGTATGAACTAACATCAACTTTGGCAAGGCATAAATTCTTCATAATATGTCGTATATTGTAGTATTTTCAAAAATTTTAATTCACTTCATCCCATGCCGACTAGATGTGTGCTAGGCTCAAAAACTATGAACTTGACACGATAAAAATGCATCTAAACATGAAAAATAAAAATATTCTTCCATATGGTGGACAAAAAGTCAAGGAATTTTGAGTAAATTTAAGTTTTTTGTTCAAATGAGCTTCTGAGGCTCACTTCTGGGGTTTCGTTGCATTTAAAAAAAATTTTTTAAAAAAAGTACAAAAACTGTCTAAAATGTTAAATTTATAAATGAAATATGATTCTAACATTCCATTAGAGGATTACATAAAATATTGGAATCGAAAATCTTTTGGTATAGGATTTATCACCATTTGAAATCTTTAGAGTGACTGTGAAGCTTACTTCTGGGAATTAGGATTAAGGTGTTGTATGAAGAAACGCTATTTAATCAAAATACTCCAAATAAAAAATAATTTGACACGTGGTTCTGATTTTTTTGAAAATCAAAATTTAACGGGGTAAACTAAGGGTTAAGGTACGCATACGGAAAGACAACGAAAAAGCCCTGAATCGATTGGCTTATTGACTTCAAAGTTGGTGAAAACATTTGAAATCAAAAATAATTTGACGTGTTTCTCTTTTTTGAAAATCAAAACTTAAAGGGGTGAACCAAGGGTTAAAAGTTTTTATGACGAAACATGATTTTTACACCTTTTGCCTTCACACTTGATGAAAGTACTTCAAATGTGAAATAATTCGATACGTGTTTTTCATTTTTTGAAAATCGAAATCCGACGTGGTCAACGACGGGTTAAGAGTTTGTATGGAGAAACTGTGAAAAAACATGAATTAATGGACCTATTGACTTTAAACTTGGCGAAAGTACTCTTGGTGAGAAATAAGTTGACAAGTGTTTTTCATTTTTTTTTTAAATAAAAATCTGACGGAGTCAACGATGGGTTAAGAGTTTCTATGGGGAAACATGATAATTAATGCGCCAATTGACTTCAAATATGATGAAAGCACTTCAAATGAGAAATAATTAGATAAGTATTTTTCCATAAAAATCTGACGGAATCAACAAAGCGTTAGAAGAACTTGATTTATTGGCCTCAGTAAACTTGCGTGCAAAGCCGCGGGGCCCTGCTAGCTTAACATACATTTCTAAAATCCACTTTTTCATAAGAAGTAACTAAACAAAGTTCCTTAGCCAAAGTTAAAACTCCCATTATCAGTATTTTTTTAAAGTGGCTAAAATTTTCGAGAAAAAAACGAAAAAAAACTTTAAAATAGGGTTTTTATTTGGGAATAGAACATCTTCTTTCTTGCACCATGGTATATACCAGAGAGCTGCGCAGCACCATCTATTTGTAACACTTCACCACCGTACACCACTTCCAACTACTGACTTCAGTGTACCGTTGACATAGAAAAAAAGTATTCTATGTGCTTGCTCTACACAAACGCAAGCACTGCATCGTTTCAAAAGCGCTTCGTTACAGAACGACAGTACCTGTGTTCTGTTTCGAAGCAAAATCAAAACAGAAAGCGAGAGTAAGTAAAAAAACGATAAATTGAAGCAAAGACACCAAGTGCAGTAGAACATACGAGGATATGCAAGTGTTACGAGACAAGCCACACTGTTTGCAGCAGTTGAGTTGAGTGAAGGAAATGGATAATCTAAAAGTAAATATAATTGTAAAATTTGTTAATTTATATATGTACATACATATGTACATACACATAATTGTTCATCCTGACTGACTGACTGACTGATTCATCACCGACCAGGCCAAACCGAAACCGAAACTTGAACTGTATGCAGACTTTAGAAAGTTAATCTCCACTAAGACGAGAGTTTTCGAAATTTCGAATCTAATGGGGCAAAACATGGGTAAGGTGTTGTATGAAGAAACGATATTTAATATTTAATGAGCCTAATGATTTTGAACCTGGTGAAAGTACTCGGGGTCATTTTGGATGAAAAATTAACTTTAAAGTGCCGTAACTTTCTTATTTCTGGTGAAAAATTGTTTTTCCTTTGGAATCAGTGACTAATTTTATGCCATGCTAAATTTCATCTTATTTGCAACACTGGTTTACGTGGAAATGAGCAACTATACAAATTTGACCTTAGGGTAATTTTATGGCCCATAGTACTGAACGCAAGAAATTGGATTATTGGAAATTATTAGATTTGGTTTCAAAGTCTTTGGCATTATTGTTTTTTGTGTTGGTAAGAGGGCGTGGCGCTAGCTATACAACTCTTTTTAGTATGGAGTACAATTATGAGTAAGTTGCAATTTCGTGCAGCGTCCCCATGTAGACATATTGTTCCACTGGAAATATTTCATGGGCGTTCAATAATGGGCGTGGCATGATCCAAATTTTGTATATAAATTCGGAACTAAAAGTCGCACATCAATGACACTCAGATTGAACTTACTATTGGGTCATGTTTTTAAACAGGGGAAAAGGGGGAAGGGGGAAGGGGAAAAGGGCATTTAATGAAGGGCGTAGTTTTGCCCACACATCTCAATGAGCAGTACAAGAGCTTTTAAGTTTCAAAGGATCGAAACCCAATAGTACGAAAACTTTATGTTTGCTGGTATGAAATCTTGATTGAAGCTTTCAATATAAGTAAATAGTACATACATACGGCCCAATTCTGTACACTTGATAAATTCACCATATTGACTATTTGTCAAGTTTTTACTATTTGTCAAGAATCGGTATTCTATTCCCTAAAATAAAAGCTCTTTTCTTGATAAATTGTCAAAAGTGTGAATGCTATTGACAACAGCATACAAATTGAAATTTTGCCTATTGAAAATGGAAGAATTGTGCATGTTAACACTTTTACATCAGAGAAAATAAAGAAAATTCCGTTACCTCCCACGAATTATTTTTTGTATGCAAAAAAACAAAAAAAAAACCCACGAACTTATGGACTGACCTGATAGATGAGCGTTTTTTCCAGCCCGAGCCAGGAATCGAACCTGGGGCGCTCGGTACGAGAAGCCAGCGCGCTACCCGCTGGGCTATCAAGGCCGGCTTTTTTTTTCAAAACTTACTTTTCTTAAATTTTTTGTCTTATTTTTTGACAATTTGACAGCTGTCGCATATTCACCTTATGTTGAATTAAATGAGCTTTTTACTTTATCAATGTTGCATCAGAATACCAACAAAGCTTTTGCTTGATAAAAATCTTGACAAAATTCCTTGATGAAAAATTTGTCAAGAATACACAGAATCAGGCTGATATAGTACGATTTCTAGCAAGTAATAAATTTCTAAAAAAAATCCAAAAGGAGTGTGAAGAGAGCTAGATCAATTTTCTGGAACATATTCGTGTTAAAACACACAAACAAATTACTCGTTGCTGCAGTTCGCAACTTTATTATCCCTTGCGGCACCACTGCATATGTGGTGTGAAATTCATCCCTGGAATGATTACGTAACGCCGTTTTTTCTATAAAGATTTAGAAAAGTTACTTCCTGGGCTTCTGATTTTGCGAATAATTGAATCGTGTGAGTTATCATCAGCAGTACCTTCACCAAAGAAGAAGATACTCAGTGAAAGGAAACGATGGGGCACAATCTGGGTCAGCCGAATATATTCAGTTTCTTCTTCAGGAAACCGAATAATGTTAATAAATATATATGTATAATTTTAATTGGTTCATAGGTGTCAATATCTAGTATAAGTTTAATATGTTGGCATACTTTTATAAATTAAACCTCTAAGCTGAGTACTTTTTTGTGGGCCACGGGAACAGGTTTTCTTGCGAAATCATTTATTTTATGGCGATTAACGATTAATGATTATTATCTGTTATATATAACATAACTGTCCAAAAATTTGTTGCGATATAGTTTAAACTTCTGAATAAATCGCAAGAATTAAAGTGCCCGAGAAGAAAATCAAGAACATGGACATGGTCTGCATGTTGAACATATTTGAGTCCAGTAAGGCCAAATACTCGCTTTTTAATAATAGAAGTAATAACCAATTGTTAAAATCACATTGTCAGAATTTTTTTGTACAAGGACTATTGTCTTCAATTATGGTGAAAGCACTTTAGATTAAAAATAATTAGACAAGTATTTTTTCAAAAAAGTCTGACAGAGTCAACAAAGAAGAGAAGCTGGAAACTTGCGTGCAAAGCCGCCGGGCCCTACTAGTTTGCGAACAAAAAAGAACAAAAAACGGATCATACTTCATATTGGCAAGTTCTACTTCAGTTAAGGGGGCTTTCCCGTTTTTCGGTTTCAAAAAATCGTTTTTTTTTTTACAGAAATCGATTTATAAATACTATAACAATATGAAGCCAAAGTTTCATAATGAAATATGCAATAGTTTTGAAGTTATAGCCAAAAATGTTTCGGCGCGCACAGCCTCGCGTACGCTTCGCGCGGCGAGTATTGTGCTTTTTCTCGAAACCATGTTTTTGTGACGTTTTTTACACTTTTTTTCGGATCTAATGAACCGATTTGGATAAAACTGAATTTCACGTGTTCACAAATGAATTCTCTATCGCACATCATAGGATTTTTTCAATATTGTGAAATTTCGATTTTTAACAACACTTTTAGTACCAAAATTTTGCAAAAAAAATCGATTTTTTTTTTCAAATTTGCGCCAAATTTCACCAAGTTGAAATTTTTCAAAAATCCTCCGATGTGCGATAACTAAAACTATGTAATTAATGAAAATGATGGTCAATTTGATTTCAGATAAACCGTACCCGAGAAAAGTGTAAAAAACTGGGAGTATGTTTTCCAAACAAGGCAACATAAGTACTTGGCAAGCCGGCGGCCATTTTGTTTTTTTTCCAAAAAAAAATTTTTTTTCAACTCACTATTGTAACAACAAACAAAATAAAAAAGAATTACAACATTTTATCACACTGTCTTTCCAAAATTAATTCTTGAAAAACACCTCATTTTTCGACGAAAAAACGGGAGAGCCCCCTTAAGTTCTACTTTAGTTTTGTTCTACTTCACACTTTTTCAACTTCAGTTTTGTTCTAACAGTTCTAATAGTTGAAGTTCTTTTGTCTTGTCGTGCAGTATTTGTTTGTATATCAAAACATTTCTTCACTGCAGTGCTTGTTTTGCAGAGCAATTTGTTTGCCCTATCTTAGACACAAATCAAAAACACATTTTGAAAAAAAATCATATTTTCCAAATAACTTCCAAAGTAAAGAAGAATCCATAAAGCATTTCTAGACACTTGGCTCGAAGACCAAAGGTGCGACAAGTGCATAGGTTCTTTGAAGCCTTTTGACTTACTTTTAAAGTTTTGTGAAGTCGATTTTAAAATTTAAGCAAAATATTGCGATAATTCGTGAAGTATTTTTATGAAGACAACACTTGGCGGAATTTTCCATTCACGTCCATACGTCAATATTTACACATTTCCAAAAACCCGAATAATTGGTACTCACATTTTATGTCGTGTGGCGGTCTTGCAGCGACAAGTGCGCCTGGTAGTGAAAATAAACGCAAACCGATTTGAGCACACGTTTTAAATTTAGAAATTAGCAAAAATTATGTGTGCTGATTTTTTCATTGCTCTCAGCGCCACTTGTGCAAAATATCTACGCGAATAAGACAATACGCATATTTTCAACAAAACCCCCACGCAGCTCTTCGACAATCGTTTTACACATTTGTTTTGGTAACTCGTATAGCTATGGTTACAGGAATACGTGCTTGTTGCAGGAGTTAGGATACAACGAACTTGTGCAGCGTTAACTGCCACAACCGCAAAAGCAACAAGTCGTCGTCCTGCAGCAATTCCATGGCTGCAAGTTTAAAGCAAAAAACCCTTTTAACCTTTAATGTTATGTTAGAAAATCCCCAAAATCAAAAAAAAATTTTATAAAATAAAAAACGACGAACACTGCGTAAACAAACAGTCAAGTTTCAAACATGAATTGCAGAATAAATAAAAGTGGCCTCTGAATTTATTCGTAGGCACCATTTCCTCAACAGTACGAAAACGACAGCGGGGATTTTGACGGTAGCATAAACTTAAAAAACGCAAACGTAAAGTATAACCCACAAATTTTATTTCAAAGCAGCAGTAAAGCCGCTGCCTCGTTTGGAAAATCTCATGCTATAAATAGTTATAACCGAAAAAATATGTATTGCATATGTGTAAATGTATATCTAGCAATGTACTACATTTAAAGTTGAGAATATTTCTATTCTCAAAAACGAGCAGACTTGAACTCGAGGGCAATCATATGCTGTATAGTGCGGTAAACAGACAATGCATTTGTTTCCAAATAAAGCAGTATTCAACATGTATAGAAACACAATGCCTTAAAATAGTTGCCTTTAAAATCAATTGGTTGTATGAAACCCCCTGGAAATGTGAAACTTAATGTTGTAAACGACTTCCACTCAAATTGAAGCACTTTTATCCACAGTCTTCCGACGTAATCATAGTAATACGCAATGCAGAACAGAAAGTAGGTGTGTGTTAACATATACATAAATATGCATGTATATCAACACGACTGGTTTTCTCTAAATTGTATTGTATTTACTTTTTTATGCAGTCTGTTCCAGAAGTGTTCCGAGGTTTTTTAATAGCAAAATGAAGGGTTTTCCATTTATCTTTTTTGGCGCGACTGTATCATCGATAGGCTACGACGCCATTCCTAAATCATTTCAGTTTTGTTCGAAACTTTCAAAAGAGGTTTCGTTTGCAAATGAGTTTTGCGTACGCAAAGCACTTTGGGGCTGTCTTCTTCTGCAAGCATAGCAAAGGACCAAAATTGTCGCATGCAGCTACAGCCAAAGTAGGTGACTTGGTACAAAAAGTAAAAAAATGTTAATGTCATTCCCTACCGTGGAAAAACGAAAACCACGTTCAACAAAGCCGACAAACTGATTGTGCAATTGTTTAGGAGTCATCACAATCTGCGCCTGAATGACTGAATATTAGCCTTAACACCATCAGACGTCGTTTGGACGAAGCGAAATTACTATCTCGTCCTACCACCCTATTCAGACAGCCAGCTAAATTGCGCAATTAACCCTAATTCCCAGAATTTTAAAAGTAACGTAAACCCAGAAGTGAGACTGTCAGGCTTATATGATCTAAATTACTGAAAACATTTGTTTAAAAAGTACAAAAACTGTCTAAAATGTTAAATTTATAAATGCAATATAATTCTAACATTCCATTAGAGTATTACATAAAATAATGGAATCGAAAATCTTTTGGATTTATCACTATTTGAAATCTTTAGTGAGACTGTGAGGCTCACTTCTGGGAATTAGGGTTAAGACATTTTCTCAATTTATCCTCAATTTAGCCCTAAATTGCCATTAGCGCTAAATTGACCATAAAATGAGCTCGATTCGTCATGCGTCGTGCTGTTATCGATAAACAAATTCATTCCCAATCAGTGTTGCCACGACCAAAAAAAATTTGTTACCAAATTCTTAAGAAAAAATTACCAAATCCTGAAAAAAATAACCAAAAGCCTGGAACACTCACTCCAAACCGACACGAACTGAAACCAGTGACCGAAAGAACCGCCAAAAAACATTGTTGTCCATAACACCGTGCGACAAAAATTAAAAAAAATTTTCACACCGGAAAAAATCCATATGGGCGTGAAACTAGAGACCAAACATAGTACTTCTGCGTACTCAGATTTTCATTTCTACATCCTTTGTCCTTTTAAAAGGGCTTCAAAATTTTGAAGGGGATAAAACATAAAAAAATATACAAAATACTTCGCCTCGTTAAAATATGGCGATATGTATATCAAATGAAGGAGGAAAGGCTCAAGAATTTAAATAAAATTGCATTTTTATCTATTTGTAAAAAAGGATATTAAAAAGGTCCTTTGAAAATTTTAATCCTTTATATACTTGAAAATTTATATAGAATTTTCTTGAAAAGTAAGTATGTTAAAACCCAAAATCTCTTTGATCACGTGTCAAAATTTCATTATTCTCGCTTCATTGATTTTGTATCTTTTTATTATTTAAAATACTGATACTCAAATATATTAGAATTTTTGTACTTCATTAGAATTGCAGCTTCCGCCTTTTTTTGAATAACTTTCGAACCAATAAAGTTAGAGTAATGAAATTTTGACACGTGATCAAGGAGATTTTGGGTTTTAACAAGTTACTTTTCAAGAAAATTCTATATAAATTTTCGAGCATATAAAGGATTAAAATTTTCAAAGGACCTTTTTCATATCCTTTTTTACAAATAGATAAAAATTCAATTTTATTTAAATTCTTGAGCCTATCCTCTTTCATTTGATATATCATACATATCACCATATTCTAACGAGGTTAAGTATTTTGTATATTTTTTGTATGTTTTATCCCCTTCAAAATTTTTAAGTCCTTTTAAAAGGACAAAGGATGTAGAAATGAAAAACAAAGTACGCAGTATTACTATGTTTGGTCTCTAGTTTCACGCCCATATGGATTTTTTCCGGTGTGAAATATGCTGTCGCACGATGTAATACAACATTTTGTTTTGCCAGATTGTCGCAATTACGTTTTTAGTCCCGAAGCAGAATTGGTCAACATTTCGTTTTGCCGGATTGTTTAATTTTTCTAGTCCCAAAACAGACTTGTATTTGACGCCTGAGCTTGCTAAAAAAAATAACCAAAATCTGAAGCGTGTTACCATGTAACCATCCGAAAAAAATAACCAATTTTGGTTAAATTTAACCAAACCAAAACGAAATTGAAAAAATGACAAAGCCAAAAGACGTTTGTTAACATTTGTTTGCTTTGAAACTTCGTTTGAAAATTGGGTGTATCAGTAGGGATGTTGAATATTACTAAATGTTCAATAAATGTTTTTAAGAACGTTTTTTATACGTAAACAGAAAACACCTTACGTCCATCAAAACCAAAACATGTTCGATAACATTATCAATAACTGCTAAATTGAGGTGTGTGAACAGCAAAAGCGATAAACTCAATTAAGAGCTAAATTGTTTCAATTTATTTGGCTGCCTGAACAGGATATGAAATCTTGAAACCGCTACTTAGCGCAACCCACATCCAAATATGTTTGACCTGGGCAAGCGAGAATAAAGATCGCGATTGGTCGAAGGTGATTTTTTCGGATGAAGCGACTTTCTGGCCATGGGTTCGGCCTGGTTAGAACGCAGTACCGATTTCATTCAGCGCACTGTCAAACACCCTGTATTTGGGTTTTCACGCAAAATTTGGACTCGGTTAGAATACTCAAAATTTCTAAATGTGCCCTTCCACAGTCAGCCGTAATAATAATAAAAATTGGAATAAACACCATGAGCAGTTTTGAACGCTTTCTTCTCGAACAGATTGGATTTTTTGTATTTAAGATAAGCCTTGAACGCCTATATCCTAATGATTATTTGACACTGTAAGCTTCTTAATATTCCAAGCAAATTATCGTACATACGAATATAGCGAAGATAAGTAGACAGTTTTTGACTACCTGTTGTCTTTTCCCCTTCATGTTTTGACACCAAGACGTTAAACACACAGGGCTAGTAAATAACAAAAGCAAATCATTAGAAAAAGCAAAAAAGGAAATTATTATGTGCTAACACAAGCACAGGCAAGATATGTTTTGTCATTCAAACAGTTTACATTTGTTACAAAGTGAAATCTTGCATATGTTGACTATGTTTATGGTACACAATTTAATTTTTTTCTAAGTAGTATTTCTTTGTACTAGTAAGCAAATTCATTTAACCATCAGCAGTAATTTTACTTTTTCAAAGTTGCTTATTGCTATACTTACAGTGGCTCACACCTTATTTGATACAGTACCTATTTTAAAATGTTTAATGCAGTAACTTCATAATTAATAAGTATATCAAAAAAATTTTAATACAGGATTGTAGACGGATTTTCAACAAACTTTTACCGAAAAACGTAATTTGTAAAAAGACTCCTCCTCGCTTCGCAAAGAGTGAATAGCAATATCGCAAGGAAAATTCCGCTCACAGCTTATTTGATACAGACACTTGTTTGCACTTACAAGCCGATCTTCGCGCCGACTTTTCTTTTTCTGTCATTTCAATAATGCTCCTAATTAGTTTTCTGACATTTTTAGTCTGATTTCGCAACCTCAAGTGTTAATACGCGGTTTAAAAAAAAATGGGTCGTCGCACAACATTTGGACAGCGTGAACTGGTCCTACACCATTACAAGAACGGGCAATCAGTGCGAAAAACTGCAGCATATCATTGAGCGCTTTATACTTGAAAACTGGGTGGAAGATAAGGGTAGAACTGCACCAAACATAATATTCAATGAATCTGACGAGCGTTATATTGTCCAGAAAGTAAAGGTCAACCCGAAGCTATCGGCCCCAAAGCTAGCTATTGAAGTTCAGGATAAATTGGGGAAGTCATGCAGTACTGAAACCATCCGCCGTGTGCTTCGCGAGCATGATTCCAATGGCCGAGTAGCTCGCAAGAAGCCTTTTATAAGCAAGAAAAATAAAAAAGCCAACTTGCCTTTGCGAAACAACATATGGACAAGACCTCTGACTTCTGGAACACCGTCATTTTTGCGGACGAGTCCAAGTTCAATGTTTTTGGGTCCAACGGAATGTCATACGTTTGGTGGAAACCAAATACTGAACTTAACAAAGAAAACCTAAAAGCTACTGTTAAGCATTGTGGCGGTAGTGTGATGGTTTGGGCCTGTATGTCCGCAACCGGCGTGGGCCAGTTGGAGTTCATTGAGGGAATAATGGACAAAAATAAGTACCTCAGTATACTATAGGGTTTTCCAACAAGAGGTGTTATTTTGGTATTCAAAGAAAAATGCCATTTTTTGAGATAAATGATCGGATGTTTATTTCATAATAAAGAGGAAGGTATGCCGTTAATAATGAAAAACAACATCAGCCAAATGGCCACCACGACCACGCTTGCAGGACCATATCCTTTTCATGAAATTTTCCATAACCAAATCGCAAAGTGGCGGCCCTATGTCCTCGATAGCCTCACGAATTCTATCTTTGAGGTCTTGAATCGACGCTGGGCTTTTGGCGTACACCTTATCTTTCACGTGGCCCCAAAGGAAGAAGTCGCAAGGTGTTAAATCACAAGATCTCGGTGGCCAATTGTGATCACCTCTTCCAGAGATAACACGGTCCGGAAACTTTTTCCGTAAAAGAGCAATGGTTTCGTTGCTTGTGTGGCACGTAGCGCCGTCTTGTTGAAAGTAAACGTTGTCCAGATCAATACCATCCAACTCCGACCATAAAAAATCATTAATTATAAGTTTTAAAATGCCGCGGTAATTGGACCTCAAAGTAGGAAAATATTGAATTTCAATGCTTTTTTCTGATGGCGTGATGGTTGAAGCGTGTATCGTTCCATTTTTAGTAATGGCGTAGTTTCTACTTGTCAAATGTGAAAGAATAAAAGCTTCAAAAGTGACAGCTACCGAAATACCGGGTGATTCAAAATAACACCTCTTGTTGGAAAACCCTATAAAACCAATTTGCTTCAAAGTGCCGAGAAACTGGGTATACGCGAAAACTTTCGGTTTTACCAAGACAACGGCCCAAAGCATACGTCGGATATTGTGAAAACCTGGCTCATTTGGAACTGCCCCCACGTAGTAGCACCATCAGCACAATCACCCGACCTGAACGTCATCGAAAATTTGTGGGCCTTGCTGGACAACAATATTCGCAAACGGAAAATAATAAACAAGGATGACTTGCAAAATGCAGTTCAGGAGGAAGGGCAGAAAATTACTCCTGATATTACACAAAAGCTTGTCGATTCCATGTCAAGCACAGTCCAGGCTGTTGAAAAGGCGAAAGGCTACCACACTAAATGTTAAAAATATCAAATAAACCACTAGTTTGTAAGAATTTTATGACCGAATAGAACTGTATCAAATAAGCTTTGATCTCAAATTTAGTCGAATTTTTAATTTGGGGTCATTTAATGTTAAATTGCGATTTTGAGAAATAAATTAAGTTCGTGAAATTGAAGTATATATTTTATTCTTCCAAATGGCGTTTAAATTTTTTCAATCTTTTTCTTTTTTAGTTCTTCAGTTTTATAAATTTCAATTTTAAAACCGGTACTGTATCAAATAAGCTGTGAGCCACTGTACATATGTTATGTTATTAAAAACTTAAATCACTTTTTTACCTTTCCTTACCTATATTTTAAGCACATAAAACTGTTTGTCCTTTGACTTTTAACCCTCAATCCCTGCCATATTTGAGCGCGAATCACTTGAAAACGGCTGGACCGATTTGGTTGGTTTTTTTTTTTGTTGTATTCGTAGTTGTCAGAAAGAAAGCCACTGTACATATGTTATGTTATTAAAAACTTAAATCACTTTTTTACCTTTCCTTACCTATATTTTAGGCACATAAAACTGTTTGTCCTTTGACTTTTAACCCTCAATCCCTGCCATATTTGAGCGCGAATCACTTGAAAACGGCTGGACCGATTTGGTTGGTTTTTTTTTGTTGTATTCGTAGTTGTCAGAAAGAAGGTTTGTATGAAAGAATATTTTAGGAAATCGGGGCGTGGCACATTTTCACCAGCCCAAATTTTCAGACGATAACTTTGGAACCATAAGTCACACATCAATTAAATTCACTACGAACGTACAATTTAGTCATGTCCTTCGACAGAGGGAATGGGGCGGGTATTGGACGAGGGGGCGTGGTACCAACCATACAAGCCAAATCTTTAATATAGCATAAGATTGATGAGATAAGATAAGATTTGATGGGCGTTGGACAAGGGGCGTGGCACATTTTGTGACCCAAATATTCCGCTGAACTATAAGTCGCACAGCAATATAACTTAGTAGGAAGCTACCATTTATTCATATCTATCGACAGAAGGAATGGTGCGGGTAGTGAACAAGGAGGTGTGGCACCACCCAACAATCCAAATTTTTAATAAAGAATATCTTCGAAATTGTAAGTCGTACGAAACTGAAATTTAGTACCCCGGCGTCGCATAGATATGTTATTATACTGGTAAGATTTGATGAGCGTTGGACAAGGGGCGTGGCACATTTGTTGTGACCCAAATATTCCGCTGAACTATAAGTCGCACAGCAATATAACTTAGTACGAACCTACCATTTTCACTTTCGCCAGAGGGAATGGTGCGGGTATTGAACAAGGGAGCGTGGCGTAAGTAAAAATGATAAAAATTGGTTTTGGAAATTGGCATGATTCCAGCGCAGTCCATTTCTTTACTGAAACTTAGCAGCAACATTGCTGATTTGTGGGCCTCAATTGTGTTAATCAGTAGCTCTTTCTCTTCCTTTAGTTGGTTTTCTTCATCAATTTGCATCGCCATAGATTCGCCATCTCTCTAGTTGAAATATAATTGCCAAATAAATCGGGCACGAAAACACAAATATGAAATTATAAACCGTTAACAGTTTGGTCACGAATCGCAACAGAAGGCCGACAGAACATCGGTTTTTTATATAAAAATCTCAACAACTTTTCTCTTCTTGGTGAAATATTAATGTAATACAAAAGGTTTTTATTTCTCTACAGTAATTTTCATGAAAAACCAATGAACACATTCGATATCACACGCGATAAAAACTGTGTAAATTTTCAAGTGTCAATTGCAACAAATTAACCGTTGAACTACAAATTTAACATATTTTTTGCAACACTTACGCTTAAATTCTGTTTTTAAAAGTAGCAATTGAAGTAAGTGTAACCGTCTACTACCGTCTACCGTCTACTGACGGTATAGAAAGTTAAAGGATGGAAAGGAGTGGTAAAGTTTGTAAGAAGACAATTTTTTGAATTTTATAAAAACAAGTAAAAAGACTATGCAGCACAATATACAAACTTTTGTATATTGTCTATAAAAAACTCCCTACTCGCCGTTGGGAGTAGGTCCCTTCTATCCGTTTTAGAAATTATACCCACAACCCGGGTGGTTACGGAGAGCTAGGCCTTATTCTCGTTATTAGACTGTCGCGCCGGTTATGTTTGTATGCACGTGTGTGTATGCAATGCGATATGTGCGACGTGAAAATTAACTGCATTGCAGAAAATTTTCAACCTCCATTGAGAACTAAAAATTTCTAAATTCTGCATTATTTCCACCATGCCTACTAAAATCAAAATTAATAAATTCAATACGATAGCAAATGAATAAAGAAAAACTTTTTTAATGGAAATGCTAGAGTCAAAAAGTCGTTCATGTTGTATGTATATGTAAAATCAATTTACGCCTCACTGATCTATTTACGCAAAGAACACACCCAGTCAAATGTTTAAATTTGTTAAAGCACAAAAGAAAATCTTTGCGGCTTCCACACACTGCAGTTGATCAATTCACTCATTCATTCATATGTGCTTCAGAGCATGTGTGTGTAATTACCATTTTAATTCAATTCAATTCAATATCGGAGCAATGCAATAAAAATGGCGCAGCAGAAAATGTAGTTCTTCTATATTTAACGGAGCAACTTTACTAATTAGGCATTAGTAAATCACCTAAAGCGGCATAAAAAGTGCGCTTAACTGTACACGTAAATCAAAACTATGTACTGTAATTACATACTTTGGCAACCCCTGAGATTCTGATTAATTGCTTTGAGAATTCAGCGAAATTCGTCGACTATCAGCTCGCTAGTGGCAATGCTTCCGAAAACACCATATGGTTCTGTAAGCATTTACGCTATTGCAATGTATGGCAGTGATTTGTGGATAAGTGCAATTTTCTAGCGCTGTTTAATGTCAACGAAGGCACACCCGAAAGCAGCGGTCCAATTTAAATTACCGTATCTGGTCTCCAGGAATTAGGTTCTAACTATCACATTAGTTAATTTAATATCACATCACTGATTGTTTAACATCGTTATGCTCGTTCTTTATTTATATTCATGTGAAATGCCAGACATACATATACACACATACCTACATATACGTGCGTACTATAAAGTGTTCTAGAGAAAATTTAATTTCTAATTAAATAAAATTTTTAATTAAATAAAATAAACGAGCCACAATGGAAATTTTGCAAAGAGCTAATTGATGAATAATAAAAAGTGTTAAAGTGTTGAGCCTTGATCATCGCTGAAAGCTTTAAAATAAAGGTTTAGCTTGAATTTTCTCAAACTGCGACAACACCCTTAAAACTGTTTCAACCTTCGCTTTAACATACTTAAATCCACTGGATGGGTAGCGGCCGAGAAATGGCCTAACTGTAAAGATGTATTTCACGCCTATGGAGAAACTTAGACGATTTCTTTGATTGAACCCTGAAATTGTTTATTTGTATTCAAATTGGCGGGTCACCTGGGTGGGTAAGCGACGTATATCTACAAAAATCTTGGGTAAGTATATCTCCTAGTAGGACATCTGTATTAAAATGAGTAAAAACTTAAAAGAAGCAGTGAAAAGCCGTCTTGGTTCGAATAATGAGTAGTGGACTCAAGTCTCTACTGCAGCCATCACCACATATAAAAAAGAACCATTTTTGATGCTGCCGTCTTGTCAGTACAAGAGGGCAAAAATTTTTATTTTAAAACACATAAATAAATTTAAATAAATCTTTCGGGTAAAACAATTGGTTATAAAACATTTTAATCCAGTTATAAAACAATGAACTAATTATAAAAAAAATTTTGAAATTTATTTAATTAAACATATTAAAGTGTCATGCCTTGCCAAAATAGGAAGATGTTTCCGAGTACAATAGAGAAGTTTATAATTAACTATCAGGTGTAAGTGTTCCCAGTAATTATTAGGTCAATAGGTCTATCGGGTCATGTGTTTTTATAGTCTTAACGAACCTTAGTAAACTTTAATTTTCGAAAAAATTACAAATACGAGTAGATTAATTTTGAATTTGAAGTACTTTCACCAAGTTTTAAATCAATAGGCCCATTAACACTAGAAAGACCGCAAGTTTTCCATACCTTCAAAGACTGCATATCATATCCGCTGATATCTCGAAAAGTACACATCGAATTTGGCTAATTGTAATTGTAGAACCCTAATTGTAGAACTTTCACCCAAGCGGAGATTAATTTTCTAAAGAGCTAAGAGCTACAGTTCAAATTGTTTGTTGCTTAATCTGTTTAGGCTGAGCAATGATGAATCAGTCAGTCAGGATGAACAATTATATGTATATAGATTCCTTATTCAAAAATTACTCTTTTTAAGCTAAACTCGTTCTACATCTCCTAAAGTAAGGGAGTGAAATATTAGGTTATGTTAAGTTGGCCGACCCCTAAGGATCCCACATAGACCAAATGATGGTCCTTTGTTTTAAAAATCAAAAAGTTGATAGTGGAGACTCTTTAGAAACTGTAGGACTTTGTAAATAGGGCTAATCAGGGAACACTGCCAATTTAGTCTTAGTACAGTACTCTTTACAGTTCCGATTATGTCCTATTCTGAGGTCGTTTATAACACGCTGGACTTTAAAACGAAGCACAAATAATAAGTTGCATTCAACCATGCGGCTCATTATGTGTATGTCCTCAAAAAGTTCGAGTTGTATCATTTTACACAATTTGACACACACACAAACGCCTAAATATTTATTTGAAAAGCTTAAGTTCTTCAGATCAAGCAGGAACTTAAACCTTGTTATCCCTGGGCACAATTTTCCTAATTCAGGTATACTTTTTTATTAGTGACAAAGACGTGGATTTCCCTGCCTCTTGTCTTTCCCTACTTTCCTTTCCCTACTTATCTTTTGCCCTGTATCTTATATGTTTATTACTCTTTTCTTCATTATATTATTGTACTGTTTTTATTTCATTCTTTTTCCTTTTTTTGTTCCAATCCAATATGAAGGAAGGAAGGGAGCGGGCATACAAGGTAAAGTTTCTGATTGCGTTCAACCTGGCGAACGCCAAAACGATCCTTGTCCCTGTCCAATCCAAGCTGATACACAGCCTCCGCGCGGCCCTTCTGGATAGCTATTTGGCACCCGCTGAATAGTGAACTAATGTGTGCAGCGTGTCCAATCCCCAGGACTTGAAATTTGGGTTGTGCGCAGGGTTTGGTGCCCGCCACGTAAAATCTACCACCAATGAAAGCCAAAAACAAAGCCTCGGAAGGAACCCACAATGTTGACGACCACAGCAAACGATTTAAGGACCACGATTTGAGGATATGCACCTGGAATGTCCGGACCCTCTATAGGGAAGGTGCCTCTATCCAACTGGCGGAAGCCCTCACAAAATGTAAAGCTGACATCACCGCCATCCAGGAAATGCGATGGACAGGACAAGGTTGCTCCAAGCGAGCAGACTGCGACATCTACTACAGCTGCCATGCGGAGAAGCACGAATTTGGCTGCGGATTTGTGGTCAGCAAGAGACTTCGCCACCACGTCTCTCGGTTCACTCCGGTGAACGAACGGCTGGCTTCGATCCGCATCAAGGCTAAATACTTTAGCATTAGCCTAATTTGCTCGCACGCCCCGACGGAAGAGAAGGACGATGCGACCAAGGATGCCTTCTATGCGAAGCTCGAGGACGTCTGCGACGGGTGCCCGGCCCATGACGTCAAAATTGTCCTCGGGGACTTCAACGCAAAGGTCGGGCGAGAAGGTATCTTTGGCCCCACAGTCGGGCAGTTCAGCCTCCATGCGACCACTTCGAACAACGGTCTAAGGCTGATCGATTTCGCCGCGGCACGAAGCATGGTAGTTAGTAGCACCAGATTCCAGCACCTCGATATCCATAAGGCCACCTGGCTATCCCCCGATCAATCCACCCGCAACCAGATTGATCACATTGTGATTGATGGAAGGCATGCTTCTAGCATTCTAGATGTGCGCACGTTCCGAGGACCCAACATCGACTCGGACCACTACCTTGTTGCAGCCAAGGTACGCATGCGTCTTTGCGCAGCGAAGACCGCGCAATCTAGTTTGCGAAGAAAGCTGGGCATCAGTAAGCTGCGATCACAAGGGGTAGCCGAAGCCTACTCCGCTCAACTCTCCAACCAGCTCGGTCGCTCCCCCTCTCCACCTGATGACATCGGCGGATTATGGGCTCACTTATCCCACTCTATGCGCGCCGCCGCAGAAAATGTCCTTGGTTTTCGACGCCCACCACCAAAAAACCAATGGTACGATGAAGAGTGTCGCGCAGCCACTGCAGCGAAGAATGCTGCCTACAAGAAGACCCTGCAGTCGGCTGCCACGCGAGCCGTGACAGAAAAATACCGGGAGGAGAGGAAGAAAGAGAGGTGCCTTTTTAGATGCAAGAGAGGGGAGCAAGAAAGGCGCGAGCGTGAAGAAATCGAGGAGTGCAGGAGCAGGAATGACGCCCGAAAATTCTTCCAAAAAGTTAAGCGTCTCACGGAAGGATTTAAGCCCGGGCATCTTCTTGCAGAGACGAAAACGGGGATCTGGTTACGGATGCGCAGGGTGTACTGAGGTTGTGGAAGGAGCACTTCACCAAGCTACTCGCAGGCGACGAAGGGAACAATACCGCCAGTGGTGAAGATGTCCAGATGGCACCAATCGACGACGACGGTGTGGATGTGCCACCGCCCAGCCATGACGAGGTCTGGGTCGCTATCCAGCGACTCAAGAACAATAAAGCTGCAGGGCCGGATGGGATACCAGCTGAATTGTTCAAGGCCGGCGGCGGTGAGCTGATTGGGTGCATGCATCTGCAAAATATGGCTGGAGGAACGAATGCCCAACGATTGGAACCTCAGTGCCCTTTGCCCTGTGCTGAAGAAAGGCGACCCAACAATATGCGCCAACTACAGGGGTATCAGCCTACTTCCCATTGCATACAAGGTCCTGACGAGCGTACTATGTGAAAGATTAAAGCCACTCGCCAAGGCGCTGAATGGACCCTATCAGTGCGGCTTTAGACCTGGTAAGTCCACCATCGACCAGATATTCACTCTACGCCAAATCCTGGAGAAGACCCATGAGAACCAAATCGATACTCACCATCTCTTCATCGATTACAAGGCAGCATTCGATAGCCCGATAAGGGATCGCCTATATGCCGCATTGTCTGAACTTGGTATCCCTGCAAAGCTCGTGAGACTTTGCAGAGCGACGTTGAGCAATACGCGCAGCTCCGTCAAGGTTGGAAGTGACCTCTCCGGCCCATTTGATACCGTTCGAGGATTCAGACAGGGCGATCCTTTGTCCTGCGACCTCTTCAACTTCACCATGGAGAGTGTTCTGCGCAAGGCCGGTGTACATCGTAATGGCACAATTTTCAACAAAAGTGTCCAGCTCCTTGCCTACGCTGATGACACTGATGTCATCGGGCGTAACAAGCGAGATGTCACCGCTGCCTTTGCGGCTATCGAAAGAGAATCTGCCAAAATGGGTCTGGTGGTAAATGAGGGCAAGACGAAGTATATGCTGTCCACACGCAGGGACTCGCAGCGGCTTGGGTCTCACGTCGAGGCCGACAGGTATACCTTTGAAGTTGTCAAGGAATTCGTCTACCTTGGCACCGCCATCAACAGCAGCAATGATGTCAGCCTGGAGATAAAGCGAAGGATTACTCTTGCCAACAAGTGCTACTACGGTCTCGGTAGGCAATTGAGAAGTAGAGACCTCTCTCGACCGACAAAACTTGCACTCTATAGGACGCTTATCTTGCCCGTGCTCCTCTATGGCGCTGAAGCATAGACAATGACACGAAATGACATAGCGGCCCTTGGAGTGTTCGAGAGGAAGGTACTTCGCAAAATCTTCGGCCCTGTTCGTGTTGGTGACGATTATCGTATACGAACCAATAACGAGCTGTATGAGCTGTATAAGGACATGGACGTTGCGCATCGAATTAACATCCAGCGGCTACGCTGGCTCGATCATGTCTGCCGTATGGACGACGAAGCTCCGACGAAAAAAGTGTTCGATACGATGGTTGGAGGTCGACGGCGAAGAGGGAGGCCGTGTCTCCGGTGGAAGGACCAAGTTGAAGAGGCCCTGCTATCTCTTGGTGTGACCAACTGGAAAAGGCGCGCGCAAAGCAGAGGCGCCTGGAGAGAAGTTTTGCGGCAGGCCGTAACCCGATAACGGGTTGTTATGACCAGTTAAGTAAGTAAGTAAGTCCAATATGATTATTGTAAATATGTTGCTGGTAGATGGCATTAAAAGGAGAGATCTTGCATGCCAATAGGTTTAATGTAAACAAACAAAAAATAAAATACAAATGTTAAGTTAGCTGCCTTAAACTCGCATCTTTCCATTCTTTGGAGCACATTTCGAATCTAAAGGGATGCAACCTGCTGAGATTCGTTAACAATTTTGCGCACATAAAAATGTGCACGCTTCCCAATGTTCACAAAATTTGCTCATGCTGAGCTAAAAATGCGTACCTTGATTTTGAGTGGTAAAAAAAGCACACTTACACGCCTACCAGACCATTTTTACGTTTCGAAAAGAAATTTACGTGTTTATGTCAAAATAATCGAACAATAAAGATACAAACTAAGACAATAATATACCAACAACATCCGACCATTGAGCCTAACTTCCTTGGAAAGCACAATACAAAACAAGTAAGCACACAGAAAACTACGAAACTGATAAAACTATGCAGATACAATATTCAGAGGCAAGGATGTTATTGCCGCTCTATCCGTTCCTCTTCCTCTTCTTCTCTCCTGCTATCTCAAATGACGCATTGTTGACAATTGGCTTCGTCTACGTACACATCTCACTATACGGCCACAGAAATATGTATGACTTTATTTAGAAGGTTTTAGTCAAATATTCGCAAGCGCATTTTGAGATAAACTTTACAGGCGGCTGAAAACGAAACTTACTTTGAAACCTCTTAAATAGGTGATATTTCCTCTAATGATGGGCTACGTGCTCCAAAATGCTACTGTCTGCTTGGAATATTCATTGTGGTTCGTTGTTATTGTTTATATTTATTTCATTTTTCTTCCTTCTTTCTTTGACCGCTGACTGTGCAGTGTATCATCTGGTCTGTTCAGTGCTCATTCCCCCGATGCGTTAATCAAATTCAATTGAAACGAACTGTGACTAGTAGCAGTAGAATCAACAAGAGGGTCGCGACGAAGAGAGTGGTGGCGATAAGGAATTACACATTTGCCTTTTACACCATTCACTAATACAAAAGCAAAAGCTGAAGTGAAATTTTGCAATTTGACAACCGAAATCTTAAGAATTCAGAGGGCAGCCGTGAAGATAGTAATCTAAAATTAGCATCCACAGCATCCACTGGCAAGGGGTCGCCTACAAATATGTACGTTGCACGCCGGAGCCAACCGTCACTGCGCGTCACTTTGGATGCTCAAGTTTTCAATACCGTTCTTTGTCGTGCGACGTTTTCAAAAACTTATTTCGTTTTCCACATGCTGATACAATTTATGTCTTATTTACTCTGAGCACAAAAAGGATTAAAAAACGTAACTAATTCAAAATACTGTACTGCTAGCTAACAACACAAGAAAAATGGCGTAGAGAGAATATTTGCGGACGGATGCAGCAAACTCAAGCGAAACGTCTAACTGAATCGAAAGAAAGAACACAACTGAATTCGCTCTGAGTGCGACTGCGGTGACGCTGCTTATGGCCTCCTTCTTCGTTTGCACGAGCCCGTACGGTCGTTGAAAATAGCTCGGCGAAAAACTCGAAGAAGCGAGCAGATGTTTTGGTTTTCCAAAAGCAGCAGAATGTAGCTCGAGCAAATGCTCTCCCAGCACGGAATGGGGTGAATTGTGTGATGGTGCTCTCGCTTCTCTCAGACACCCCGTTTGGGTTACCCGTCAATAGGCAAAGTTCATAGCTTCACTAAAATCACTTGGCATATGAATGTGAGGAAAAGGAAACTTGTTAACGATTGTTTTCTAATAACAGCAGGTAACCACAACGTTACCTGAAGAAATTCTTCGAAGAAAGAAAAGTTAATCATTTAAGAAACAATTTAATTACTTTACGATGCCTATTTACTACTAACTACACCAGCCAACTATCTACACCAATTTTTTTTTTATTTCTTAAATGTTAGCGATATTTTAAGATCTCATATTATCAGGTTTCCCCTTAGCTGGTTAATTCTACACCAATTTAATGTTAGAAACTTGATTGATCTAAAGATTGCTGTATTTTAAAGGAGCCATCGGCCCTCATCTCTGCGAAACTGACAGTAAAAAAATTAAAAATTGGTTGAAAAAAGTTGTTTTAAAATTACAACTTTAAATTTTGGCAAATTAAGAGCATACAATTATTTAGTTATTATAGAAGCTTCCATTCTTCTAATAGTATAAAGTACTAATTGTGGTCAATTAGAACTCTCTGTCCGCTTAGTACCAACACAATATACTCGTATTTATATGAGCATTTTATAAGCACTTAATATTTTATTAATATTTAAATAAAGCTAAGCAATTATTCGTAGTCTTCTCCGTTATATTGCTTTATAAAGATAAGACTTTAAAATCCCTTGATAAGAAATTGTCTTGTTTTGGAAAAAAATTTGTTTTGGACCAATCACCTACTCAAAAAATCATTACCTTTAAATTTGTTTGCAAACATTTTTTTCCATAACTTGCAAATATGGAATTTAATTAAATGTAGATCTTATCAAAAAGCGAATCGATACCACTCAAGCGCAACGTGAAACCCGCTGCATTCTGATATGGTTTTGCATGAATGCACTTCCTTATAATTTGTGTCAATGGGTTAAATATTCATCGGGTCATGTAATTTATAGGGCATTTATTTTACAAGGAAAACTTGAGAAGATAGCACTGCGAAATAAATTCCAAAAACGTGTTAGAGCATCAAAACTCGTAACCGACATCCTTGATAAAATGGGCTCGAAGCATGCCCTACATCTGACTTTCTCGTTTAAGATAAAATTTAGTAGTTTTAGGATTTAGAACTATTGAATTACTTTGCTTTTGTGAGTTATCAAGGTATAGACATGGTTACTGTTCTTTAGCGCTTCCGAATATGTGATGTTCCCGGTTAATCGAATCCCAGATAATTAAGGTCTGTGCTTGAAATGGCTGTATACTTGAAAATGTAGCACTAGCTTTGTAAGGAATATCACTCACTCGTTCAATCGTTTAGACAACGCCTCAGCAATCGTTCGCAACACCTTGCTGTCTAGCTCTGCGCCGCCATTCGCTTGTAGGAAGCACGTCATATTCTCAATTAGACTGATTTCCCGCACAGAGGATGCGTCAGAACATCTGCCGCCAGCAGTGGTTTGTCTATGGAAACAATCCATAAAATTAATATAATGATCGTAGAACAGCCTCAACTGCAGCAAGCCGTTCCCAAAGTTTTATTTCTGCATTGGGCTTTGCCAGCAATCATAATAAAAATGTCACCTTTACAGTTTATCTAATTTGTTTGTACCTGATTTCAGCGCATCTGCCGCCAAATTTACTTGTTTCGATTGCATGCTCCATTGAGGTGCCACAATCTTCTAAAAGTCCCGACAAAGCACTTGCGCCTCGACTTGCCGAGTACAGATCGCTCATGCCAACCAATACTATGCAAACTCGTTATATCACACAGCTTGTAAAAAGTTTAGATTATAATAAAATGAGCAAATAAATGATGATAAACGTCGAAGCACTTCCCGCAAAAAACAAATTTTCACAAATTGAAAACCCAACTGACTTTCTGAGCCAACAAGCTATGCAAATGTGGTTGCGCTGGATTTCAACATGGTTGCACTCTGAACAATGCTGCCAAGTTATGATATTTCTTGGTACAATAAAGTTCACAGCATGGCACAATAATAAGGTAATAGCATGCCCGCAACACCAAAAACCACATGTATTTTGTTGGTAGGATTGTTTATGGTTACTGTCAAAATCAGCTGATATTTTCCGACGAAAGAGGGAGAAACTGAAAAAATACAAAAGTGATTGTTGCCAGACGGTGCTGTATTTGAGTGAAAAAACGGGAAAAGTGCTCAGGTCAGTTGTTTTCAGTCAGGTATTTTCATTTCAACCGATGCGGCAACACAGCACACCGACGATTTTGACAGAAGCCATAAACGATCAGCCGGTGGCTTGCTACAACCTTATAGTTGAACCATGGTTCACAGTTTACTGCAATCTTGTAAATACGTGTAGATTTGATTTTAAAACGGCTGCAAGTAACTATCAATGCGGAAATGACTTTATTTTTAAAAGTAAACAAATTATAACCAAATTTTTTGTCAATGACCTATTTAAGCTGAATTTTCGAATTATTCTGTAATTTGTAGTAAATTAAATTCTTACTGCATCACGTTATAACATGTTGAACATGACCTCCATAAACAAGTTTTTAATCTTTGTTTTAATCAGTCACAGAAGTATATTCTGTATATGTACTCTAAAGTATACAAAGTATATTCTGAAGTATAGAAAAGTGTCATCCCACACAAATTGGCTCGCTCCACATATATTCACAGGTGTCGTGTACTAAATGCTCACATTTTCTAACCACACAAATTCGGCATTAACGTAAATGTATTCGTACCACATAACTTATCTGTACATACTTTACAAACTAGTTGCGAAATAAAATAGTTTATACTCTGGTACAACGTCTAATCTATAGTGGAGTCCTGCTGGTTCCACGGTTTCTGCGACAGATACAACACCAAAATTGTACTTAGAGCACTCACTAAGAAGATGACATCGAACCACCGATGATAGAAATTGAAGTGGAGGCTCCCTAGAACCTCGGTAATTATCACACGATACTCAGCGGGCATGTTCATCCGCATCAGCAGCACCGACGAGCAGAAATACATTCCCATTATTTGTGCTAGAATCAACACTATAATGTTGGACGACTTACTCGATGATATTCTATAGAAAAACTAAAATGAAGACGATCATAGTGTGAGCGCAGTAGAAGGCAACCAATTACTTAAAGTACTCACCTTCGTCAATGTTAGGAGAAGGCCTCGAATGGACGTTACTACAATGCAACCGACAAGTAAGAAGGATATGTGTTGGTTCCAAAAGGCCAAATCAATATCGAAACCACACCAGTGCACAGCAATTTCCAGACCGCGGGTGACCGGATCCTTCCGCCCAACACGATCAAAAATTATATTCACCGTGCACTTAAAAGAAACATCACCACAATAAAAGCAACAGCTCAAGATGTATGATCCCGGTATGCAACTCACTATGAAAATTTTCCACAAGCAATAAATACTGAAAAAGTGGCCCAGGACATTAAAATACTTTCCCTGGAGTGTCTGTGACCACTTCTGGCGCTCTTGCATGTTCTTCAGTGAGTTAATCTCCAAAAACAGCTGTCGCAACAACTCTTCAAGCCCGAAAACCTCCAGGCGAAGCTGGCCTATGTCTGCAATCGTGTATTAAATACAATGTTATTTCAAAAATAAGACAATATTCCGCACTTACTTTCACTACCGGAATCAATGCGATTCACTGCTGAGCTCAAAATATTCCACAGTCGCGGTCTTGTGTTGTTGCTCTTGTTTCTCCGATGCATTTCCAAAGCTATTCGCTTCTTCTTTGACGTCACCATGTCTACGGTCAGCATTAGGCGCCTTTCTAAGTTTAAGATGTCGCTCTGTGAAACTGGTCTGAAATCAAGGGGCCAAGTCATATATGTAACTTCCCGACTCCGACTGCAAAGCAACGAACTAACTTAATGAAATATGTCATGCTTTGGTAGGGACAGTTCACAGCACCAAATCCGGAGAGCACAGCCATCACAGTGACCCCGATAACACCGATGCGCGAGACTCCTTGCTCAATTGTGAAGATGCCATGTGAGACGCTCAGCAGTGGAAAAGGATCGCCAATTTTCCACAAGCCATAGAGGAACACAAACCAGCACAACACGGTCATGATCCGCACCCACTTATCAGAAACTTTTTAATATAAAAGAGATAACTTTTATAAATTGTGCGAACACACCATCCGACCGCACCACCTAGACGACAGACTCACCGAACGAAATGCTATGAATGACGGAGTACGAAATGTATAGAGGAATGACCGCGATAACCATCAGCAACAGCAACGTTAATCCCAGCCGCCAATGAAAGTATCGTGAGGGTGACTCGAGCACCCCCAGGATCTCGAAGATAATTAGCTCGAACATGGTAATAGAAAGCGCGAACGTCAGCGAGAATATTAACTGTACTGAAATGTGACGAATTTCATAGTTCTTAAACAGCTGCTTCACGAAGAACAGCCAGCCACCGGCGAAGAACAAAACCTGCAACACAAAAAGTTTAAATGTTCCGGATACTACACCTGCACTGCGATCCTATCCTCGCGCTTACCTGTGATACAAACACAATTATGCAGTCTTCCAGAAATGCCATCTTAGCCACGCCTTGCTATGCTGCAAATTACGAAGAGGACGAAAGTTTGTTTCGCTGTCTTGGCAATCGCATTTTCTAAACCACAAAATGTATACGCCGTCGCAAACCGACAGCAGAAATGCCGGAAAATGCCAACTAAGAACCCAAGAATCGTAAACAAATGTCTATGACATTTGGCAGCTGTTTTACATTTTGGCAATTACTGTGGCGATGCAGCCAGACCCACAGCTACATGCGCTGCAAAAATATATGTATCATACACTGATTCGACACCTACAATGCGTAACAAATTATGTTGGGGTAGCTATACGCTATTTTATTATTAAAGCACAAAAAACCAGAAGAGGGAAACACATTATACTGCATATATATGTTTTTCATTAGTAACATTAGTAAGAAAATTTATATTATACTACGGACTAGACCTATTCACGCGGTAGCGTATATTAAATGCAAAATTCGATGTAATTCTAAAACTAAATTAAAAATTGTATTTTGTATGCAACTCGAAACCAATTGGTGGGAGATATCCTGAGATTTTAAGTTCCTACATGCAATTTTTATATAAAAAAATTGGTCTTGAAGTGGTCAGTAAGTCTGGCCAGACCTATTCACTCGCATAAGTGAATATGCACACAAGATACAAATGCAAATGCTTCTTCCCGAGACCGACAGAAAAATGTTAACAAAACAAAATGGATATATAAAAAATTAATAAAACTGTATCGAATTTTTGAAAAAACACCGACAAACACAACTTGTTTTGTTTTCTGCACGGGTACTATAACTTGTCTTATTAAATCATAATTGCATCCATTCCCGTCCAATACAATGCAAATTGCTGTTCACCTGAGCACAAAGTTTGATGGTCACTGGTAAATCTCAGGGTCCCTACGAAACAGCTGTTGGCGTCATATGATAACTAAATTAATAATGTTTGGTGAAAATAAGGAATTCATATCCAATTTTGGGAGCAGAAGTGCTTAGAAAGAATAATAGTTAATGCAGGGGACCAAAGTCTGACATAATTACCATAAATATTGAAAATGAAAAGTAGAGTGGAGACATATAAAACTGTTTGCCACGTAAATGATTATTTAGTGACTAATTGAAAAACGTGTCGCGGAAGAGGGCGGGTTACCTAATTTCTTAATTTTTGCGAAATCGAAGCACACAATATTAACTACAGAGGGCGTGGCCCACTTTGTCCATACGATAATGTCCTGCTACTTCCGTCATAATAATGATACGGAAGTTACCATTCCCAGATACATAGAATCTTCCTCGGGTGTCACATATTACGACATAAAAGTGCGTGTGCATCATAATGAATGGCTGGTGGAGCGACGCTACAGAGACTTTGCACAGTTACACGAGAAGCTGGTGGAAGAGATCGCAGTTTCAAAAAAACTTTTGCCGCCAAAAAAGGTTTTTCACTGTTTTATATATAAAACTATATCGTGTTACACCACCTAACGATCATTTTACAGCTGGTAGGTAACAAGAGCCCCACATTCCTTGAGACGAGGCGTCAGCAACTGGAGAAGTACCTGCAAGAGCTGCTCGTGTTCTTCCGCATTCAACTGCCGCGAGTCCTAGCCGAATTTCTTGATTTTAATAAATATGACATAATTTACCTGCTGCAGGACTTGGCGAAGCTATTCAATGAAAATAACACTACTCTTCTGAGTTCAAAAAAGGAATTTAACTTTTCGGCCTTGGAGGTCTTAACCCGTCAGTGGGAGTGTAGTTGCAGACATATTGATTGCTTTTGCCATATTTCAGGTTTACGCCATTAGTGAGCGTTTATGTCTTCCTTGTCCGCCTGAGAATATTGAGCAACGCGGCAAGTTCGACTTCTCGCACGTTTTGGATTTTTGCACCCAGCTCCAAGCGCTCATTGTGACACCAGTGAAAGTGAGTTCAAATGGATGTTTTTGCGAACGCATTGCATTTCCACTATACTTACAGGACAACTCTTCATTCGGCAATGATTACAATACGGTGGATGTGCCTATCGGACGCAGCAATATCATTCCTAAGTATTTGAGATTCACACTGAATGCATTCCGGAACGTCAAGACACTCAAGTTCCATGGGCTATCCACAGAGAACATTATTGACATTGGCTTGCTAAAGCCCACGTTAACGACAATTTGTGTTCACAGCACTACCATCACGCACATAAACCAGGTGCTCTTGTGTGATAATCTACACAGGGACATGGTGTCGGATGTGCCGTACGTCAGAAATGGGCCAACGCAATCTACTGCCAGTTCCAGCAAAAGCGGCGAAAATTCGAAATTACCCCCAGCGCGTCCGATGTGGCAAGATCTCGTCGAGCTGGACTTGACAGGAAATTTGCTCACTCAAATCGATTTGAGCGTGCGAACCGCTCCGCAACTTGCCACGCTAATACTTGATCAGAACCGAATTCGCGCCATCCAAAATCTCGCCGAACTATCGCATCTGCAAGTGCTATCTCTATCAGTGAACCTTATAGCGGACTGCGTCGACTGGCATCTGGAACTGGGTAATTTGGTGACTTTGAATTTGGCGCAGAATAAGCTGAAAAAGCTTTCCGGTCTCCGGAAGTTATTGTCATTGGTGAACTTGGATCTGAGTTGCAACATGATTGGCGAATTGGAAGAGGTGGACCACATAGCAGGCCTGCCTATTTTAGAGACGTTACGTTTGACTGGTAACCCGCTTGCCGGCAGTGTAGGTGAGGAAAGTAGATTTAGGGTTTTTTCTAGAACCGAAGCTGACGTTAACCCATATTTAACTGCTGCATTAACCGTCACCATATAGTATTTCTCTTTGTCGACTTTTCCCTTATTCGAATTAAAACAGTCAACCTCTTGTTTTCCAGATTATCGTCCACGTGTACTATCGCGCTTTCACGAGCGAGCAGCAGAGATTTCACTAGACAGCGAACGGGGCACCCAAAAAGAACTGGACACTGCGTTGGTACTGTCGGCGATGCGGAAGTCCAAAATGCGCCAGCAAAGCCAACAGCAGTGAACGCGGCAAATAGACTTCGCCGTTTTAAGGGTTCCAAAATGTAATTCCAAACTTCCCAACTACTCAAGTTTGCATTGCAACTTTAACCAAACTAAATGGGACCGACAATTTTAATTTTCGTTGACCAATCTCAAAATTTTATTTTAATTGGTTGTTTCAAGCAGTTAATTGTTGTAAAGTTTTTAATCATGCAAAGCGAAAATATGGGCACCTAGGCGTTTCCAATACACTTCTTTTCTTAAAAAAAAGTGCGCAACCGTATTAACAAATATTTTGTACGTGGGCCAACAATATTTTGCTATCCTGCATTATAAAAAAGTTAAATTAATTAAAAATTACATAAAATCAAATTCAAAATTAAATCATTATCGTTTAAATATTAAACGACAATGAAACTAGGCTGTTTTTCTAATGCTTGCATTCCTGCTGCAATGCATTACATCGTAATCCGGTTAGAATGCTTGCAAATTGATACATTTCAGCTGTGTATTCGAAATTTTACAGCACAGGTAGACCTCGCTTAACACATACCCTTGTAACACGACCACGTTCTAAACAAAAATTTCAGCTTTATAAAATCTACAACTTTATTTGATTTTTAATGTCATTTTATCAAGTGGGCCCAATTATCAGATGTTAGCGTTATTAACTCTCAAAAGCCTTATTTCTCGAAAACACAATATTGGAAAAAAAAACTGTTCAACCTGTACTTGTCCCAAATCAAAGTAATTCATAGCAATTACAATTGCTGCTTTTACAATTACTCTTTTTATTTAGAAATTTCACATATTTATTTATTTATTTTACGAATATTAAATGTTCTCATTCTGTGTCGCTTTCAATTGGCAAGTATATACCATAGATACTTCCATGCTCATTAAATTCAACTTTTATGAACATATTTTATTTACTCACGACTGGTGCATTTGTTTATATTCTAATTTCTAAATTATTTCAAGTATATATCTACTAAACGCTATGCCTTTCAATTTGTATTCATTCCTTGCGATTATAATTTGTATTTGTAACATTTCAATACCTTGTAAATATATATGTATATATAAATGTACAATATGCATATTGTTAGACATTTAACAGGGCGGAAAATCAAAAAAGTTCTGTGTTTAAATGATTGAAAAATGGTTTTATCTCCGCACTCCTAGGTTAACCATCAGCAATTATTCGAGACCAATTGTGTATGGGGATTGCATTTATTTCGAGTTCTTGTGTGTGTCACCGTTTACGAGGCGTACGTTTGGAGGTACGCCGGAATTTAAACATTTTTTGGACTAATCGAACATCATATTTGGTTTTGGGTATTGTTATAGTTGTTCTTTAATATTTTCGTGGAATTTCATAATCTGCGGCATATATTGTCTATTTGGTGAAAAATGCGGTTTCTTGTATCTTATATTTGCCTGCGTAGTAAAATTATGAAATATTAGGAAAATATTAACGTAGTGGGATGACCACTCTAGCAAAAACTACAAATTTTAAAGCATAAAAGTATATTTGTTTGTGCAATCATATTATAAGATATTAGAAAAGTATTAGCATAAAGAAATTGCCATTCTAAGCAATTGCGAATTTTTCAATAGCTCTGCCAGGGCAGCGTGTAATCGCGCAGCCGCTGCTTCGATCGTTTTCATTGATGCTGCTGGGGATGCTGGTGCTGCTGCATCAACTGATGGTAGTGCTGCTGCTCAGCGGCAGCCACAGCGTCGAACATGGGCGTGTGTACTTCGCCCAGAAACTGTGGCGTTGGTGGCGGATTTGGATCGGCTAGTTCGCCAATCAGCGGCATGTCAATGTCCGATGCGTTCAGTGCATGCTGCGGTACTACTTCCGGCTGCCCGAAACCCAAGTGATATTGAGGGTGTTGCTCGCCGTCCACGATATGCCCGCCGTATGACTGTTGCGTTGCCATTGACTGCGATTCCGTCTGCTGCTGTCGCACACCTTGACCACCGGCATCCAGAACAGGCGCAGCCTCCATTTCGCCGAACGGTATTGGCGCCTGCTCACCAGTCATAACTTGGTGTTCTTGCTGAAGCTCTGCCACCGCCGGAGCTTGATCTGGTTGTTGTTGCTCTTCGCCCTCGACACCGGTCTCGCCATCGCGACGCACCAAACCTAGCATATCCAACATATTGCGCTTCACCGTGTTCTCCTGCGCCGCCTCCACAGTGCTGTAGGCAGACTTCTGGCCGCAGTTAGCCAAATGATGGGCCATTTTATTGCCTATGGATGTGGAAAAACCGCAGACGCAGTGCATCTCATTTGGCAGGGGCAGCTCCATGACATCGCGGACACCACTGCCGCCATTGCAATCAGAAGCATGCTCAAACATGGCGCGTTCGCAGCACGACTTATAGTTACACTTATTGCACTTCAACAGGCCCCTGAAACACATAAAAATCACCATTAGAATTGGCAGCTATGTGACAAAGTGGGCGGTGATTTGCAAATGGCAGCGCACTCACGTAAAATGGTCCTCATTGATAATTTCAGAATTACACTCGGCGCATATGGAACCGTCAATGAAGGCATAGAAGTCGCCGAATTTAACGCGCATGGTGTAAGGCAACGGCTCGCGATGGTGGCTGCGTATCTGCCAATTAAAGAAATTATTAGTTTGTATATTTTGCAGTTCATTGACAACTCACTTTGGGTGGTGCTATCAGCATCGAGTTACTCAGCAGCGGCTTTACTTTCTGTGTACTCTTTAACAAACAGGTGTGATGGTTGGCAATGTGCTGCTTCATGGCGCCTGCAAGATAAAAAGTCAAGTCGAAAAGCAATAAACCTAAATGCAACTACTAATGCTGCTTGCTTCAAGTTTCTATTTACCTTTATCGATGAAGCTTAGAGAGCATTTCGTACAACGCAACTGGATGTCCTTCTTGCCAACATGCTGACGCAAGTGCATATAGTAGTTTTCGATGTTGCTAGTGCTTACGCGACCCTTGTAAGCGAAACGGAAGATCTGGAAGTGCAAACACAAAATATTACCAAATGTGAAAGCTTCAGTCGGCCAGGCACTCACGCATATCTACGTTTACTTTCGAGTATACAAGAGTTATGGACAAACAAGCAAAAATTGAGTACTCACGTCCAAGCAGAAAGGACACTGCAGGAAGTTCTGATTCTTGTGATCGTCGTAAAAATGGCGCACAACATCACGATGCGACGACGAGCGGTAGCCACAGGCTAGGCAAGCGTACGGCAACTCGAGCATATTGTGCACCTTCTGTAAGTGCAATGTCAAGTGATGAAGATTGTTGAAACGCTGCTGACAGATGAGGCAGTGGTACGAAGCCGACGTGGCGGTCTTCGTCTCTGCGGGATGCATAATCTGATTGTGCTTGGCCAGCACCGTCTCGCTAGGGTGTTTATCTAGGCAAAACAAACACTGGAACTGGTGGTCTTTACCGTCAATTGTGATATGCGAGACCAAATGAGTTTGCAGCTTTTCATTAGAGTCAAAGGACTCGGATAGGTCGCATATGGGGCAATCTACCGTAGTGGTCGCGCTTACATTCGAACTGGGTTTGTCACTCTCTGCGCTTGTGTATGGGAAATCCTCAAAGTTGATGTCCAGTCCATCGCGCACGCCATAGTACATTTCTTCAAGACCTTTGAGGTCGACCTCTTCCTTCTTAACGATTTTTGGATCCGGCTGAATTTTCTTTGACGTGCTCGGCGTATTCTTGGCTACTGCACTCTTTGTTGGAGGAGTCTTGATAGCAATTGTTGCCTTGCTCGTTGACGCTTTTCGCTCAGGACGATAGTCATCTTCAACTGTAGCTGCGCGACGCTTGCCCGTTACCGCGACAGGTGCTGGCGCCTCCTTTTCCTTTTTGATGCTTTTCAAAATAACTTTGTCCGACTGAATGTAATCTGCCTCGTTAATAGCTGTAAGTGCGGGAAAACGACAAAGACAATTAAAGTTCGCCGACACTTTTACACTAACCCTACAGAAATAATTCGGATTTTGTGCTTGCATTAGTGGAATAGAGAGTTCAAATTCCAACATATCAGTCTCGGTATCCGTTCGTCCGTCTTTTAAGGTTCACTCCTCACATGGCGTTAAAAGTTCAATCAAAGAGAACCCTTGATTAAAGTTTAAGCTTCGTTCCAATTGAGAACAAGGAGTTGTCTTCTTGCAAAGTATGTATATAAACCACCGTCCATTTTATAAGAAAAATATACATTTGGAAATACAATTTGCAAGAATGTGCGACAAAGAAAACCCAATTAAAAAAGTATTTGATGGAAGCAAGGAATTCCTTGCTACTCGATTTGAGCTCAGTTGTGGTGCCACCATAATTTTAGGTTCAAGCAGCCATTGCTTATGATCTCGGACGTACAATACAACGAATGTGGTTGTTGTTTGGTTTTGTTTGAAGCCACAACATAAAAAGGTCGAGCGAGAGTTTCAGTTTTAGTTCAACGAATAGGGTCTGTTAACCATTCTTTAAAAATCAATCAAAAAGCATAATATACAGAACATTTCATTATTTAATTCGTGATCATTGCTTTACATTGTGCACAGTTGGCATGGCAAATAACAAATTTGAGAAATTCTTAATGAAATAAAAACAGAAAGGATTGTCTTATTTTTTAGAAAACAAGAGATTTATTCAAAATTTTCACCATCTTCGTCACCTCCACTAACCTAGGAATTAAGTAGCGTAGATATTATGCTTTTTGTTTATTATAAACTATAACTTATTTTATTACTAAGCGATCGTCAACAGAATTTTAAATTCAATTGAAGGTTTTTTTCCAAAAAGGCCACAATGCGGCGGTCATTAACTCTACCACCAATACATTTGGTATAAACACTTCTTGGTGAAAATGGGAAGGAGCCTGTCTTTGGAACAAACCCTTCAATTACACTCTTTATAAACATGAATAAAGTTAAACTTCGAGAAGTAACAGTTCTGCGAATTTTATGTGACTTGAGTTCGCATATTCATGCCCGAAATGTATGCCAACTGCGGCTTGGGTCTAACGCTAGTGAGAAGTGTTACTTCAGGAATAAAAGTATATCAAAAACAACCACATTCGAATTCGTTACGTAATAACAAAAGAAAACTTAACACATTTTAAGTGCCGTGGAGCCTCTAATATGTGGCTCAGGTATGAACTCTGAGGTCTGTCGAGCAAAATTATAAATATAACTAAACTTTAAGTGTACAGTCAGCGCGCGTGTGGGTCTTAAACAAGTGCTGCAATGGGAGAGAGTAAGGAATATTATTAGTGAGAATCAAAGCGTGTTTGCTACCGTATCAACAATGCATACAACACGTGGTAAAACAACCTCCGCAAAATACCATAAATTACTAACGTTTTTTCAAGCGCTTAGGTGTGGTGTTGGCAGGCGTCTCTTTGTAGTTGGCCGGTAAAATGCTCCAGTCCTTAAAGGGGTTTGTCGCGACCTGTGAAGTGGTTAGCAGGTTTAGTCTCACAGACAATACATCTTTCAGCTATATAATGCTCACTTGGTACAAGCGTTGTGTCAATGTCTCACTCGTGTTCATACGTGTCTGCTCGGCGATATGGGTAGTGATGTTGTTGAAAGCCTGCAGAGCATAAGTGCCAAACTGTTCGCGCCAAACCAGCTCGTCCAGAAACTGTTGGATCATTTGACGCGACAGCAGCGAGAGAGTGTTCTGGAACATACGTGGCACAATGCGTCGCAGGTAATCCATTACCGCGGAGTTGGTGTGCTTGGCAGTGTTGTCGGTAGCGGCCGCTTGCACGATATTTTTGAAGCCCATCGAGTAAAGTGTCATCTTGTCCACAGTCAAATCAATCGAGATAATGCTGTCTTTGTGCACCCAGCGCTGTAGTGGTTCGAGGATAGTCTGAAAACGCTTCTTATAGTTGCGATCTGCGTCGGAGACGGGCTCCACAGCACGCAGTCTTATTGTTTTCTCGGCATAGTCAAGCACGCCCAGCACCTCAACCTTAACCTGGCGTTGCTGGCCATCCTGAGATGTTGTACCCAATGAAATAACGCCAACCTAAACGCACGAAAAACAAAAAAAAAACAGTGATAAGTGAAAAAGGCAAATACAGGACAGACTCAAATTAAAAAAATCGCACCTCCACAAATTTGTCGGGTCCACCAAGCTTCTTACATTTTTGGTGCACAGCGAGCGTGCACACAGCCCGCAGCCAAGTGTACACACCCTTGATGTATACGTTGTCCACCTTAACCCACTGAACCACGTTCTGGATGTTCGTTTGGCAAGACCAATGGTATATCAACTTCAGGATACAAGATGGTGGATGAGGAGCGCCCTCGAAGATAGAGCCATGAAATACCGAAACAAACCGCATAGGGCAACATTCACTGATCCAGACATACCCACCGGTATAGGGAAACTTCGTGGCGTCCGAGTAGACACCTATACGTTTACGGCGACAAAATGTTACATTTGCTCACAAGTTATATCAAGATCCGCATTCTTACCTAGCTTCAGTTCATTGGTTCGATGATTGGCACATTTCTGCTCGGATTTGAGCAGTCCTTCCTGAATCAGCCACTCTGTGAATTTGTTCGGAGTTAGCATAAGCACCAGCTTCACCTTTGAATCCAACTTGCTGCGCGTGCTCGACATGTCCTTGACTTTCAGCCACGGCTTAGCCAAAACCACGAGCGAGGGAAATGTTTTCCCCTGCAACTTTGTCTCCTTACTGTTCTCTTTACTGTCCTTTCCATCTTTGCCGTCGGCCCCAATAACCAACCCACCTACAGAGCTGATTTCCGAGGGACGAAAGTTGGGCGGTGGCGCAGCGGCGCCCTTCTCTGCTTTTGTAGGTGGTGTTGCTTTGCTAGACGCTTTTCCGCCCTTTCCCAACTGTGGCGAAGCCTTGCCACTGGGAGTTGCGGCTGCTTTCTGACGCGTGATTAAGGACCCCTTCACACCTGCACTGGCTAGTGGCGTACCTGATGCGGTGGCCTTTTTCCCAGCAGCTAATGCAATGCGTTTTGCCAATGGCACGTCGTCTTCTCCTTCGTCCGATGATTCCAAGTAGACGAAATTAGAGTTGCGTTTGCGAATGCCCCGCGTGCTCGGCGTATGCTGTACTGGCGGTTCTGCCGGCTTAGGCGGCTTCTTCGGCAACGTCGCTTCCTTCAACTCCTGCAGCACCTTACCTTTGAATGAATACGCTTGGAAAACCTGACCATTGAACAGTTCCCTACCCTCATTGGAGCTCAGCGCAGACTTCAGTGCATTTTTTATTGCATTATGCTCATTTGCCACCCTCTCATAGGCTGCTAATTGTGCCGGCGACAACTCCTCCACCCAACACTCCAGCTCTAAACTAATATGGCTTTTGGTTACGCGCATTATCGGCTTGAGCTGTCCAACACACTTTAATTAATATGGTTAAAACTCTAACTACAAGCTTTAGATTACCGTTTTTCAACTACTTTCCTTTCTGCCCGAGACTTTTCTTTAGAAAAAAAATGGCGCAGGTTGCGTTGTACTGAACAGTGTGGCCAACCTTAACGCACAACATTTCTATTCAATAGTTGCCGTTCTGTGTTCAGCTTCCAGCCATTTCTGCGATTTTAGTCCCTGTCGGTGCAGACTCAATTCAAACTCGTTTATGTTTTGCTTAGGATATTATTGTTTGTTAAAATGAGAGACAGCGAGTCCAGATCATCGCGCGATCGCTATTATTCGCGTAAACATCGTTCTAAGTCTAGGTCTCCATCCCGTAGTAAATCCAAAAAGTCGAAGAAATCTAAAAAATCGAAAAAATATGCTCGGCGTAGTAGAAGCAGCAGTAGTTCGTCAATTTCATCCTCTTGTTCCGCCGACAGCCGCAATTCTGGCAAGTCCAGATCCGCGAAAAGGCGAACTACCCGTGCTCGTAGCTCGGAGAGCAGTTCGCGTACCGTAATGTCCACACTTCCTGCGTCGTTCGCTAAGGACCTGAGTGTGGTTGAAAGTCACGTTAAAAGAGCACTGGAAGCCATAGAAGAAGACAACTTTAAACCTCAAGCATTTTTCAGCACTCGAGATCGTGAAGCTCCAGAAAAGAGAGCCATATCTGACAAAGTGATAATTGACTTGAATTCTGAGACGGTGAAACTGCCTAAGCCGTTGGAACCCGCCACAGACGCTGAGGTCAAAGACCAAATCTTTCACCCCAATGTAGTTAAAAACGACTCCTATTTACCGAAAGAAACCTTTATTAACATATTTTGCATTCTCATTTAAATGTAGTTCATCGGAGACGCAGATCTTAAGACCGAAAAATGGGTGCGCAAACTTTATAACTACCGACAAAAGTACTTTCAGGAATAATGAACAGCTCTAAATAAAACTCTTATGCTACCTAAAAAATATCCGACCCGGTTTTTCTTGCACGGATCAAAGCTTCCTCTGCTGTAAGTTGTTCCTGCTGCGTAGGCTCTATGGGGCTTCCATCTTCGTTGAGATTTCCCGCCTTGAAGTCGTCAATAATCTTTTTAGAGTAAACGGCGTTGAAGAGGTCTAGGCTGGTAAATTCCGATTGTATCACATCTGGCGCCTTGTACGACACGTAAGGCCGCAGCTTGCATTCTGTCAAATCGGGTACCACCAGTTCTGGAATCATTTCCGAAATTTCCACATACTTTCCGCTGATGGTTACGCCAGTATCGCGAACACCTCTTTTGTGAATAGGCACGGGTGGCTCTGCTTGCGTGCGCTGCGCCTCCTTCAATGTACGCGTGCCCCTTTTATTGTACACTAGAAACTTGCGGAAATTCCGCTTACCTTCCAAGGGCACAGTTGTGCAAATGTCACGACTCTGCTTTGGGACTAGTGATACTCGAAGAAGTCTTTGGCAATTCTGCATATTTCTGTGATTAAATAACTGACTCGCTCGCATGGATGTTTGAACATCGAACTTCACATGTTACAGCAATCACTACTAAGCGACTTTGTGGACGTGAAATAGAACAGGGTAAACAGGTTGAATAAATATGCATATTCATGGCTGATCAAATTTATCAGCTAGTGCACAATTGAAATGATTGGAAGAACGTAGAAAAATAGCATAGTGAAATTATGACGGCCTCTTTTTTGTATGACAAAAAGAGGGCAATTGGAAAAAAAATTTGCCTTTTATGTCATATACTCAAAAAATTTAACGCTGATTAATACACAATACATTCAAACTTGTGAGACAGCAGCACATCTAATGACATTTTTAGTAGTTCCAGCGTAGTAATCGCAAAAGGTGATCAAGAGTGTAGGCTGCACTTCAATGAATCAGAAAGCGATTCGAGGAGTGTTGGGTTGATGCAATAGAGAAACACTTTGAGAAAATATAAGTCATGATTTTTTTCCAGGGACCGTAACGGTTATGGTTTTTATCAAAAAAGTCAGATTTTAACTGTTATATTTTAACTTATATTTTTCCCGACAAAAAATAACTGTTATTTTGTGCCTTTTATAATTTCAGGCAAAAATAACTGTTATTTTTGACTTTTATTTTATCGGTCAAAAATAACAGTTATATTGCGACTTTTATTTTTTCGGTCAAATATATCAGGCAATTTGAAATTTTTCAAAGGCCATTTGACCGACTAAAAATCTATTGATACAATTTTTTTCGTCTCGTCAACGCGCACATTTTGAGCTATAAAACTTGTTTCAGTCTTTAGTACAACGGCCGCAATGGAAAGATTCCTCTTAACAAAAACATTAAAAAAATGTCGATGTCATCGTTGCGCTTCGAATTGAACAAACTTTTTTTAGCTTTTTTAAATCTATTTTTTAGCAATACTTGATGTACGCAGAGACCTAAAATAATTATTATCAATATTTCTGGAAATAAAAAATTGCCCTTATTTAAGATATTTTTATAAATATTGCTTTATAATAATTATTTCCAATAAAAATTTTTACGTTGCGTAATAACTGTTATGATAAAAAAAATTGTTTTTCGTCCTTGATAATTATTATTTTGCGATTTTTTTTTTTACGTTGCTTCATAACTTTTCTTTTCGTTTTTTTTTTTACGTTGCCGATAACTATTATTTACCAACAATTTTTTTTTTACGTTGCTTCATAACTTTTATTAAAGAAACATTTTTTTTTACGTTGCCTTGCCACATTTTGAGTTCAAATTGATTTTTAATTATTCCAATACATTTATTTGTAGTACAAAAAATTGACAAACGAAAATTTATTGCAGAAAACCAATTTACACCAACAACTAAAGTGCATTTTAATTTTTGTGCACATGAAAATCGTATATGGCTGTTTTGAGGTGTTTGTAATTTAATTTAAATAAACAAAACCCTTATTTATAAAAAAAAAATTCTTCGGACGGTTGGATTTGAACCTACAACCTTCGGAATTGAAGCTTGCGTACACTACTGTGAAATCACAAGCTGACTTACATCAAGTTAGAAAAAAAAGAAGATAGAAAAGTAGCCACGCGGAAATTAGTTCTATCAATATTATCACGTGTTATTAAGTAGCAATCGTAAATAACAGTTATAACGTGTTATCAACAAAATCATTACTATGCATTGTACGTGTACGTGAAGGAATAAGAAATCTATATATGTACATATAATTGTTTGTCCTCACTAACTGACTGATTAATCACCGCCCAACCCAAAGCTACAAATATGAAATTTGAACTGTAGGTACATATTGAAAAATGAAGACGCTAAGACGGGATTTTTTGAAAATCGGGGTCTAAAGAGGCAAAACAGGGATTAAGGTGTTGTATGAAGAAACTTGATATAATAAGCCTATTGATTTCAAATATGGTGAAAATACTTCAAATGAGAAGTAATGAGATAAGAATTTTTTCATAAAAATCTGATGGGATCAACAAAAGTTTTAGAAGAACTTGATTTATTGGCTTTAAACTTGCGTGCAAAGCCGCGGGGTCCTGCTAGTAGTGTTATAAAATGTAAAGACCGTTCTTGAATTTTTTGTATTCATTTTCTGAGTAATTTAGTTTCACGAACATAATGCGCGCCAACTTTTCATCCGATAGGTTTCATCTTTGATCACGTAATGTGAGTCGTAGAGCTGAGAATGCACTTTCCACTGTCACTTGGGTAGCTGGTACAGCGTGTATTATATGTGCCAGTTGTCGCAAAAAAGGAAAGGAAAACTTTTTCTCCTCCCAGTACGTGAGTAGGTCTGCTTCAATATCTAGACGTTGTGGTTTAAAATTATCAATTTCGGCAGACGCAGCCAAAATTTGTATTGGAACAATTAAAAATCAATTTGAACTCAAAATGTGGCAAGGCAACGTAAAAAAATTTTTTCTTTAATAAAAGTTATGAAGCAACGTAAAAAAAAATTTTTGGTAAATAATAGTTATCGGCAACGTAAAAAAAAAATCGAAAATAAAAGTTATGAAGCAACGTAAAAAACAAATCTTAAAATAAAAGTTATCGGCAATGTAAAAAAAAAAATCGAAAATAAAAGTTATGAAGCAACGTAAAAAAAAAATCGCAAAATAATAATTATCGAGGACGAAAAACAATTTTTTTTCATAACAGTTATTACACAACGTAAAAATATTTATTACATGATAATAGTTACAGGCCATGTAAAAAAATATTGATAATAATTATTTTAGGTCTCTGCGTACATCAAGTATTGCTAAAAAATATATTTAAAAAAGCTAAAAAAGTTTGCTCAATTCGAAGCGCAACGATGACATCGAAATTTTTTTAATGTTTTTGTTTAGAGGAATCTTTCCATTGCGGTTTTATAGCTCAAAATGTGCGCGTTGACGAGACGAAAAAAATTGTATCAATAGATTTTTAGTCGGTCAAATGGCCTTTGAAAAAATTCAAATTGCCTGATATATTTGACCGAAAAAATAAAAGTCACAAAATAACTGTTATTTTTGACCGATAAAATAAAAGTAAAAAATAACAGTTATTTTTGCCTGAAATTATAAAAGGCACAAAATAACAGTTATTTTTAACTTTTATAGTAAAAGTCAAAAATTTAAAAGGCATGTCATATTTGTGAAGCTGAGGCCATTACGATCATAATGGTATATTTGAAAAAGTCCACCGACAATTTTTTCGTTATGCCTTTTTGATTTGAAAATTGTAAAATAACAGTTATTTTCGGTCCCTGTTTTTTTCTATTTATGCCAGACATTTGCACAAAAATCCATTACCACTACAAGGTCTGCTGGGACATTTTCCACTACCACTAAATAAATTTAGTGATAGCTGAATTTTTTTCCACTAATCACTGATCTTAATTTAGTGGTAGTGCAATTTTCTTCCACTAATTTTTTTAGTGGTACTTTTTACCACTGTCACTAAATAAAGATCAGTGATAGTTGAAAATTCTTCACTATCACTAATTCTGTTCCACAAAAGTTACATCATTAACGGTTATAACCAAACATTTTAAAATTTTCGTTCGCTTGCTTTTCTATTGATTCGTATTGTGATCGAATCTCTCTTTCAATATTGTTAAAAATGTAGTAGGGGAACTCACAATTCATTGTATTTGTTTAAGTAACATACAATTTATATTTCTATTTAAAAAAATTGACTGTGTCGTATTGAAATTAACAATTATCGTATTATTCGTTTGAAAATGTGAAAAAAGTATTAAAAAACTAAATGGTTTCATTATAATATAATACCAATATGTGGCAATATGGAAGAGTAGCTTAAGTTGACACCGCTCCGTCCAAATTTAGCGCATCAAGCAGACTTAAATTTTCAGTGAGTGCCTTCCCAGATTTTGGAGAATTACAAAGTGAGCATTTGTTTAAATTAAGTCCTAATAACGTTTTTCCACAAAGGTCCACCTGAAGTGTTACTCCACAATGATGTATTTAGCAGACGCACACACGTCGTTTTTGTGTTTTGAACGATACCCTACAGTAAATATATAGCAGTAAATAGTAAATATAATACGTCGATTCCGTCCTCTGCCCCAATGGAACGTTTGTTTTCATTTGCTGGCATGGTGAATGATCCTCGTAGAAGGAATCTCACCGATGACAATTTTGAACGTCTGGTCTTAATGAAAGTTGTTTAAATAAAACATATATTTTTGCGTTATTAGTGGTTTATTTAATGGAAATGGATGTCCTTGTTTAGTGCACTATGCTTTTCACTACCACTAAATAAATTTAGTGATAGCTGAATTTTTTCCACTAATCACTGATCTTTATTTAGTGGTAGTGCAATTTTCTTCCACTAATTTTTTTTAGTGGTACTTTTTACCACTGTCACTAAATTAAGATCAGTGATTAGTGGAAAAAATTCAGCTATCACCAAATGTATTTAGTGGTAGTGAAAAGCATAGTACACTATGAATTTAGTGCAAAACCCCCATGTCTGATTTATGCAGATATATGAAACGAAAGATTAATGATTTTTAATGATTTCGGTTTGGTTCGCGATATGGATTTATATTTATATATATATTTTTATATGGATTTATACAACGTTTTTTTTAAATAAAATCCTATTTTATATTAACCCATTAAGCCCTGAGCGTTGCGTTTGCGCAACGTTTGGGAATTTCGCTATATTAAGTAATTCATAAAGACAAAAGACTTGAAAATGGGTAGAATTGGATTAGAATTGATCGTTTTAGATCCTGCCATACTCAAATTTCAAAATTATTTAAATATTCATACGTTTTTTTCGATCCAAAGTCAAAGGTTTTTTTTGGGGAATTTTTGAAATTCAATCAAAAATACTTATTCTTCAAACCTATCAAAATCCCTTAGTGGGCTGCATTTTGCAATGCTAAACTATTTAAAAATAAGTTTTGAACATCTTTTTTTTTATTTTTTAAACAAAAAATATGCTTTACGTTTTGTGTTGCGCGAATGCGACGTTGGGCCTAAACACTGCCAATTTTCATACAACGCAACGCGTGAAAATGTCAAAATCCAAGCAGCTGATATTTTATTGGCACATTTTATTTTCCGCAAATGTTTGATTTTGTTTATTTGTGTAATGTTTGCGAAAAACATGACAAAAAAAAACATGATATGAATGTTTTGCTTGATTTTTTTTCTTGATTAGGTCAATTAATAAGATTGTGTAAAATTTTATGAAAATCGCACAAGCCTTTCTGGGGTCAGGTTTTAATGGGTTAAATACTGTTTTATTTCTTTAAAACAGCAGCTTAACAAAGAAAAGTATGTATTTATATACAAAATTTTACTAGCTTCTTTAATTTTCTGAAAAAGTTACACACAACGAAATCCCAAAGAGTCCCGGGATCCCTTGATTGCTGACATATTTCAACATATTTTAACATTAACTTAGTGAGTGTTAACACCGAGCTCGTTAGTTTAATGCTCGGTAGTTTTGCACGCATATTTTTTTTTTTGCAAAATAATTAATATGTTGATCCGTCCCTCGTTTCAATTTAATACGAATTACAACTTTGTAGGTGCCTTCCATTCATGTATGAACGCTTGGAACTGTGTATTTTGCTCAAGGAATTTTTTACCGTTGTCTAGCAGAAAATTATTTTAAATTTTTGTACCAACAAAATTTACGAAATGTCCCTTACTTATCAAATTAATACGTAATTAGGCGTTAATGTCAATTGTACCTGAGTAAACGGGTCGGACAAGTAGAAAGCGTTTATATCAAGTTTGGTCCCATATTTATTCGAAAAATAACGTGTACTGTTGAAATGTAGTAAAAGTTCAACAATTTTTGCTCGTGTTTTGTAATATTTAGGGTATTTAGACTCAAGTGTATCGTTGCAAATGCAAACGTTCAATTGCAAATGTTCAATTTTGTACAGATATGCTATAGATCCTGAGTAACCTATTTCTGATTTCATTAAATTTTGAGCGGTGCAAATTTTCCAGGTGTTTTTAATGTCAAAACGCAAAAAAAAATATTTGGTAAAGAATGCCGAGAAAAAAGTGATCGAGATAAATTATAGATTATTTGGTGAAAATAATCCAGCAGCTTACCATTTCCCTGTTTGTCCAACTTTTGTTAATTTTTACACAAAATTCTAAATTTCAGTTTCAGGACATAGTTATTTGTTCAGATAGTCAAGCAACCATCAAAGCACTAATCTCGTATGAGATAACCTCAGGGTTAGTGCTGGAATGCATAGAGGCATTGAATAGACGGAAATGAGGAGACGGATAGTCTTGCTGGAACTGCGGCAGCTACGGTCCCCTTTGGACCAGAGCCCTTCATTGGGCTGGGTAGGAAAGAACCGGAAATTCAGAACACTGCACAGTGATTCGACCCATACAACCGCGGGACAAAATTAGAAGGAGTGGTCCGTTCTTCATAAAATTTGGTATACTAGTTAATCATGGTCTGCTGAATGGAAATCTCCATTTTGTTTTTCTTAAACTGTTGTAATATGGCAATGCCTGAGGCTTAAATTTGCAAATTTCGTCATTTTTGGAGAGCTACAGCACGAAGTGTGTTGGCTAGATTTTTCAGATTTTACATTTAATCGGTAACGTCAACATTGATAATTCCAAAGAGTAACAGAAATTGTCTCAGGACCCTTTAGTTTTGCAATAAAAACGATAATAATAGACGTATGTTTTGCTTTTTTGCAGTTTTCTCAATTTTTCATGCTGATTGCATACTTTTAGGGATGAAAAAAATAAATTTTGTCGAAAAATAGGTGTGGTATTGCTGCATACTTTCAGGCAGCAGATTAACAATATGGCAACAATTTGGCAACAATTTGGCAACACAATTATTTTTTTGGCAAACACATTCAACCAAACAACACAATTGTTGCCATTGGTAACAATATGGCAACAATTTGGCAACACAACTTTGGCTGCATACTTTCAGGCAGCAGATTAACAATATGGCAACAATTTGGCAACACAACTTTGGCAACAATATGGCAACATTGGCAACGGAATTTTGAGTTTTGTACGGACGGAGTTTTGTACGCAAACTTATTCTGCACCGTTTTGTGGGGGCTATTCAGTTATTCAAATTACTTTTCAAATAGAATTATTTTCTGAGATCGGAAGATATCGGAGGATGTAATTAAATTATCTGACAAAGAAAGAATGCTTCTTTAAATAAAAAAAATCTAGGAACATACTTTCACATACTTTTTAGATATTTTCCTCTAAGTTTTGCCAATTTTCAGATTTTTAATTTAGAAAAATATTTTAAATGAAAAGTGAACTAAAAGCCTCAGCTTTACAAATTTTGAGAAAACATTAAAAGCGAAAATGGCCACATCACTTCTTAATCTATATTGAAAGTTTTAGCAAGTTCTTTCTAACCATATATTTTTAAGATTTTTTTTACTCAATAGACTAAAAAACAGAAAATATGTGTTGAAAATTTTTTGTGAAAAAAGTTTCAACTTTGAGCCGCTTTTGCACACACACTAATTATTTTTTTGCACAGATTGTTTTGGGGTTTTCTTAGTTGGAGTTTTAACTTTCTAATGACATCGAAATCGTTAAATTTTGAGACTATGAATTTTTTGAATTTTGTCTATGGAACGAATCACTGTGCACTGGTCTAACGCCTCGGGTCTTAGGCAATCGAAAATCTTTATTAAGGGTTATAACTCCAAATGGAGTGAAGATTGTCTCAGACTGGGGAAAAACCAACTTACTGACACTCCTGAGCACATCATACTGCACTGCGATACGTTATGTTGCAGTAGGAGGTAATACCTGGGCCAGTAGTAGCTTGCAGTAGAGAATATCAAACACCTTAACCCCCGTGAGTTACTATCTATCTATACTCCTAATGGAGAGTTGACAGAATACTGCTCCCAGTGAAAATAGTGTCGTTATTTTGCAAATGGACCTAATCACAATGTTGATACTGAATACGTCATAAATTATGTAGTATGTAGTATAGTAGTAGTATGTTTTCCTCCTCCTCCTCAACGGCTCCTTTAAATATATAATGGAATACAAAATTTTCTAACTGAAACAAGTCAAGCACAAAATCTACAAAATTTTTTTCTTTTTTTTTAATGTGGTTTACATGTTAATTTATGTTTTATGCACACAACTATAGAGCAACACATGATTCAAGTTAGCGAGTCACGATATTGACTAACCAAAACAATAGAAACACCACAAAAAACACACACACAAGTAAAATTTAAACGTAAAAAATGTTTTATGCTTCCCACCCTCATTGAATTCAAACGTGACACTAATGCAATTGGGGCGGTTCTATAAAAACGGCTTGGTTGCGGTGAGCAGTTTTTACACAACCAAAGTTGTCGAATTCGTCAAAAAGACAGAGAAACCACAGCATAATTTCACTATTGAAAAAACATACTCCAAAACTTTCCGTTTTACTTAATCGTTTTTTTTTATTTTTATATATCATCGTTTTAGTTTTATTTCGTAGTTTTAAACATATTTAGTCATTTTGTTCCCCTAAATTTTCTCACTGACAATAACATACGTGCCGTCCTTAATTATGACTCGTTTCAAGGCGTTTTAAAAATAGGTGGTTTTGACCTTCACACACACATAAACACACACCTACACACATTTTCATATATCTGAGGGATTCTCTCGGGCAATATTGATTCCAAGCTCCACTTTCTCCAATTTTCCACTTACTCTCAAAGTGTATTTCGGGGAAATACAGCAGCAAGCAACACTGGGTGGCAATCAACAACAAGAAGTAAAGAGCACTCGTATGCGCCAAGTTGGTGCCATCAGCTGGAATTAGTTGGCGACCGGCAGTGGAACGAGTAACGTTGAATTGGCAGTGGGGATGCGCGATTGGGAATGAAATACGTACGGAATACGCCGAACAGAATAAAATTGCGCAAACTGCAATAACAATAAACATTCGGGTGTGTGTGTTTGTGTGTGTGCACGTTATTGTGCTATTGGTGTTAAGGATGAGCGCAACATTGGCGAATCAACAAGTAACCTGGCGACTGGAGGACTTTCCACACTTCAAGAAATGTGGTGAAATTACCATTTCCCCGGACGAGCAGTGCTATGGCATGAATTGTCTGTTCTGTTCAGGCATTTGCCTGCAGTTCGAAGTGTTCGTTCAGCATGTGCGCGAAGCGCACAGCGAGCATATCAAAGAACTTTACCAGCAAACGGCGCAGGACAAGCGGGAGCGGGGTACGCAAACGGAACTAAAAGCCAACACCAGTGAAGCTGAAAGAACACCAACAGAAGACAATCCAAAAGAGGAACAAAATTGGAATGAGACGTCAGCGAAAAGTAATCCCCCACCAACACCGATGCCGACGCTGACACAGGCACGGACGCACACAGCAAGTGATGAGGCGTTGGAAGTGGGGTCGGGGGTGGAAATGGAAATGGAATTGCAACCGGAAGCACCACAAGAAGAAGTGGGCTTGGTGTTTATTATGGAGAGTCCATCGCCAGGCGAAATGGAGGAGGAGACCGTTGTGGATCCGTTTGAAATGTCCAAATGTTGGCGTGACAATGTGGCAGAGGTAAGCGCGAAGCGTGGGAGGGACAATCGAAACACTGACACAAATTAATATAGGCAAACACAGCGCGGCACTGAGTAAGTAAGCTGCTCAACGGCAAGAGCCAGCTGTATGGCGCGAAATTCAATTAAAACAGAAATTCTTCCGATTCTTTAAATTTTTTCATAATTGTTTTTTGTATATTGTTGATATTGTCGCACAGAAGAAGAAAACTTTTTTTGAAGAATTAACATAAGTCGTATTGGAGTAAAAGGGGAACAATTTGTCCAAGCAAGAAAAGAGACTCGCTACTTGCGCGACTACTCATTTAAATGTTCTAAAAATACGTTAAATATTGTTTTGATTGGGATGTACTCGAACTTATGTATACATATACATATATATTTATATATATATATATTCACACACACAAATGCGTTATGTGATATTTTCTGAAGGTGTTTGTTCATATTGTAGATATGTGAGTAAATACGATTTATTTACGTGTGTCATTTTATTGGTATTTTATAAGGGGCTATTGAGCTTGCCATTGTCCCCGCCTCTTCACCAGACATGGGCCCGACGGTAATTTGTGTCTCTACAAATGTTTCGCATTTTTTAAATAAACAAAAAAAAACATTACAAATTTTCGGCTTTTTTGCGTGTCGTCTTACTGATCATGTTAATGAACGCGAATGAAGCCGATAACATGTTGGCGAGGAAAGATAAATCGTAATCAGTCGGCAAAAATTATAGCAAAGAAACATGTAACGATTATGTAAGTGATTTTAATTTCTGATTCTGACTTCGATTTCTAAATAGCAAGCTAGGTATATAAAAGTGAACAGAAGGGATACAGGTGTATGCAGAAACATTACAAACGAATACAGGTGTGCAGTACGAAACGCTAATAAATTTATATTATTAAACTAGGTAGAAATTATTAAATATCAAGCAAATTAAATGCTTTGATGTGGGCACGCATGGAATATGCGCCGCCATGCTTGTTCTTTGTCGATAAGTTTGTCTCATGTGAAAGAAGTGATATAATAAATAGATTTAGTGCCGGAAAACTAAATAGTTCATGATATATACACACAATTTGATACGTGTCATGCTCAGCCAGTAAAAATTGCGCAATGTGCTTTTGGTTTAACTCCGCGGATATTACAATAACTACAATTGACAACTCATTTGGCGCAACTTCGCGCTGTATTCACAGCTCAACTCAAGCAAGTGTTCTTAAAGTTTCTTAGGAGTTCTTGCCGTGTTTTTCTTAAAAATTTACGGAATTATCCAAGCCGATAATTTCTCCGACTGCACCTGAAGCAATAAAATTCGGCATAATTAATGTAGAGATATCCGCCAGTATTTCGGAGTCTAAATATTTCATTGTATTTATTATATATTGTAATATATTGTGTAGTCATATGGAAGAGTAGCTTAAGTCGACATACGAGAATTGAGTTATTGTTTAGTTGGGAGCTTTATAGAAGTCAAACATCTTGAAAGTGTTTTATTCGTTTTGAAAAATCCTGTCGCTTAACCATATTATGTGAGTTTACTTCAAAGACTAAGTCTTTTGAAACAATCATGCATTGGTCAGAATAACTTATGTGCACATGGTTTTCAGAGTTAAATTTTCGATTTAAGCTACACTTCCATATGGCCACAGATATAGTTGAAATAAATGGTTTTCTTTTTCGAAAATATGTAATTCAGTACTACGGAACATGACAGTAATGGATTCTTTTAAGGAATTATGGGACTCAGCACATTAAATTCGACACAACCGGTGGTCGCTTTAAGTGATTCCATCCAATATGATCAATTGTACTGCTGTCGTATACGTATTAATTCTACTCTTACTGTCCAAGCATTCAAATATAATTCAAGTGCACTCACAGTGCGGAGTAGGTAGAGCCACCACGACTGTCATAATCCAACCTTAACAGCTCGATCTAGCTGCTTGACGTATCAACTAAACTCACAAAAAACTTCTTTGTCTATCAGTTATGCCTAAGTATTTGGATCTTGATGGAGTAAATTGTTAATATTTATGCACACATACCTTGCGCGATCATACGATTGTACAAGCAAGCATTAGTGAAACATGATGACTAGATAACGAAAGCATTCTATGGAATGGGCGCATTGTTAGCGCATCGGCTTGCCAGCCGCTAACGTAAACAAAGGCTTGTGCGCTCTGCGTTCACCTATTGAACAGCGAACGGGCTGCGCAGGGTCGTATCGGCCGGCTGCTATCTGCAGTTTACTTAGTTTTACTTTCAGATAAGAGTAAGCCACAGAATAATGTTTATTTAAGTACCAAAAATTGTGTTGTAATGGAACGAAATATTTACTGCTCACCATAAAAATCAATAACATCAATAAACTCCGGTGAAATCATACGAGTTTCATTAAATAAGAAACATTCAGCCATTTCAATAATTTGAGAGAATTTTTTTCAAATATCATATGTACTTTCATATTTTCCAAAACAGTGAACACTTTTTTTTTCAATTTTTATCTGGTTCGCTGTTTTGCGTCGGCAACCAATTATTATGTGACATCCAGATTGGAGGTGCAAATAGTTGAAAACTTTGCAATTAGCGACTTTAATTAATACGTGTGGTCTTTAGAGTTTATGGCAACTGGTAGAAGCTTAAGATCAATTTTATTGATGTTATGCTACGCATATCACTTGAGCCCCTATTGCACACATTTTTGGTGATGATTTAATTAAAGAGTTAGCGTTTCAGTTTCATCGCGACTTATTTGTTTATTAGCTGATAATAAAGTGAATATGTTTTCTTTCGAAAACAATATGCCCCATATGATGCGATTGAGTGCTTTGAGCGATAATATTGGGATTTGTGTGTTTGATGCTTCTAATTAATATCTATACGTAGATGATATGTGTATACATTCATATATGTATGTATTATATATAAATTTAGACGGTGTAGCTAGTAATAAAGATTTGGCGTGCACCAGTAATAAAAAACATGTAAACTTTCTTAAATCAAAAGTTTAATTAACCATTTAACGTATCAATTTAAACAAATTGGTGCAATACCATCGGCAAGATCGATACAAAGATGCCAAGACGTGTTAATTAAAAATTTTCAACAATTTTCAAGAAATTGACGTAGGCACCTTTGTAATAATTATTTCTCACTACAGACAAGGGCTTTATGGGCACGCCGTTATTCACGGTTAGAGGAAATACCCATGCCAAGAAACAGATTCCTACATACTCGTATACGGCCACAACTTTTCCGATATGTGTAGCAGTTTTATACAACGGCTAGAAAAAAATTATGCATTACTTCAACCGAAACAAAAACCGTTCGTACAGAGGCAAATGAGTTTTTATTTATGTAGTATTTAGTTACTGTTGGATTTACGATTTATGGTTTTGTTATATTAATTTTTAAGGCAGACTAAGTCTTACTCTGTACAATAAATGAATGAATGAAAGTAACTAATTGGCAAATTGGGCAATCGGGCCAAATTTGGCTTGCACACTTAATGCAATTTGTCGAAAATGCAAACTCAAACTCTGGGTCATAAATATACCCTACTTCAAACTAATAACTAAAAATAACTCAAATTTGGAATTTTAATTTCCGTTAAGAAGTACTGTGTTGCGTTTACATCTATTACATTCACCTATTATATTCAAATACTGCATTTGATATATAATTCATGAACTAATCAGTCGTGATATAACGCGAAATATTAATGGCAAGCTCATGACTTTATCTCCAGAGAACCAGCGCTTAGGGAATAACCCGAAAAAATGCACTTCTGCACCAATGGAAAATACGAGTGACTGCTAATGAATCTTTTATTGCGCAAAAGAAACTACAACCACTGTGTCCATGTTCATTTCACAAATACGATATCTGAATGTACATACATACGTACAACTTTTACAGAGACGAAACATGGTTTTGGCTGTGAGAGGCGACAAACCTGTGAATTATGTCGGCGAACTGTAGCGCACGTATTCCAGTATTTTGTTTCCAGCTAGTAAATTGGTTTTAATGATGTTTCAAAGAAAAGGGGTGTAGTAGTGCACTTGCGATTATTTGCCTGCTTCATCTTTCCCTCACCAATATGCGCATATATGTATGCATTGTATGAGCACATAAAACCAAGACCGGCAATGTAAAGGCTTTTCGGCAAATTTCGAAGCGCGCTGCGTCCATGTGCTCAATTAACCTGATATATTAAATTCATGCAATTCCGTTAACTAGATCAATTATTTGTATTGCGTAGTCTGTAAACAAGAAACTCCCAGCGCTCGTGTTCATTTGTTAATGCAGTCGTTAATGCTCTTCTGTTCGAGCTGCGCACAGTTGCGTACGTGTACATATATACATACATACACATATACATGTACAATACGTGCATGGGTACATATCTACAATTGACGGGTATTACGAACAAAACAAGGGGTAACCTCGCTGGGTAGAATTTATAAGGCACATAAACGCAATAAAGTGATGAAGAAAATTGGAAATGTGTAGTTCCAATTGATTATTTGACAGCGGCTTGGATAAAGAAAGCAACAACAGCAGCTTGCACACATGTATATATGTACAAACATGCATAGATACGTGCGTATAAGAATGTATGTATTTACATGATAAATGCGCACACTTTTTCGCAATGAGTTTTGAATACAGAGGCAAATGTATGTACTCGTATAATAATGTCCGTAGAGCATTTCTAACTGTTAAATGAGCACATTGCCTGAAAACTGAATGATAACACCGTGCGACAGAACTTTTGACCCACCCAAAAACGTGAAAACTATAGCTCATTCATTATAACATGGCATACTCAGTTTTTCATTTTCCGATCCGATGTCCTTTTAAAACGACCTTAAAGTTCAAGGACATACACAATTCAAAGATTTTTTTTTAATATTTGCGGTTGTGCAATGATGAAGATATGGGTACCAAATGAAAGAAACAACTTGTCGCTTTCTGACTAAATTTTCTATATTGAACTTTCAGGACCAAAATATGTCAGTAAGTAATATGTAGTAATGTAATTTTATTTTTCTGTCTAATTTCGTAGACAAAAAATTATTGCATATTCCATACTAAATTTCTGCGTATAAATGGAAACTTATTTTTTAACTGTGAACCAATTGGGATAGAAGAATAAAATGTTAAGGTATTATACTACATACCAAAATCCAAAACATATAATTTTTCCAAAAGGATTCGTTAGAAAACTTGAAGGATATCGAAGGATACATCTTTGCATCGACGTTACTGACATATTTTAGTTTTGAAAGTTAAAAATAAGAAATATAGTCTAAAAGCGACAATTTTCTTCGTCCATTTGATACACATATCTTCATCATTGCACAACCGCAAATATTTAAATAAATTCCTTGAAATATTTATGTCCTTCAAATTGTAAAGTCCTTTTAAAGGGACATCGGATCAGAAAAACTGAGTAAGCCAAGTTACTATCTTTTGGATGGGTCTTGACAAAAGTGTTTTTTGTCGCACGGTGTAATGATAAAATTGATTTAAAACTTAAATCTATATCCATACAAGCTGGGCCCCGCGGCTGTGCACGCGCACTCTTGTTTCCCGCGATAATAATAATAATCCCATTAATCCCAAATTCTTAACCCATTGTTAACCCGTCAGTGTTTGATTAAAAAAACAACATGTGCCTAATTATTTTTGTTTTTAAGTGTTTTCAAAAATTTTGAAGTCAAAAAACAAAAACGTATCGAGTTATTTTACATTTGAAGTACTTTCACCAAGTTTGAAGTCAAAAGGCAAAAAAAAATTTGTTTCTCCACACATATCTACTTTTAACCAGTCGTGGATCCAGTTATATTTTGGTTTTGAAAATAATAAGAAACACGTGTCTAATTTTTTCAATTATTTTTACAATTTTTGAAGTCAATAGGCCTACCGGTTCATGTTTTTTTCGGAGTCTTTCCGTAAACAAACCTAAACCCATTGTTGGCCCAGTTCAATTTTGATTTTCGAAAAATTATAAAATACGTGTTGAATTATTATGAATTCGAGTATTTTCAGGAAGTTCGAAATCAATATGTCTACTAAATCACGTTTCTTCATACAATACCTTAACACATGTTTTGCCCCTTTAGACCCCGAACTTCAAAAAATCACGTCTCTAATAGGCCTATGCAGCTCTTTTTTAACCCCTTCGGGGCTAGCCCTCCTCCCCTTCCTCCAGGACGTTTTCCATCCATTCATCCCACTTCGGACCTTACGACAGTTAATATGCATATTATCGAAATTAGTTCAAAAAAATTAGTAATTTTTCATCAAAATCTGACGAGGTTAATAAATGGTTAGCATGTATGTGATTTATTGCGTCCATCACGGGCTCACACAGGATTTCATTTTGGAGGGAATCTGTACATTTCTTTTGAGTCCAATACCAAATGAAATCATATTTGCCACCCACAAGTTTTATAAGAAATATATGGGGGGTTTGAACACCCCAAAACCGCCTCTTATGTGCAACATAGGGGTTTATTTACTTCGGAAAGTACTCAAAAACAGAATGCATGTTTTCCAATGTTCGAAAATCAACATGTGACTAGGTTAAAAATTTATTGGAAGTTTATATGAGGAAGCATAATTTAAGATAGTATCTTAAAGTGGGTAAAGATTATTTCAATGAATGACTATCTGCTAATCTAAACTATCTATACTATTATATAAAAACCAATGTGATGTTGTTTTTGTGAGCCACAATGAGGCACAAACCACTGAACCGATTTAAATTGAATGAGTACCAAACGATTTCTTATGTAGGGGAATAGTACAGTGTGACCAGTATATCCTCATACAAAACTTGTAAATAAAATATCTTAAAATCAACTTAGTAGTCTAGATAATTTTTTTTTTTTTAATAACTTATGAGAATATTAATTAATAACATACATTTGTGTCATATCGATACGTTACTTGCTGCTGTTTGAAGCTGTTTGAAGTGTTGCGCTATATTCCGCGAGTTGAAACCACTTGGTGTGAAACGGAACTACGTGTATTATACCGTGAAACGATATAAGGATACGGCCGCAAGCGAACTGTTAGAACTGCTGCGATTATAAAGGTTGTGAGAGAACGGATTCGAAGAAATTGCGATAGATCAGCACGAAGTATGGCCAAAAATATCAATATGTCACGCGAATCATTAAGAATGATTTTACATGAGGACTTGAATATGAAGGTTTTCAAGAAGAAGAAAATCCACGGACTTACTACCGATACAATAAAGAAGCGAAGAGATAGATCAAAACTACTGCTATCCTAACACGCTGGTGATGACATCATTTTTTTCTGATGAAAAACTCTTTGTGCTCGAAGCTCCCTACCATGTGCAAAATGATCGATTGTGGGCGGTATCTCACCATGACATCCCCAATGACAAGAAGCATGTCCCAAGGTCCCTACTACTGTTTTGATCAATAAAGACTACTTTGTTTTTGTATGAAGATATACTGGTCACACTATACACATAAAGGTAATATGAGCCCACATTTTACGACCACTATGGTAATAAACTCAACTAAGCCATACTTTTGTGGTTGATATGGATATCAAACGATTTAGCGTGTCTTTTTGGAAAATATAGAGTATATTGAATTGACCACTCCCACTTTCTGTGCCTAATAAACTAACAAAATTGTAAATGTAAATTAATTTCGATATTAAATTATTATGTGTTTCATAGAGGTAAACATAGGCAATATAAGATTGGCTACACTTTTCTGATACACCCACTGTAATGGCAAAAATTAGCTGTGGTATATTCTTGCAAGTTGATATGGATAATAAACGATTCAGCGTGCCATAGTGGCAAAGATAGCCTTTATAGAATCAGCCACGCCTGTACAATAGTGATATTACTTAATTCTGGGTTTCATTGGAAAAGAATAGCTTATAAAAAATGTGCCACGCCCACTTGACACGCTTCTCTGCCACGACCAACACGATGAAAAAATCAACTACGGTATACTTTTGTAAGACAATATTGGTGTCGAACGATTCAACGAGGTAAGCATAAGCTTTGTTGTCACGCACACTGTAGTGACAAAAATTAGCTGTGCAATATTTCTGAAAAACAGTTTGGGTATCAAACGATTATATGTTTCATTGACATAATCATAGGCTTTTGAGGCTGACCACGCCCGCCTGTACGGACCATTACTAATAAAACTCGGCTACGATATACATATTTATGGTTACTAAATAATTTTTGGCTTTATTTGGGCAAGCAAAGCTTATGCGTATTGTAAAAAAGAATTGACTCCGTCGCATTTAAATATGACTTTTTATATGACCTGACACTGTATTTTTGAACCAGTCTTCTAAAAATTTCGACATCTTAAAGTTTTCTTGAAATGCGCTATACATTATATTTGGTTTCGTTATTTAAAGGAATATGGAAGGTCTGCGCCAGCTTGACATAACTGAAACTGTTATCATTGATGCATCTTCTGAATTGTAGGTCGCAAAGCTGGATCGTTACCCAAACGAGTCTTTTTACCAGGAGAATTTGACGGGTGTTGGACAAGTTATCCACGTGAAAATAATGCGCAGAATAAATATAACTCAATTGTTTAAGACTTTTATACTTACTGAATTTTCAAAAAGATTAAATTAACTAATTACGATATCCACGTGAGCGAGGCTGCGGGGAACACTTAGTATTGTATAAAGGTAAAGCTTTTCGTAAAAATCAATGTAAAATAGTTACAAGTAAAATTTGTGTCAGTTTTGACACACAAGTTTATTTAGTCACGCTTCCTTGGGCTATTTTCTATATATGTTCTCAAATAATCAAATTTACCTACAACAACCTTTTTAAGATGCCAAAGCTTGAAAATTCAAAATAACAAGAAAACATATTCAAACTGCTTCGTTTTTAATATTTCAGAAAAAACAAACCTTTAACTAAACAAACTAGCAAACTTAAACATTCTCACCAAACTAGAAAAAAACAAGTGTTTCACATTTAGTTTGAAATGTAAGGATCAGGAACATGATCCCTTTGCATCTTCAACTGGCCACTTTCTAATCAAAGTTCTACATAGTCCTACCTATGTATTTTGCTAGCATCTACGAGTACAGCAACAAATGAAAAGTCGTTTTCGTCTTTTAGACTAATAAAAACACTATTTGACAAGCACCATAACCGGAGGTAAACATAACGGTTTTGACTTGTTCTCCAAACTACTCCATTTGCAGTCTTGGGCGAATTGGGCGAAACCCAAAAACAAAGTCTTAATGTTACGTTATAAAAATATGCAAAAAAAAATCTATAAATTTATTGTGAACACAAAAAAAAAGATACTAACAAAACGTAACAAATGAACAAGCATTTAAAATTAGAATTCACATTGAACAAATTCGAATTACTGTGTCTACGAAGTAAAAAAAAAACACTAAAGATATTTTAAAAATAACATTTATAGAAATCATTTAGTTTTTATGCATCTGAATTTGCAAAAATATATGTACAAACATTTTTTGTATTATTTTCTTGAGAATACAAAGAATACCAACAATATCTTTGTTGCACATGTTACTCGCCTTCACTTCTAGAATCACAGAGTGACACAAAATTAAATTAAAAGGGTAAAATATGCTAAAATATGCATTTTATTGTAATTATGCAAAATATACCTTCAAAGCGAAAAAAAGCTTAGAATATGCTTACAAATATGTATTTTATTGGAAATATGCCAAAATATGCATTTAAATTGAAATATGCAAAAATATGCACTAACAACTGAATGCCATTTTTAAGGAAATTGTCTAATTGGGAAAGATACTTCATCCACTTCATTGAGAATATTCCCAAAAAAGCATGAAAATCCACTCCAAAATCCGTTTGATAAAGTATGTAAATTTCTTCAGAGTAGAGAAATTAATTCGAATTAAAAACATAAATATTATATATTATATATTTTGTCAAGCCGCCAAGTCGTCTACAATCTCTTCGTGAAATATCCGCTATGGCAGTTTATGCAATATTTCTTAGAAGATTTTATTTGCAATCCAGCTGTCACTTTTTAGAAAGACAAAGTCAGTAATATCTATATATTTATAGTAATATTTACAGTAATATCTATATATTTATTTATATTTTAACATGACATATTTTAACAGCACAAATATAGAAACATGCACCCAAATGTTATCTCTTTTTTCATGGATAAACAAATGTTAATGAATAATAGTCGTTAAGAGCCGTTCGCATGAGCAAATTGTTAATATTAATAATTGATATTCTATAGGAAAGACCATACCAAAGGAATTGTTCTGCTGATAAAGTAGTTGCTAACAAATCGGCGACAGTACAAAAATGTCAAAGTGTAAGCAAAGTTAACTCATCATTATCAAAAAAAAAAAGTTGAAACGGTAATTCGTTTTTATTGTAATATTTTAGCCAGCTACGAATAAAGGGGAACCTAGCAAAGAAATTATATTTTATCTCCTAGAGGCATACAAGAACAACGAAAAACTCTGGAATCCTAATCACCCTCAATATAAATATAACGCGAACCGGAAAATGTTCAACGAACTGTCAGAGCCACTCCTAAAAGACATGGATTATGCTTTGAACGGTCCGGAAATCTACGCTATTATTAAAGGGTTGCGCTCGAAATATCGCCTAGAGTTGTCAAGAATGAAAGAAAGTAAGCGCAAGTTTAAGACAAGATTTAAATTTTTCGATAAAATGGAGTTTCTGCGCGATATTATAGAAAATAAACGGACTGAGCGGAATGTAAAGGTACGCTACTTATTGTACTTACATACGCACAATTTTCAATGCATGCACCAAAAACACTGCTTATAGAGCACACGCCTAGAATATACGCCCGTAGTCCACGCAGTAGCTAAATAAGAATGTAAGGCTTATGAATGTACGATAACGTGGTTTTGAAAAATTGCTTTAATTTTCGTTATGGCGTGAACAAGCACAGCGCGATCATTTGTAGTAATACCAATGCACTGGATTAACAATTAACAGATTAACGATTAGCAATACCGCAATATTAATAACATTTTAGTAGAACCAAAAGGTATGCATACTTGTGAATCAAATCAGTGAGCTGTATACTATTGTATATACTGTTCAACTGATTTCAACCAAGCTTAATATCCGCCGCACAAGGAATGCAGTATTGAGTTTAACAACACAAAATAAATAAACAATCCGATTTTTATTTCAGATTCGCTGTGAAGTCGCAGACAGTGGAACGGCCGCAGAACTTAACTCAGAGGCATCGAAAGCAGCGCAGAACAGAAAAGTATTAACTCATCTTTTGGATGCATTCAAGCGACAAGAGTCCTTATGGAATCCATTACATCCAACGTATCTAAAATGCAATAAGACAAATATATTTGCAAAGATGTCCACTCAACTGAACAAAGATACAGGAGTTGCAATGAATGGCGATGAGTGTTCCACCGAAATCCAGAAACTGCGCACGAGATACCGCAGGGAACTAAAAGTATTGCATGAACATAAAGGACTGTATATTCCAAAACTATGGTGCTTTGAGCAAATGGAATTCCTGAGAAATATTTTTGAAGATCAGCTTCTAGAGCGACTAAACAAAGTAAGCGTTTGAAAAAACCTGAGTATCTCACCTTAGTAATAAATGTTTTAGGTTTTTGTATGGAAATATAATGATGTAAGGTATTATTTAAATCACTAGAGGTAAATTTTGAAGGTGCATTCATTTAAATTGCATTAAGTTTCGCTTTAAGGGGTTGCACCTCTTTGCAACGGCAGAAAATAAGGCGAAATTGTTAATTTTTCTCTGTAGCGAATAATGCAATCAAATCAATTAATCAATTAAAAATGTTTGGAGCATAGTATGTAGTGTAGTATGTATGCGAAAGCAACTGCATGATGAAATTATAAAGATGAGTTCTTCATTGACAGAAAACTGAAAAAATGGTTGACATTCTGTCTTATAGAAACAAGGATGAAAAGTTGTATTTTGTTGTATGTTGTATTTTTCGCTTCTAAAATTTTAAAGAAATTAAGTCTCAGTCAATACAACGCAACTGAAGCAACGTTCACATGGGTTGACCAAATTTCGCATGGTGGCCCTCGATGGAGGAAGCCCTCACAAGACTTTCTCAGTAAAATAGTACAGTTAGAGCACGCCTTTAACAAAATTAATAGTTGTAAAATAGCGTTATTTAAAAAAATAAGCAACAAACTTCTTCATGAAACGTCCACTGTCGAATTGCCCCGCGAAGTTAAAAAATTCTTTTTTAAATGTCGCATTCAATTTAGGGTAAAATTTTTAAATAACAAGATAAAAAATAATCAATACAAAAAATTAATAGAATGCACAAAATAATAATATAATCTTAACCTTTTGCTGCAATCACTATTTATGAATCTGAATTTGTATTTGAAGCTTTTAGTTTACTTCGTCGTTTTCCCTTCTTCTTTTGAATGCGTGTACCAGACAACATTGGTTCTCGTTCTATAAGACAGTGTTAAAAACGAGCTGTCAAGGAAGATCTCACCTTTATAATTGCATCATGAGCAATTGGATGTTTGATTTTTTTTCAAACAACCCATAGTGAACAAACTCACTTTGACAATCGTGAAAACATTTAAGGCAAAGCATTTGTCAAAATGTTCTACGTAGTACAAAAACCACATGTCAAATCTTCGGCCCAAACTCCTTCCAAGACGAAACTGCCATAACCGTCAACGTCTAACGCAACAGATCTACATATAATGAGCTAGTTCTTGTGATCCAAGCAGATATGAATACCAATAACATTCGTGCGACACAGCACATACATACTACGATGGACATTTTCCACGAGCGATTTGAGAGATGACCACCGAAATCGTGCGATCTAACGCCTTTAGACTTCTTCCTTTGGGCTATCTTAAATCGCAAGTTAATACTAATAAACCGTCTGCAATTAAAGCCCTCAAAGTTAACATGACAAACGCCATCCAGCAAATGCAGTCAGATTTAAGTATGCGACAGTCATTGAAATTTTGACCTTTTGAATACGTGCCACTAAACAAATCCGTAGCGAACATTTTGACAACGTTATTTTCCACACTTAAAGTCATGAAATATGCTTTTAAATGAACAAAATTAAGCGGATATCTCACATAAGACTTGTTTAGTAAACATTTGAATCGAGCGTTCTTTTTGAAACCTCTATGTATCTAAAATACACAAATTGTTTTCTCAATTAAAAACGCGATATGGGTGCTCAACTTATGTAGAGTTAGTATATATGATCCACGGCGAGTACCATAATAGTTTTCAAGGAAAACCTATATAAAAAAAATTGTTTCATTAGTGATATCAATTTGAATAAAATTTACTTACTTAACTGGCAATAACAACCCGTTACCGGTGCGCGAGCTTTCTCCAGTTGGTCACACCAAGAGATGATAGGGCGTCCTCAATTTGGTCCTTCCACCGGAGACACGGCGTCCCTCTTCGCCGTCGACCTCCAACTACCGCGTCGAACATCTTTTTCGCCGGAGCTACTGAATGTTAATTCGCTGTGCTAAGTCCATGTTTTTGACTAAATGTAATTTGAATACAACAGTACACGAAATTATGACAAAATATTGACTTATTGGTAAATGCCACTTTCTTGAAAACATTTTAGATCGATTAAAAATTAACCTTAAGTTGCTTACAAAAAAACAAATTTGTTTAAAAAAAATTGTGTTTACCGCTCTAAAGAATTTATCTAAGAAGCTACAAGTTTTTAAGCCAATAGAACCAAATTATATACTTACAGTATGCGAAATCCGTATTCGTACGGATCCGTTTCTCCATAGAAATCGAGTTTTGCTAACAAAATAAATCAATTCATATAGGATCATACAATTTTAAAAGTGTATATTTCTTAGACTCAAATAAAAAATTATCACGGAGTTAAATTAAGGTCAATTCAAACTTTTAATTGTAAAATGGGTCTTTACCAATACGGATTTTGCATACTGTACATAGTTTCGAATAAAGCACATGTGAAGCTTCAAAACGTAATAGAAACCAATTTTTAACGCTTTTCCCAGTCCTTTTGAATAGCATTCCAGGCAAGTTAATTCATCATTTAAGCCAATAAAAAAATTACAAATGTTTTAACAAGGTCATGTAACCCCTTAAATCGCACATTATTATTAGCCTTGATATATCATTCAACACTTTGCTTCTTTATAACACACCAATTTCAGAAAAAAGGAGTTATTACTTCAAAACCAAAGACACAATACCTAAAAGCAAAGCCAATCGTATTTAAAAGCATCGATGACCATCTCACATTTATTGAAATCTATAAAAGCTACTGTGCACTGTGGGACGTTGATCACCCTGATTTTCGTTCGGCCACTTATCGCAATGAGGAACTCAACCAGATGCTGGAGGAGGTGAATCTAATGCTGGGCATTAATAGCACATTGGAAGAGTTGCAGAAAACATTATTTGAACTGCGGAAGAAGTTTTCCGCGCAAAAGCAACAAATTCTTGCCGGTAATAAGTCGTCGACTTCAATAATTCATACCAAGCTAGCCGAATTTTTAGATATGAATCTTGGGCCATTCCGTTGTGACGTATGCAATGAAATCATCAAGACATCTGACCAGTACAAGATTCACAAATCTGGCCATGACGGTAGGCAACCATTCATATGTACGTTGTGCGGCAAAGGATTTCAAATACCGGGAAACTTGACAATTCATATCCGACGACATAAAGGAGATTTCCCTTACGCATGCAAGGTGTGCGAAAAAAAATTTGCTACTTCAACAGAGGTTGCAATTCATATGCGCAGTCACACAGGTAACAATTGTTTTATAATATTGTACATAGACGATGGAACTAACAAGATTTCGCTTAGTTGGCTAAAAACTAACTAAAACAAAATTTTAATTTTTTAACTTTAATCTTCATCGTTTTAAATTTTTTTCATCATAATTTCCATAAATTTCTATACATTTTTGAAGCCGGTTTGTCCACTTTCCGGCAGTCCTCAAAATCATTCTTTGTTTGATTGCAATTTCGAGTTTAATTGCACTAATTGTCTCCTCTTTATAGCCGAAGATCCTTCCTATCATTTTTTTTTTTAATTTTTGGAAACAACCAGGAGTCACACAGAGCTAGGTTCGGAAGAAAGGTGCTAGAAAAATTTCTTCAATCCTTGAGAAAGCAATGAAGTGGTTCGTTCCTTCGGCAGTATGAATTGATGCGTATGCCAACAAATTTTCAAAAACTTGATTAAGCAGGTTTCAGTATGCTATTTAGCAGTTATCGGCTCTCCAGTCTTCGGAGGAATAACAGCTCCAATTTTTTCTCTGGTGCAATAAATTGACATCATTACTTTGGTTGCTGACTTCTGTGAACTGGATTTAACGAATGGTTGAGCTGACATCGACTGTTGCTATATTTCTGGATCGTACTTGTAGAACCAAGCCCCACTGAACCCTTTATTTTTGAGCGAATCTTTTTGAGCTTTAGCAAAATTTGAAGAACCCATAATTTCATTTAATTGTGTATACAAGATTATTGCTTAATATTCGCAATATATCCATAATATTTAAGCCCAGTTCATCAGAAATTTTTTCTGGCTCAAATTTGAATCTTCATCACCAGTCGAAGATTTTGGGCACGTTTGCGAGATTCGTAGTCCACAGAAAAATATCTGGTCAGGAATCTCAGGAACTACTTCGCGACGGTCACGAGATGGTGCATTCTCTCCATACGCTATTTGGCGCACACGCTCAAATCTGTAAAGAATGACAAACCCAATCTCTCTACCACATCAACTGGCATTTATTGTCAAAACTTATTCCGCATTGCCTTTATTAGTCTTTTCGTACATTAAAGTCATACATCGTTTTTCTTATCCCGTAATCCTCTCTTATGCTCACATGTCCCATACTCAAATACTCCCTAGACTTTTGCCCTTCACAGATTTGCCATTGTACAGAGCCCCAAACTAGCAGAACATTTCAATTTCTCAAATAGTACATCGTAATGACGTGTGTTTCTTTGGTTGAATCTAATATTCTTTTTTTGCAATTAAATTCAGGAGAACGTCCCTACATATGCGACTTGTGCGGAAAATCCTTTAAGACATGGTCTTTCTTTGATATTCATCGGCGGACGCATCTGAAGCAGTCCAATTTCCATTGCCCTATTTGTGATAAATCATTTTACGAGAAGAACCGATATACAGATCATATGAATGGACATCTGAATATACGCCAGCACGTATGCGAAGTGTGTGGTAAAACCTATACAACGTTCGCGAATTTGAAAAAACACACCGAGCTGCACTTGCCGATGAAAAAGTACAAATGTGATATTTGTGGCAAACGATTCGCTCAGTTTGCGAGCGTTCGCTGGCACAAGCGGAAAGTGCACATTCACCCTCAAACGGAGATCGAACAGATGGAGCAATGAAGAAACTTAGAATAACCATTGGATCCACAATACATTGTAAACACACAGACCAGCTGTGGGACATATAAGCATATCCTGTAAAAAAAAAGCATATGATACATATGCAAACTAGTATTTGTTTATAAATACATACATACAGTGGCGCACACAGGGGGTTTGAACCTCGAAATCCCCCAAATACAAAAATTGGTGGTGAAAAACATGGTTTCAAATTGTACTGGTTAGGCCAAATGAAATTCTGTGTGCGCCACTTCATACATATATGTGTATATATATATATATACATATATATATATATATAAGTTGTGCACGTAAACAAATCTACACCGAAATGTCGCATGTAAACGAACATATTGCACATTGTTCCAATTGATTAACTCCACTCTTTGAAAATGTTGTCTACGCCTAGGTTAGGTTAGATTAAGTAAAACACGCTGGCCACACTGCTTTCTGAGCGATCATCTTGCATGAACATCTTTACTGAACTTATTCCTTGCTTTGAAGTACATATCAAGCCATAAAAGTTGCCAAGCAGCGACCAGTTATTTTGTGATGATTAGTGCCTTGAATCGCGAGTCTTAGGGTCAAGGGTTCGAAATCCGACTCAGCCAACACTAAACATTAGGAACAATTTCCCAATTCATTCGCCGTTCGGGGTCGGCATAAAATTAGGTATGTTCGATTTGCCTACAAATTCGCACGCACATTTTTCACGGTTACGGAAAGCTAACCCTTAATCTTGTCGCAGGACGGTCGCGCCCGTTATATACTTTTTCTTACATATACATAAATATATTTTTTTGCGATGTCAGCACAAACCCAAGTGTGAAGTTAACGAACGAATTATGTGTAGAGTCCGTGGCTTTCAATAATATGCTGCTGCTTTACCTATCTACTATTTATTTTTTTTAACAAGGAAAAATTAGAGGAGTGCTAACTGCCAAGATTATCGCTTATTATTATTGCTATTTGCTATTTGCTATTTTCCAACTAATTAGCCGCTTTCATTTTCAAAACTTGGAAACGTAATACAAGGTAAAAATGTTAAGAAAGATGAATGACGTGGCGACTTTTGCAATTAATTGAAACTGCAATTAGGTATGTTGCTTTTAATATCAATGTTTGTCATTGGAAACTGACTAAATGAGCTGTGCATGTGACATTTTTCGGTGAGTTTCAAATTCGAAATTGAGATCTCAGCACTGGCGACACATTTGAAACCTTTTACGTTTTAATACAACAAATACATTATTTTTTTCAGGAAAATTCTACTTTGAAGACAAGACAGCCCAAGTCTTGGTTCTCTTTTGTCACGTTTATACAATTATTTGGTAAGATAAAACAGTATTTTTTCGAGCAAAATACTGGCAATAATAATGGAAACAAATACTTCTAGGTACTATCAAGTCCTGAAAAACAGTAATTCATTAAATTCCGACCTAAATTCCGGATTGAACTCGATGTTTTAACTAGTATGACTTTATGCGTCAGTTTGTATAGTTTCCGCACACTAGCCTTGGGTTTGATTTCAGTTCTCTAGTCATGTATGAACACTTTCCTGCTATGATCGTCAAATTTATATAAATAATAGAATATATTGACTTAATTGGATTAGGAATATTTACCTAAAACACAAGCATTGATGACAACGAATAACATATGCATGATACATGTGATAATTTAATTGATCATGAATAATGCATTTCTTGCATGGCAAAGTAAATCGTAGTTGTGATCATTTACTCCTGAATAAGTAAAAGTGAAATAGTAAAGTGCCTTTTAAAGAAGAAAAACACGTACGTATCTTGCCGTCTGTAGATCAAGTATGTCATTTTTAACAACCCATATACAATTGCCTTCTCTTGAAATATTAAAATAAATTACTGTAAATTAATGTAGCGCTTAATTCATTTATGTGTATGTATTAAAATCACTTTGTATGTGAAAACGGCTTTTACGCTTTTTGTTAAATGAGAATCGAGCGTTGCATATATTTATTAAACGATTTTTTTATACATTTGTACAGTCTTATGTATATCAATACTCATGCACACAGCTGGCGAGTTCTTAATTGTATTAATTCAAAACCCGCATTCGCATTTGAAAATGCTCAAATTATTAAATGAAATTCATCAGAAAAGAGAATAAAGCTTAATTAAACTGCGGCCATCATTCCAATTCCGATATTGCTAAAGACGTATTCATAATTATGAGCTAAATGAAGTGACATAGCATTTGAATTAAGCAAACAACTATTATTATGATGACGACTGTATGAAGTTAAACAATATTTCCAAAGTACTTATAAAAGGGCAATCACAAATATTGTTCCATTGTACTGTTAAACCATTTAATGACCCCATAAACTGTGTAAGTTCCTTGTCCAATGGTATGTACTTAGATACGAACTATGACTACCGAAACGTATTGTTTTTATAATAGTTAGTCAAAATATTCATACCTGTAAGAGCTGTGTTAAAAATTATATGCGTACAATTTGATCACCAAAAACTGTGAAGCAATACAAATGCATAGAGTGCCTAAGTATTGTATCTTTAAATCTGTAGTTTTAGTAATCATTATTTCACGGTAGCCCTTAAAATTTCCACATTCAGATTATTATATTCCCAGAGATGTAATTGACGTTTTAATCTGCTTAAATGTAAAGTTACCATTTCCTAACTATAAGTGCTCGTTGTTTACATATGTATCTACGATGTGCACTTTTTAAATACAATGTGCGTTCGAAAGTAAAGAGGACTTTTTAAAAATAAGAACAACAGAAGGTTTTTTAGCAACTCCGATTCATTTCATTCAAAATAATCCTCTTCCGGTCATTTTCTCGGCCTAACAAAGGATCATGCAACAATGTTCATTATCAAACGCTTCGAAACGCCGAGATAGAATTGAGGATTAAGGGGTTCGCCCGATGGAACTAACTCTTTGTGGGCAATGCCTTTGGAATCGAAATTCTAAATCAACATTGTTTTCATTTGTGACTTGTTGGATTTAGTCTTCAATAAAACACTTTAATTTCGTTTAAGAACTTATTTATTTGACGACCTGTCACCAGCACTGATCAGCGAAGAATGAATCGAAGTAAAACTTCTTGCGCAGAAGTAAAGTGCAACTACGCATTGCGCAATAGATACACAACTGCAAGACAACGGATACACATGCGACTAGCGCACAAACTATCCTTTTAGTTAGCAGACAATTGAGCGGCCTAACGGGACTTTTCCGTTGCTGCATTGCGCATCAAATAAACAAACGCAATCGGACACGATCAATGCATTTTTGCTACGCACGAGCAGAATTCCTGCGCAATAACATATTACGCAGTTTATTAATAAAGGAATTCTTCTCGTGTATTCAACACACCTCCTCAAAAATTAATTGATCGCCACAAACTGATTCACATGTTTCTACATTAATAAAAAAAATATTTGCTGGTGAAAAGTCGTGTAATCTGGGGAATGACAATATTATGGTTCAACATTCGTTGCAAGGATTGGGAAAACCCAGAAAAACCCAATCAAACCATACATTATTACATTGTTTCTCAATATATCATATTACATTTTTATACATACTTATATACATTACATTTTTTTTAATTAATTTTTTTGTTTTCCTTCATATGCTTTATTTCAAATTCATTTTACTTCTTAAATCTAAAAATCTGGCTCCAGACAGCGGCTTTGTCAAAATATCAGCTAGTTGTTTATCTGTAGGAATATACTCAATTTTAATTAGTTTATTTTCAACTTGCTCCCGTGAAAAATGATATTTAATATCGATATGCTTCGATCTTTTGTGACATGACGGATTATTTGCTATACTTATGCAACCTTGGTTATCTTCATATATTTTCATTGGTTCTTTCAATTCAATTTGTATACTATTCATTAACGACTTCAGCCACAAGGCTTCTCTAACGGCTTCAAAAAGTGCCATATACTCTGCTTCAGTAGATGAAGCAGCAACAGAGTGTTGTTTCTTTGTATTCCAACAAACTATACATGATTCGAACATCATAAATACATAACCAGTAGTGCTTTTCCTGTCACTAACACTTCCACCCCAATCAGAATCAACATAACCAGTTATCATTTCTTTGCAATTTAAGTTTTTAGAATAGACTAATCTTAAATCACTCGAACCTTTAAGATATCTTAGAACTCTTTTAAGGCACTGCCACAATTCTTTATTATTTTTATTGCTATATCGACTCAATATATTAACCGATGTACTTAAATCGGGTCGTGTGCACAACATAATATACATTAAACAGCCAATTAAATTACGACACGGTGCATCACAATTTTCGTCTGAATTCAATGCTTCATAATCTAGCCTACTTGGAAGTGGAGTACTAACTGCTTTAGAATCAATCATCTTAAATTTCTTTAAAACATTTTCGATATAAGCGGACTGACTAAGACTTACGCTATTATTAACTCTTTCGATCTTTATCCCAATAAAATATTTAATCTCAAATAAATCAGTCATCCTAAATTTGCTCTTCAAATAATTTTTAAAAGTGGTCATTGTTTCAATATTCCCTGTTGCTATTACTAGGTCATCCACATATAATAACACATACAGGTTGTGATGTGCATCACCCTTATCAAGAATGTAAATACAACGATCTACAGCTGAATTCATGAAACCGATTTCTTTCAATGCTTGTTCAAAAATTTCAAACCAACACCTTGCAGCCTGCTTAAGACCATATATTGCTTTATTCAATCTGCAGACTTGATCACTACCACAGGATAATCCCGGAGGAGCCGTCATATAAATCTCTTCTTTCAATATACCATTCAAAAATGCGGTTTTAACATCCATGTGGTGAACTTTCAAGTCAAATTGGTTTGCAAAAGCTAATATAAATCGGAGACTAGAAATTCTTGCTACTGGAGCAAATGTTTCATCATAATCAATTAAATATTCCTGTGTGAAACCACGTGCGACCAGCCTTGCTTTATATCTAATTGGATTGCCTAGCTCGTCATATTTCCTTGTAAAAACCCACCTACAACTAACTATGTTCTTATTTTTAGGTTTTGATACAAGAGACCAAGTTTTGTTATAAAAATGAGAATCAAGCTCTTCTTTAATTGCTTCTTCCCAATGTGACCTATCGCTTCTATTTTTAATATCATCAAAAGAATTTGGAACGCTATCAATGAAACTTTGTGCATTCATTATGCAACTTTTGACTAACAAATCACTTTCTTTGTATGATATCTGTGGCCGTTCCTTCAATCGATCACTTCTTCTGACTTCGTTTTTTTCCTCACTTAACTGTGAGTTTTGTAGCTGACCATTGTGTTCATCAGTATTCTCTAATACATTTTCACCAGTCTCAACTGGATCGGCATTCTCTTTACTTGTTACCACACCACTAGGCTGTTTATCTAATGCAAATTCATTAGATATCCTTTCCGTACTCTCATTCGGGAATTCAATTTCATTACCAGAGTTTCTCAACTCTACTCTGTCTTTTACAACAGTCCTAGAATTTACCATGTTTGTTTCATCAACGATCACATCTCTCGCTGACACAAACTTTCCAGTTGCCACATCCCACACTTTGTATCCATTTGGTTCGTATCCAACAAGAATACCTTTCCATGATTTTTCATCAAATTTTCGTTTTCTTGTTTTATTATGGATATATACTGTCGAACCAAATACTTTCAAATATCTTAAATCAGGCTTTCTATTGTGCCACATTTCAAATGGTGTTCTCATACTATTTTTCAACGCTTTACTTGGACTTCGGTTAATCAAATAGGTAGCTGTCAATACAGCTTCACCCCAAAACCGTTTGTCCAATTTCGCTCCACTAACCATAGTACGAGCTTTTTCCGTTATTGTTCTTATCATGCGTTCAGACACACCATTTAGTTGTGGAGTATGTGGAACTGTTAGGTGGTAACTGATGCCTTTTTGAACACAATAGTCGCGCATCTCATTTGACAAATATTCTCTCCCATTATCAATATATAGATTTACAACTTTTAAATTGAAATGGGCTTCACTTTTTGCAACAAAATCTTTGAAAGTGGCAAAAACGTCAGACTTATAGGTGATCAAATAAGTTACACAGTAGTGTGTATATTGATCAACAAAAATTACGTAATAGTTCTTTTCATCAACTGTAGAAGGTGTTATCGGGCCACAGACATCTGAATGGACTACAAATAGAGGTCTTTTAATGTAATTTTTATTTTTAGATATATTAAAACTTAGTCTAGCTTGTTTTCCATATATACATGCCTCACATAATTCATCAGTTGGTTGCACAGTCTTTAAAAGTGCAATATCATTAAACATATTTTTGTTTTTTATTTCCAAGAACTTTCCTTTACTAATATGTCCTAATCTTTCATGCCACAAAAGATAACCATTATTTTTAACCATATTTGATGCATACGCTTTTCTGCTTAAAACAAAGTCGATAATAGGAACATTATGAATACATTTACCATCAATGATTACTTGACCATTCTTGCTGACTTTAACACCTCCTGCATCAAATTCGATTTTCAATCCAGCATCCTGCATCCGTTTCACTGAAATTAAATTCTGTGGAACATCTTTACAAAAAAGTACATCTTCCAGGGTAATTTCGTTTTGAGAATCATCACAGAGCCTAACGATGCCCTTCTTTGTAGCATAAATATATTCCCCACACTTTGCGATTGATATCCTTATTGGGTACTCCAGATCGACACAATCGGTGAAAAGATTTTCGTTATTAATAATGTGGTCAGAAGCTCCAGAATCCAGGAGAAAAGACACGTCGCCGACAGTAGGAATTACAGCTTCATTTCTTATCATAAACGCGAAACCGTTTCGCGGTGAAGTAGTTGCAAATTGTGCAGCTTTGGCATGTTCATTCTTTTTGTTACTCAAAAACCTTTTAAATGCATAGCAGTCTTTTTTTATATGTCCCTTTTTACCACAGTGATAGCATTTCACAATTGGCTTGGTATTTGTTTTAAAAGTTTTGAATTTATTTTGGTTTTTAAAGTTTTGCGAGAAATTTTTATAGCTTTTATTGTTATTATTACACATCGCTTGCAATATTTTGGAACTTGTGTCTTTATTATCGCTTCTTAACTTAATTTCATGATCCAGCAACCGGTTCTTTACGAAAGCCAATGTTAAATTATCTTCTGACAGTGTTTCAATTGCGGTTACAACTCCATCATAAGATGGTGGTAATGTTAATAATAAGTGAGACACTTTGTCCATCTCATCAATTTTAGCTCCCGAAGCCAACAGTTCGTTAATTAGGTCATCAAATAAATTAAAGTGACCTAATAATGGGGATTCACTCTTTAATTTTAACGAAAGCAACCTTTTCCGCACAGCTAGTTGCGACGCTAAACTCTTTCGCTCGTATATCTGATCTAAGTTCTTAAAAATTTGCCTTGCAGTACTTTCACTACTTGCAAAGCCAAGAAATGAATCACTTAAATACTCGATGATGATGCTTTTAGCATTTCTTTCACTTTTTCTCCATTCGTCCGTAATGTCTTCTGGCACTTCAGTGTCTATCACTTTTAGAGCATCTGTTTCCGCCAAGAGTGCTCTAACTCTAAATTTCCAAATTGAATATTTTTCGCCATCAAAAGGCTTAATGTTTCTTTTAATTTTCTCCATTATTCTATATTAATTAATTCAAGTTTTCCAAGTTCACTGATTTACACCAAAAAATATTTACACGGATTATTTACAAAGTGGACGGGAGCTGGGCCCATAACCTGTTGGATTTAGTCTTCAATAAAACACTTTAATTTCGTTTAAGAACTTATTTATTTGACGACCTGTCACCAGCACTGATCAGCGAAGAATGAATCGAAGTAAAACTTCTTGCGCAGAAGTAAAGTGCAACTACGCATTGCGCAATAGATACACAACTGCAAGACAACGGATACACATGCGACTAGCGCACAAACTATCCTTTTAGTTAGCAGACAATTGAGCGGCCTAACGGGACTTTTCCGTTGCTGCATTGCGCATCAAATAAACAAACGCAATCGGACACGATCAATGCATTTTTGCTACGCACGAGCAGAATTCCTGCGCAATAACATATTACGCAGTTTATTAATAAAGGAATTCTTCTCGTGTATTCAACATGACTTTTCCAACCTGTTGCTTATCTTTTATGTCCTAATGATCGTTTTTATAGCACATCTGTGAACGATCTTCTAAGATATTTGTTTTGGAAAATTCCTGTTTACTTTAGGACGCATTTTGTAAAAGTGCAATTTACCGCAAAGTTTAAACGAAGTTCTTCGCAGCACGTAGTTTTAACTACACTATTACTAAGATGATATATTTTTAAGTGTAAAAGTATTAATTTGTGGAAATTAATTAAATCTACAATGCTTCAGCGGCTTAATCCTTAATTATTTGCTGTATTTATGTCTGTAAATTTATCAAATAAAAAGTTATGAAAAAAGTGAAGTCGTGCTTATTAAACCTGTACACGGTAAGCAATTTTGGTTGGCTAGCTTCCTTTACGTTGTTTTGACAACCATGGCCATAGATCCATAAGAAGAGTCACATTGAAAACGGCAGCAGCACGACCACATCTGACAAAATATAGAATTACGACGTTCTTATGGGGACAATTATTTTGAGAACAGCACGACCACCGTAATCACCATCAAATTATTCCCCATTGCCCTTGCTCAGCACCCTCCAAATTGTGAATTGTGTGATGTAGCAACATGGTCTCAGCTTCAACAGCTGCCATGTAATCGATTACTTGATTACAATGAAAGCGAAGCAACAGCGCCACAATCATATTATTTGTACGTCTACACCTTTTCAACCTTTTCAAAATGAGAATATGTTAATTCATAATGAGAATGCGTAAGTTCATAATGAGAAATATAAATGCTAAATGGGAATGGGAAATATGAATTTACCATAATGAGAAATGTAAATTCATGATGGGAATGCGTAAATTCAAAATGAGAATATTTTTTTTTTATAGTTTTGCGCTTGGCCCATGATACAAAAATATACAGGTAGATTCAATCGAGCAAAATTAAAAGTCATTTACTTTTTTGGCAAATAAAAATAAAATTTTAAGGGTGCAAAAAAAGTAAGAAATACAGAAACTGAATGATATACTACATAAACTAATTGTGTGAAATTGCAGTACAAAATAGTAGTACAAAATTTGTAAACAAATATTTTTTTCCAATTGTCAATGTTATTTTTATCTGTCGCATTGAAACTACCTGTATATTTTTGTATCATGGCTTGGGCCCATATTTGCCAATGCCAAATCCAATCGAAACTATTTGGCAAAAATTAGAAGTGAAGAAAAGTGAAGTAATCTGCACATACTTAATGTCCACACTCCTTTAGTATGTGAACAACGTTTGCAGTATCTGGAAGCAATAATTGATAACGCAAAGCAAACCATTACTGGGGGAGATTATGCAAGAGCTGTACAGCACACGACTACATTCCATGCAGATGGCCTTACTTTGAAGAATATGCGCGTAAGGATGTAAGGAATTTTTATTTTAACTTATTCTGAAAATACACCTTATAATTTGAATTTTCGCATTCTGAAATTGATTTTTCTCGTTTTGAATTTACGCATTCCCATTATGAATTTATATTTCTCATTATGAATTTACGCATTCCCATTTAGCATTTATATTTCTCATTATGAACTTACGCATTCTCATTTTGAGGTTGAAAAGGTGTAGCAGTTCAACGCGGTACTAGTATAATAGCTCGGTGTGAATACCCCTATTGTATATTACTTTTTAAGTAATATATTACCAGTAATATTATTACCAATATTTTCGAAGTAATACAACTTGTTTCTAATATATTACTTTGGTTTTCAAGTAATATGTAATATAACATTATTACTTTTCGAAGCCTGTAATATTAATATGTTACATTTTAAAGTAATATGTTCCAACACTGCTCTTGACAGTAGTACCAACTTCACATTTACATTCGGAATACAAAAAAGGTTCGTTCAGTGAAAGACAATGAACTTTTGCATGTGTGCTGCCACAAGTGTACAAAATTTTTGTACTTGGAAAAGTATCAAAATTTGTACCACTTGGATCAAAACGATCACACTGATTCAGGATTAAGATTACTTTATTAATCATGATTATTTTAATCATGATTAATTTAATCTGATTAAAATTAAAATTAATCAAATTAATTAATTGATTAAAAAACTAATTGATTAATGCCAACACTGGTGCACAACAATCCGTAAACATCATAATATATTATTGTTGGGATTATGAAATATTTTATGTAAATAATGTTGGCTATACTATTGGCAAAAGAACTGTCAGCCAATAATTAAAACGAACCGAACGAAAAAACTAGGTAGGTTTGTTAAGTGGTTGTCTCTAGGGCATCACAAACAAAAACACTACTAAAGTGCATGTGGTCTTTGTTACTGGGCTAGTAATACTACGTTTTTAAATATACCTTACATTTTATCGTTCGTGATACAATAAACAAGGTAAACTAATTTCGGTAAAATAAAGATAGAGCCAATGCTTCTTCTCAGCCACCATGTTGCGCATCTGACACTAGACACTGACACTGACACTGTTGCTAGAAAACCTCTTGAACATATTTTGTTTATCCACAACCCTTCATGCGGGAACCAAGGTGTATTAACAAGGTAGTGGCACTAAAAATGCAACAAAATTCACGTGTATTCTGTTAGTGCTTTCTATCTTGTTTATTGTATCATGGCGGGAACGGTGGATTACTGCGTGTCGTGTGAAGTACAAGGACCATTCACTACTGTGTTGCTTGTTTAACAGTTAATACTGCAATGTATTATCTGCTGTTGAATTTGCATAAACATTTTTTTTATTTTCGCCCAAAATTAGTCACAGTAAAATGTCTATTCTGTGTTTATTTGAGAAAAGATCTTAAAATCCTTAGAAAATTAGTATTGAAAATGAATTCAATATTATATCGAAGTGGCATCACGACTTAAGCTTTTTACAAATACGAAGACGTCAATTAGCAGGTTACGTGTGTTAGCGATTCTACCTTTGTTTTTTGGACCATGCCTTCTCTAAAACTCGTTACGTACGCCAATTTCAATGACAGCAAGAATTTTCGTCCCCCAAAGAGCAAAGTTGCATTTTGCAAGTAGAGTTCGTAGTATTGTTTTTCAACCTCTTCGTTAACATTCAAAATAAAATAAATTAGAAAACCGGCATATGCAACCATTATGTTAGCAAACTTTCGGTTTGAACTTTTTGATCTTTTGACACCCTGTCGGTCTTGTTTTTTTTTTTTTTGGTCCTAAAATGAAACTGCAGCAAACCACCCTGTTCAATGAGAATATTTGGCGATAGCTCTCATTTCTCGTACGCCAATTTTTGTGGGGCTCTCTGTATTTGGTCTAGCTTGTTAATTGTATTACGATTCAAAGCAAAAATCGGGTTTGCAAATTTTATAAAAAAAAAATAATTTTTTGCTTATAATTTTTTACTCGTACATATAAAGTATATAATGTGGTACATTAAAATAAAGGTATGACCTTTCGTTTGATACCCATATCGTATAAATCAGGGACCGAAAATAACTGTTATTTTACAATTTTCAAATCAAAAAGGCATAACGAAAAAATTGTCGGTGGACTTTTTCAAATATACCATTATGATCGTAAAGTTAAAAATAACTGTTATTTTGTGCCTTTTATAATTTCAGGCAAAAATAACTGTTATTTTTTACTTTTATTTTATCGGTCAAAAATAACAGTTATTTTGTGACTTTTATTTTTTCGGTCAAATATATCAGGCAATTTGAATTTTTTCAAAGGCCATTTGACCGACTAAAAATCTATTGATACAATTTTTTTCGTCTCGTCAACGCGCACATTTTGAGCTATAAAACCGCAATGGAAAGATTCCTCTAAACAAAAACATTAAAAAAATTTCGATGTCATCGTTGCGCTTCGAATTGAGCAAACTTTTTTTAGCTTTTTTAAATATATTTTTTAGCAATACCTGATGTACGCAGAGACCTAAAATAATTATTATCAATATTTTTTTACATGGCCTGTAACTATTATCATGTAATAAATATTTTTACGTTGTGTAATAACTGTTATGAAAAAAAATTGTTTTTCGTCCTCGATAATTATTATTTTGCGATTTTTTTTTTACGTTGCTTCATAACTTTTATTTTCGATTTTTTTTTTACATTGCCGATAACTTTTATTTTAAGATTTGTTTTTTACGTTGCTTCATAACTTTTATTTTCGATTTTTTTTTTACGTTGCCGATAACTATTATTTACCAAAAATTTTTTTTTACGTTGCTTCATAACTTTTATTAAAGAAAAAATTTTTTACGTTGCCTTGCCACATTTTGAGTTCAAATTGATTTTTAATTGTTCCAATACAAATTTTGGCTGCGTGTGCCGAAATTGATAATTTTAAACCACAACGTCTAGATATTGAAGCAGACCTACTCACGTACTGGGAGGAGAAAAAGTTTTCCTTTCCTTTTTTGCGACAACTGGCACATATAATACACGCTGTACCAGCTACCCAAGTGACAGTGGAAAGTGCATTCTCAGCTCTACGACTCACATTACGTGATCAAAGATGAAACCTATCGGATGAAAAGTTGGCGCGCATTATGTTCGTGAAACTAAATTACTCAGAAAATGAATACAAAAAATTCAAGAACGGTCTTTACATTTTATAACACTACTAGCAGGACCCCGCGGCTTTGCACGCAAGTTTAAAGCCAATAAATCAAGTTCTTCTAAAACTTTTGTTGATCCCATCAGATTTTTATGAAAAAATTCTTATCTCATTACTTCTCATTTGAAGTATTTTCACCATATTTGAAATCAATAGGCTTATTATATCAAGTTTCTTCATACAACACCTTAATCCCTGTTTTGCCTCTTTAGACCCCGATTTTCAAAAAATCCCGTCTTAGCGTCTTCATTTTTCAATATGTACCTACAGTTCAAATTTCATATTTGTAGCTTTGGGTTGGGCGGTGATTAATCAGTCAGTTAGTGAGGACAAACAATTATATGTACATATATAGATTTCTTATTCCTTCACGTACACGTACAATGCATAGTAATGATTTTGTTGATAACACGTTATAACTGTTATTTACGATTGCTACTTAATAACACGTGATAATATTGATAGAACTAATTTCCGCGTGGCTACTTTTCTATCTTCTTTTTGTTCTAACTTGATGTAAGTCAGCTTGTGATTTCACAGTAGTGTACGCAAGCTTCAATTCCGAAGGTTGTAGGTTCAAATCCAACCGTCCGAAGAATTTTTTTTTTATAAATAAGGGTTTTGTTTATTTAAATTAAATTACAAACACCTCAAAACAGCCATATACGATTTTCATGTGCACAAAAATTAAAATGCACTTTAGTTGTTGGTGTAAATTGGTTTTCTGCAATAAATTTGCGTTTGTCAATTTTTTGTACTACAAATAAATGTATTGGAAAAATTAAAAATCAATTTGAACTCAAAATGTGGCAAGGCAACGTAAAAAAAAATTTTTCTTTAATAAAAGTTATGAAGCAACGTAAAAAAAAAATTGTTGGTAAATAATAGTTATCGGCAACGTAAAAAAAAAAACGAAAATAAAAGTTATGAAGCAACGTAAAAAAAAAAATCGCAAAATAATAATTATCGAGGACGAAAAACAATTTTTTTATCATAACAGTTATTACGCAACGTAAACATTTTTATTGGAAATAATTATTATAAAGCAATATTTATAAAAATATCTTAAATAAGGGCAATTTTTTATTTCCAGAAATATTGATAATAATTATTTTAGGTCTCTGCGTACATCAAGTATTGCTAAAAAATAGATTTAAAAAAGCTAAAAAAAGTTTGTTCAATTCGAAGCGCAACGATGGCATCGACATTTTTTTAATGTTTTTGTTAAGAGGAATCTTTCCATTGCGGCCGTTGTACTAAAGACTGAAACAAGTTTTATAGCTCAAAATGTGCGCGTTGACGAGACGAAAAAAATTGTATCAATAGATTTTTAGTCGGTCAAATGGCCTTTGAAAAATTTCAAATTGCCTGATATATTTGACCGAAAAAATAAAAGTCGCAATATAACTGTTATTTTTGACCGATAAAATAAAAGTCAAAAATAACAGTTATTTTTGCCTGAAATTATAAAAGGCACAAAATAACAGTTATTTTTTGTCGGGAAAAATATAAGTTAAAATATAACAGTTAAAATCTGACTTTTTTGATAAAAACCATAACCGTTACGGTCCCTGGTATAAATCGATTGAAAATTGACTGAGTTATTTTGATAAAAGTTTTGAACTTTGACCCCATGCCACGCCTTTGGTAGGCGTTTCCCCAGCAAAATTTTTAGTTTGTTACATTCACAAAAACAAGTTCTATATAGCCAAATTTTCATTTTTTTTTTCACGAGGGTACGCTATTCTGCACTTGTTCCACTACTTTTGTCAAATTACTGTTTTCAAGTGTCTATTCTATCATTAAACTACTTCGCTTTTTACAAAAAATTCAATTTTGAATTCACTTGAATTTTTTAATAATCTAACCAGTTGAATTTTACTTTTTTATATGCCAAAATAAGCGTGCTGAATTTTGAAAACGGTCTCTACCTGGTTTTCTTCTTTTATTTCACTATAGTTCAAAGCACACAAAAAACTAAGAAGAGCGGTTTAGTATTAACCATAACACAGGGCAACAAATTTCGACTTTTGGTCGGCTTTTCTGGGTTTGACATCAGTTCTAGGGTAATTAGGGAACGCTGATTTCGAATCCGCAAACCGTTTTTAAAACTTAGTTTCTGTTTTCGCAAAAAATGGGCGTGTCACTTTTTCGGATTTTCCCTGACTTTTTTTACGTTTGGGATTGTATTTTCTAAACCAATAAACCGGTTGACATAATTTTCACCTCGTTGCATTAGCAACACCGCAAGGCTTCTTTTCCTATGCAATTTATTTTTATAAGTTTTAAAACTCCGCGGTAATTGGACCTCAAAGTCGGAAAATATGGAATTTTAAGGCGTTTTCTTTGATGGTCAAAAACATGCACATTTTTCGTAAATCAAGTATCAAGTTATGTGTTAAATGAAAGCGGAAACATCATGTAATAGAACACAGCCAAATTATTTGGTGTGATTTCCATTCTCATCGAAATAATAGAAAAAATTTACCATAGTCATTTTCATCATTTCTCATACTTGTTCCTCAAAAAATTTGGGGCATCAAAATATGCAAAGTTTTTAATTTTGTTTTGTTTTGAGCAATTCAAAATTGTTGCTTGTATTCCAGACTGTAAATGGAACATAGAAAAGAGCATATTTTGAGGCCCCAAATTTTTTGAGGAACAAGTATGAGAAATGATGAAAATGACTATGGTACATTTTTGCTATTATTTCGATGAGAATGGAAATCACACCAAATAATTTGGCTGTGTTCTATTACATGATGTTTCCGCTTTCATTTAACACATAACTTGATACTTGATTTACGAAAAATGTGCATGTTTTTGACCATCAAAGAAAACGCCTTAAAATTCCATATTTTCCGACTTTGAGGTCCGATTGCCGCGGATTTTTAAAACTTATACAAATAAATTACATTGGAAAAGAAGCCGTGAGGTGTTGTAAATGCCACAAAGAGAAAATCATGGCAACCGGTTTATTGGTTTAGAAATTACAATCCCAAACGTGAAAAAAGTCAGGGAAAATCCGAAAAAGTGACAAACCCATTTTTTGCGAAAACGGAAACTAAGTTTTAAAAACGGTTTGCAGATTCGAAATCAGCGCTCCCTAATTACCCTAGAACTGATGTCAAACCCAAAAAAGCAATTTTGCTGTTGATCAGTGTAATTGAAACATTTCATTTTTTAATGCATATTTGGAGGACCATATGTTTTGAAGCAGTGCCGATTGCTTCGGCTTTGTCGCCTACTATATAAAAGTAGTTCCAAGGTTGGCGACAGCCACAATTGTGATCGGTTGTCGTCTAGCCTGGAAGCCCCCATAAAAACATAGTGATTCATTATTTAGAAAGATGCGGTCATGTCGTCGCTTTTTGCAATGTGTTCGGGCCACAAAAATTGAACTTACATAGTGGCAACCATGGGTACACCAAAATAAGTTTTCACACGGTGGCATGGTTCAAAATTTAGGTGTAGAGAAAATCTACAAAGTTTTGTGCGAACAAAGGTGCGGCCCTAAAATAATTTGTAAGCAAATAGTCAATATATTAAATATCCTACCTATGTATTTAACAGTGCAAGTAGCACAATTGATAATTTTCATAAATATATTGTATTAAAAGATTTTCTCGCTAACTGGGATGGGATCACCCTTTCTTGGTGCTAACTCAAACACAAAACTACAATTAAGAAAACAATTGAAATAATCCAGTACTTGTGCCAGGTTCATTTTTATACAATATATTTTGCCGATTTCTACGCTAAATCGAGTATCCATCGTTACTGGTTAAAGTCTGCTGAAAATGCAGAGCAATTTCCACAATCGAAAACGTTCTTGTGCAGCTACGCGTCCACAGTTCCTTTTTGGGTGTGTGCATGGTGAGCTACATATAAGACTTCAGATTTTATGAAAGATACTTGTCTAATTATTTCTCATTTGCAGTGCTTTCACCATATTTCACCATCCTGTTTTCCTATACAAACTTTTAGCCCTCGTTTAAAAAATAAGACGTGTCTAATTATTTGCCATTTCGAGTGAATCCACCATTTTTTAAGTCAATAGGCCTATCGGTTCATGTTTTTTTGACTTGGAGTATTTTCACCAAGTTTGAAATCAATTGGCCTATTAAATCACGTTTCTTCATACAACCCCTTAACCCATGTTTTACCTTTTAAGACTACGAATTTAAAAAATCCTATCTTAGCGGAGGTTTTTTTTTTAAAAGTACCTACAGTTCAAATCTCATGCTTGTAACTTTAGCGGTTTGGGCTGTGCGATTATCAATCAGCCAGACAGTCAGGACAAACAATTATATGTGCTGGTAGACCTCGCTTACCACAAGGGTTACGTTCCTGGAAAGTGCCGTGTTAAGCGAGGTTTACCTGTATGTACATACATGCATGTTTGAAACATATGAATGTTTAAAGTGATGTCTTGCACTCTTTAAATTTGTTGCAAGGCATTTTGTATACATATGTATGTACAGTGGCCCAAAGTTAAAATGGAACAAGGCACTTAACAAAATCATAGTGAAATTAATAAAGTGTGCCAGATAGCAGGAACTCTCTTCATCGTACACTTATTTTCTGATAGTTAATGTCATTAGACAGCACAGACGGGTTATGAACTCTGACATTTGTCAGCAAAATTACATTAACTGTCAGAAAATAAGTGTACGATGAAGAGAGAGTTCCTGCTATCTGGCACACTTTATTAATTTTACTATGGAATTAACAATTGATAAGAAAACGACAATGAGAAACAATGAAAAACAGGAATATATTTTCGTTTTTCATTCATAAAATAAATCCAAATATAGAGTAAGTTCGGGTAATGTGATATACCTGTTTGTTTTACAGCGATTCCCGACACATTTTGCCTTAAAACACACTTTTTTGGTCTCAAACTGTTCACTGATGCATTATTTAGTATATCTATGACTATTAACTCTAAGATAAACTGTTGACTAGTTTTTTAATTAAAAATCAAAATATCCAAATATTGGCGTCTGATAAAAGTGGCGGGTAATGTGATATACCATTGGCGGGTAATGTGATATACCATTGGCGGGTAATGTGATATACCCGAAAAAACGTTATTGAACAGACCTATTAGTTTCAAACGTGGTGAAAATACTCCAAAAATAATTAGAGACGTGTTTCTCATTTTTTTGGAAAATCACAATCTGACGGGGTAAACCAAGGGTTACAAATTTTTATCGAAAAACATGATTTCATGGATTTTTTTATCTAAAACTTAACCATAACAGATTTTTGAGAATATTCCACTTCAAATAGTATAAAATAAAGTATATATACACATACATATACATTTCTGTATACAAATAGTATTACTGTCATAAGTTTGTGTACTGTGATGTACTATATCACATTACCCGAACTTTGGTATATCACATTACCCGAAATTGACTTTTTGCGAAAAAAATATTATTAAAAAACAATAATAATTTTGTTGAGAAGAGCGTACCTCGCAAACTCATAATCGATATCACTGATTTACTTCTGATTAGCCTCGAACTTTGTAATACTATTTTTTTTGTACCTTTTATGCTTTCAAACTTCGTGACCAAAAACTTGTGCAAGCCTTCTCAAAGCACTTCATCACACTCACTGTAAACTATTTACGCAAACACATCCAAAATCATGCAGCACGAGTTTTTTAGCTGTTATGATGTTTTAAAAAGGTTAATTTTGAAAAAAGTCAACGCACTTGTGAAATAAGCCACTATATCACATTATCCGACCATATCACATTACCCGAACTTACTCTAATTATGCGTGAACCTCAAAGGTAAAATAGAACAAAAGCAAATTCATATGAAAACAATTAAACAATGTTGAAGTCAAAATTAATTACATAAGTACTTAGTTGGAATGGTCTTTTGTTGAATAACAGCTTTCATACATTTTGCATTGATTCCACCAATTATGGACCATAAAATGTTTCGATTTTTGCCCACTCTTCGATTATGGCCGCCTATGGTCAATTTTTTAAAGAAACTGTGGTTGCAATTTTTTTCTCTAAATAGCTCTACATATGCTCAATAGTACTCAAATCAGACACTAAGTAGTAGAAGGATTTCTTTTTAACGCGTCTCTTTTGGCATATTTCGTTTTGATTTTTTTGTACAGTTATCATATTTTCCTTCCTTTTTCCCTCAGAACTCCTTAGTAGCGTTAAAAGTGTCACTAAAAAAGTAGTTAACAAATGAAGAAAATAATTGGACATGTGTCATTGGCTTTATATATGAACCGTTCATTGCACAAATCGATTAACTTCATAAAACAAAACGTTGAGAAATGCTATAAAATATGTATGTACATTTTTTTTTTTAATTAGAAATTTAAAAATAAATTAAAATTCCCTCATTTTTTATTCAGTGGCCAAAAAATGTTTGTTAATTGTGTTAATCTTTATTATCCAGGAAAGTTATTATAAACTTAAAAAGTTATGACCATGTCAAGTGCTTCGACACTGAGATTTTTCGAAAACTGGGGTTAATCGATTTATGCATTGAACGATATATACCTATATTGACTTAATATCATATCTATGTATGTATATACATAGTGATGTATATCTATGTATTTCTATTGTGGTCATATCTATGTATGTATATACATTGTGGTCATATGAAAGAGTAGCTAAGTCGAAAATTGAAGTTTGAAAACTATATGCACATAAAATGTTCTGATCAATGTATTGTTGTTTCAAAAGATTTAAGCTTAAAAGTAAACGCACATAATACTGTTAAAAATTGGATTTTTCAAAACAAATACATGAAATACATTTAATAACTTGACATCTATAAAGCTCCCAACTCAATTCTCTTATACCAACTTAAGCTACTCTTCCATATGGCCACAGAATTAGACAAATATTTTTCATAAAAAATCTGACGGGGTCAACAAAGGGTTAAGCGAAACTTGATTGACTCATTGACTTTAAACTTGTGTGCAAATCCGCCGGGCCCCGCTAGTCTATAGTATTGTTACGAAAATTAGTTTGGCACCTTAACGCAGGCTTATTCGTTTCTCTGGACTGTGCTAAAAAAAAACACTAAATTTCTTCAACGCAGCTCTACAACAGTAGTCACTTTATTTACAATTTAATACTTTACTGTCTTTACACTTGTTACTTATTTGACTATTCCGTGTTGCACCTTTGCTTGCTAAAACCAAACACTCCCCTGTGCGCTGTACCCGGCTTTTTATATCAGGTGTACAACTTTGCTTCCGCCGTTTTTTTTCCAAAATTAAAAGCTTTATTGCGAAAAAGTGCTTACAGATGTATTATTCAAAGTATTGTCCATCGCTAGCGACAACTTTCTCTCATCTTTCCGGCAATTTTCGGATCCCGGCTCGAAAAAAGGAGTCCTCTTTTGACGCTATCCATGAAGCAATCCATTTTTCCAATTCTTCGAAGGATTGAAAATGTTGATCTGCCAGGCCGTGTGCCATCGAACGGAATAGGTGGAAGGGGCGACATCTGGGGAATACGGCGGGTGGGGCAAGACTTCCCATTTCAGCGTTTCCAGGTACTATTTGACCACTTTTGCGACGTGAGGCCGAGCATTGTCGTGTTGGAGGATGACTTTGTCATGTCGCTCTTGATATTGTGGCCGCTTTTCTTTTAGCGCGCGACTAAGGCGCATCAGTTGCGTTCGGTAGCGATCTCCTGTGATGGTTTCACCCGGTTTTAAGAGCTCGTAGTAAATCACACCGAGCTGATCCCACCAAATACAAATCATAACCTTGGCGCCGTGAATATTCGGTTTTGCCGTCGAAATCACCATTTTTAAAACGTTGAAACCACTCCCGACACGTTCTTTCACTCAGAGCAGCATCACCGTAAGTTTCTGAGAGCATTCGATGCGCTTCAGCTGCATTTTTTTGCGAATTGTAACAGAAAAGTAAAACTTCCCGCAAATGGCGAGAATTGGGCACATAAACGGACATTTTCGAGCGTGAATAATACGAAAACAAGAACAACTGTCACTGAAACGGCGATGACAATTCGTTAGGCACTGTCCACACTCACTTTAAAGGCATTACCATCTATGTATTTCAACCAGCCTCAGCCGGTACAGCCACCTATCGGAAAACGGCGGAAGCAAAGTTGTACACCTGATACTTACACTTGTTTGCTTGTCGCGCAGATCGTTCTCGTACATTCTAATTGGACTCAAAGTTTCCAGTATCATCGCGAGTCATCTTTGCGAATGTTCTAGCGAAATTATCAGGCTCCTAAAAGTATGCCAAGTATACTAGAAGTCAGACGGTATTGAAATTTTGTATACCGTCGTCCGTGCTTACGATTTAGATGTGCCCTTTGACAGGAGGAATGGGGTGGGTATTGGGCGAGGGGGAATAGCACCGCCCATACAAGCCAATGTTTCAATGTGAAATAGATTTGGAATTCTAATTCGGACAGCATTGCAATTTGGTACAGCGGCATGGCTTGGACGTGTGAGTCTATTGGTAAAATTTGATGGGCGTTAGACAAGGGGCGTGGCACAATTTTTGTGATTAAAATTTTCCGCGTAACTTCGTCGCAGATCACTGAAACTGGGTAGCACGGCATAAAAGGGGCGTGGAACCGCCCATACAACTCAAATCTATATACATACTATACATAAAATTGCTTGCCCTGACTGACTGACTGATTCATCACCGCCCAGCCCAAACCGCTTTAGCTACAAACATGAAATTTTAACTAGATACATTTTGAAAAACAAACCTCCAAAAAGAAGGGATTTTTTGAAATTCGGGGTCTAAATGGTCAAAGCATAGGTTAAGGTGTTGTATGAAGAACCGTAATTTCCTAGGCCTACTGATCAAACTTGGTTAAAATACTCCAAATCAAAAATAATGTGACACGAATTTGTTATTTTTTCAAAAATAAAAATTTAACTTGGACAACAGAGGGCTAAGGTTTGTATACGGGAAGACTAAAAAAAACAAACATGAACCGATAGGCCTATTCACTTCATAAACGCAAGCCCACCAGACACGTGTTTATAATTTTTTTAATCTAATTTTGACGAAGTCAACGCTGAGGTAAAAGTTTGTATGAGAAACATGATTTAAAGGGGTTTTGTGACTTTAAACTTTGTGTAAGTGCTTCAAATGATAAAAAAAACGTATTTTTCATGTTTTCGAAAATCTAAATCTGACGGGTCAACGATGCGTTTAAAGTTTGTTTACAGAAACTACGAAAACACATGAATAAAATGAGTTTATTTACTTCAAACTTGATGAAAGCATTTCAAATGAGAAATAATTAGGCAAGTAGTTTTCATCAAAATCTGACAAGGTCAACAAAGGGTTAAGATATACTACTGTGTAAAAAGAATACCCGGAATTTGTTTATAATTCAAAAAATCTTTATTTATTCTTCCAAATCAATTTCATCGCCTTCAAAGTAGTCCCCCCCCGATGCAATGCACTTATGCCAACGGACTTTCCAATCTTCGAAGCATGCCAAATAGTCACCTTCCGGTATGGCCTTCAATGCGCGCGGCGATTCACGTTGAATCTCTTCAATCGATTCAAAACGGTGTCCTCGAAGTGGTCTTTTGAGTTTGGAGAATAGCCAGAAGTCACAAGGAGCTAAATCAGGCGAATACGGTGGCTGTGGAACGATATGAGTTGGCGAAATGCTCACGAAGAACCAATGCCGTGTGAGATGGTGCATTATCGTGATGCAAAAACCAAGAGTTGTCTCTCCATAAATCCGGCCTCTTTTTGCGAATAGCTTCACGCAAACGACGCATAACGCTCAAGTAATATTCCTTGTTGACAGTTTGGCCCGGCGGAAGGAACTCATAATGCACAACACCACGATAATCGAAGAAATCGAATTCCGGGTATTCTTTGTACACAGTAGTATGTGGTTTATAGAGTCCATCACTTGCGCACACAGGATTTAATTTTGAGTGTATTCCGTACACAACTTATGAGTCCAATACCATTTAAAATCATATTTGCCACCCAACAGTTTTTTAACTAATACTTATAAGGGGGGTTAGAATCCCCAAAACCGCTCCTTATGTGCGGCAGAGGGGCTCATTTACTTCGCCCCTCATGGTACATTTTCGGAAGAAAATATCAGCTTTACACAAATTTTAATGAAAAACACAGAATGTACGGAAAAAATTACGTTTTGCAACTCGCGTTACAAACGAAAAATAGTATTTACAATTTTTCTGATGGAGTATTCGTATATTTTACGAGTTCGTAAAATGCACCGTGAATAATTCAAAATGTGACATTTGAAGTGACGTTAAAAACGTACGTACGACGTACTTTTCAAATCGAAAATAGAAAAAAAATTTATTAAATAACAAAAAATGAATAAATACGAGGGCGGGTCAATAAGTCCGTGACTTTTTGAATTTCCCGCCTCTTAATTGAAATGGCAACACTGCTCCCGTCAACAGTCATCTGTCAGTTGACTCTTGTCAAAAATTGAACAAGCTGCGACATTTAGTTTGTTTTTGACAGCCGTTAATATCAGACTACCGCGTTGACTGAGAAGAAAATGGAAAAAAGTGAATTTCGTGTGCTCATTAAGCATTATTTTTTACGGAAAAAATCCATTACGCAAACCAAGGCTAAGCTTGATAAATATTATGGGGACTCTGCACCATCCATTTCCATGGTAAAAAAGTGGTTTACTGAATTCCGATGTGGCCGTACAAGCACGGAAGATGCCGAACGTTCTCGACGCCCAGTTGAGGTCTCCACATCCGAAACAATTGAAAAAATCCACGATATGGTTTTAGCCGATCGGCGATTAAAAGTGAGAGAGATTGTGGAAGCCATAGGCATCTCACATGGCTCAGTCGTTTCAATTTCGAATGATCATTTGGGTATGAGAAAGCTTTCCGCAAGATGGGTGCCGCGTTTGCTCACAATCGACCACAAACGCAACCGTGTGACAATTTCGCAGGAATGTTTGGCGTTGTTCAATCGCAATATGAACGAGTTTTTGCGCCGTTTCGTAACCGTGGAGGAAACGTGGATCCACCACAACACACCGGAGACCAAACAGCAGTCAAAACAGTGGGTTTCTCGGGGTGAATCGGCGCCAAAGAAGGCAAAGGTGGGTTTGTCAGCCAATAAAGTCATGGCGACTGTTTTTTGGGATGCACGCGGTATTATCCACATTGACTACCTTCAAAAAGGAAAAACAATCAATGGTGAATATTACAGCAACTTATTGGGTCGATTCGATGAGGCATCGAAGAAAAAGCGACCGCACTTGGCCAAGAAAAAAGTCCTTTTCCACCAGGACAATGCACGGGTGTACACATGTGCAGTTTCCATGGCAAAAATCCATGAATTGGGCTACGAATTGCTCCCTCATCCCGCCTATTCACCCGGTCTAGCCCCAAGTGACTATTTCTTGTTCCCAAACTTGAAGAAATGGCTCGGCGGAATGAGATTTGCCTCCAATGACGAAGTCATCTCACAAACAAATGCCTCGACAAATCATATTTTTCGGAAGGGATAAAAAAACTGGAGAAACGTTGGGTTAAGTGTATAGATCTCAAAGGAGACTACGTTGAAAAATAAAATAACTTTTTATCTAAAAACCTGTGTTTCATTCAAAAAGTCACGGACTTATTGACCCGCCCTCGTATTTAGTGTTGCCCCACTGTGTTGCTCTCTCCAAAATTCAATCAACATTTTCAGCCAATAGGAAACAATTTTGTATGACGTCACTGGTGCGGTTTCAAATTTATTTTCTCCCGGAAGGCGCAATCTTCTATTCAATGAATCTTGACTACTATTTTATTGCTCGATCAGAAAAACAGGTATAGCAATGCAATCCGCTCCAAAACATAGCAAAGAACTTTTACCAGTTCAAAAATTGTTGCAACATTTGTTACATATTAAGAAACATAATTTTAAGAATAGTCTTCATCATCATCAGATTAGTTACAAAATATACAACGAAATGCACTTTGAAAGTACCCACTACTAAGTATTTCAATGCTCGCAACTGTACATACAAATTTATAGCAAATAGATTTAGACACACTAAGCACGATTGCACTTAAAACTCGTGCTCGTCCTAACCCGAGTTAGGCCATTATAGTTTGTGGCCACTGATATGATGGAGACATACATACATAAGTACCAGCATAAAAAAGCGAAATCGGAAAACGAACACACGTAGCCCATGAAATTTCAAAAGTCCCATGTTTTAACAGACCTCGTATACTTATAAATTAATTATATCAGAGCGTTCTTCGCTATTTTTCCTTAGCTTCTTCCTTTTTCGAATAGCTTTGAACCTATCGCGAATCAATGCAACTACGTACGGGCTTGCTATTTAATTGTGTTCTACTGGCAAATGGAAACTAGACAAAGCGACATTTCTCCGCCTATGCAACAATGTTTTACTATGCAACTTTTTATAAGTCATAGAGAATCGAAACTTGATGCATCAGTATTGCATTGACCAAATCATTGACCTTCCAACTCCAATTCATTGAGATCGATAATATTGGCCGCATACGGTGTGAGCCCCACGGTATTATCCGCCGCATGCCCACTCCATTATTCCATTCGAAGGCGCGACTAAATGGTAAGATCGTACCAAGTTTCACTGATGTGCGACTTAACCCTTCGCTGCATGGCATTGCATATATGCAATGTAAACTTTTCATAGATTTGGGAACTATTCTATCCAGCATTTTACAGTCGTTCATTCTTCAGTTGAGTCTTTTATGGTAAAACATTTGATTACTAACGGAATTTTGCGATGAACTTTGAAAGTATGTTCAAAAGAATCGAAAAAATAATAAGTGCTTCGATTTGGTGAAATAATTTTGGTTATTGATGGCGATGGTGATATGGCGGTCGCCGTTGCTCAGCTGTTTAGTGAGTTGAATTACGAGCATACAGTGACGCCCGACCTAGGTTCGACTCCCCGTAATAGCCAACACTAAAATATAGATAAAACCGACTTTCCTTTCGGCTGTATCGTTCTCAGCAGTAGGGTTGGCCATTAATCATTACATTTGCGTAATGATTACACTCTGATTACAAATTAATCGTAATCTGTAATCATTTTTTTATGGTTAAATGATTACTTTGAATAATCAGCCTTTTTGGTAAATGAAATCATTAAAAAAGTAATCATTAATCAGTAATCACCCGATTAGAATAAAAAATCATGTAATCATTTTTCAATGATGAATGATTACTTTGTGTAATCATCAATTTGATTACAAGTAATCTGTAATCAATGATTACAATTATGGCCGCAATTAAGGCTAGTGATCTAGCTTTTTCCCTCTATTTGATTGCCGATTTGTACGTCCGTCTGGCTGTCTTTCGGAAAAGTTAAGATATCAAGATAAATTCACTAATGATGTAAAAAGTATTTTAAGATATATGAAGGTGAATTTTTATGAAAAACAAAACTTGTCGGCTAATAAATATTTGCATTATAAACTCGGCGTCTACAAATGTATAGGCACGCAAGAAATTTAAAATAGAATAAGCAAACAAAAAAGAAACACAGTTTTTATTTCAAAACCTACATAGAAGCGAGAGCGTTTGCGAGAACACCTATCGTGAATACATCTGTATGGATTGTATCATGCTCGGCGTAAGGTGCATTGTTTAACCGTTGGAGATCACACTAGGTCAAGCAGACCATACTCCTACTTTAAGCGATTAAACCTGGTCCAAGACTTGTTTTTCCCGCAAGTTTTTTGAAGTATGTTATAAACTTCACAGGTACCTATAATATTTAAAAATTGCTAAGACAATAATGAAATACACCACGGACTTTTTTAAGTATGTTACACAATTCATAGGTACCTATCATGTTTAAAAATTATTACAACAATATTAAAAATACAACACCGATTTTCTTAAGTTAAACGATTTAAAAGTTGTGGAATTATAGGACCTAATTGGCCCAAAGTGTTCCCGAATTCGAAAAACATAAGTGTGTTCTCCGAAGGTTAAACAAATTACAAAAATAGTAGAAGTAAGCAATCTTATATATTGCAAACCACTGCATACAGCATTGCTTACAGCAATCGAAAAAAAGGTTTTTGGATTTTTTTAAAATCGAAGGACGTGGTCCCGATGCTGCTGTCGCTGCTGCTATTCACCCATCATTTAAACTGCGATGGCTCAATAGTTTTTCAGTTGAACTGTGCGAAAAATAAAAGAGAGTCCTGCAAGCCGCAAAAAAAAAATTTTAGAAGGCCAAAGGATACAAAATGAAAATCTTGACGATTTTTACGAGTTTGAAAACATCACAAACGTCAATGAGTCGCAAGCAATCAGTATCGACACCGATATTGCCATTTTGGAATATCTTAGTAATCCTTGTTCAAAAGACTTGCACCAAATAAAAGCAGATCCGTTGGTTAAGGAAATGTTTCTATTGTATAATACAACTCTGCCACTATGGCAAACCTCCCACGGTACAACCGTCTATCTGACAAAAATTTTGAAATTCGAGTTTTGGCCAAAGCGAATGCAAAAATTAAATAGATTGCATTCATTATTTTTTATTCAACTGTTCTATTTTTGTGTTGCAAAAATGGGTCCAAATAAAAAATTATAAAACGAATTAAAAGAATTTGTATTTGACAAATATTCAAAAGCAATCATTAATCTGATTACACTGATTATACTCATGATTAATGAAATTAATCATGTAACCATCATGCGATGATTACTTTGATTACTGTAATCATTTTTTGTTACGTGGTGAATTTTATGATTAATGATTAATCATAGTAATCACTGATTACTGATTAAGATTACAGAGTAATCACTGATTACTCTGTAATCTTAATCATGATTTAATTTCCGTCAAGAAAAAACATTTATGTCATATTATTCTTGTTGCTTGTTAACCCATTAAAACCTGACCCCAGAAAGGCTTGTGCGATTTCCATAAAATTTTACACAATCTTATTAATTGACCTAATCAAGAAAAAAAATCAAGCAAAACATTCATATCATGTTTTTTTTTTGTCATGTTTTTCGCAAACATTACACAAATAAACAAAATCAAACATTTGCGGAAAATAAAATGTGCCAATAAAATATCAGCTGCTTGGATTTTGACATTTTCACGCGTTGCGTTGTATGAAAATTGGCAGTGTTTAGGCCCAACGTTGCATTCGCGCAACACAAAACGTAAATCATATTTTTTGTTTAAAAAATTAAAAAAAAAATGTTCAAAACTTATTTTTAAATAGTTTAGCATTGCAAAATGCAGCCCACTAAGGGATTTTGATAGGTTTGAAGAATAAGTATTTTTGATTGAATTTCAAAAATTCCCCAAAAAAAACCTTTGACTTTGGATCGAAAAAAACGTATAAATATTTAAATAATTTTGAAATTTGAGTATGGCAGAATCTAAAACGATCAATTCTAATCCAATTCTACCCATTTTCAAGTCTTTTGTCTTTATGAATTACTTAATATAGCGAAATTCCCAAACGTTGCGCAAACGCAACGCTCAGGGCTTAATGGGTTAAGTTCTAATGGTAAAAATTAAATTTTGTTGAATTCCTGTATCTATGAAAGAAGTTTTGCGGACATCTTAATCAGATCAGATTACAGAGTAATCACTGATTACTGATTACTCTGTAATCTTAATCAGTAATCAGCGATTACAGATTTTGGCCATCCCTACTCAGCAGGATACGGAAAATGTCCGCAAAACTTCATCATAATTAAAGAATAACGGTTCGGATGCTGTGTTGCCATACATAAAAAATAAAAAACATACATTCAGGAAATAATACAATTAAAAAGACACCCTCCCGTTTCTTAGTTATTCGTTTCTTTTAAATTTGTTTGTTTGGGACAACTGTGTCCCCGTAGTCGTCAAAGGGTTAATGCAGTTGTCTAAACTTGTACATCATTGAATTGTTTTCCACGTTGATCCAAATTCTTAACTATGCAACATGTGTTTGTTTTTTGTAGACAAGTCTAAAGATATAAGAATGGAAGCCATATATACACTGCCATCCGATCACAATTTGGAGTTACAGAAATGCCGTCGTCTCTGCCACATGCATCGGAGCGAATCACCCGCTTACTTGGGCATATTTACACGATGGATTTGGTATTTATGAGTAAAAGCAAAAATAAGCAAACATCATCAAGCTAAGCGAGACCCGCACACTAAGTATTGCATTCAGATCATAAATGAAATGTTTCCGAATCTTTGTCATTTGTATATATCGTGGCTGCGCCACAAGTAGTCTACAGTCTCTTTTCAGATTATCACCATTCTCCAAAAACCAAACCAAATCAACTACAACAAACTACGCAACGTTCTAACCTATATTTTTTAATTGTATTGCATTACATTGAATTCATTTGTTCTTTATTGTCGCTTATGCTATGTCAAAAATACGTGGTCTTATGTACATTTTGTATGCTTTATAATCAAATTCGTAGCCCCCAAATACCAAACCGCATATGCATGTGAAGGGAAAAAACTTACAATTGAGTGCGATCCGGGGGACTTGATCAACCTCATACGGGCCAACTATGGACGCTTCTCCATCACTATTTGCAATGACCACGGGAACGTGGAATGGAGTGTGAACTGCATGTTTCCGAAGAGCCTAACGGTTCTTAACTCGAAGTACGCAATATTCATAATTTCCTTAAATACTTTGGATTTATTCTGTGTTCATGTTTACAGATGCGCGCACAAACAAAGTTGCAGCGTGTTGGCGACGACTAGCATGTTCGGTGACCCCTGCCCAGGTACGCATAAATATCTGGAGGCCCATTACCAATGCATATCAGCAGCTCAGACGTCAACCACTACAAATCGCCCCAGCCCTCCCTGGGTGTTGACGAATAACCCGCCACTATTGGCCAATGGTAGTACAATGATAAACGCTGGTTCTCCGTTACAACCATCGGGAGCCGGGCGTTTGCCTCTACCAGCGGGCAGTGCTGCAGCAGCTGGTGCTGGAGTTTGGAATACACTACCATCATCACCCGGCCCGCCACAACCAACTTTACCAGGCGGTCGCTTGAAAGGAGGCTACAACGCGACTGCAATTAAAAACGCAAACAGACATGACGGATTACCGCCACCGCCGCCTTTGCATCACCACCACCACACCGGCCACCATTCAGGAACAGTTGATGGCACTGCAGTTGAGGCAGGGGCGAATAGTGGGCGCGCACCAAAAGTTGACCCAACAACATCGCCCACCACCAGTCACAGTATGCTTTAATGCAAACTTCAACTTGGTCATTTTCATATTTGTTCGATTTTTATATTTTTTAGCGAAATCTCCTAGTGGTGCGGCCAACACCACCGCTCCACCCAACACGCGCATTTTAAGCGGAGTAGGAGGTGCAGGCAACGACGATGGAACCTTGTTGACCACGAAGACAACGCAGAGTCGTGGCAATCAGCAGCAGCAGCAATCGTCTGGACAACATCCGGCCGGCAGTACAACGGTTGCTACAGCGACTGCTGGTGGTGCCGATGGCAACTTCAGTGGCGTTATCCGCACCGTCAATAACATCAATAATTTGAATGTTGGCCTCGGTGCCGCTGATGATGAGTCGGTCATGTTCTGCCCACCTCGAAGCGCGCGCAATTTGTTTTGGAATGTGACACGCGTAGGCGATGTGAACGTGCAGCCCTGCCCAGGTATAATATTAGTAGTAAGCTTAAGCATTTTGAGCAGTTATTAATAACGAATTGTTTGTCCACTGTAGGCGGAGCGACAGGAATTGCCAAATGGCGGTGTGTACTTATGAAACGCTTAGCTTATGCAGGCCAGGACGAAGATGGCGGCAGCATAGAAGCGCCGGCAGCTGCGTCGTCGAATGGAAATTGTAGTGGTAATACTAGTAACACCTGCGAATTAATATCTGATAAACTGAATCAGCACATGCGCCACTTCGAGCCAACGTGGCACCCGATGACACCCGATCTAACGCAATGTCGCAGCTTGTGGCTTAATAACTTGGAAGTGCGCGTCAATCAGCGTGATTCGTCATTGATTTCTATAGCCAACGATTTGTCAGAAGTATGTGTACATTACCCGGTTTAATTAATTTTATAAAAATTAAATAAAAAACAATTACTTTCCCAAAGGTTACCAGCAGCAAGACACTTTATGGCGGCGATATGCTGGTAACCACAAAAATCATACAAACTATGTCGGAGAAAATGTTCCATGATAAGGAAACGTTCCCAGACCAAAGGCAGCGAGAAGCCATAATTATGGAATTGCTACACGGTGTTGTGAAGACCGGCTCGAATTTGTTGGATGAATCTCAGCTTTCCTCTTGGCTGGATCTCAATCAAGAAGATCAAATGCGTGTAGCGACTTCTCTATTAACTGGTTTGGAGTACAATGCTTTTCTTCTAGCGGACACCATTATACGAGAACGCAACGTTGTGCAGAAGGTCAAAAATATATGTAAGTGTAGCGAGCTTGCATGCATATACAGACTTAGAGCAATTACTGATTAATACATATTGGGACATCACAGTGCTGTCGGTGCGTGTGTTAGAGACGAAACACATTCAGGGCAATGAGGTGTTTCCCGATGCCGAGCAGTGGCAAATCAGTGATGACCACATTGAACTGCCCCGAACGGCGCTTGTTGAGAACAGCGAGGGGGGATTGGTGCGCATAGTGTTTGCAGCATTTGACCGTCTGGAGTCGATTTTGAAACCTTCTTACGATCACTTCGATGTAAAGAGTTCAAGGAGCTACGGTATATCCAATGCGTATAAGTTTAGTTGTTTACGTTACTTTATAAATGTTATTTTTGTAGTGCGAAATACGGCAATTTTGGCAAACGACAGTAACGACGCGGCGAACGGTGGAATGCAGCAGCAACGTATTCGGATACTGAATAGCAAAGTAATATCGGCCAGTTTAGGCAAAGGGCGCCACATACAACTATCGCAGCCCATTAAGCTGGTACTGCGCCATTTGAAGACGGAAAACGTAACCAATCCGACTTGTGTCTTTTGGAATTATATTGACCAGTGAGTTACTCAGGGCATTTCTGAAAATTTTTAGTGTGACTAATAATGACAATGTGTTCGTAGTGCTTGGTCTGCCAATGGCTGCAATTTGGAGGCAACCAATCGCACGCACAGTGTATGCACGTGTAACCATCTGACGAATTTTGCTATTTTAATGGATGTAATGGATGAACACAGCCATTCGTTATTCGGCGTTTTCAATGGCAATATGCGGGTCTTGATTTACATCAGTATTTCTATTTGCCTTGTGTTCATTGTGATAGCATTGCTGACTTTGAAGATATTCAATGGAGTTTTCGTTAAGGTAAGCGGGAGAGGGAATAGAAGTGCCGGCGTTGGCAGTAGTCAAAGGCGGCAGCATCGTGGCAGCCGTCGACAGAATAATATTCGCGATGAGACACATGAAACAATCGCGATTGCTACTGCATCGACGACGTCTACATCCGGAGCCACAACCACCAGCGGTCATCTAGCCCCAACAAACAATATACAGAACCTGCAGCAGCAATTAAATCTACAGCATATTCCAAATATTGTGGGCAGCGTCGCCAATGCAACACCGGCCACTTTCATCCAGCACAATTCCATACGCAATTCGAATCGTAATAATCTGAACGCAAACAATTTCAACCTGCAGCAGCAGCAACAGCAACAACAGCAGGTGGTGGCTGCGGCAGCCGCTGCCGTTGTCGTTGCTAATAACAATCAACGCAACCTGCAAATGAACAATCTGAATCTTAATCTCAACCTACAGCCGCCGCATCACCACAATCACGGTCACAATCTTAATCAGCCACACCTGCATGTGGCCACACACGCTCAAAACGCCTCAGTGGAGACTTCAATGAGCAATACGTCGGTAGCAGCAATGGCGGCGGCAGCGACAATCGCTGCAGCACTGCAGCATGCTGGCAGTAGCAACAATCTTAACGTGAATCGCAACAATCGCAGCAATGTGACAGACTCGAATACTAACACTAATAACATTATAATGCAAGGAAATATGGACGATTTACAGTATAAGTGGTGGTGGTGGTGAACGAGTTTTAATATTCTAAGTATTACTTTTCATTGTCTGAACATAACCCAGCTAAAAGAGTCAGCGATCGACATTGTCATTCTTAAAATACGTTTGTTCGCATCAAAATAATTATATTTTTATTGTATTTAGTATTATAATTTAGACTGTTCATATTGCATATCGTTTGAAGTAATTACAGTTATTTGTTGTCCGCATAAAATGTGAAAACTCTCAAAGAGGATTCTACTTATTCATTATATTCATCCAATTATTCATTTTTGTCATTCACTTTACTGTTCGTACTGATTGTTTTAGTAGTAAATGTGATATACTCGTAAGCCTGTATTTTTAATTTTTAATGCTATCATCATCTGACATGTCTAAGTTCTAATCGAAAAGAGATTAAATGCCAATTCGAATAGAAAATTGTGTTCATTCTGTGTGCACTCAACGCAAATTTAATGTCCTTATGTTATTTTGATACTTTTTATTTAATTTTATTTAAAACACATAATTTTGCATATAAATAATCAAGAATAAATGTGAATGTCGTGTACAATTTGTTTTGTAAATTTTTTGTTCACATACTTTTTACTTGCCTGTTTTAGTCGATTTAAATTTTCAAATGTCTCACCTTGTCTATATCTTTCACAACTCACCACCAACCACCACAATTAAATTTTTTTTAAATTACAGTTTTAATCGTATAATTTAATACAGTCTAAATTACAATATCCTGAAATTGATTTGATGAACCGACATACTTTGCTAAATTCTGTATTACAAAGCTTCCAAAACATGTTCCGGACGTTTCCACAATCCTTGATTTCGACGAATCCTGAATGCCGGGTTTCTAAGTTATAAAGCCTGTGCCATACCCATTCTACAATCTGGACTATCTTGCTATCTTCTTTTACTTACAGTCTGCACGAACATCCATCTATCGTAGCATTTATATATGCCTCCTTTTCATTGAATTACTATTCCTCTTCGGTATCGAGCAGAATGAAACGAGTATTCTATGTGGTTTTACGACAGTCTTTCTACATTGCTCAATATTATCGGCGATAGCTTGGTTTTGCTTCGAAGGTAAGTAATATTTCAACATACAACTCTTCAAAATCAGAAGTGTGTACTTCTTTTGATGAGGTCGTAAATAATAAAAGGGATTTTCAGGACAATTACAACAACTTAAGTATCGCAAATATGTCAGTTTAAAATGTTTAATCAAAAAAATTATTTGACGTTTGACGCTTTAATTCAGGAAATATACAAGCAGTTTTGACAGTGTGCCATTTGTTTATTAGTAGGAGTTAATGTGCTGTAAAACTTATGGATGATTTAAATTTTTAAAAATTTAATTCTCTACTAAGCAGAAAAACGAGATTTTCCCATATTCTTTTTATAAACGAATACCCTTTTCCGTTGCCATTTAGCATTCCAATCATACTCCACACTAACCACCGATGACATGCTACTCGAAGTCGACCAGACCTCGAAGGTGAACTGTTACTATTTGCTTTCATACGGATTGTCTTTCACCATCGTTGCCATCTCGTTGGTCATCAATCCCAATACATACACGCAGAACGACTTCTGCGTTCTAATGGAGGCTAACACGCTCTTCTACACAACGTTCGTGATGCCGGTGGTGGTGTTTTTCATAGTAAGTAGTTGTAGTTTATTGTTCCTCCCCTGCTAGTTACTTATCTTGAAGTCAAAATATTTGTAACTACTTGTAAAACAGGGTGCTGTGGGCTACACATTTTTGTCATGGGTAATAATGTGCCGCAAAAGTCGTACGGCGCTGAAGAATAAAGAGCACACACGCCTCGCTAACGTGCGGTAAGTTATTTAATTTTGTAAGACATGATTTATTTTCTTTCACTGAGCCCTTTTTACAGATTCGATATACGGTGTTCTTTTATTTTTCTGTTACTTCTGAGTACTGTCTGGATTTCTGGTTACTACTATCTCCGGCTAGCCAAAAGTGACGATGAGCTGGCGATTGTGTTTGGCTATTTGTTTGTTAGCTTTAACACTGCAATGGGCCTATACATTTTTGTGTTTCACTGCATCCAAAATGAGAAGGTTAGAGAAACCGCGCAATTTAAAGCTTTAAATATTAATATTATATGTAATAAATGCATTTTAGATACGCCGAGAATATAGGAAGTACGTTCGTCAGAACTCCTGGCTACCGAAATGTTTGCGCTGCTCGAAGACGTCCATCTCTTCTGGCGTAGTAGGCAATAGTGCTGGCGGCACAATTACAGCAGTAGGCACCTTATCAGGCACTAATCGGGGGGCCTCTTCAACGCAAAAAAAGTCCAAACTACCCGTAAGTGATGGCAATGAAAACGACGAAACTGGTGGCATTATATCGGCTGCGGATGATGCCATCATTGCGTCATCTGACTGCGAACTGAATGAAGCGCAGATGCGACGCATCGCTGGTAGTGTCGATGGTGCAGAGGGTTCTCCGAAAAATGGCATTATGGTGGGCAATTTGGTACTGCAGCACGGAAAGGCAAATTCAATTATCGACTCAATGCAGGGCCACATAGTGCTGGAGCGTGGTGGTGCTGCAGCTGCTGTTGGCGGAAGCAGTACTATACGTTCCACTGGGGGAGGCGGCACCCACACCCCCAGTGCAGGTCACACTTCACCTACGTCGTCAGCTGGTTCAACACATCTGATATTTGGTGGTCATCACAAACAACAAATAGCTGCAGGCAGCGGTGGCGCAAACATTGATGTTAGTGGCATGTGCGTGCCGCAAGAGGCGTTCTACCATCAGCCCGACTACTTTAGTTGGCAGCAACAAGGTCCAAAGGCTGGTGGGCCTTTGAATGCAGCTTTTTCACGGGACTACCCCGGCAACTGCGCTTCGCCACAACAGTCCCATGAGTTCTTCTATTGGACTCAGAAGCACCAACCGCACAGCAAGAAGAAGCGCGGCAGCGCTGTTGGTGCTGATTCGCCTAGCGGTTCGTTACACAGCCGCACAACGGCTGCATCTCAAGTGAGTGCATGAAAGAGTTTGCAGTTGAGAATTCGTATGTAACAGCACACTTATGTCGACTTTCAGCAAATTCTTTTCTACCCATCCTACAAGAAAACAACAATGAAACACCAACAGCAACAATACCCACACTACACGGAGGCAATGGAAACTGCTGCCTACTATCATCAGCAGCAGCAACATCGTCGGCATCCATCGGCTGCTATGATGGTGGCTCACCATTCACATCAGCAACAGCACCAGCAACAACAACTCTCTTCTGACGACGAGCAAATGGAGTCGACAGCACACGCTCATCTCCTGCATTTGGGTCGTCGTGGCGGACCGCAACTACCACCACCGCCGACTCATCCGTACCATCATCACTCGCCAGAATTTGTGGGGGTGCATACGCCCACACAACGTTACTATAGAAATAAGCATTCCAACTGTGATTTAAGCCATGAAGAGTACGGTGCCGGGCACGGCGGTGAACAGTACTACAATCAGAACTCTCTGAGCGGCGGTGAGGGGCCTGTATACGAGGAAATTCTTAGTAATCGCAATTCAGATGTGCATCACTACAATGAGCACGAAGATGACAGCGCCGAGCGAAGTGGTCGATATGGTGAAGGTGAAAGCGGGGCCTCAAGTGAGGAAGAAGATGATGGGGACGATATGAGTGGCTTGCCACAGAGTAACGAGCGAATGCGTCGTTTGATGGCCATGCAGGACGAAGATTTCCAGCGACGGTTTCAGTGAGTATTTAGCAACAAGTCTAAGTACGTTAGGATTCGAAAGTTCTTCTAAATTTTATTATAATAGGCGGCAGCAGAAAAAAAATTGTGTAAATGATCCAAACGCTACTACGGCAGGTTACTATGACTTCGAGCCACAGCCTGCACACCATCATTCCACTGTCGGCTTCGGGATTAACAACGGTACCAGTGGATCGGTGAAAAGCTTTAAGAAAGTGTCGCCCAACAACCGACTAGCGGTGAACGAACTTTTCAATCATGGCCCACCTTTGCCACCCGCGAATCAGTTTCCCATATCCAAAAGGCAACCTCAGCAGGTCTCGCCAACCGCATCGACACCGCAACCGTCACATACGTCGCAGCAACTACAGCCGGTCGGACGTAACATCTCGGCTATGCTTGACGAAAACAACACCGTGCGCTGTTATCTGGAGCCACTAGCGAAGTGAGGAGAACAGCAATAGTGCACAGTAATTCAATGTTTAACCCTGCACACTTCTGCACAAATAACCACCAGTCCTCCCAAAATATCATCGTAAATTTCCTAGCACATGTATATTGCTACGTATATTTCGCAAGAGTGGCCTAGACGTTAATTTTAGATAAAATCAAAGAAAGCCAGCTATGCATGCATATGATTCTAGTTGTGCGTTAATAGGAATGGAACGAAATGCAGTATTTGTTCGCAAATTCTCACCGACGTAGGGACGCTGGTAAACGAGAAAGTTTAAAGTTTCTTCTGCACTACATGAATTCGTTATGCTGGAGTAGAGAGCGTTGAAACGAGCTCAGGCTCTTCGGAATTATCGTGTGAGGAAAGATTGTGTAGAAAAGTTATCTAAGCAGTTAGCAGTGAATATAGAACCTTCGTGTATCTACTCCCTCCAGTAAACATCATACGTGCGCACACACACTCCGCCATTTACTTGATTTCCTAATGACAATAGTAGCTGGGCGGACACAGAGTATATTCTCGAATATATGTAATTACATTCAATGCCGTAGCCCACATGCGTGTGATGATATTGTAAATGTTTCTTGTGAACTCTCAAACGCCGAAATCAAAATCTGAAATGACTGCTCTCTCCAAATTTGTTTTGTCTTTAATATTTTCAAACGATCGTGTGTATCTTGCGTACATACACTGTTAATTTAGGTGCTTAAAGTGTACATCGGGGTGTATATAAGTTTAAGCAATTTTGTTTTTCGTTTTTGTTTTGTTTTCGTTCGACAATTGCCAATTCGACTTTGTTATTTTAAAACGTGAATGCGGATTAAAGTATAAAGCATAGATATATGCATATACATATATAAATGCAAATATGTACATGCAGATTTAAGTTTAGTTTTCATAAGTTAAAAGTATTCTACACTTAATCGTGTACTTCATTTTGGAATTTATTTTGTCGCCTTTGTCGCACTATCAAATAACTTCTCTGATTAGTTGAAAACGTCCCTTCCAAAATTAATGCGGTGGAATTCTCGCACTCATTCGCGTGCTATACTTTTCATACTTGACTTTCTTTGCAAAAGGAATGTTTTAATGTGTATAGAAATGGGCTTGAATTCTTAAGAAGACAAATTAAACTGGATCTGAATGTAGGTGTACAATCCCCCATACCTATAATAAAATGAGTCTTAGTGTAGCATGCAAAAGATATGAAAATCAATATTTAACAAAAAAAAAAAGAGGAAATTCTAGGTATATCGAGAACATTGAGAATTCCAAGAAAGGAAATAAGATGATGGGAAATACCAGGCATACCAAGGCATTTATTATTTATAAGCGGAAACTGAAATGCAATTTTTCGTATTATTAAATATTTTCGTTTGCCTGGGAATCGCGAATATCTCCGTATAGCTGTTTGTACATTTCAGTAGTATTTAAGTTGAGAACGAAGAATTTGTTGGGATGTTGCGCCTAATGTCCCTAGAAAAGACGCATTTTTAATGTATAGTGAGTTGCGCGCATATAGAAATATATCAATAATGATGATGGTGAATAAATCTGGTCCCTTTTTGTATATTAACGAATATTTATCAAAGAAATTCACAAGGCAAAATTAGAATAAAATGTTAACGCATTTTTTCTAAGTAATAAGTATATTTAAATATATTAAAACATTTTAATGTAATATATGGATTTGTTTTTCTTTACCTAAGAGTCACTGCGAGCAAAAGGCACGCAACAAACTCACCTCCTCAACTTCAACTTCAAGGGTTTCGAGCACATCAAAATTGAGAGGGTCATCTCAATGGGCATGAAAAGCGTACGATCCCAGAAGCATTCTTTTGAAAATGTCATTAGACTTGAACGAAGGAGCGCATAGTGTAAATTTTGTCATTTTTAGGATGCCAAAAGTAAAAAAACAAAAAATTTGGACTTAACAGATGTTTTGTTTTTTAATTCTTGAACTAAGAAGTATTAAAAAAGAAATATTTTTGATATTTTTATTGTTCGCCTTGCAAAATGCTATTAAATTAGAAATTATGGTCATCTGCAATGACATCTTATATGGGGGGCGGATCACGCCCATTCTGTCCAATACGATGTTGATTTCTGCATTATTATTGCAAAAATTCATTGTGATACCTACTTTGGTTTGGCTGCTATGACTTTTGGCACACTAAACTATACCGGTGGTCATACCACAAGTGATAACAATTTGATAGCAGGTTGACCACAAGCTTCACCTTTGAGAATGGACTGGGCGTGGTAGTCGTATCCATTTACTAAGGTAAAAGGAGCCCCAAACTTCTGTTTGTTACAAAAATCTTAGGTGATAAGAATGGTTTCAAATGGTATTTGCCTCAAGGGTTGTGTACTGAACCCTCCAAATGCACCACTATACGCTATGTGTGCAACTGGGTACATATTAAGGCATATTAAGGCATTCAATCACGGAATCCTGCATGGTTTTTAATAGCCCCGAAATACCGGGACTGATGCTTCGGGATCCGGAGATTTTAACCATCACTCTGTGCTTGGTTTTTACAGTCTAAACCGTGCATGGTGATTTAAAACAACATTTCAGAATTACAGGCATTTTGACAATCTAGACCTTTTCCATCACAAAAAAATCAAATCAGCTGATTCAACGAGGTCCCTGTATTAATTCGCCTTGGATTCGGCGTTAAACTGTAGGTCCCTCCCCCTCCCTTTTCCCATCCGCTTGAAATGTGTGCTGTAACATATGTTGGAAAGACAGTGTTGCATACACATTAAAAAAAAAACCGGTGAAATATGTGGTATCACAATAGGCCTCACAATAGGCCTCCGAGTATGTCTCCTATAGACGCAGACACCATAACCTAATCTAACCTAATGGAAGAATAATTCATAGATAAATTCCAAATGCAACACAACTATACCTTCATCGTACACATTTTGAAGACTCTGTTGATGACTTTTTTTGACAATATTTGTCTATCCAAATAAAGGTACATTAGGGGTACTCTCATTTATTAGACTACTTTATTATTATAAGATGCATAAAACAAGGGGTTCGGTATATCAAAATTGAAAAATTTGTCGCTAAAACATGCTTCTGATCTCCACAAACTAAGACTTAACTTACTGTAAGTATTTTGTTTACAAAAGATTAACGAATTGTTTTGTTTTGCAATATTTTTATACGAATTTCATACAACCTTTGTTAAAAAGGCCGCCGTGGCTCAGTTGGTTAGTGCGTTGGACCGCGAGTCGAAGGCAGCAACCTCAGGTTCAAATACTGCCTGTAATAACACCTAAAAAAATAACGGGAAAACTCGTTTTCTCTTTCGGTGGCTGTCCTCTCAGCTGGAAATGGCAAAGCTCTGAGAGTAAAAAATTGCTTATGAAAGAGCTCCCAACCTGCCGTTCGGAACCGGCATAAAACTGTAGGTCCCTTCCACCCGCGTACAAATTCACACGCACAACATGGGTGGTTGCGGGAAGCTAGGCCTTAGTCTCGCGTAAGCGGGCTGTCGTGCCAGTCAATTATTATTATTAATTATTTCTTTGTTAAAAAACCCTATTCTGTATTAAATACTGTTTTATTTCATAAAAACGACAGTATAACAGAAAAAGTATGTGTTTACACAAAAAATTTTAATAGCTTCCATAATTTTCTGCTGAAAAAGTTACACAGAACGTAGTCCAAAAAAATCCGTGAATCCCGTGATTGCCATTTTTTAGTCCCAAAATCGCGGGGCATCCAAAATGCTTCGGGAGTGAACGCCTAACTTACTTACTTAACTGGTCATAACAACATGTTACCGGGTTACGGCTTGCCGCAACAGCTCTCTGGAGGCGCCTCTGCTTTGCGCGCAGTTGATCACACCAAGAGATGATAGGGACTTTTCAACTTGGTCCTTCCACCGGAAACACGGCCTCCCTCTTTTCCGTCGACCTCCAACTACCGCATCGAACACCATTTTCGCCGGAGCTCCATCGTCCATACGGCAGTCATGGCCAAGCCAGGGTAGCCGCTGGATGTTAATTTGCTACGCTACGTCCATGTCTTTATACGATAGTCGTCGCCAATACGAACAGGGCCGAAGATTTTGCGAAGTGCCTTCTTCTCGAACACGTTAAGTGCTGCTGTGTCATTACGCGCCATTAAGAAGCACGGGCAGAATAAGCTTCCGAGACCGTAGTAGCACTTATAAGCAAGAGTAATCCTTCGCTTTATCTCCAGGCTGACATCATTGCATAGTACATATGTACTATATATTAAAGCTTTTAGATAGTTAGTTTTATTGGCAATATTATCCATATACATACGAGGTCTGTTCAAAAAGTATCGTGAATTTTGTGTTTTTTCAGATATTATTTTTTATTCATGAATATCTAATTTGTCTCCTTCAAAGTAATCCCCATCAGATATTATACACTTATGCCAACGTTTTTTCCAATCCTCGAAACACTTCAAAATATAATTTTTTGTCTTGTTCAGCTCCTCCTTCGATGCCGTTTTTATCTCCTCAATCGTAGCGTAGCGTCGCACAGTGGGGCGTCCCCATATATCTCATGGCCAAAAATAGTAAACGTGGTTTAATTTTGACGAAATTTGGTATCCGCCCATTTTTTAGCGTAATTAAGAAAAATACGAAAACTTGGGAAACTTGGACTACTGCCACGCCCACCTCCCATATTGAAAAAATCTTTGTTATTCGATAACTTGGCCACTACTAATACTAGAAAGATAAAATTGTATACACAATATCACTAGGGTATAATCTATAATTGTGCCAAAAATGGGCAGTCTACCACGCCTACTTTAAAAGTTCGTATAAGCCTCAAATTAATTAATCGGTACATATGTATATTTTGCCATGTTTTTAAGTTTTCGATGTTTTTCATGTTGGCCCCTCTTCAATTCGCTCTTAAGTTTATTTTCCACAAATATTTGCATGCATTTGTAGTGCCAGCCGGTCGAGTTAAACTCCGCGACAGCAGCTACACATAAAATAGCTTACGAAATTGTACAAAAGATGCCACTATAAAAAAATGAATTACATGCGGGTCTGCAGGCCTCTGCAGCTGAAACTTTGCAAACGTGTTCTACATACTTGTAATTTAGTGAAACAATCGAAATTGGAAAGGCTCCCTAGGGCTTTTCGAGATATTTAATTTTGAAGTTTGCACTTAAACTTTTTCTACGGCTCAAAATGGCTCTACGTTCAAATAACTGTAGTTAGCGAACAGTAATAACCAAAACAAAAACAAAGGCATTGCCTGACTATAAAAACCTAAAACATAAAATAAAAAATCAGGTATAATAAAATAATAACTGTAACCATAAGAAAAACATCTTTAGTTTCGCAAGGATAAATTTCTATTTTTCCTTAAACTTGTGTTCACGCAATATATGAAGTTTAAAATCTTCGTGAGACTACAAAACTTAAAATTTTTTTACAAATTTCTTTTGATACAGCTTAGTTGGAGATTTGGCTTCGATCGTGCTTACTTATTTTTTCAAAAAAAATATTTTTTTATTTTTGGCCACGGACGCCCCACTGCGCGTCGTCCTTTTATCGGTCTCTTCAGTTTAGGAAACAAAAAGAAGTAAGAGGGGCCAGGCCTGGGGAATACGGTGGCTGTGGCATCATTAGTGTGTTGTTTTTGGCCAAAAATACGCGCACAAGCAACGATGTGTGAGCAGTGGCGTTATCATGATGCAAAAGTAAATTTGTGTACTTCTCCGGGCGTTTCTGCTTCGGACAAATTGCGCATAACTTGCAGGTAATAACTCTTATTGATCGTTTTATCCTATGGCTAGAACTCATGATGCACCACGCCCCTGCAATCGAAGAAAACTGTAAGCACAACCTTCACATTGGACCGAACTTGGCGCGCTTTTTTCGGTCTTGGCTCGTGCGGCAGCTACCATTGGGGCGATTAAGCTTTTATGACCTTCTGCAGAAAATTTGGGTCGTTACGGCGATGCTGTTTTTGATCGAAATTAGGCAAAAATCGAAGACGAGCCAAAACACGTCCAAGCAAAACAGTTGTAAAAAATTAACTGAATATTGAATACTGATCAAGTGGGGGACAAGAGTACCAACATAATGCCAAATCGAATATACGTAATCCGCGGAAATTCGCGATACTTTTTGAACAGACCTCATATGAACATAAAATTATTTCTCCTGACACCCTGACGGATTCATCATCGTCGAGCACAACCCTGTAAACTGCAAACAAAAATTGGAAGAGTGTTATTTTGAAAATTCAATTTCTAAAGGGTCAAAAATGAGTGAAAGATGTAATAAGGAAAATGTATGATGTAACCTTTTGATTTAATATTTTGTAAAAGTATTTCATATCAGAAGTAATTCGGCATGTATTTTTTTCAAATCAGCTTCTGACCGGGTCAATAATTATTATCTATCATCTTTAGTAGCTGTACACTCCAGTGTATTTTGACTAAATGCTACTACAGATCTTTTATATTTAGAATAATTTTTAAAAATTATATTACTATTTGTGGACAGTAATAACACTATAAAAATTTTGCTCTGTAGTTTATGCAGTTACGAGTAGCTAAGAGAGTCCAGAACCCCAGTTTGACAGGTATTTTTTTATTTCCATTTGGCTGGCACAAATTGGATTAAATAATGTGTGGAGAGAAGATATAGATTAAAATTGTAGATCGCCAAAATTTTAAAAGCGCAAATTTTAAAATCCCCGAGGCAGTGTTTTTATTAATTTATCAAGCTTTTGGGAAAAGTATTTTCAACTGTACTTTTCTTTCAGTATTGTATTGTTTCTCAATCTGTAGTACTTCCAGTGTTGTGTTTCATCTGTGATAAATGTCACTGTGTTTCATAACACAACTGTTTCAACATTGTCATATATACTGTACCAATTAATTGTGCATTTCGCTAAAACTGACAAAGGCAAATTAAAACAGATAAAATGACGGATTTTCAGTGGCCTTGGGAGTACACATTTCCGCCTTTTTTCACGTATGAACTTACGGCAAATTCTTGTGGGGCGATTTAAAAGTAGAGTGAATTTACAGATTACAGCCCCACGAAGAGACGCGCAAGCAACAACTGAAGATATGGGCGGATTTGTTTCTTAAGTACCTCAAGTTTATCAACAAATTTCAAGTGAACATTAACGAAAATACGTTTCCGCTTTTTTACAACGAGTCACTAAACAGGCGTTTGTCGCCTGAGATGGTGTTATGTGTGTTGGAGCAACTGCAGAGCACGGGACACGCGATGCCGCTGGATAAACGGCGCATAGAGTGGCAGGTGTACTGGTACACATTGGAAGAGTACGGAAGCATGGTGTACGAGTGGGTGCAGGAGACCGGCCAGCTTAATGCTATTTGCACGCTGTACGAGATTGCACACGGGGAGAACTCTGAACGCACTGCTTTCCATGGTATCGATGAGGCAGTGCTGCTGAATGCTCTCCGACAGATAGAGGAAAAGGGCAAATGTGAGCTTATTCATTTGGATGATAGCTACGGTGTAAAGTTTTTCTAGTAGCGCACCGCAAAGGGGTGGATGGTAAAGTTGGAATGCGTCAAAGGATCAAGATTAAGCTTCCAGTTTAGGCTCTTATGTATGTATACAATTCAATGTATATTTATTATTAGTTAAACGATTGTTTAACTCTTGTTTTCCATAATTATGCTTACTATGTGTTCCGTTGCGAAGCGATCAAATAAACTAAAATTTTGTGTACGTATTCGAACCAAATAAATTTATTATAATTACAATTCATTCACGAATTCAAATACATTTTCTTATAAATCCCTGATAACAAGTAAAGTCTTCAAGCGTAAAAGCTAGTGTCGAACACATCTCAAGCAGAACGCCTCGAAACTTGTATTTTACTCCGTAGCTCAGCCGAAGCTCAAATAAATTCTTCCGATGGTTTCGGCACCAAAATGCGTGCGAAATTTGAAAGTTTGTCGCAATTATATAAAACATACTTTCTAAATCATGAAACATTAATATGCATTTTTTAAAAGCAGTTTTAGATATCTGAAAATCTCGAACATTTTGAACTGTGATTCCCGTGAGGAGTTGCTTGACCTCCCATCGGGCGCGTCCCCGGGTGGCGGATAGGGGAATGCTCGTCAGTTGTGTTGTGCAGTTTATAGCCCATGTCATAGCTGGCGGGTAGGTGGAGACACCCGCGGACCAAACTAGCTAGGGTTGTGATCATCGACCCTACAGTCACTCTGGAAAGCTTAGGACGAGTAATTTTTACGGCGCAGGGTTTCGGATGCCCAGTGCCGGCGGCTTCGGTGAGTGGGCAAGCGGGCTCCCAGCCGTCGTTATCCAGCGACCGCAATGTTATGGAGGTGGTAACCTTGGCCACCGTAGCAGATAACGATACAAGGTTCACTCCACCAACCTCGACCAACACGGTTGGTGCTAATGAGCAAACTGATGTTTTAGATTGCATGACTGGTATATCACTACTCTATGTTCAGCGAGGCAAGGCTGTTGATGACTGCAGTTTTTCATCGGAAGGGTTTTCTGAACTAACCGGACTAAGTTCAGATATTCGAAAAATGTCATTGCAATCTAACTTTGTAAAACTTAGTACAGCTCAACGGAGACGATTTAAAAGGGCGCTCAGTGAAGGTGCATCAAGGAAAAAGGCGCTGGAAATCGCATCAGCAGGACAGACTAAAAGGAACGATCCAGAAATTGCTGCAAACTGCACAATTAGTCTTAAGCTTGATACCAGTCCGCAAAAAATGTGCGCTAATAATTTAGTTTGCCGAAAAAAGCGACGTAAGATGCACCGTCCGACACCGTCCGCTAATTGCGAGCATGCTTCGTCGGTACAACTGGGTATAGTTCCTGCCGACGTTATTGGCAACCCTTTAAATGAGAATCAAATGTCCCTATTGCGAGAAGCGATTATTGATACGGCGATTGAACAAAAAGACGGTGTCGTTAAACCTCAGTTTCTTGGGACCCATGCTCGAGCAGGTTGGCTTCGCATTAAGTGCACTTCGCTTTCTACTGCTGAGTGGCTGCATAAAAACTTTTACAGAGTGAAAGAATTATGTGGATTGGAAGTGTGGCTTGTGCCGGAGGGTTCTTTCCCTGAAGCTAACATTGTCAGTGGTTACTTTCCGCAAAGTTTTTCATATGAATCCTTTAAGATCTTGGCTAGCATCCAAGCTCAAAATTCAGGGCTATATACTGGTTCGTGGATAGTGGTAAATAGATCTACTCACGGAGATTTAGTCCATCTCGTTATGAACGTTGATGAGTCTTCGATGGAAATTCTTCGCATAAACAAGGGATACATTTCTTATAGCTTCGGGAGGATTCAATTGATTTTAAAAAATAAGTATATCAGCAAAGAGAGAGAGGCGGCTGCCGCCGAGTTTCACGAAGATTTGGCATTTGCGTCTCGACCAAGCACATCAAAATCTGTTGATTTGACGCTGATACAAAGAGAAACTGCACATACAAGTAATTTGAAAGATACAATTAAACATTTTAAACGCAATAGAAATCAGAAAAGAAATCGATTCAAGAGTCGCACTCATGGAGGCAGAGGTGCCAGAACCTCTGAATAGCTACTAGAACCATTTTGGATTTCAAAAAACAGCTCAACTATGCCCGGTTTTACTTTGGACTTTTGGGTGTAGTTAAATTTTATGCATAACTTTAAACGTAAGTGAGCTCAAAAATATCGGTATCGGCCTCTTCTTGCTTTAATTTTTGTTTTTAATTTTTTGGAGTTGAATAACTCGGTTATTATTTTTAATTTCATTTAATGTTTTCGTTTTTGTGTTAGTTATGTGAAATATGTTACAAACAAATGTATATTTAATAAAGCCCCTTCGTTTTTGTTCTTTTGGAAAATAAACTACTTTTTATTGAATCTATTCGTTTTATTTCTTCTACGGAATCGGCATCGGCCGATTCTCGCCCTTCCGACCGATTAATCGGCATCGGCCAAGAAAGTAGGAATCGGTCCGGAAGAGTAGCTTAAGTCAACATAAGACGGAATTGAGTTATTGCGTTGGGAGCTTTATAGAAGTCAAGGCTATTAAATGTTTGAAAAATGTGTTTTTTTTTTTTAACAATATTACGTGAGTTTACTTTTTAGCTTAAGTCTTTTGAAAAAATGAAATCGTAATGCATTGGTCAGAATATCTTATATGAACATAGTTTTCGACTTAAGCCACTCTTCCATATGACCACAGATATATAGAACTCAGCCGGCCATTAGAACACCCACACTTTCACTACTGGTGTAGAACTGTTTGATTTGCCATCCACATCTACCGCGCCTACTTCAGTCTAGTACCCGTAAATGAAATTCGTTAAATTCGAAATTTGAAGCAAGTTCTTCGTAAAGTTTATATTTATCTCTTAGTTAAATTGAACATTATTTTCAAACTGGGTGTCATCATTGTAAATTTGATGACTTTCTTAAAAGTACACAATTTCAATTGATGGTGATATTATAGTCAAAGAAGGACTTCTTTACACAATGTGCAGCCTAAATAGCCGGATCTTGAAATCCATAATTTTTCACTTTTAAATACGACATTAGAATGATAATAAATACGATGAATGATGATAAATATAAACTTTTTAAAAATGAAATTAAATTGAGAACATCTTTCTCTGCTTAGGTAGCTCTTACTACATTTAGGACATCGCCTAGCCACTGCAGTATTTCGCTTTCCAAGATTGGGAGTGAGTTATGCTGGAGTCATGGCTTCGGTTAAACCGTCTGCAGAGGATTACTTTGAAGATCTATCTGGCCAAATTAGTTTAGTATTCGTTTTTTATTAGAAGAAACGTGTTTAATTAGAAGTATTAACATTGGTAGCAAAACAACTATCGTAATAAAACTATGATCGTGTATTATAAAAATTAGTATATTTCTTATTAATTTAATACTTAATTAATAAAATAGCATTAAAGTATTAAGTTGGTTAGTTGCATAAATGTATCCAGTGCTGACGAATTCACCCTTCACTTAGTATTAAAGGTGCCCAGTACCCATTAATTTGGCTCTGTCCATCCGAGTCCTTTTGAGTTAACTAAGTAATCGGTAGGTAGCACGATTTTTCAGGGTTGACTTTTACAAAAGATGCGCATATACTTACACTTTTGCACGTCAACTTACTAACATGATTTATGAGATCTCGTGGCAGTACATATGTATGTATATATTTATTCAAAAAAACTTTAGCTAGTTTAACGCAATTAAATAAAATAGTAACTAATTATTAACATCATTATTATTATTGGGTGTACAAAAAGTTTCTAAATTGTGTTTCATTAAAATTGCAATTTTCTTTCGAAATGTGAAAGCTTTCAATAAAATGTAGTCTTAACTAAATCTTTTTTAATTCGTTTCGGCTTTATACATTTGTTAAAACTACGAAATATTTTATCACACATATTTCTTGAATGTGTTCTACATAAATGATCACAATTGTCATATATTACGGCGGTATGCATCGACTTTTAATTATACGCACTCTATCAACATATATTTACAAGTTAATTGTACCATGCACTGTATATAGCAAGTCATCAAATAGTCCTAATATGAAATCAAACTAAATTGATAACAAACACCCTGTTCTGTACCGGTTCACGAAAATTAAATGAAGATTGAAAAGGCGGAAAACTGCATTACAAAAATTCTCCGTGCTCAATTAAGGAAGAAGTGTTAAGATTGCAGTTTAGAACCTAAAAAAAAAGAAATTTGGAGAAAAAGAATCCAGGAATCAATGCCAGATGAGTAAAGTGGTAAGTGCAGAGAAATATATTGTTATGACTGTGCGCGTGCTGCCAGCGACACAACGATTTAGACTGGTGCTTATTCTTTATTGTGGTTTTTAGTGCATTAACATCGATGATCTGATCGGGGTGGGCAATATATCGAAGATTCATGAGGAGACTTTACGGCACGCTGCGGAAATATCTCCTTTTGCAGGGGAACGGACTATCGGCCCTGACAAAGAGGAATGGCAAGAATCGCCTGCTGCAGACAAGGATGAGGCAGCCGAACTGCAAAAAACTACGCAGAAGTCGCCGGAGAAGACGGTCAAATATCCAATTATGAAGCCTGTGTTGGTACAAGTCAGTTGCGATTGATCTTTTAATTCCATAAAATACATTATTTCACTTGAGTTGTAGAATTTTAATTTTGAACTGGTAAATGCATCCGTATTGATGCGCGATGCTGAGGAGAAACGCAAACGACTAATCCGGCAAAAGATGCTCGAGATACAGGAAAAGTACTTGGAGATGGTGCGGCAGAATGCCGCGAAGGAGCGTAAAGTCAAAGAGCAACACATAACGGCTACAATCGCTGAAAAGCGGCGGAGTGAGGCACAGTTATTGCAGGAGGCTGAGGAGCAGACTACACAGCAGCTAAAGGAAAGCGAGCGGCAACTGGAGGAGATGCGGCTGCAAGCGAAGCGGCAGCTGCAGGTGATGTGCTTTCAGGGTGTGGCAAAGTACCAATCGACATTTCGCTCAACGTATGAAGGCGTTGCCAAGTTACTTGTTTCCATTGATAAACCGGCATTGTTAGCGTGTAGCGACTACAACCGGCAACTAAAGGAACTGGTCGAAATATTTGACCAATTGATTGCTAAGATTAAAGCTGGCGAGTGCGGCGCCCCTGAACTGAAATTGGCCGACGGCCTTTGCGTATCGCTTGCCAAGCTACAGACGACCATTCACGAGGACTGGCAGGATTTAGTGAAGAAACAGCACAAAGACCTACAAGAAAAACAAAAGCAGGAACAAGAAGCCGCAGCTGCAGCTGCAGTGACGGCAGCAATAGCGACAGCCGCATCCACGCCAACGCCTGCACCCCAGGCAATCGTTCAGAGTCCTGTGCAGCCACCTCTCGTCGTTGGATCGATCATTCCTTCTGAAACCAGTGCGGCAGTCACTACCACCCTGCCAGCATCAAAGACAGGGGACGATCTTTGCCCGACCTTCTACAACGAAATATACAGCTTTTACCAGGAAAAGGTAGAAAGCGTTAAGCCATTGCAGTCCGATGAAAACATGAAGAAATATCGCTTTGCTTGTCAGAAGGCAATTAACATTCCAGTTAATGCCATTTCGGCAGTAAGCCCACAGCACTTACAGGTGCGCTTTCCGTGTTTCAAAACCTGAAGCTAGAGTGGCCATTTTTTAAAATCCAAATTTTAGTCCAAACAGAATGTTTTGCTTCTGTCGCATAGAAAATTTTAACAATTTGAAATTGAAAAAATGGCCATTTGATTTTGTAAATTTTTTGTTTACTTATGTACTTGTAATTATCTTTGGTTTGTAGGACAAATTCGAGAAAATCTACAGCTTCCTCAAAGGACAACCGCTGAAAACAGCTGAGGGACAAATTAGCATCAATGACCACTCATTAGGGCGAAGCTACTGTCTGCTGCTTACTGCGAAGAAATTCGTAAACCAAGGGGAAACCGCTATCTCAAGCAACCCACAAGCCGCTTTTCCTGTAGCTTCCGTTGTCGTTTCGCTGTGGAAGTTGGTGCCGGACTTCGGTAAACTATTCCTCGCGTACATTTTTAAGGAGTCGCCGTTCCTGGTGCCGAAACGTGGGCAATCTGTGGACGAGTATCACGACTTGAAGCGACAAGCGGGAATTACGCGGCTGTACGGTGCTGTAATGGTCACGTGCGGCCGGCAAGCGGATGGTCCCGCACACCCATATGGCATTGAGCACGCTTGGCGCTGGCTGACTGATTTCGTTTCACTGGATCCACTGCCAGATATTAGTGCGACGTTAATTCTCGAACTTCTGCAAATTGTCGGAGCCAATATGTGGGAGGCGTACGGCAAGCAATTCGCCAAACTCTTGGTTTATATACAGAAAGTCTACTATCCGCGACTAGCAGTGGTCGATGAAGGTGGTCCGAAGGCGCGTCTTGAAATGTTGCTCATCAGCTATTTGAACCAGAAGCTGATTCCGAAGCCACAGGGAATGTTGCCGCCAACATTTTGGTAAAATTTGCACCACTTCTAGTGTTACGTGTTTAATTATTTTGTGGGGTTTGGCAAATTTTGTAAACTTTTCCCATTGTGCAGTTGCATATGTTTATGATACCGAACCAAACGTTACACTACATTTTAAATATATATAAAACATTTCTAAACATTGAGTTGTATTTGTATTCCATTGTGGGCGTCGATACAAAGTCAAAGTTGGAATATATATATAAATCGTTGGCATAAGTAGTCTTCAAAATCCTACGGAAAGCAAGAATCCGTTTTGGCAAACAAACTGCTAAAGCAAGTTAGTCGAGATGGTTTAATGCTACCAGAACCCACATTACCAATGTCTGTATTTTGAGTAATTGTGCATTCGGTTTTATTAGTTCATAAATTATTTATGCTTTAAAATGTTTTTATAAGTTCTCGTAGATTTTACAAGACCTAGTTTTTATTTTTATACCTTTACATAATATTTTAACTGAAATTTGTTTCATACCATCTGAATAGGGCAGCAAAGTCGAGTTTCCACGTTCAATATGCCAGTTCAATGGATCCACCAGCCTTTAGTCTTCATCTTCGTCTTCGGTGTCCAGTTCTCCGAGTTCATCGACAAGGTCCATGAAGAGCTCCTTATTTATGGGCGCCGCGTCGCTTGCAGGTGTTTCTAATTCGGCACTTTCTGCCGCAGCAACAGCCGATGCCTCTTCCTCTTCGGCGGCCAACATTGCAGCGGCGTCGGCCTGGTCTTTAAGACGCGATGTCGAAGCAATTGTGCCCGTGTCATCTACTTCCTGTGCAGCCAGCGAAAGCGCCGCCAAATCTAGCTCCTTAAATTCAACGCTTTCTTCCTCCTCTTCGCGTGTGTAATTATCGAAGGCCGCATCTCCCTCTTCCATTGGTCCGTCATCAACCAGATCCGGATTAAAGCTGAACATCTCACGACCAGATATACCAAATTGTTTGCCTTTGCTAAAGTCATTTTTCTTGCGCTCCTCTTCGGCCACAAGTTTATCTTTCTTCTCTTGCAATTTGCGTTTCTTCCAGGCCAAGAACGTCTCCAGCGTAACACGTGTCTGGTTGGAGCCTAAAGCTGCTCTTTCCCTTTCAATTAAATCCACCAAAGAAATTTCGTTTGTTTTGTCCTCCTTCTTTTTGTCCTTCTTGAGTACGTAGCCCTGTGGTAAAGCGTGTCGGTAGATACATTTCTCGCCGTTCGGACATTCCCAGAACCAACCGTATTTTGACTTCTCCACAGCCTCCAAAAAGAATTTACAAATCTACAAGAAACAGAGGTTCTATTGTATAAAAACGAGAAATGTTCACTTCAAAACTGCGACTAACAATATCCGTGGTAGGTCGTCTCTTCTCGCCAGAGTGCTTCTGGTCGACCACCTCCCTTAGCTTGGCATCATCCCAATTCTCCATGTCATCATCCCCATCGCGCATATCCACATATATGGAGCGTTTTTCGACCTACATATGTAAAATTTCACGAAAATTATAAAAACTCCATACAGTTCTCAGCCACTGTTCATGCGTGCCTTATTCTCCAAACTCAGATCATGAGAGAACTTGCATTTATCCCCTTTTGTGCAGGTGCCCTGCTTGAAGAAAGCGCACACCACCGATTTCGGGTCAGTGCCCTTTTCAACCTTTTGCACTGGTCTGAAGATCAACGCCAGCTCGCGCTGTTCCGCCAACTTCTTCTCCTTCTCCTCTTTGCGTTTGTCATCGGTCTTTGGATGTACGCCGCCAGACTGTACCTGCTTCTGCACTTGCTGTATGAACTTCTGCTGTTTGGAGCCTTTCTTGTTTTTCAGACCAAATGTCTTGTCCTAGTTGGCGTTAGTGTGGTTCGGCGTGTCAAAATCGGCACAAAAAGTTAGGTTATTGGAAATACGTCGACTGTTTGCTTCAGCTAAACACGTACCTCGATGACTTTCTCCTTTTTCTTTTGCTCAGTTTTTTTACTGGGGGCGGCTGCTTTTTTTGGAGGCATATTGTTTCGTTTTCTGCTAATCGATTTTGTTATGCCGTGGAATTGGCCAAACCCCGTTGAGGAAAAGCACCTTCAATTACGAGCGAGGTGCCAAAATGGAAATTCTCAGCTGAAGGCCGCAGATAGTTTACTAGAGACAGCCCTGCAGTATTGTTATCGATATATCGAAATTCTGTAGGTTGCAATTTATGGCGATGTACAATTCTTAGCTAAGCATATCCATTTGGTTTTACGGTTTACAATACCGAATTCTCTCCCTATACACTGTCGGACAAAATTAAGTGCAAATTACAGGACAACATTCATGTCTGCAGGTAAACATAAAATGCGAAGCATATTTATTCAAAGAAAAAGTATAAATATATAATTAACGTCAATACAACAAAATATGTATGAAAATAAAAGCGTTTAGTTATTAAAGTCTTACAGAAACAGGAACAAGTGCAGAATACCACACCCTCTTAAAAAAATGTGTTTTGTTTTTATCGGAAAGAGGAGTATTTTTTTAGTCTAACAAACTTAAAATTTTGGCGCGGAAATATTCACAGGGGGCGTGGTCCGCCCCCAAAGTCCCAGTTATATATCCGAATTTCTCAAGAACTTATCAACCGATTCTAACGATATAGGTGTCTTATGAAAGGTATTTTCTCTTTCGAATGATGTATAACATTAGGTATGTAATATGTACCAATAAGGAGTTATAAGCGAAGCAATTTTTTTTACAAAAATTTTTAAAAACGCATTTTTTTTCGAAAAAACCTATTATAAAGCTATTATAGGTTTGCTACCTATATATACACTCCTCTTTCCGATAAAAAACAAAACACATTTTTTTAAGAGAGTCCACAAAAACCTAGAAAAGTCCACATAAATATTAATTTTTTTTAATGAAATTTTTAGGGCATGTTTTAGATAAATTAAGTTGTCATTTCTTTAATGTTGCACGGCTGTGAGCACCACATGTTTCCCAATATTATCAGTTGAAAGTTGAACTTCGTGGAAATTAGACCGTGCCTTAAGGCCGTATGGGGCAGTAGATGGTTAATACTTTGTATGTTCTCCTTTATTTTGTAACACCTCTAACATTTTCAATACCTTTTAAAAAAAATCCTGACGTCAGAGAGAAAAACTAATAACGCAGTTTTACTACATTTGGCCCATAGTTTCGCGAGTATATAGATTTTTTCGTGTTTTGATTTTTGTCGCACGGTGTAATCTTTTGGGAATACTTGCGGTTAAGTCTTTTAAAATATCCTTATGAATATTTTTCCATTCCTGCTATATTCTTTCCAAAAAAGTTTCCAAGTTAACTCGAGCCTCGAATGGAATTTCGGCATCTAATATCGCCAATAGATGATCTATTGGGGTTAAATCGGGATATTGAGCTTTCCAATCCAATTGCTCGATCCCACTATTTCTAAAAACTTGGGATCATTGTCCTTGACACTTGTAGCAAGATTATCATTTAATACTTTCATGTAATGCTCTCCAGTCATTTTGCAACCGATTCTGACGATTTTTCCTACTCCTGCTGTGGAGAAGCATCCCCACACCATGAGAGAGCCGCCACCGTGCTTAACTGTGTGAGAAATATTTTTTGATTTTAGACTCTGGGAAGGCTCACACCACACTCGTTTCGTTTTTTTTTATTTTTTAGCTCGAATTTGGACTCACCTCATCAAAAAGATTGAGGCATATTTGAGTAGGTTTTGCAAACGAAAGCCGTAGGTATTTGCTGCACGAAGTAGAGGCTTCCTGCTTCAACTAATCGCCTTTGAACTGTGCGCGACGAAACAGTGATATTTGTGGCTTCTTTTATTTCTCTTGCGGAATTCAATGTGAATTTTTTAGCCTCCATCGTAATGAGTGGTCTTGCGCTTTTGTCCACTTAGTTTGTTAAAACTTGCGGTCGTTCCTAACGATTTGTATTTTTCAATAATTTTTCTTGCTCCAGTAATGGAATTTTTATATTTTGCAGCTAATTCCTTCTAGCCCATGCCATCAAAACGATAATGCACCAACAAATTCTTTGCATCCTTGGAAAACTGTTTCATGGCAAAAATCTGCAAGTGCAACAAGTCCCCAGTCTAATTTTTTTCAGTTTACTTTTTATTTTCTCTATTAAGGAAAACCCCAAAATTTGTTATGGAAGGATTAAAATTGGAACTGTGCATTTCTTCTTTGAGATAAACGCGACGCGTTGCTCTTGATTTCGTTTCACCATTTTCGGGACGAGCACCACCAACACACGTCTACTCAACACGACACAGCAGGCGAACAAAACAAGCTAGAGCGATGGTAAATATATCAATGGAGAGGGGAAGGATGCCGGGGAAGGGGAAGGGAATTTCAAGGTCACAGGTTTACCACAAGCGCGGCAATAAAATCAGTCTAATTACTTAATTGTCATACCTCGTAAATTAGCTAAACAATATTTGTAAAAGCTAACTTGGATATTAAACGATTATGTGTTTCATTGAGGCAACCATATGCTTTCTGAGAAAGGCCACGCCCACCTTCGCTGGTCACGTCAAGGGTCTCTGTGTAAACTATATGAGATTGGCCACACCTACTTTTATTCTTTTGCCGCCATTTGCAAAAGTTATAGCATCTGCCGATAAGGTGATGACTTTTGCGCCACCCTGTACTTATGAGGATGATCATACCCACCATTCACTATATGTTTGAACCAGTCTTCTTGAAATTTCTACAACATCTTATAGTTTTCAGGAAATGAGCCATACATTATATTTGGTTTATGTAAATATTTCAAGGGATATGGATTTATCATTGTTTTATAGGAAAAATGTGACGGGCGTTCAACAAGAGGGCGCCACAGAAATTGTTATCATTGGCATGTCCTTAGAAGTGTAGGTTGTACAGCTTGATCGGTAGTTAATCGATTCTTTGTATTGGGGAAAATTTGGCGTGGGTTGGACAAGTCACCGGCATGAAAACAGTTTACAGAAAAAAATCGAAGTCAATTGTCGGGTATTTGAAAAAAAATTAAATACTAAGTCGCCGTGGGCAAATCCGGGAACAACTAGTTACAAATATTTACATTTATACAATTAAAAATATTAGTTTAATCTTCAAAATTTTGAAGGAATCCCCATCGATTATACTGCATCTATGCCAGTGCTTGATCCGGTTAACAAAACATTTGTCGTACTTGATTTTGAGTATGTCTTTTAGAGCCGTTTTAGACTTTTGTAATACCTCCTTTCCGTTGCCAAAACGCCAGGCGAATTCGGGTATAACTTGGGGACTCAAACCCCCCAAATACAAGAATTGCTGGTGCAAAATATGGTTTCAAATGGAATTGGGCTCAAAAGTTGTACGCAAACGCCACTCCCAGAAATAAAATCCTGTGTGCACCAAGCCACAGTTCATTATTATCCCATTACCAATCGAATCTAATACATATGTGTATATACTTAATTGTTCCGACAACATCCTTATAACACGAATAGACTTATTTTAAGTGATCATACCAGATATTTACACTGAATGGTTGCAAGAAAGTTTGCGTTTGGATAACAACCAAGGAAAAAACGCGAAAAACAATAAAGTCAACCATGTTGGCATCATATTAAAATATTAAATAAGGTTTTACTAATCTGCAATCTGCCATACAGCGAATACAATTTTTTTATTTAACCCTAGTTAGATAACGTTATTTTTTTGTACTGAAAAGATAACGATACGTCTGAGAGACGTATGCTAGTTTATATCCTTTTAAAAGTGTTGTTAAAAGGAATATTGATAATTTTCTTATTGAGATCATTTATTTAATAAATTTCTGTTAACATTAAATAATTTTTGGAGTAAAATAATGTTTGTTTAGTAAAAAATTAAAATTGACGATTGAGAGAGAGAGAGCAACAAATTCAAAAGGCGTATGTCTCGCAGACGTACCTTATCTAAGCAGGGTTAAAAACAAAATTAAATAGTTTGAAGCAAACATAAGTTTATCTACTTCCAACTCTTTTAAATTAATAAATCGATGTTCTTTGTAATACGTCAGTAATACATTATTTAATTATAAATATTAACAGCTTTGTTAGCAGAGAAAATTGCGTACACATACATATGTTAGTGTGTACATAACATACATGTACATTTATCTAACAGCCGCGTTTGCACGAAACAGACATTACATAGTTCAAAACTATATTTACGTACCTGCATAAATTCGCCATAGACTCAAATGCCTACCGAAAACTGAATGCGGAGGCAAACATAATGCTGCACGATAAATGAGGGACCGACGGCAACGACGGCATGACGACGAAGCGAAAACAACGCTGACGCCCCGACCACACACGCGTCGCCAACCGAATTTGGATGAGACCACCCAAAAGGCAAATTAAGGACCACACGCAGACGTTTTCGTACCAGCGTGTATTAACGTTGAAAGTAAAACACAATAAAAAAAAACCACGCAACTGCAACAACAACAATATTCAGAACACGAACCTCCATCATTGAGCAACATAATCAACATATACTCGTGTGCGGCGTACGTTGAGAGAGTGTGCTTGCGTGGATGGGGATCGGCCGAGACTTCACTCTGGGCGCAAACGAGATGCGGAAGGTGCACTGTGAGCGACGTAAGTCGCATACTTGTGGTCGTAGTTGCGTTTTAGTCGCGTGCTTCATGAAACATATACGAGCACTTCAGGTTTCAACAAGTGCTCGCACCCAAAAACCTAACCAAATGGCAAATTTACACAGGGACAGAGACACTTTTGATTGTGTCGTACCATATCATCGCGTGATCGTTAAAGCTAACGTTTCAGAAAACGTTATCGTTGACAGTAATTATACGTAATAATAGTAAGCAGGGACCGTACCGGTAATGGTTTTTATCAAAAAAGTCAGATTTTAACTGTTATCATTTAACTTTTATTTTTCCCGACAAAAATAAAAGTAATTTTGTGCCTTTTATCATTTCAGGCAAAAATAACTGTTACTTTTGACTTTTATGTTATCGGTCAAAAATAACAGTTATTTTGTGATTTTTATTTTTTCAGTCAAATATATCAGGCAATTTGAATTTTTTCAAAGGCCGTTTGACCGATTAAAAAACTAATGATAACATTTTTTTCGTCTCACACGTCAAAACGTGCTCACACGCTCAGAATGTACGGTCTGCTGAGACAAAAAAATGGTATTACTAGACGCGGACTCTTTCAAAACGTCTTGCAACTTAAGTATGAGCTATGAGATTATTCAAAATCGAGTATTACTGCAATCGAAATGCAGTAACACTAAAACTCCCTACATCATAGATATGAGTGTACCGTAAGGACATACTGACACTTGGATAATAATGACATGTGTGCACTTCCAACAGTTGAAATGCGGAGTATTGTATTGTATTATGCTGCATTCTTTGTAAAAACGCATACGTATATACATGAGTACCAAGACCACACACCACGTTGTATGTGTGTAAGTAGTGTCTGATAAAATGTAAAAAAAGAGGGTTTCGGTTGGCCTAGAGCGACGCATGTTGCTCCAATAAAATGCATTGGTTATGTCAAGATTGAATTGACAGGACAATTGTCTGCACAAAGGGCTGATCTGACAAAAGGGTGAGACGCACATTGTTGTGAGGAGGTGTAGTTTGGCGCCATTAACAACATAAGTATGATCACGGAAGCATTTTTACACATTACAGCAAAGCGGATCACAATTTTACATCCGCAGCAGACACTTTAACGTATTTCGAGGAGCAATTTATTGCGAATTTTACTTAGTTTGTTTCATATTCTTTGTACTACATAGCGTGCTTTTGCGGTGAAATCCACTGTGCCAAGAAAACCAAAAGACAAACTAACAAAAGTAAAAACGAAATAACAGAAGAAATATTATATGTACAGTGAAAACACAAGTCTTCGTCATATGATAAATGACTTACAATTCAATAAACACTTGGTTTTGCCGCGCTTCGGACTTCGCAGCCATGTAGGCACCTATTTTTGTAGATAACTACACGAGTAACAACTTATTGTTCTTTCGCTGAGAACAGCTGCCCATGAAAAAGATGCCGCTTGACTATTTAGGCATATTTTTAATATCTTCAAAGCAAATTCGTTTCTTCTATTGTGAAAGCTTGTTCAAATAGAGAGTGAAGTGTAGTCCATATTCAGGTCATAAAAATTATATATGTATTCTTGAGAAAGTGAAAAACAATTTTAATTAACATGGGCCTGATGATTACAGCACTTATTGGAGAGATCTTTGTGTTTTTTCAAAAGAAATTTGGCGTGATAGTAGAGGGTGCATTTGCCAAGGATGGTATGCAGGAGCTAACATTTTCAAGCTCACGAACGCACGCGACCGAATGTACCGTAATATTACATATGAACTTTTTACCATTTCTAGAAAGAAAACGTGATGTATCATGGTCATTTCAACACGATTATGGATAATAGTTATTTAAAAGATAAAGTTTATTGTCAGTAGTACAGTAGGAGTTTGGTGCGCTCGCTTATGCATTGTTCCTTGACCAACTGACATAAACATGACAGATCTGACCTAAGTGTCTAAAAATTCCGTTTCTGAATTAATTACACATTACATTACGCGGTTTTCAAAAAACCCGCGGAGTTTCTCAACTGTTCCTTATATTTTCGGAGTCGCTGATCACGAATATGTAATTATTTTTTTCGGGTCACCTCTAGTTTGGGTTTTACAGGGTCTTGAAGTTACAAGCTACACCCACCTTGAAAACTAATTTAAATTGTTGAACTCATCTTAGTCCAACAATATTAGTATCAAAAGAAAGAGAATTATGTCTCCAACTCAAATCAAATAATTTTTTTGTGATTATCCTGGCGAAAGGATATAAAAATGTCCTTTTAAGAATGTATCCTTAATTATCCTGGAAGTTTTTCCACAAAAAAATTTGAAAAAAATATATTATAAAACCCTTACCATACACCAACACATTGTTTTCAAAAAACCCGCGGAGTTTCTCAACTGTTCCTTATATTTTCGGAGTCGCTGATCACGAATATGTAATTTTTTTTTTTTGTGTCACCTCTAGTTTGGTTTTTACAAGGCCTTGAAGTTGCCAGCAACACCCACCTTGAAAACTAATTTAAATTGTTGAACTCATCTTAGTCCAACAATATTAGTATCAAAAGAAAGAGAATTATGTCTCCAACTCAAATCAAATAATTTTTTGTAATTATCCCGGCGAAAGGATATAAAAATGTCCTTTTAAGAATGTATCCTTAATTATCCTGGAAGTTTTTCCACAAAAAAATTTGAAAAAAATATAAGTATTATAAAACCCTTACCATACACCAACACATTGTGAAATTTCATGTTAATCAGTCCATTGGTTCAGCTGAAAAAAATTGTTGAAGTTTATTTCAACTCAAGAACTTAAATTATTCCAAAATTTTTCACAGTGCAAACAATTTTGCGGTTTTCAAAAAACCCGCGGAGTTTCTCAACTGTTCCTTATATTTTCGGAGTCGCTGATCACGAATATGAAATTTTTTTGAAGTGAAACTTCTTTACGCATGCTTGACTTGGGGAGTAAGCTGGCGAACGCGTTACGAAAAGTGTGATCGGGCGAGGCGAACGGGAGTTGAGTGGTTTACGCACCCTTGACTTGGGGAGTAAGCTGGCGAACGCGTGACGTACGCGTTACGAAAAGTGTGATCGGGCGAGGCGAACGGGAGTTGAGTGGTTTACGCACGCTTGACTTGGGGAGTAAGCTGGCGAACGCGTGACGTAAGCGTTACGAAAAGTGTGATCGGGCGAGGCGAACGGGAGTTGAGTGGGGGATATAAGCAAGAGACTGAAATATATACATATTTCAGTTACTAGCTATAAGAGAAAGAAAATGTGCGCGCGCACTGCTCTCTCTTGCTCCTACACTGTGATACAGACAATAGGCCTGCAGTGTGCTTATATATACGGAACGTATTTGGCTATGAGAGGAAGAGAGAAAGAACACACACATATATATATATACATACAGATGGAGCGAAAGAAGTTTCACTTCAGTCGTGTGGTCATAAGCACACTCGTTTTTTTATTTTTTTTTTTGGGTCACCTCTAGTTTGGTTTTTACAAGGCCTTGCTTGAAGTTGCCAGCAACACCCACCTTGAAAACTAATTTAAATTGTTGAACTCATCTTAGTCCAACAATATTAGTATCAAATTAAAGAGAATCAATTCTTTAGCCTAAAGCCATGTCAATGTTAATTGTACGTTATATTTTGAACTATTTTTGAACTAGAAAACATTGCACATTGAAAATTCAGTCGTGTTTATTTAATAGTAGTAATAATAGTAGGGCAAGTAATTGGAACTACACTTATTTGGTAAACTAGCAGGATTCCACCAGAAAATGCTCCAAATGGAAACTAGATATAAGGGAAAAGTTCTGGAGTGTGAAGGATAGGATAGGATAGGATAGGATAGGATAGGATAGGACGGTTGTGTGAAAAGCAAGAAAGTAGTTGAATTATTTCGTCCTTTTGACACAACGGCTGTATTCATCTTTCAAGTCATCTTGCTTCACACTCCAGCAGTATTCTGCAACCATGGCATGTAAACTCTTTCCCTTATATCTAGTTTCCATTTGAAGCATTTCCTGATGGAATTTCTCGCCATGTTGATCTGATAATTCTCCCATATTTAAAGGGAAAACCCAGATATGATTATGGAACATATGAATTTTCAACTATATGAGTACGTTAATATCTGTGAATGCAGAAATCATTCGTTGTACTAATTCTTTATAGTCTTTTGATTTGTGGCTGCCTATGAAATTTTTTTTTAACATCTTTGATTCCTGAGAAAACCACATATACACAGACGGCAGCAAACTTGAAACAGATGACTCGGCCTTCGTCGTTCTTTTCTCTAAAAAACGCTGGAAGAAGCACATGTTCAAGATGCACAATGCTTGCACAGTGTACCAAGCCGAAGATTACGCCATCGACTCAGCTTTGTCATGGGCGCAAAGTCAATTCTCAAAATTAATATATTGTTAGTTTACCAAATAAGTGTAGTACCAATTACTTGCCCTACTATTATTACTACTATTAAATAAAAACGACTGAATTTTCAATGTGCAATGTTTTCTATTTCAAAAATAGTTCAAAATATAACGTACAATTAACATTGACATGGCTTTGGGCTAAAGAATTCTCTTTAATTTGATACTAATATTTTTGGACTAAGATGAGTTCAACAATTTAAATTAGTTTTCAAGGTGGGTGTTGCTGGCAACTTCAAGGCCTTGTAAAAACCAAACTAGAGGTGACCCAAAACAAAAAAAATTACATATTCGTGATCAGCGACTCCGAAAATATAAGGAACAGTTGAGAAACTCCGCGGGTTTTTTTTACTGTTGTACTGTGTTATTAGTGCACTATCCCCACTAATAATGTATAAAATTTATTGGGGGATCGGTCAGAAATAATTTTTATATACCTAATATATTGGAAAGCACAAATATTATATGTTAACATCATCATTATATCACAAGAGCTAACTTCAAAGAAAATCCATGAATCCCACGCACTATTGCCAGATTCAATCACAAAGTTAAGCCTTAATGCGCTTAAACTATGATGAAAAGACGCAGAAAAACAAAAAATGAAGCACACGAAGCAATCACTGTGTAATCAAACCAAAACTAAAGGGATCCAAAATATCAGAACGATGCGAAGGGCGAAACAACGTCATCCACGCTGCCACACAAAATCTATTCTTTCACCTCTCTGTGCGGTATTCATTTCAAAAGTTAAAGTATACCAATTAAAATGTCCAACGAAACTAAAGGTAACAACTCAATACAATGTATAGAATGATGTATGTATGCACGAGCACAAGAGGGGAGTAGCGCACCACTGTCATTATTAGCATTCAGTTCGTAGAGAGCCTAGGCCGTATGACTTTGTCCGAAGATGCTAGAAAGAGTCAAACGTAACAAAGATGTGAAATATACTGTATTACATTTGACAGCATCGCACAAAAGAAAACAGCGGGATCACAAATACGAAACACCGCCACCAAAATACCCTACAGTACATGCCACGAGAGCGCCTCACGCGCCGATCAGTGAGAGATACAAATTTCAAATAACGAACACTTTTGTTTGATGTCGCTTATTACGATCGTCACTATTTTATTCAATACCACAAAACTAATAAATATGTATATTGAAAGTAAAGAAAATAAGAAATAAGAGTGTTTCCGGATATGTGTAACGACTAAGGCATTCAACCCCGGGGTCCCGGCTATTTTTAGCATCTCCGAAATACCGGGACTGATGCTTCGGGATCCGGAGATTTTAACCAACACTCTGAGTTTGGTTTTTACAGTCTAAACCGTGCATGATGATTTGAATTCCTCATTGATACCGGTACAGGAAAAGAGGAAAATAATTAACAGTGTTTTGGGGAAAAAATTATATTATAACTATATAAATACGAGGGCGGGTCAATAAGTCCGTGACTTTTTGAATTTCCCGCCTCTTAATTGAAATGGCAACACTGCTCCCGTCAACAGTCATCTGTCAGCAGTTGACTCTTGTCAAAAATTGAACAAGCTGCGACATTTAGTTTGTTTTTGAGAAGAAAATGGAAAAAAGTGAATTTCGTGTGCTCATTAAGCATTATTTTTTGCGGAAAAAATCCATTACGCAAACCAAGGCTAAGCTTGATAAATATTATGGGGACTCTGCACCATCCATATCCATGGTAAAAAAGTGGTTTACTGAATTCCGATGTGGCCGTACAAGCACGGAAGATGCCGAACGTTCTGGACGCCCAGTTGAGGTCTCCACATCCGAAACAATTGAAAAAAATCCACGATATGGTTTTAGCCGATCGGCGATTAAAAGTGAGAGAGATTGTGGAAGCCATAGGCATCTCACATGGCTCAGTCGTTTTAATTTTGAATGATCATTTGGGTATGAGAAAGCTTTCCGCAAGATGGGTGCCGCGTTTGCTCACAATCGACCACACAACCAGGACAATGCACGGGTGCACACATGTGCAGTTTCCATGGCAAAAATCCATGAATTGGGCTACGAATTGCTCCCTCATCCCGCCTATTCACCCGATCTAGCCCCAAGTGACTATTTCTTGTTCCCAAACTTGAAGAAATGGCTCGGCGGAAAGAGATTTGCCTCCAATGACGAAGTCATCTCACAAACAAATGCCTATTTTGAAGACCTCGACAAATCATATTTTTCGGAAGGGATAAAAAAACTGGAGAAACGTTGGGCTAAGTGTATAGATAGATAGAATAAAATAACTTTTTATCTAAAAACCTGTGTTTCATTCAAAAAGTCACGGACTTATTGACCCGCCCTCGTACCTTCACAAATTTACGCAGTGGAAAATTCTATACTCCATGCGCAGAGTGCAGGTTAAGTGTTAGGAAAATCGGCAAATGGGTCTCTTAATGGTTGACTGGTTTTTCGGAAAACCACTGGTTGACTGCTTTGTTGAAAAAATAAATGATTTCATGTCGGTCCCACATTTAACCACCTAAGAATAACACCAGCTTCTAAGCAATTTCCTAGCACTGTCGTGAGCTTAGAACTCGACGCGACGTCATTTACCCCTTCTTCAGCCTCCATTTTTTTGGCATGTATGTTTTATCAAAATCGAAAAAGCTGATCGCCACAAACTAAGTTTGGTTCGCGATATTTTCATACGAATTTCATACAAATTTTGTTAAATAAAAACCTATTTTACATAAAATACTGTTTTATTCCAATGAAAACGATAGCTTAACAGAAAAAGTATGTGTTTACATAAAAATTTGTACTAGCTTCTATAGTTGTTTGCTGAAAAAGTTACTCAAAACGAAATCCCGAAAAATCCCGGAATTGCCATTTTTAAATACCGAAATCCTGGGGCATCCAAAATGTTTCGGGAACGCCTTAGTAACGACAAATTGCATCATTCGACATCAAGACAACAGCAAGAGCTGCACGGTGAATAATAGATACCATTGTTTATGAAAGTCGAAAAGTTTAAAGACAGCAGTTATTAAATATATGTAAAACTATTTGAATATAAGAAATGTTTGCATTGGAAATCTGGAAAATCTTCAGAGACGACAATCTTCGTGGATCAATGACTAACCACTGATCCACGATAGCCGCCGTCTACTTTTGTTATTGAAATTTCTAGTATTCTAGTCCCAAAAGGGATATATTTTTTCGATATTTTCAAAAATATACTCTTTCAGGTAAACAATTTGGTTTTAAATCTAAACTACAATATTTCCCTAATGCCGTTTCCGATCTGCGGGTTGCGACTATCGATTAATATTTTCGGTATCAAATTCTGCTTCTTCTTATTATAATTCAACGTGCAAATGACAGCTCTAAAGAAGTTGACCAAGAGTATATACAATTTATAAATGCTAAATAAATATTATCCATGAAGCCACTTTAATGTTTTTTTTTTGTTTTCTTAATTTTGGGCTTTAAGTTTTTTGCTTTAGTTGTTGCTGTATTATTTTTTCTGTATGTGAGTAAATATACTCGTAGATACCGGGCTACGTACGTACCGAAATGCATAGGCATGTATGTATACATGTATGCACATATACTATATGTATGTATTGTTTGCGTTGTATCACAGTAAACTCGAGTAATTTTAAAGTTATTGCGCCGCACAGTGGCACTTCCTGCGTCAGTGGCAGCAAAGCGGTAGCGGCTCAGATCAAAGTGAACGCCAAAATGAAAATTATTACAAAGTGATGTAGCATGACTAAATATAATTTTATGTTTATATTCCAATGCTGCCACGAAGCTCGTCGACTGCCATCAAGGAGCGTAACACAACGCTACGGAGGCGGCGAACGGTGCTATTGATTGCTGACGACGGTGGTGGCGACGCGGCGGCGGCCTTGAGACGGCTTCAAAGACAATAGCGGGAAGCATGGGAGCTATAAATTTAAAGCAGACAGTTAAGGTGTTGCCGGGTGATACGCGTTCATGGGTGTGTGGTGCACGGCCAATCGCATAAAAGTTTAATATTTCAATTTAGGCAGTTAAAAACATGTTGCAGATTTTGTCTGCTCAAATATTGATAAAGTCATTAACACAACATTGTATTGAAATGCATTTCAAACAACACAACAGTAAAACGAGGAAAGAATAACTATTTTGCGAAGGAATTAAAGTATCTACAGGTTATTCTCTGTGTAGCAGTGTTGCCTTTTCGCGGCTTTTCTTTCATCTAGCTGCGAAATTTCTTATATCCTGAAAGTCAAAACAAAACACTTTGATATTCCTTAAGTTCTATCCAGATATCTTATGGTGATGCTTCTATCGGTATCTACATTTACAATACCTCCAAACATAACCACCGATGTGTTGGGCTGACTCCATTTATTTAAGCTCGTGCCCGTATTCACACTTATAATTCCCTTCTTGGGGAATTAGATTCCACTTCATAAGCTCGGGACACTTTGTAATCTTCTTCAGATTAAAAAAACTTGTAAATTTTAAATAAGTTTAGCGCACTCATGTTGACCAAATAATTTCGCAACGAATATGAATTCAATGTATATAACTATAGATTTACCGTTATTGCAATCTTACTAGATCCGCGCTATTTTTCGCAATCCCAGAGGTGCATACAGTTTTCCCGAAAGCCATAGTTTCTGAGTTTCCATAGTTCTTGCCAATAAGTTTTTCTCGGGTGGCCGGCCTTCGGCCCTGATGGGAGTTACTACCACATCAGGACCAGCCAAGTGTTTATAGTATTTTTGTATTCAAAATCTTTGTGTGCGGTCGGCCGCTCCTAAGCAATAATCTTCATAAGCATAACTTCGGCTTCGCGGTCAACAGAATCTCTGCATTCAAATACCTTTCATATGACACCTACATATATCGTTAGAATTGGTTGAAAATGTCTTGAGAAATTCGGATATTTAACTGGGACTTTGGGGGCGGACCACGCCCCTATAAATGTTTCCGCGGCAAAATTTTAAGTTTGTGAGACTAAAAAAATACTCCTCTTCCAATAATAGAAAACATTTAAGCCGTATTTTCAGATATTGTTTTGTATAAATGTTTCCTAAAAATGTTTTTCATAAAAACTAGTATTCTTAAAAACACACATTTTCTCGAAATGTGTATGCATTTCGTCTATGAATACTCCTTCAATCTTAGTCTTCTCTTTTAATTGGAAGCATTTATTAACACGCCTTCTACTTTTTCCAAGTTTGTTTTATACCTCTACCCAACACACCTGTACAACGGGTCGCCTTGCTCCAACGCAATTTGAAAGTACAAATTTGAATATGTACAAAGAATCGTAATTTTAAGTTCAAGAACAAATTTAATTTCAATGCAATATTTATTAATAAGTCGTGTTTACGTCAGTATTTTTGTTTATCCCAGTGGACACGTGGAATATATGTGATATATTATTTGTTAAAATACATGTCCATATCCACACATGCAAAGCTTAGGTTAGGTTGCGGTGGCGGGCTCCGTATGTGACACACTTAGTATGGCTAAAATTTCTACCGTTTGAAATGTGTATGCATCATGTTCAAACAGATGGGGGAAGGGCGGAGAGGACCAAAAGTTTAAGACCGACTCCCAACTTCTATTTCTTGTGGATAGCAATAAAAGTAGACGAGTGTGTAACCAGTTCGAACTAGGAATCAAATCCAGAGATTTTGGTGCAAAAAGCCAGCGCGCTCCCGCTTAAGTATCGAGGCCGGCAGACATACATAACGGCCAATACTATTGACACTGTTTTCCATTGCCTGAACCTGGATCCTCCCTTTATACGTGTATGCCTGAAGTAGTTTCATCCACGTCAAGCCTTCTTCTGAGTAAGTCGATTTTGTACCTTTCATTTCGAATACACCTGTATGTATTTACATCAGGGGCGTAGCCAGAACTTGGTCATGGGGGGGGGTTTTAAAAAAATGTTTTGCCAGTTTAGCACTACATGTTTTTTAAAGTAAAGTGCACCTTCCAAATAGGGCATTTTGTTGTGCCTTATGTGACTTAGTGCACTAAAAACTAAATTTTTTCCCTGATTTTTAGTAAAAATTTCATGAAATTTGGTGGACTGAAAGCGAAGTTATTGCATCTGAAGTGGAAGTATGTTTGTGTCATCGTACAAAAATGTGCATCGAACAAAGATCCAATATTAACTATTGTTTTAAAAATGTTTAAACTTTAACCGAAGCATTTAAATTGATGGACCAAGTTTATGGTGGTAAAAGCGATTTAAAAACGATTGTGAGAACATAAATGATGACCAAAGTGTTAGCCAACTGAATCCGCGATCACCGTAGATCAAAACTAGGCGGTAATTCATAAAATATAAGCCAAAATCTTCATTGAAATTCTTGAAATTGGATTTAACCTTCGCTTTACTTATACCCACCCGGGTGATCTTTTTAATATTCATGTTTAATATCTGCACAAATTTGAAGTTAATTTTCAATAACATGAACAAATATTTTTTTTGGAAATTTTGTTCATGTTTAAACTTGAATTTTGTCATTTTTTATACAAATGTACCTGGGTGATCCCAGGCGCTTTCGCTACCATTTTGATTAAAACTCACGATACATTTTTTTTAACTGAACATTTGGCTATCGAAGGATGCCATCCCATCTATTGACACTTGTTTTGACTGTTTTTTTGTTTTCACATGATGTGGCACCGTGCGAATTTCACCTTTTCAAAGAATGCATTTGCCGATGAAAAAAAGCGTTTTGAGAACGTAGAAACCATCCAAAAGGCTTGTACCGACATCCTGAAGGACATTCCGGTCGACGAACTAAACTACTCTTTAGACATGTTTTTAGAACATGCAAATCGCTGCATTAAGCCTAAACGTGACTATTAAAAAACAAATTAGTTTCGGTATAAAAAGGGTTTTGTTAATCTTCTTTTAAATATTTAAAGATGAAAAGACCTTTTTGCTAATGTGGGAACGTACATACGATGCATAGTGTTTGCAAATGTTGACGAATTTTAGGCTATGGGGGGTTCTGACACCCTAAACCCCCCCCCCCCCCCCCTTGGCTACGCCCCTGATTTACATACATACACATATATAAATATACATAAGTCATAAATTGCTGTGGATTTAGTCACACAAGTTTCTTAGAGTGGGGTGAGAAGAGAACGACAGGCCTGCAGCCTGGAGCAAATTTGAGACGTACTCGTAAAAAGTGGTCAGCGGCAGCCTCATTGCTACAATAACAAAACACCAACAACAACGGCAACGACAAACGGCATCAGCCACGGACCAGCGGGAAGGAAGCAACCTGCATATTTGGCTTCGCTCGTATTCCAGAATTGAGTTGAAATGTTGATGGGTGTGGGGCAAATCGCTTTCGGCAGCCACTGTTTTACGCGATTGAATCGCATAACGAAGCGAATCGTGGCACACCGCAAAGCCGCACGCATCCCGGTGCAGTCTGGCGCGGTGCACTGCATTTTACTGGCGTCTAAAAGTCCGCTGAGCCGTCGAGCAGTTCTGCTACGATGCCAGATGTATTTGTAAAAGAGCTTTCATCGTTTTGCGATCGTTGATTGTTCGTCCGTTTGTCCGTGCGCCCGTCTCTGTTTTCACCAACGTACATGCACCGATATCTAATGGGTAGGTAAGTGCATTCTTAATTTATAGTTGTCTGTGCCACCATTTTTTTGTTGTTGTACGAAGTAGGAAGGCTAATGCTGCACTGCCCACCTGAGTGCCGCTTTTAAAGTTCAACGGTGGTGGTCCAGTGCTCCAAATGCCCGTATTGTTGTTATTGGATAGTCTCCCATTTCGGATTTTGGATTATTGAGTAAAGCGAGCAAAATGCATGCATGTAAGTCTGTGTGTTTTTGCATGTCATACGACGACATGTTTATATGGGTACAATTTTCTAGCGGGAAATGGTGAAGTATGAAAATGTTGTACAAACAATGCATTATGAATATGTATGTATCAAATACACTTTTTTGAAATAATGAAAAATGTAATTAACTCCAAAACATGGGATCATGCATGCGGAAAGAGTACAATTATTAATGGTTTTTTGTTGTGCTAATGAAATATTATATATTTTATATGGGTTAGGTTAGGTTAAAGTGGCTGTCTGGGCACGGGACTTACAAAAGAGGTCCGTTTTGATACCACAAGGAGATTTGATCTGACTTACTGCAAGTCGGAGGTGCAAGCCAGTTTAATTTTGTGCATAAACCCTAGCAAGTCCCTTTTGTTGACTAATCTGGGGTCGTCCAAGTTGTCGAAGGAAGGAGAGCCTAGGAATTTCCACCTTTGTCTAGAGAGAGCTAGGCTTCATTTTGGCAACAGCAGCAAAAGTCCCAACTCTCAAGACCTAATCTGTAGACATGACGTTGCATAGGCAATGTCCTGCCGAAATCGCGTTGTTTGGTTACTGTGCAAGTGATCTCCTCCTGCCACCGCTTGTTAGTTTTGCCGAGGAAGGAAGAGCATATTATTTGTTTACATGTAGCGAGAGAAATGCCTGCTGTAATTGTGATATTGTAGTCCGGTAGGGTGGTGCCACTTGTGGTGAGCTCATCGGCTGCGCAGTTTCCATCTGGTTTTCCAGCTATCTTCCATGGGTGGGTGTTCACACATTACGCCACCCCCTATTTGATGCTTAAGCTTGTACCGCTAAGAGTAGACGTATGATAAGTAGGAATTTTGTGTTTCCTTGTTTCCTTGCTAGGCGTCAAGAACTGTATTTATGGATTTGCCTTTCGTGTAAGCATGCTGATTAGGAGATAGTACCTACCTTTTTCCCTAATGTAGGCTTCAATCAGCCTTTCTAGGGTTTTAAGGAAAAAAGAGGACATTCTATTTGGTCTGTAATTTTTTGATTTAAAATGAGAAGTCTTCCCAGCCTTGGGAACGAAAATCATGTTTACTTCCATCCACTTGGCTGGGAGGTAAGCCAGGTGTAGGATGGCTTCCAAGATTTCCAAGAGCCCTGGTACCATCAGACTTGTGTTTTGTAAATCAGCTGGAATGAAACCATCAGGGCCAAAACTGCTAACAATGTTCTGTCCATTTGTACAGCGATGTAGGCTGGCTGAGTTAATTGTACCTTGGGCCGCTGCGTCGTAGTTGCTGTTAGCCGGAAAGTGGGTGTCGAACAAGAGCTGAATGGTGTCTTGACTATACAATGTCCAGCTACCATCATCCCTTTTTATAAAACTGGGAACCGCCAGACAGGATGCGAGAATTTTGCAACTAACCTCTGAGCTGGTGCCTATATTCTGACAAAATTGTATCCACAGTCTTGGCGCTTTTTTGAAGACTATGCCGTCAGACTATGCAATAAAGTACTTTCGGAATGTGATTGAAATTCTAAAATTTCAGAAAGTACTTTTACGAGCAATTACACTATGCATGGAAAGTAATTTCCGTAAGTACTTTTTACTTTCATAAAAGCGATTTTTACGTTTACTTTCCGGAAATACTTTTTGGTTAGTCACACTGTGCAAGTATAATAAAAAACAATTTCAGAAAAATTACACCTTGATTTTTTGCAGCAATGAACCCGTTATTTTCAATATTATTTTCGTATTTGGGGTTTCATGGATCAGCTGGTTACTGCGTTGGACCTCGACGTTCGAATCCTCGTAGCAGCCAACACCAAAAAAATTTTAAACAGAAAATGTGTCCTCCTCTCTTACAGCATAATTCATATATAACGCTCAGGACCCTTACATCCGTGTATAAATTCACACGTACAAGAGGGGATGGCTGCGGGAACTAGACCTGATTTTTGTAATTAGAATGGCTGCCACTGCATGAGATACACTCAGACCTTATACGGCCCGCTTTGACACCACAAATTCCACCTGTTTTAAATGTTTATGCAACAGTGTTTTTTCGACATGTGTTATGACAAAAACTTGGAACGGATGGGGAGGGGAGGAGACCTTCAGTTGGAGGTTCTGTCATTACCTGCCAAAAGCGCACTTGTGCATTACTTATAATTCTCATCTACTTCTTGTGAATAGTGATCAGAAGTAGACGAGCGTTTAACCAGCCCGAACTAGAAATAGAACCTTGAGCCCCTTGTGTGAAAAACCAGCACCCTACCTGCAAGGTTATTGAGGCCGGCTCACTAGCGCGATACATTTTTTTGGAACCGTTGTACCAGTTGAACACATGCATCTGTGTTTTAATCTCTTTATTATGTCGTTCTATAATTATCAATAACCTTGGCGACTACTAGAAGAAAATGATTATAGTGAAAGTGATTCGTTTTTATAAAATGTGAGTTTAATATTTTGTTAGGATTCGATTCGGCACAACTCAATAGATCATCACTTGAACCAAATTGACTTCCCAACGGACCACCAAAGTAGATGCGTACATCGTTGAGAAGCACGAGCAGTCAGCACAAACAAGTATATGCATACAGCATGTATGTATGTTGGTGTGTATGTAAATTTACGTTTGCAATCACGCTAAAGTGCCTGGCTTGCGTTACCAGTGGCAAGTAGTAATTATAACATTAAATGTGAGACGCCATGACGTTGGCGATGGCGCTGGGATGGCCCCGCTCGGCTACAGCGGTGGCTGCGACGGTTCCATGAGCGATGTCGAGCCACTCACCATGCCCAAGGTGAAGCTACTCTAGGCGGACATGCGGGGCACGCGGTCCACAGTCATGCAGGCATGCAAGCACCAACTAACTGCCATGTCATTGCATGTCTACAAGCTTGCCAAACAAGCAAAACAATTTCAAGCCAAACAGCCGGCCACAGTCCATGCTGCAATAATATCGAACAAACAGCGATGGGAAGCGGGAGCGGAGTGGAGCGCTGAGCTCAAACAGATGACAACGGCAATAGCTTTGCGACTATCGCACAATTGCATGTGGGCCGGCTCCGCATATTTAGGAGTGGGTACAGCGGGAGCGAGCAGGAGTGGCGCTGTTGATACTGGCCGTAAAAAAACTATAAATTAAGACATTATACGATTAAAAACAAACAGCGTCGTTAAAGTCAAAGCGAAGTTGCCACCAAAGATTGGCATTCGACGTTGGTGGTCTCACTTCAGACTTTGGACACAAAGCGCTGCGTGCGAGCCCGCTGCTGATCGTTCGCGCACCATTTGGGGAATGAGCCGCACAGTGCAAGTATTAATGCGTAGGAATATACATATGTATGTATGTATGTACATATATTGTGTGCATGTTGTGTATGCATACATACATTTCACATATGTGCGTACTAGGGGTGTTGCAAATATTTTTCATGCAACTCAAAATTTTGTTTTCATTGTTCCCATTTTTAGAAATTTTAATTTTGTTTAGGCATACTTCAAATCGATTTTTATTTTTTATGCTATCGTGTCCGTCCTTATGAAGTGTGTCTGACTCCATGAATAATTCTTTATTTTCATTTTAGTTCTTAAGCCGGTCTTAGATGCTGTAATATGTTGCACAATTTGACTCGGTTGTACACAAGAGCATATTGCAACGTCTACGAGCTCTATTGAAGCTATGACAATAAGGGCTGTGAAGCATGGCCAGTCTTTTTGCAACGTTTCCATGTTGGGTCTATGATAACTTGTGGAGGAAACATAGATTTCGTTTCTGGACCATATAGAATGGTCTTTCTGTGGAAATTTTAGGGGTTCAAATCAAGTGTCCATAAAACCTTTCTTCAGAACTCTGTCTCCTAACCTTTCCTGCTTCCAGAACTACCGCACCAACGCAGTGCCATGCTTTGCAAACCAGTTCGTACACTTTCTGATTGTAATGTGGTCAAGTTAGGGCTTACAGGATTTTGGAAGTCCGAATATACCTCCAACTGTAAGTCTTCAAAAGAAATGATCCAAGGCCCAAGATCCTCTCAAGGCAACTAAATAAAACGCAAATTAGCTCCAAATTAGAGTGTCAGCTTCTTCATCATTTTCAATGTTCATGTATCTCATAATGGTCGATGCAAGGCGGACGCCATAGTCTTTGTTTGCAGTTCGAGGCTGGCCTAGATTAGATAAAACATTTATTGGTCGTGACAAAAGGCCATCACGACTTTACTTTTCATGTTGCTCAGAATAGCACATGCTATTCTGATAGCTTCATTGACCGTTTGGAACACATTTGGTGTATCTTGTAGTTTTTCGCAATAATTAGTGTAGATTGAGGAAAGGTTCCTTCCTGACCCGTTAAGAACAAAACCTTAGTTTATTAATAGTGGCTACTGTCATGATTTAAAATCATAAAATATACAATTTTGAAAAATTAATTTTTGTAAATATTTTTTTATGAAACCGATTACTTTGAGTCTTACTTAGTTTTTGTTAGTTATGTTATAATGCGACGTTGAGCAATACGCGCAGCTCCGTCAAGGTTGGAAGTGACCTCTCCGACCCATTTGATACCGTTCGAGGATTCAGACAGGGCGATCCTTTGTCCTGCGACCTCTTCAAATTCACCATGGGCTGTATAAGGACATGGACGTAGCGCAGCCAATTAACATCCAGCGGCTACGCTGGCTCGGTCATGTCTGCCGTATGGACGATGGAGCTCCGGCGAAAAAGGTGTTCGATGCGGTAGTTGGAGGTCGACGGAAAAGAGGGAGGCCGTGTCTCCTGTGGAAGGACCAAGTTGAAAAGGCCCTATCATCTCTTGGTGTGATCAACTGCGCGCAAACAGAGGCGCCTTCAGAGAGCTGTTGCGGCAAGCCGTAACCCGTAAGTAAGTAAGTAAGTTATAATGGCCTCGGCCTCGATAGCTCAGCGGGTAGCGCGCTGGCTTCTCATACCGAGCGCCCCAGGTTCGATTCCTGGCTCGGGCTGGAAAAAACACTCATCTACTTCTATCGCTATCCACATGAAGGGAATGAGAATTACAAGAATCGCACAAGTGCGCTCTTGGCAGGCAATGGCAAAACCTCCAAGTGTGAACGAAAAACTGCCAATCGCCGTTCGGATTCGGCGTTAAACTGTAGGTCCCCTCCCAATTCCCTTTCCCCATCCGCTTGAATTGTGTGCTGTAACATATGTTGGAAAGACAGTGTTGCATACGCATTTCAAAACGGGTGAAGTATGAGATATTACTCTCATTTTTCCTTCCCTATCCCCCATGGGTATAGTACAATGGTCCAAAATGGACTGAGTGCTTGGAAGCCTTCCTGCCCATCCTCAAGAAAAAAAAAAAAGTTATAATGCTAGTTAAAAATGTAAGGACGCCATTGGGCGATCGATTCGCAAGTAAGGATGGGTTTAGCAACCGCAGAGTACTTCTATAGCGGGCCCCAGTGTTTTCCCTAACAAGAGGAAAAATATGTAGTCAGTATAATAAACAAATGATTATCAACTTTTGCTCACCAGTGTAAGTAGATGTGGCAGAATCATACATATAACATACATATGTACATTTTCCCCTCAGCCTGTCAGAGAAATGCGCCCAAACACCGGGCAACGTCTGTTGATCGTCGACAATGTTACTGTTGTAGTTGTTGTTCTCATTCTTGTTGTTTGTGTACAAGCAGTTGCAGTAATAGCGTCGAGTTGGTGGGTCTGCATATCTCTTCTTGGTTTTTATTGTTTTCCTTTAATCTCGTTTATACCGTGGTTCTTATTGTTATTGATGTTGACGTTGTCGTTGCTGTTATTGTAATTGGTGTTGTAGTTGTTGTTGCTGCTATCGTTATTATTGTTGTTTTTGATGTTATTTTAGTAAGAGCTTTCGGTCCAAGCACACTCGCATTGATGCCTCAGTCGCCTCGTCGCTTGCTCTCTTTGTCAGTTGGTTTACATTTGTTGTCCGTTTCGCAATGCTTCGTATTTTTGTTTACGCTCATTCACTTCAGGTTGCCGTTGTTGCATCTTATTTCGCTGGACGAGCGGCATTGGCATGCATACGCGCGCCTTACAGAATCACGTTCGCTGGAGGCTATCGTACTCGTACGAAATTACTTCGACGACAATTCAGCGAACATTTTTATAATTTGTACTAGCCCGTTGCAGTCGATAAGGAAATACTTTCATTGGCGAAATTACATACATACATATACGTATATGGGCATACATACGATAAGAATGAATGTATGTTTATCAAAAGTTGAACATCATTTAAATTATATTTTGATTTATGATTAATACATTTACATATGCTTTATTCGTAAATATTGATCATAAGTTGTTATCTTTTCTAATCTAAATAAACATATCTTAAATAAATTTTGTTAGCTTTACTGTCAGTTCGAAATTGCAAGTTGAAGTTATGCGGCTGGCAAAAGCCGTAACGTGGGTGGTCGCAAATCAAGCCGAGTGGTCAACCGACACCGATGCTATCCACGTTACTGATTTTCTAATGTTTAGAGAATGGAAATCACAATGATGTCTTTCGTGTTTATATACAATAATATTATAAATCAGACATGGGAGTTTTGCACTAAATCTGTATGCTTTTCACTACGACTAAATACATTGAGTGATAGCTGAATCTCTTTCATCTAATCACTAGGTTTATTTAGAGCTGGTAAAATTTTCTTCACCTACGTTATTTTGGAATGGTATTTTTTTCCACTGTCACTAAATCAACTTTATTTAGTGACAATGGAAAAAAGTACTAATACAAAATAACTTGGAAGAAAATTGCAGTACCACTAAGTAAAGTTAATGAATAGTGGAACCACACCGTATTTTAGTGGTAATGGATAAGGTGGACAACTCTCATGTCTGTTATAAATGAATAGTGATAACTGATCTGTAAAGGCTTGACTAAACTTAGTTTACGTAAAAATTCAAAAACAATTAGAAAAAAAATGTTATTAATATGAATTCTAAATAAAAATTAAAATTCTATGTAAACCAGTAACTGCCGTAAACTAAACCAAAAGCTAAGCTTGTCAAGTTTTATTTAGTGAGCATTGTCGAATGGTTAGTTAGGTCTAGAATAATAAGGTCTTGAGTAGAGTTACGGGCACTAACTGGCCGAAACCAAAGACAAGCGTTTTGGCAACAACTATCAAAGAACTTTGTTTCAATAAAAAAATGTATAACAGATCGGGATTAAGAATGTCTGATGTTCCCGAATATGGATATCTCTGTCATCCAAAACAGGTGCATACTACAGTATGCAAAGACTAGTTCATGGTTCAACTATAAGGTTGTAGCAAGCCACCGGCTGATCGTTTATGGCTTCTGTCAAAATCGTCGGTGTGCTGTGTTGCCGCATCGGTTGAAATGAAAATACCTGACTGAAAACAACTGACCTGAGCACTTTTCCCGTTTTTTCACTCAAATACAGCACCGTCTGGCAACAATCACTTTTGTATGTTTTCAGTTTCTCCCTCTTTCGTCAGAAAATATCAGCTGATTTTGACAGTAACCATAAACAATCCTACCAACAAAATACATGTGGTTTTTGGTGTTGCGGGCATGCTATTACCTTATTATTGTGCCATGGACTAGTTTATCCCACGTAAAATTTTGTGTTTTTTCTACACACATAGAGCGTAAAAATAATATTATATGAGAATATGATCCTAATTCTAATAAAAATCTGTGAAACGCCACTGAACGCAATAGCATCCACAATATAGTTGAGTTCTAATTAAAAGAATTTTACAAAACAAAAAAGTTTTGGTAAACAGTTAAAAACAGCATTGGTTTTTAACTATTATTTTTTAGTCAGTTAAGTATGTATAGCACCGAACAAAAAGTGAGCATTTGTTAATGCTAAAAGGAATTATTATTAAAAAGTGTCTTTAATTTCTGTTAATCTCCTTAGTTTGGTATTTACTGTAAAAATTAGTTGAGTATATTTGTTTGAAACAAAATGAGCAAATAATATAAATATATTCTACACGAGTTCTCTCTTGTTGTATCAAGAAGCGCAATTTAATGTGCCTATTGTTTTCAAATTTGGTGAAAACACTTTAAATAAAAAATAATTCGACACATATTTTTTTCGAAAATCAAAATTTAAGCGGGTCAATAATGGGTTAAGGTCCGTATACGGAAAGACTACGAAAAAACACTGAACCGATTCGCCAATTGACTTCAAAGTTGGTGAAAACACTAGATATCAAAAATAATTTTACACGTGTTTCTCATTTTTTTGAAAATCAAAACTGAAAGGGGTGAACCAAGGATTAAAAGTTTGTTAGAAGAAACATGATTTTTTACGGCTTTTGGCTTCAAACTTGGTGAAAGTACTTAAAATGTGAAATAATTTGATACTTGTTTTTTATTTTTTCGAAAATCAGAATCTAACGGGGTCACCGACGGGTTAAAAGTTTATATGGAGAAACTGTGAAAAAAACATGAAATAGTGGACCTATTGACTTCAAAATTGGTTAAATTACTCTTAGTGAGAATCGCAATCTGACGGGGTCAACGATGGGTTAAAAGTTTGTATGGAGAAACAAGATTTTATGCGCCAATTGACTTCAAAAATGGGGAGAGCATTTCAAATGAGAAAAAGTTAGATAAGTATTTTTTCATAAAAATCTGACGGGATCAACAATGCTTTAACCCTAATTCCCAGAATTTTTAAAGTAACGTAAACCCAGAAGTGAGACTGTCAGGCTTATATAAGCTAAATTACTGAAAACATTTGTTTAAAAAGTACAAAAACTGTCTAAAATGTTAAATTTATAAATGCAACATAATTCTAACATTCCATTAGAGGATTACATAAAATAATGGAATCGAAAATATTTTGAAATCTTAAGTGACACTGTGAGGCTCACCTCTGGGAATTAGGGTTAAGAAGAACTTGATTTATTGGCCCCATTGGCTTTAAACTTGCGTGCAAAGCCTCGGGGCCCTGCTAGTCAATAATAAAAGCACCAGCACGATCCAAGCACAACTATTGTGCGTGAATCGTGAGCTGCCCATCGCAAAAATGTATGCGCATTCTTACATTTAGTATGTACAAAAGTACTTTGGAATTTAGGTATGTGAAACTCTGCTACAAAATTTTCCTTTTATGAATTCTAATTTCGACCAAAACTAATTAAAAAAAATTTGAATGCGTTTGATGGATGCATACAAACAAATTTGCAAAAATTTAAACTATTTGATAATCGCAGCTGTCAGTTTCCACATTTGTTTACACATCATCCATGCTGTCTTCTTTGAACTGCCGCTCGCAGTTGAGTTTCCGAAAACGTGTTCGAGTCCAGCTAAAGAAGCTTGAGTAGCTGGTTTAGGAAAGAGTCGGGTTTCAACTATTCGAGAGAGCAATGAGTATTGAATGGAGAGGGTATTTGCCGCACGCTCTTCGCACGCATTGTTTATGTTTGAAGCGAGGGAGTCGGTAAAAGACGGCTGTATCTTTAAACATTTATAGAGAGATTCGGTTAGAGAGGGACCTAAAACCAAAATGGCCGCATGTCAAAACAATGCAATACAAACGCAGTTCTCGTATCTGTGTGCAGAGCACCGCGTATCTGAGGGAGCATAATCCGAAACGATGAGAATACGCTGATTAAGTAATGAAGTTGTTATGCATGCTGGTGCCCGCAACGACATCTCGGCTGTTGAGAAAAGCAACTTTGGAACTCAGATTGTGTTCGATCGTCGCCGTGGGAGCACGTTCTTTTTTCGTAGGAGATTCGAATTTTTCGGTTTGAATTTGCTTGAAAGCAAAAAATCACAACGTTAAGCAACCGCTCGGTAAATAAACAAGTGGCGAATTTGTTTCAATTATGATGCCTTCAACACATAAGAATTGAAAAAATAATTTTCTCTGTTACTTCATAGTGATAAGAGTCGCTGAAGAAAAGTTATTTCCAAAAAGAAAGAAAATAGAAAGAGCGACAAGCGGACGATTGCAAACGGAGATTTAATTGAGTTGGCTAGATGGCGCGCACGAGTATATTTATTGTATGTATATTTGTGGCACCAAAAATTTCTGAATGAATGAAAATGAAAGCCGACGTGAATGTGTATAAGTGCGAAATATGCAAGGCAAATATATTCAGAAGCAACATCATACATGTGCAACAATTGCAATGAAAACAACTCCGAAATTGGAAAAGGAAAAGTAAAAGAAATGCTTAGTTTTGTCCATTTGTGACTAGTTATCCTTCATGAATGAAGATCAGAAGCGATCTTCTTATTGCGATGTGGATACAAAGTAAAGCGCAACATTATGACGAAATTGCATATGCAAAATTTTAATATGAGAAGACACCTCAGTGCGATAAGTGAATTAAGTGGCAGTGAATTTGTTTGATCGTCGTTTTAGACTTAGGGTGCGTTCACAGCTGTGTCAACTCGCCGAAGAAAGCAAAGTAAGGAACATTACTACTACAAGTGTAGCAAAAGAAAATGGTCGTGCCGACAATGGAAGGCCTCCCACGAGTACCGGACACACATGGCGATGTCGTCGATGAGAAACTATTTTCGGATTTATACGTGCGCACCAGTTGGGTGGATGCACATGTTGCACTTGATCAAATCGATAAGGTGATTTGCATTTAAAATATTTTACAGCATTTCTTCTCAATCCGGCCCAATTTGTCTGGTCGCAAGCACTCAACCTTAATACGTTCTTTCTTGTTTGATTTAATCTGTTTTCTCAGTCATATAGAAAAGTACGAGTACTGTATGTGTTTTATTTTAATCTATCACACCTTCGGTCCAAGAAAGTCATAGTTTAAAAACTTCTCTCTCTGAATTCACACTAAAATATTTGCATGGCAATCTAGACCTGGAGCAAAAGACAAATACATTATATAATCTATGTTCTATTGGCTATGGTAATACGTAGGGGTTTTTTCTAAATTAATTTTTGTAGAAATGGGAGGATTTTGAAAAAAGTATCAATATTTAGCCCAACAAATTTTCAGTAAATCGTTTATAACAAAAAAAAAAAATCCATGTAATCGAAAAACCGCTACCGCTATTACTGGCTACTGTCAAAATTTCAAATCGATTCATTCAACCGTGTCGAGTAATCTGTTCACCCAGTTTGCAAAACATGGTTTCAAGAAAAATGCGTATGAAGCTTTTCGAGCGCTCAGCGCGTGCTCCAGGGCGCTGTGAAAAAAATCAAGAATTGGACCTGTTAAATTTTTTTTACTATAGGAACAAAGCATATTCAGTGCTTTTCATGACTTTAAAGTATTGTATTATTATTATTATTATTGCCGGGTAATGTGCATATTGTATTGTATAATAAAAAAAAAACAAAAAATCTATTTTTGCAAAGTGCTAGAGTGGTGTTACCCCTTATGCTGACCATAGTTGCCATGTGATGCTATGCATTTAGTAATTTGCATGTGATGCCTGTCTGCCTGATGTTGAGCATGGTGGAGCCTCAACACAGTGTAAATACTTATCATATTACTGAAAGTATAAAGAACTATTGAAGAACACATTTTTTTAATTTTTACTTGAGTTTGGTCGGTTATTATTTTTGTCGATATGTACCAGTCATAGCTGTATTGTTTTATCCCTGCTCCATATGCATATAAATGAAACGTATACTACTACTATTACAATCACGTGCAGTTATATATACAGTGAAGTTCCTCATATGGTCATACGGGTTTGGGAGATGTCCGCTTATGGGGGAGACCGGGTACAAAAAATTAGTTTAAATTGTATCCGAATGTTTCTGTCGTTTATTTACGTATGTATTTAATATTTTGTACGAAGTTATGAATATTGAATATTTATTTAATATTTTTTACATGTATTGGTAAAGAACATACATTGTACAAATCTTTAAATTTTAATAGAGTCCGACCGATTAATCGGCATCGGCTAGTGTCGGCCTTTTTTGGCCGATGCCACTTCGGCCATTTTTGGTCGATGGTATATCGGCCTATTTTCGTGGTTTAATTTTTTTATTTATTTGTTCTTTTTTGACTGAATCGCACTGTGTTTCTTTTATATTAAACAGTATCTGAAAATACGTTACTGAAAAGTAGAGTTGGGTAGTTTAGTTCATTTTAGTGATCAGAGAATATAGTTCAAATCACTTAAATGCAGGCCCGTGCGCAGAATTCGTTTATGGGGGGGGTTTTGACATATGTGTATCATGTTAGGTTATGAAGTTAATAAAAAATAATAAGAAACTTTTCTTATAAATGAAGACATTTTATTGTGTCTTGACTTGATATTCGGTTATTATATAGGGTTTTCCAACAAGAGGTGTTATTTTGGTATTCAAAGAAAAATGCAATTTTTTGAGATACATGATCGGATGTTTATTTAATAATAAAGAAGAAGGTATGCCGTTAATAATGAAAAACAACATCAGCCAAATGGCCACCACGACCACGCTTACAGGACCATATCCTTCTCATGAAATTTTCCATAACCAAATCGCAAAGTGGCTGCCCTATGTCCTCGATAGCCTCACGAATTCTATCTTTGAGGTCTTGAATCGACGCTGGGCTGTTGGCGTACACCTAATCTTTCACGTGGCCCCAAAGGAAGAAGTCGCAATGTGTTAAATCACAAGATCTCGGTGGCCAATTGTGATCACCTCTTCCAGAGATAACACGGTCCGGAAACTTTTCCCGTAAAAGAGCAATGGTTTCGTTGCTTGTGTGGCACGTAGCGCCGTCTTGTTGAAAGTAAACGTTGTCCAGATCAATACCATCCAACTCCGACCATAAAACATCATTAATCATCTCTCGATAGCGCAATCCATATTCGCCGTAACTGTTGATCCAACCTCATTTTCGATAAAGTAAGGTCCAATGACCCCGCCGGACCATAAACCGCACCAAACAGTCACACGTTGAGGATGGAGAGGCTTCTCAACAATAACTCTTGGGTTTTCCGAGCCCCAGATGCGACAATTTTGCTTGTTGACGTAGCCACCGAGGTGGAAATGGGCCTCATCAGTCAAGATGATTTTTCGATGGAATTCCGGATCATTTTCATGCATTTCAAGGACCCAATCAGCAAAGACACGACGTTGTTGATGATCGGTCGGCTTGAGTTCTTGTGTTAACTGAACTTTATAAGCCTTAAGACCCAAGTCTTTATGCAAAATACGGTGTAATGACGTTTTTGGAATGCCCAATTCCAAAGAACGACGAGGAATCGACAAACCTGGGTTTTCTTCAACACTTTGGGCTACAGCAGCAATATTCTCAGTTGTTCTTGAGCGACGTGCACGGGTTTTATTGTTCACATCACTGACTTGTCCCAACAGCTCGAATTTTTCCACCAATTTCTGTATTGCGGTCCGACAAGGTGCTTCACGACGACCCAAAAATGCTTTAGTTTTGCGAACTGTGACTGCAAGATTTTCACCATTTTTGTAGTGAATTTTAATAATTTCAATGCGTTGTTGAAGCGTGTCTCGTTCCATTTTTAGTAATGGCGTAGTTTCTACTTGTTAAGTGTCAAAGAATAAAAGCTTCAAAAGTGACAGCTACCGAAATACCGGGGGATTCAAAATAACACCTCTTGTTGGAAAACCCTATATAATAAATTAACTCTGCGAGGTGTAGAAAAAAACTTCTCCAAAACTCTTTGCGGATCGACCTCGACATCGCGATGTATATTGAGCGAGGCTAATCCGTTCAGCCGATCTTCAGACATTGTTGACCTGAGGTAAGTCTTGAGGCGACGCAATGTTGAAAAGGAGCGTTCATTCGTCGCTGTCGTTACAGGCAGAACTGCCAAAATGCGAAGCATTTGATGAACATTTGGAAACGCATCTCCATTGCACACATCGAGTGCTTCAAGCGAATTTTTAACGTTCTTTCCGGCGATGCGTTGACGCCAAAGTTTGACTTCGTCTACCCAGATGTCACGGGAATCATCCCGCAAAATTGAAGAGTATGGTTCAAACAATTGAGCGCAGGATTCTTCTTGAGCTCAGATGCGCCTTCTATACATTTCATATTCTTTGGTTGTATCGATACTATCGATGGTTGCATTCACAATGACACTGATAATAGGAGGTAAAAAAGGCGGGAAAATTCAAAAAAAACGTGCACAAGATCGAGAAAGTTGAGAATGTCGAAACAAAAATTGACAACAAAATATTTATTATCAAGTCGGTTTGACTTTCGTAGAATAAGGACTATTGCTAGTGGAAAATTATGTGGAAAAATTCTCGATGGGGGGGTTAGAACCCCCAAAACCCCCCCCTGCGCACGGGCCTGCTTAAATGAACTAGTTCCTTTTAGGTCAGTAGTTCACTGAAGAAATTTTAAGTTGTTTTAAGACAATAACCGAAAATAATAGAGCAAATAACTAAATTTCTGCACTACATTCTTCAAGATATCTCACATAGCCTAAACTTGCATATTATACACCAACCAAGTTGGGTATTGTTTATTAATTGAAGCAAACAAATTTGGATATTTGGTAGCACTGAATGTAGTATATGATTGAGTTCCCGCCATGTGGGTTTTCGTGTAGTCAAAAATAGCAAATTTTCAAGAAGTATGTATATAAAGAAACTCTGAAAAAGTAGTTCACATGAAATTTCGAACTATTTAGATCACACTTTCACTTCAATGAACTAGTTCAAAGAACTAAATAGTTCGTGAACGACACAACTCTACTGAATCTCTATTCTGCTCTTTTAGTAACGTATTTTCAGATATTGTTTAATATAAATGTTTCCTAGAAATGTTTTTAAAAAAAAATTAGTTATTCTTAAAAACACAGATTTTCTCGAAATGTCTATGCATTTCGTCTATTAATATAGGCATCAGAAGAAAGACCATTTATTTTTACAATCTTATTCTTCTTTTTTAATTGGAAGCATTTTTTTAAACAGGCCTTTTATTTTTTTCCAAATTTTGTTTTCTGATTTCTTTCCACCTCACCTGTACATCGGGTAGCCTTGCTCCAATGCAATTTCAGAGTGCAAATTCTAATATAAGAATCGTAATTTTAAGTTGAAGATGAAACTGAATTTGTTTGTATTTTTGATTGAATTCATTCGTGTTATTTTTTCTACGGAATCGGCATCGACCGATTCTCGCTCTTTCGGCCGATTAATCGGCATCGGCCAAAAAATTTGGTATCGGTCGGACTCCTTAATTTTACTACTTTGGTTGAAAAATTTGTGTATGGTCGATTGCCTAAGCACTGATTGTTTTAATTTAAAATGTTCATTTTCAAATAAGAGTGACATTTGTATTATAGCTTAGTACAGATTTTTAAAAACTGGTTGGGCATATTTTTGAATTTTATCCGTTTATGAGAGATTTTTTAATCAAAATGGTTTGAAATATAGTGTCCGCGTCCGGTTATTAGAGCGTCCTGTTATTGGAATGATATTCGTATGGAAAACTTAATGAAATTGCTTTGTGTGCGAAATTTGTCAGCCTATTGAAGCTATTGAAGAGGAATTTCACTATATATATGTATATATACATACTTGTAGATTTCGTCCTCATTCAATTCTTGCATATATTAACGGGTACGAACACTTCCTAGATATCCTATGTACCAAAAACCAAAGGATACGAATATGAATTTTTTATTCAAATAGCAGTGATGATTTAAGTAGTCCATCTCTCTCCTTCCTATAAAGTATTATGTACATTATGTGTTAAACCCTTACTGTTATGGTTGTAGGTGGTAAATGCGGCATCGAAACATTGCGGCTCTTATCAGCTCGCGCCTGGCCTCCTTAATTTGTGCGCCTCGTGTATCCATATATACTACTGTGTCCAAAAAATAAGGTGACATTTGAATTTATGAATTATGAATGCATTATGAATTCCTTCCGCCGGGCCAAACAGTCAACAAGGAATATTATTTTAACGTTATGCGTCGTTTGCGTAACGCTATCTGCCTAAAAAGGCCGGAATTGTGGAAAGACAATTCTTGGTTTTTACACCACGATAAGGCACCATCCCATACTGCACTCGTAATTCGTGATCATTTCGCCAAAAACTCAACCCATATCGTCCCGCAACCACCGTATTCACCTGATCTAGCGCCGTGCGACTTCTGGCTGTTCAGCAAGCTCAAAAGACCGCTCCGGGGACACCGTTTTGATACGATAGAGGAGATTCAAGCCGCAGCGAAGACGGAACTGAAGGCCATCCCGGAAAGTGACTACAATCACTGTTTCGAAGATTGGAAAATCCGTTGGCATAAGTGCATTGCATCGGGAGGGGATTACTTTAAAGGGGATGAAATTGATTTGGAAGAATAAATAAAGAATTTTCAAAATAAATACAAGGTCACCTTATTTTTTGGACACAGTAGTATATGCAAGTGTGTGTGCGCGGAGTACGTGAAGTCAAAAGCACCATGTATTCGCATCTAACGTATACTTTTACTCGTTACATACGAAATTACATGGTGGCCGCACTACGAGCACGTAAAAGTGGCGAACACCGCAACCGCAATAACAACAGCAACAGCAGCCAGTAGCCGGCGCTGGCGACAGTGACCACCCATGATGCTCATGGGGCCGAATACGGTTGCGCGTACGTACATACAAAACTACATAAATACGTACGTCGAAAGCAAAATGCAAAAGCGAAACATACAAAAACAACAATAAAAAACCGCGTCAGCGCAGATTGACGGCGCGCGCTGTATGAAATTGGTTGTGTGTATTTTCTTGTTGGGGTTTTGCTGAAAAATATGAAAAAATAAACATTTGTATTTTTAATCGTTACTTGAAAATTATTATTCACAGGTATATACATATGTATGTATATCTGGAATACTTTTGTTTTTGTGCAGTAAGTGGAAATATTCATTTGTTCGCTGAATTCTTACGGACTCTTTTTTCCGCATCGGACCACCTATTGAAAACCTTTTGTACCCCTGTTCGAGTTCAGCCACCTAAAGGTCTGCCGTAACCATCGAATTCCCTTCTTAACCACATTATCTCAAGGAAATGTTTGTAACTGATAATCCATTACTCATCCTCTTTTATGAATGATTGTTCTAAAATGTGCATTTCTCGACTCGCCAATGCCGGGTACTGATACACTATGTGAGTAGTTGTCTCGTCGTGTTCTGAACACAGTCTGCGGGTTTCTCGTTGGCAAGGTTGCCCCGTGCTATATACGTAGGTACTTCCAGAAATTTCCGTGTTCCAATTTAAGGTTCACCCATTGTGTGCACCCTGCCAGCTCATTTTGATTTACTTATTTATTGGTGATATTCTTATTACATTGTAAAGTAGACATATTCCGATTAAGTACAGAATAAAATATCCGGCCGATAGCCCTAACGGCATTATTCGCAGGCCCTTGTTTTTTTTTAGATTTTCGATGTCACCGATGGCGCTTTGGTTCTCGGCGGAAATTGTTGTTCCAATAAATCGAATGTTTTTGCAATTCAACGAAATATTTTCTTACACAACAAAAAAAATAGTTTGAACTTAACCCATTCGAGACCGATTGCACACCGTGTGTGCAATGGATTTCCGAGGCTATAAGACAGCCTGCACACCGTGTGTGCAATAACAGTAATGTGCAATTATCAGTTATTCTGAGTAAACCAGTCGTCGAAATAAGATTTTTCTGGAACTAATGAAATCTGTAAAGTACAGGAAAACAAAATTTGGCATTGGTTTTACTGTGTACCAAAAAATCTAAAAATTATCTGAAGCCTTTCTTACATGAACAATACAAAGAAAAAAATTTCGCTACTGGGGACCGTGTTCGAAAAAAATCGTCGTCTCGAATGGGTTAAGCAAGTTGCTTGATACATATTATAAGCACTTTGTCTAAACCAATACTAGCAATAATAACACCGTGCGACAACGAATTTTACACATGAAAAAAATCTATATACTCGCGAAACTAGGGGCCAAATGTAGCAAAATTGCGTTTTTAGTTTTTCTCTCTGACATCAGGATTTTTTTTAAAGGACTTTGAAATTCCGGACATGTTTATTTAAAAAAATTATTTTAAAAGTTGAGCGCTTTGTAGAATAACAATATGGGTATCGAATCAAAGAGAAAAATCCTTAGAATCTTAGAAAATGTAATGTTTTGGTGCAAAAGGACAAAGAGGTATTGAAAATGTCCTTTTAAAACTTTATCCGTGAATATCCTTGGAAATTTCCAATAGTTTTTTTTTGAAAAAAATATATCTTAAGGACTAATGTGTGCACTACCATATCCTCGAATTTCGTCCTTCTAACTTCATTAGTTTAGGATATAAAGAATTTTTGTATTTTTGTCGCACGGTGTAATATGAGCTCAGATGTCTAGCAACGGATAACTCTTGCCAATAGGACTTGGCATTGTAAAATTGTATCATTCCATGCCACATGGGCATCTTTGATGGGCATTGCCATAAACCGACATGTCTATGACGAATTATGTAATGTATACAAAAGTTGGCAGCACTGCTAGTTTCCATCTTACAATCACGGTTGCCACACAACTTAAATTTTTTGTACCAAAATTGTCCTAGGAAAAAGCTTAAAATGGGAACGAAAGGACCATTTTATGTTTTCGACAAATTTTTTCTTAACACAAAAGCAAAACATAACTTTTAGTTATGTATATCAAAATTTTTACCTAATATATTACCCTCGAAATGTTAATCTAGTTTTTTAACTTACACACTTTTGTATAAAAAAAAGACCAAATTACACAAAAGCGACCCTAAGGCCCACGTTTGGTCCAAATGGACCAAGTGCTTACCTACTCCCGAAGGAGGAATTCTGCATTATCGTCCACTACACACTTTTGCTTCTGAGCAATATTTCCGGTGTTGAACGAGTGCGCTGTTGTGTGATCGTCTCAAAATGTAACTGCCATCGGAGACGTCGTTGGTTTTTGTTATCAACCGTTTGACAAGTCAATTTCCAACAGAGTTTCTGTTCCTCGTAAGAGATAACTTCTAGCCGCCACAAACAAAAGACCCAAACAAATTATGAAGAAATTAACGTGACCACACGCAGGCACATATTTGGAAGTCCCGGCAGACAGCGATGAAAGAAACATACAAAGCTGCTCTTACGGTTGCCATGAAAATTAATAAGAAGGAAAATACTACGAAATGTTGACCGAAATGCCGGAAAAAGATACTCAAGCAATAATCATGGATTCTTTAAAACCTGCCTGCCTGCCAGCATTGTCGCTTGCTTCGCTGCCTACCACTAACTGGGCTGTGCAAGCACGCTCCGTTTACCTGTCCATCTCACGGGCATGTGGCGATCTGCATTCGCCAGTCTGCCCATCTACCTACTCTTGTCTACGTCTGCCGTCCGGGTTCTGCCAGCACCAGCGCCAACAACTGCAACAGCACACAATAATAAAGACATTAAATTGTTAAAAAGCAACAAAGGCGGTCGGGGCAAAGGCGAACGAGGAAGCAAGGTAACGAAGGAAATGCCGTATCTTAATGGCTTCATGTGGGCGCTGAAGGAAAAAGCTAAAATAAATTCGAGAGACAGTGGGAATTTTTTTTAAAGCGGTCAAAAGAAAATCTTTGAACTTAGCTCGTGGTTGTTGGGTATTATAATGTAAAAATAAATTCGATCGGGTCGACGTGAAACTGAAGTCGACGTAAGAAAGCTTTAATCTGCCCTAGAAGAATGGCGTATCTCACCAAGGTACGCCAAACGGTGATTGATTTGTATGTATGTATGTACTAACTGGGCCCCGCGGCTTTGCACGCAAGCTCTCTTGTTTCCCCCGCTAAAAATTCGTAATTGTTGAGCCCATCAGATTTTGATTAAAAAAAACATGTGTCTAATTATCTTTGATTTCGAGTGTTTTAAAAATGTTTGAAGTCAGAAGGCCCATTAAATCATGTGTTTTCACATTTACTCTAAACAAGTTCTTAACCCTTGGTTTACCATGGTAAATTTCGATTTTCAAAAAATTAAAAGCACGTTTTTATTATTTCCCGATTGAAGTGCTTTTGCTAAATTTGAAGTCAGAAGGCCCAATAAATCTTGTTTCTCCACACAAATTGTTAACCCATTGTTGACCCGTTAGATTTTGATTTTTAAAAAAGTGAAAAACACGTGTCAAATTATTTCTCACTAGGAGTACTTTCACCAAGTTTGAAGTCAATAGGCCCATAAATTCATATTTTTTCACAGTTTCTCCATACAAACTTTTAACCCGTCGTTGACCCTGCCCGATTTTAATATTCGGAAAAATAAAAAACACGTATCGAGTTATTTTATATTTGAAGTACTTTCACCAAGTTTGAAGTCAAAAGGCTCAAAAAAAGTTTTTTTTCCATACATACCTTTCACCCGTCGTTGATCCAGTTAGATTTCGATTTTGAAAATAATGAGAAACACGTGTCTACTTTTATTTATTTAAATTATTTTTAAAATTTTTGAAGTCAATAGGCCCATCGGTTCATGTTTTTTTTAGAGTCTTCCCGTAAACAAACCTTAACCCATTGCTGGCCCAGTTAAGTTTTGATTTTTCGAAAAATTATAAAATACGTGTCGAATTATTTTCGATTTAGAGTATTTTCAGAAAGTTCGAAATCAATATGTCTACTAAATCACGTTTCTTCATACAATACCTTAACACATGTTTTGCCCCTTTAGACCCCGAATTTCAAAAAATCACGTCTTGGCGGAGGTTCATTCTTCAATATGTACCTACAGTTCAAATTTCATGTTTGAAGCTTCAGCGGTTTGGGCAGGGCGATGATAAATCAATCAATCAGTCAGTCAGGACAAACAATATATGCATACAAAAATGGAGGCGGTACCACGCCCCACGTCTAATGCTCACAACTTTCTTCTAGTCGAATTGTGCTACTAAGTGGAAAGTAGGTACCAAATTTCATTGATGTGGTCTTACAGTACTGCGTAAATTTTGGGTCATAAAAAATGTGCCACGCCCCTTGTCCAACGTCCAACCTACATATATTCAAATCTCACCAATAGAATGACACATCTATGAGACGACGGTACACCAAATTTCACTGCTGTGCGGCTTACAATTCTGAAGCAATTCCATATAAAAGATTTGAGTTGTATGGGCGGTGCCACTCCTACTTTTTTAATTCCCGCCCCATTCCCTCTGTCGAAAGATATGACTAAATGCTAGGTTCGTACTAAGTTTCATTGATGTACGACTAACAGTTCCAAAATGATGCGGATAGTTTGAGTCAAACAAATGTGCCACGCCCTTTGTCCAACGCCCATCAAATTTTAACAGTATAGTTCTATGGGAAGATGTCATACCAAATTTCAATCCTGTTCGACTTACAATTCTGAAGCTATTCCATAAAAAAAACTTGGAGTTGTATGGGCGGTGCCACACCCCCTCGTTCAATACCCGCCCGATTCGCTGTATCGAAGGACATGACTAAATAATAAGTTTGTACCAAATTTAATTGATGTGTGATTTATGGTTCCAAAGTTATTGTCTAAAAATGTGTATGCTGGTGGTGCCACGCCCCGTTTTCCCACCGTTTCTTTCTTTCTAAACCTTCGCGTAGCAATTACGAACAAACCCGCCAAAGGAAGTATCCAATTTGGTCCAGTCGTTTTCAAATTTTAAGCATCCGAACGGACCAAGATTCATTTTTATATACATATGTATATAGATGTTACGAGTATGTATAATCATTCGTTCGTGCCTACATATATTCACAACTGAGTAGCTACACCGAAGCCTGTTCTACTAATGTCTCAATAGGCGGGAATTAGATAATAAAAGAAATAAGTTAGCAAACTGTCAAAACAAAACTGTCAGCTTCCAAAGGACCTCATATATTAAGGAAAGAAAAGTAAAACCATAGTCAAATAATAAAGTTATCCCGATAGTGACATTTTATGTCAAATACTCTTATTTTGACAACTGTTCTCTCAAAGTATTTTGAATTCAACTCATTCGACATTTTTTTTCGGTTTTAACACTTTTTCAAATGTGTATTCAAATAGCTACAAGCAATAGAGTGTATATGTTGTGTACTGTATGTACATATACAAATATACAGAAAACACATAAACATAGATATGCAAGGGTGATGCGTATCATATAAAGAAATTATTTAAATAATGCGAATGGGTTTTACGTAACAGTTTCAAAAAGTTGTCATCTAAATGTATGTCTTCATCAATGTCTTCAGGTGCAGCGTTCATCTATTTCACTGGGTACACAAAACATTGAAACTTTTTGGTCCCATGTGGCTTTGCAAAAGCAGCACGTCACTGGCATTTTTGATTTTCACTCTACTGCACTTCAGTTAAAATTTTTAAATAAATTTTCAATCAAATATTTTTTTAATATATTATATTATGAATGAAAAGGTTAAAATTTGACAGACAAATTTCATTCATGTGAGAATGTAGAGAAAACATAAATGGCAGCTATCAAAATAAGAGTACGTAAACAAATAGACGTCACCTATCGGGATGACTTTATTATTTGACTATGAGTAAAACTATACAAGAACTTATTTGTATCTAAAATATTTATAATAAGAATTTATTTTAATATTTACTTAAGAATAAAAAAAATTCTCGATTGCTATGTTTAAAAGAGTAAAAGTGCCCGAGCCGTTTTGTCTTTTTTTGGGTGAGTGCACTTAGAGCCACTGTTTCAAAATTATCTCATTCCACGCAAAATTCTCTTCCACCAATTTATTGTCACATTCCCAACTTCGGCTCCTTTCATCCTTGGCTGCCTCGCACTTTCAACTGATCGCAAAGCAACCACACTGTGTGTATGTGAACATAATTTTACACGTTTACCCTCCAGCATAACAACAATAAGAAAAATAATAAAGCCGAGTATGGCAGCTGTGCTACGAAACATTAAGGCAATGAATTTTTGTCAACTTTGGTGGTCTCGGGCTTGCGTGAAATGGAATAGGATGGGATGCACAGCCGCACACGAGCATTAAGCACAAGCATTGATGCAACCAAGACCACTGCACTTCCATGGGTTGGAGGAGATTATGCTTCTATAATAATCTTATATCAAAACAGAAAATTTATGTAAAGCAATATGCATACGTATGTGCGACCACCAGTAACAGAAGTGAATGTTGTAAGGTGACAGCGAATGGATTTTTAGCATACATATGTGCATAGGTATGTGTACGAAAGTAACTAGTACGGCGTAAACAAACGCTATATTAGGTATATAACATCAATTTATAACATAACGGCCGATACGCATACATAGTTATTATGTTGCACATAAGTCGACACGCATGTTTGTGAATGTGCAAACGTACATAAATCACTCGAATCTAACAGGAATTTATAATCTTCTCGTAATTGAGTTGTTCCCTTCAAACCGATTTATGTTTCGCACGGGCAGCGATCATTTATCACTTTGTGGCCGTTCGCCTAGACCTGCCTCTATTGAAATGTCAAAACCGTTGTGAATGCCATGCCGGCCGCGTAGCAATCAAGCCATTTACACAGTCTGTCTGTCTGCTTGTCTGCCGCCCCATACCTAAATTTGATTTTTATGTTTTTCTTTTCTCTTTATTCATGTTTTCCAATGGGCACATCGACACAGTGTTCACATACGTACACTAAATACGAATACACACTCGTGTGCGTGTGAGGGTACCTACATGGTAGCAATCTGGCGGAACCACCTACTGGGTGGTCTCGATGCGAGCTTTTTTCATTTCATTTTCTTGTTTTTATTGCTATTGCTTGCTGGTAATTTCGGCCGTTTCTCTTCATTGATTCAACTCAACTCTTTCAGAAAATACTGAATGGAAGACATTAGTCGCTGTTCCCTTCACGAGTGCTGTACAACCTATCGATCAAGCGTCGTAAGATCGCTTCAGACTGCAATTAGTACAGCAGTTGGTCGACGGAATTGATGTAATCATATAAAAATGCTGAAAATTACCATATATTCCAGACACTGATTTTGTATCGGTGTCGTAAAAAAGTAAAAAAAAAATGTCAACATTTTTTACCGATGTGATTCTTGCAGCGGCTGTTGAGACATATGTATTCAATATGTATCCCAAATCTCAATTCGATCGGTTTAGTAGATCGTAAGATATCTAGTCGCCGCGGCGCCGTTTTGAAAAACACTGTTTCGAGAAAACCCCTTTTGGTGTTATTTGCCGGGCGCTACCCCGTTCCAATCTTTATAATACTATCGAAGTTAAGATAATGGGTTCTAATCTAATCTTTATAATACTATCGAAGTTAAGATAATGGGTTCAGACGTCTTGTAATTTTTGTTTTACCTACATATATCTTTTAACAGTACAAAATATATAAAAACAATCACCCTCACAACCCACCCGACTGTTACTTGATCTTCCTAAAATTTCGCCTTTGACATGTTAGAAACTATTTATAGGCACACAAAGAATCTAATTCTATTATTAAAATGTGAAAAAATTTCTAAAAATTAAGGTGAACCTAATCAAAATAGTGACCGAAAATATTTTCATTTTGGAAAACGATGAAAGACCAAACCGGTCCCACTATAGACAGCTCTCCTTTACTTATATGCGTACACTATAGTCAGAATAATGTCTATTGAACGTTTTCACTAAAGGAAACAAATACATACTTTGCAGTTAGAAAATCCCTGAAGACACTACCCGCCGATTATATACATATGTACATAGGTGATGTATGTATGTATGAAAATTTCAACCGAATGCACACCCACTCATACCCACATACGTTACGCGTAACAAAACAAGCTAAATAAAAATGAAACACATAAATCAAGCCTGACAATCCAGAGAGAATGTCGCACAGCAGGAATGTCGATTATACAAAGATGTGGAAAAAGGTGCACCGAAATGGAGCGACAGATGAATATTCGTCAATGATGCGATGAAGTGTGGTTGCCTTCTTGCATCGCCAAAACTGAATTACACCGCTAAAATTTGCTAAAAACAGCTTAATCGAAATCCACAAATACACAAAGCAATCAAAAAGATCAAAAATTAAATACTAATGGACAATTATCAAAAGTGAGTAATGCAAAGATGTGAAGTGCATCTCCGGCAATAAAAATATCTACGAAAACAACTGCCGCACTGGCTATAACATCAATGGATCCGTACGGCACACTAAGTTCACAGAAACGTACCACCAGAAAGACGCGAGCAAACTTCGCCGCACAAGCACCTAAGTGGCAGGTATGCACGCACACACTCCCGCTGGCTGCCGCGAACGACAGTGTACCAAACGAGCGGCAACAACAACACAGTGTTCGTGTTAACAGCAACGGGAGGCAACGAGAAGCCTTAATGTCTTAATAACAAAGAGTCATCTCAACGGCCGTCGGCCGCTGACGTTTTTACTAATGTTGGCTGCAGTCACCGCCGCAACAACACAACAACGGCACAGTAAACATAAAATAAAGAAGGAAGAAAGACGACAAATGTTTCCAAGAGTGAAAATCCACCGGGAGATTTCGGGAAGTTACAACGAAATTAAGTCTTTACGCGCACAGCACGATTTCACGATCGGTACCTACAGCAGCAACGGCAACAGTAACAGCAACAGCCAAACCCAACACCATACACACAAAAAAATCAGAAATAAAAAATGGGAATAACTGAAAAGAAAGAGAGCGCAAGGAGGAACAAGCGTTCATACGTGTGTGTAAATAGGTCCGGTCAACCCCGAATGCAAGTTGCCCTACCACGGAAACAAATTTACTCAAATTATGAATAACATACATACGAGGTCTGTTCAAAAAGTATCGCGAATTTTGAATTTCGGCGGGTTACGTATATTCGATTTGGCGTTATGTTGGTACTCGTCTTATGCCGACAAGTTCGGCCATTTTGAATGTTCAGTCAATTTTTGATAGCTGTTTTGCTTGGATGTGTTTTGGCTCGTCTTCGATATCAAACCCCCCAAACACAAAAATCGCTGGTACAAAATATGGATTCGAATGGTATTCGCGCCACTGTATGTAGATATTCATGAATAAATAAATAATTTCTGAAAAAAAAACAAAATTCGCGATACTTTTTGAACAGACCTCGTACGCATAAATATATTAGGGCGCTGTTATGCAGACGGTCAAATGACCGTCGGACACGATAGTTGTTGTTGCTTCAATGTAAAATGAAAAATTGAGAGAGAGAGCGGGAGAGTAAAATTTGACCGCGTCGGTCAAAAATGATGAGGCTCTCGATGCCAAATCATGCGATCAAAACAGTGTTGCGTTGTGAAATTATTCAAAACACATGTGTTTTCGGAGCAAAATGGCACACTTGTCGCGAAAATATGTATCTAATGACGGAAAAAATGGTTCGTAGCAACCCTCATCGTTTGTTTAGTGTACTGGTGACCGGCGATCAAATCACCGTCTGCATAACAGGGTTTTGGCACAGAGTAGAAAAAACAAAACGAGAGCGTAAAAAGTATCGTGACCGACGGTCATTTGACCGTCTGCATAACAGCGCCCTTAGGGGTATTCATACCGAGCTCAATTCTTTTATAGTTCGGAACTCGGTAGTTTTGTACGGGTATTTTTTTTTCGTTTGATTCTTTTACAAAAACAACAAACACGTACAAGACTACCAAGTACCGAACTAACAATTGTCTCAGTCGTGCGACTTTATAAGCAAATGACAAATTATGTTGCCTGCTTTTGTTGTTGTTAGAAAAACATTCCGGATTTTAAGAACACTTGTGAATATCTGTTGTACGTAAACATTAAAATTGACGTTTGCTATGAATTTAGTGAAAAAGCACCATTTCAAACAAATTCCACAGTAACTGATGTTGTGAAAAAAATTTCAATATTATTATATATAGGTTTCCTTTCGTAACACCAACTATAATCTCTAGCCCCTGATAAGGACTTTTAAGTTCTAGTCTAGTACATCCAAATAACTTAGGATAAATATCACAAAATATAACTATAAAAAAGCTTCCGAAATTTTACGAAAGGGTTTAACTAATTGCTAATAAGGCAAGTTTAAGTTCAGTTTTTATGCAGTTTAATTTGGCTACATCTTAGAGTCACATTTAAGAGCCTTAAGTGTACCAACCATATTTATTCTTTTTTGAAAAAAATCAATTCACAAAAGTGAAAAATATAGTTTTAGTTATTTCTCTTATTATTTTTTTAACTTGTGATATTTAGAACCTCTGGCATTTTCAAGATTCAAATCCATTATAAAATCTGTGCCTCATTGAGTCTAATTTTTTAGTCCAGTTTATGTATCCATCAACTAATTTTTTATTTATGTCTGGCCAATCTTTTCAGTTCGCCCGTAGTTCGGAAGCTAGATTGGGTCGTCGTCTTCTTAACGGGGTATCATGCTAGTTATATAACAATGTTTGAGTATACATAATAAGTTCTTATATAACTTTGTACATAATTGAAAGGAACATATAGTTTTAAGCCGATTCGGGCCAATCGCCCAATCGTTTGCCATCGCCGGCTGAAATGGCAACCGCCAAAGGAAATGTTTACTTCATTGGCGCTGGCTGATTCTGGAATCGAACCCAAGCATTATAGTCATGTACTTAGACGTAATACTCTTCTGCTATCGTGTGCCTGGGATTGCGTTAAGTCAATTCGGCTTTGGGTAGGGTGCAAAGGCAAATGCACATGCATAGCGCAACACCAAAAGCAGAAACCAGAATCTACGAGAGCTTCGTCGCAGCGAAAAAAATTCAAAATACAATAGTATAATGACGCTGCGCAGAGCTCACGCCCGCAAATCAGACTCTCTTTTCGCCGGAACATTGATCTAGTCTTTTGTCAATTGTGAGCACAAAAACCAGCGGGAAAGAACATTTCAGCTTTATCGTTATTCTTAGTCATACCTGTTGATGCAACTGTCACGGACACACACACGAATACACATCTCCAGCTACATATCCGGCACAGAAGTATCTAAAACAAGTAGACCACCAGCAGCTTTAAGTCGGTAGTGATGCATCTTTTGTGCTCTCTTGTGCTCTTCGTGTTAGGTCTAAAAATTCAGACATTTACTGGAGCCGGCCGTTTGGGGGGCAGATTGCTACGTCGAAGCAACGAAAACGAATATCGAAACTAATTTAACATTAACGGAGATTCTGACGGAAATAAGGCTGCCGCAAAATACTTTAGAACTCCGTCCTTCAAGTTCAAGTTCATATTTTACGCACGACATATTTTTATTAAGTCTGCCATGCCAAGTCAATCCTCATGGTTAGGAAAGAATGGATACACATCCTAATAGGGGTTTACATATGCATTTTAAAAAAATACTCACACGTTACCTTAACTAATTGCACACGTATTTATGTGCATGCAATTTGTACGTGTATGAAAATAATAGGCTTCACTTGTTTTAAATGAACGTAAGAAACCTTTCTTAGAAAAAACTCATTTTCAACCACATTATAGTTAAGATTGAACGTTGAAATAATTAGCACAAAATAATATTATGGACTGGATGAATGGCGCACACAAGGTTTTATTCTGGGAGGGTGGGGGTTCCTGGCACAACTTTGATATGTACCACTCAAAATGTTTGTAACAAACAGATATTTGGGTATTTGATATCTTTAATATATTCTAAGTATTAATATATTCTAAGTATATTAATCTTAATATATTCTAAGTAAAGATAAACACAATAAATACGTGTGCTGCACTACTCGTACAAATTACAGCCCAACTGGATTCTCCAGTTACTTGAAAGCCATTTTTGATAACAATTATTATTCTATATTTCAGGGTAAAGCCCGAGGAAATCGCACTGCAATTTACCTGCGATCAGTATTTCAATCACACCTGGAGTCTCTGGGTAGTTCAGTACAAAAGCATGCTGGAAAAATGTTATTTGTTGCTATATTAGTTTTAAGTACGTTCTGCGTTGGACTGAAGAGTGCGCAAATTCACTCAAAAGTTCATCAGCTGTGGATTCAAGAGGGCGGCCGATTAGAATCAGAATTGGCATATACGCAGAAGACCATCGGCGAAGACGAGTCGTCAACACATCAACTAATTATTCAGACCTCCCACGATCCCAATGCGTCTGTTCTTCATCCACAAGCGCTGCTAGCGCACTTGGAGGTATTGAAGAAGGCCACCGCGGTGAAGGTGCATATGTTCGACACCGAATGGAGTCTGCGCGACATGTGCAACTCGCCAACAACACCCAGCTTCGAGGGGCATTACTTTATTGAGCAAATCTTTAAGCATTTGATACCGTGCTCGATAATTACGCCTTTGGACTGTTTCTGGGAGGGTAGCCAACTGCTGGGGCCGGAATTTCCAGTTCAAATACCGTAAGTAGAACAAATCTGATTGTAAAATTTGCTTATATGCCGCATATGGTTACTAATAACATATTCTTCTAAATGCAGAGGAATGGAGAAGCGGATAATGTGGAGTACGCTGAATCCCTCCAGTCTAGTTCAGTCAATGAAGAAACAGATGAGCGATCAAAAGATATCATTCGATTTCGATATTGTTGAGCAGTACATGAAGCGTGCAGCGATCACATCAGGCTACACGGAAAAGCCTTGTCTGAATCCGAAGAATCCTCAATGTCCCGACACGGCACCCAATAAACAGAGCCAGCAACCGCCGGACGTCGGCTTTGTATTGACAGGCGGATGTTATGGTTATGCAACCAAGTACATGCACTGGCCAGAGGAGTTGATTGTAGGCGGTGTTCAACGCAACCGCACCGGTCACCTCCGAAAAGCCAAAGGTCTGCAGACAGTTGTGCAACTCATGACCGAGAAGGAAATGTATGACTTGTGGAACGAAAACTACAAGGTGCACCACATTGGCTGGACCCAAGAAAAAGCCGCCGAGGTTCTCAATGCATGGCAACGTAATTTCTCAAAGGAGGTCGAGACGCTGCTGAAAAATTCCAGGATAGCGAATAGCTATGACATTTATGTGTTCTCATCAGCAACCTTGGATGACATACTAGCAAAGTACTCAAATCCGAGCCTAACGAGCATTATCATAGGGGTTGTTGCCACTGTGTTGTATGCTTTTTGCACGCTCATGCGGTGGAAAGATCCTGTGAAAGGCCAGAGTAGTGTAGGCGTTGCTGGTGTGCTGCTGATCGGATTTTCCACTGCTGCTGGTCTGGGCTTGTGTGCGCTGTTAGGAATCGTATTTAATGCAGCTAGTACACAAGTTGTTCCCTTTCTGGCACTTGGCTTGGGCGTGGATCACATATTCATGTTGACGGCAGCATATGCTGAGAGTAACCGCAAGGAACAGACGAAATACATTTTGAAGAAAGTGGGCCCGAGCATCCTTTTCAGTGCTGGCGTCACTTCTGGCTCCTTCTTCGCGGCCGTATTTATACCAGTTCCTGCACTTAAGGTGTTTTGCCTACAGGCAGCCATTGTTATGTGCTTCAATCTTGCCGCGGCGCTTTTAGTCTTTCCTGCTATGATATCTTTGGATCTGAGAAGACGAACTGCTGGACGTGCAGATATTTTCTGCTGCTGCTTTCCTATCTGGAAAGAAAAGCCGCTTGTAGTTCCAGTTAACAATGCTATCTACAACAACAATCGTCGGAATGCATACGCCGTAAAAAACTGCAATAATAGGTCTTCGGCGGCGCCAGCTCAGTCACCACAGATGAAACATCAAGAGGAAGCGTTACTCTTGTGCCCAGAAAAACGTATACCGAATTTTTCACTATCGAATTTCGCCTTTAAGTACTACACACCATTCCTCATGAAGAGTTGGGTGAAATTTTTGACGGTCATCTCGTTCGTGGGCACTCTCATCTTTAGCCTCTATGCGGTAACGCGTCTGCAGGATGGCCTTGATTTGATAGATTTGGTGCCAAAAAACACTAACGAGTACAAGTTCCTTAACGCCCAGGCGTCTATGTTTGGCTTTTACAGCATGTACGCTGTAACACAAGGCAATTTCGAATATCCCACCAATCAGCGATTGCTGCATGACTATCACGAGGCCTTCGTTCGCGTTCCACACGTTATTAAGAATGACAATGGTGGTCTGCCCGATTTTTGGCTGTCGCTTTTCCGTGACTGGCTGTGCAATCTACAACGGATTTTCGACCGGGAGTTCAGCGACGGTCGGCTGACTCAAGAAGGTTGGCACGGCAATGCGAGCAGCGACGCTATATTAGCATACAAGCTACTCGTGCAAACAGGCTACGTCGACAATCCCGTGGACAAAAGTCTTGTGATGCAAAGTCGTCTGGTCGACAACGAAGGAATTATAAATCCAAAGGCCTTCTACAACTATCTATCTGCCTGGGCCACCAACGATGTATTCGCGTACGGAGCTTCCCAGGTAAGTGTATACTTACTTATAGATGCATATGAATGAATGTATATGGAGGAACTAACATTGGTTTTATCTTGCTTCAGGGTAAGCTGCATCCAGAACCTCGTCAGTATTATCATGTGGCCACTGAATATGATCTCAAGATTCCCAAGAGTTTGCCTTTAGTATACGCTCAATTGCCGTTTTATTTGCACGGGCTGACTGATACGTCTGAAATAAAAACATTAATAGGCCATATTCGCAATTTAAGTATAAAGTTCGAAGCTCGCGGGTTGCCGAATTATCCATCAGGTATGTGTTGCAATAATAACTAATAATTATGGACAGTTCTGTACCGCGAAACTCTGTTCTATTCTGTTATTTCGCAGGAATTCCATTTATATTTTGGGAACAATATATGACACTACGTTCTTCACTGGGGCTAATACTTTGTTTGTCTTTAACTGCTGCATTTATATTGTCATCAATTTTGCTATTGTCGATTTGGGCTGCTGTGCTGGTTGTGTTCGGTGTCGTTGCATCTCTGATACAAATATTCGGCGCCATGACGCTATTGGGAATAAAGCTGTCTGCAATTCCGGCAGTTATACTGATTCTAAGTGTGGGCATGATAGTGTGCTTCACCGTTCACATCTCGCTGGTAAATTACATACAGGTTGTCGGAAGTAAACGCACTGACCTATTGTAATTTTGTCTTATTTTAGAGTTTCATCACAGCCGTGGGCAATCGGGAACGCCGCATTCATCTCGCAATGCAAGTATCCTTGGGACCGCTAATACACGGCACACTCACTTCCGTCCTGGCTGTTTTCATGCTGTCAACCTCTCCGTTTGAATTTGTGATTCGCCACTTCTTCTGGCTGCTGCTGGTAGTGCTGTGTGTCAGCGCTTGCAATAGCCTCATAGTCTACCCCATCGTACTGAGCATGATTGGACCCGACGCAGAGCTGGTGCCACTTGAGTACCCGGATCGTATTTCAACACCATCCCCTGTTTTGGCGCGAAACAAACGAGCGAATAAGACAGTGATTGTGCACGGAACACGCTCATCACGTTCTTGCAACAAACCGCACTACCACCACAAAGACATCAACATCAATGATCCATCGCTGACAACAATCACTGAGGAGCCACCGTCTTGGAAGTCGTCGTCGTCTTCGATACAAATGAACAACGACTGGATCAATGGTACCACTGCAAATGCCAACGGCACGCCGCACATCAACCCGCCGTACGTCGCCAATGGAAGCCATCAGATGAACAACATCAACATGAACAACTATCATGTGCATCGACATCATCAACCCCAACAACAACAACCACCATATACAATGCCTACATCGTCAATGCCACCGCAATTTCATCAGCAGCATGCGTCACATATTCCACAACAGCAGCAGCACCAGCAGCAACATCCGTCCATTAGCGCCAACATTAATGGCGGTGCAAACAACTTTCCGGAGCTGCAAAGTATTGTTGTTCAACCGGAAGTCACAGTTGAGACGCACCATTCGGACACGAATACAACAAAAGTAACGGCAACAGCGAATATTAAAGTCGAACTGGTGACGCCTGGACGTGCGGTGCGCAGTTACAACTTCTCGAGTTAGCGCTAAAGAATCGGATATTGTTAGTATTGCTTAGACAATTATGTTCAATTCAACCCTCCTAGAAACAAATTTTAGAAATTTACTAGTTTGTAGTCGCTAATTTATTGACAAGAAATCGTATGATAGTCGTATGTAGGTCCTTCCCGGTAAAAAAGAGAAATGTCCAGATTCGGCTTTCATACAATTCTTTGTAATATTGTATAAAAAGATAGCTAAATCAACTCGTATGTATGTACTTATATACGCTAGAGTAGACACCATTTAAGCCAAATCGTATAGCACCGCAAAAATAATTAAGAAAACAACACCAGTTTTTTTAGTTTATAAGTGTTTACTTACATAAATACTTGGATATATTTAAAATGTTGTGACGGCTTAATGCCTCAAGCATAATAATCTACAAAACAATTACGAAACCTACACAATATCAAATACTCAGATTGAATTGAAAGCTATACTTTTGTTAAGTTAGTAAAATCTACAATTGTAAGCGGCGATGTACAAAATTAATGCAAACGAATTTGTACATACATATAACATATTGCATGAATATGTAACAGCATTTTCCACAGAGATTATATTGCTGATATATAAAATACGCATGTATATACGCAGGGCTAAGTACTTACATTAAATTTAAAATTTTTCACCTTTCGCTTAAGTATTTATTTAAATATTTTTAATAAGTGTCTGTATATTTACTGAACCCACAAATTTTTTAATACTCCATTGGATTCAGGCAAACAGTATTTTGGCGAGACTTACTATAATAGCCTCCATTAGTGACCTAACTGACGCACTACAAACTCCACGAGAAACAGCACTCTACGATATTTATACTATTTGTGTTTTTTTGAAAGTCAATATTTTTACCGATGCTGGGCTAATAAAAAGGTCAGTTCAAATTCAAGCTGCGCCAACAGAGGAGAATAGGGATGCTATATTCTTCGTTATTAAGTTAATAGCCTCTTAACATAATCCCACTGAGTATCAAGACTACAGTAGACGAAAGGTACAACGGAAAGTGTGGTATCGAAAATATGAAAAACTAAACGTTAAAATACTTTAATTCAATATGGGAATGCAATTTTCCGAACGAAAGCTGAATACAAATCAGCTGTCGCCAGTTATAACTCGGCGCCGACTCACTTTCCTGATTATAAATTTAACATCGTTCCTGCGGTTTACTGGTAGTTCAACGTCAAAAACTAATTTTAGCTAATTTTGTAACTAATGACATCATAAATTCAACCATATGAAATTGTTTTTGAATTTAATAATATTTCGTGTCGAATGAAAGTCAATGCAACAAAATGCTTTGGTTTAAATGTCCAATACTTTACACTCAGTGGGAAAATATGAACAAAAAATGTGACAAAACTTCGGAATCAATGTACGTTTGAGCCATTAGTTGAAATTCTAGAATTTTGTTCTTGATTTTTTCCTATACACTTAACAATACACAACTGTAGATATATTTATAAATATGTTTTGTATATGTATTATTGTTGTATGTAAACTTATATTAGATATGCATAGATGGTTGTCTATTAAAATTATAAAACAAAACAAACCTTACAAATATTTCAAAAGAAAAACTACTAAGAATTGTCCATAATGATTTCAATTAGTACTGAATTAGTGTGTTTGGTATAAAAGTAGAATTTGTACGAGTTTATTTTGGCAAAAATATAAACATATAAATATAACTAAATTTAAAAATCTAAATAAAAACTGTATTATTATAATAACAGGATTCAGGGTTCATGTCGTATAAACTGTTTATAACACAACAGTTCTAGGATGAACTTGGGCTGATTTCTCGCAATCATCGACATTATGAATGTAACATGAATTCCAAGTTGAGAACTCTGGTCTTTTTCATTGGCAATTAATTCAGGAGGCGTGCCCGTAAAAGATCATGTTTTATTTGCTCATGACTGAAAGAGAATGACTCTTTGCGTATGGCCTGCGCACACAAATAGCGATGGACGAAGGATTTTGTTTTTGGTATGTATGTATGTTTTCACAATATAGGTCACGAATGTGTTCCAGTTAAAACCATCGTCAACTGATTCTTTAACCAAGTTATAAAGCAATAAATCTTATCCAGTACGCTCAAGATGATCTATTTTCACATATTAATTTAAATTTCAATATCGCCTGTTTACATATAATATTTTTATAAATGATCATGTCCAATTTAGGCAATTGGAGTATGCAATGGTTCACCTTTTCAATTACTTTCACACTCATCTCTCTTCTGAAGCCTAAAAATCTAAGAAACAAATTTAAAATTTTTGTAGGTATTTGTGGAGAATTTTTTTTTGGCTGAAAAAAATTTCAAAACAGCAATGCTGATGCGAAGGTGCCCCAAAGGTTGACTTTAAATGCAAGTGTTAACATAAGTCCAAGGCGAGCTCCAAGGCGAATTGAAAGCGCCGGATTGATTCAGCTGATTTGATTTGTTTATTTTTATGATTTTTTTTTACTTTCAACATTTTGTTTATAGTTGAGTTGTTTATAATTAAAAAATTAGAAAGTCAAAACTCAAAAACAATACAACTGGAAAACAGATTGATGTTGACAATTAGACTCCAAAAAACAAAATATTTATTTATTTTTTTTATTTATTTATTTATTTAGCCAATGAACATTTAGATCTTACTGACTATAGGAAACAATAAACACAAGTATAAGAGCTTCAACTTAACCTAATCAATATTAAATTTAACAATGTCCCTTTGGGAAGCGAAATGTCAAAGTCGGTTACACTATTTAGTTCCGCAAGGGCTCTACTCAGAGGCGCATTCCTCGCATAGTTCGACCTGTAAAAGCTGAGGTAGAAAGTCCCTATGTGCCGTAGGTTACGTATAGGGACATTGAAAGACACTTTACTCAAAAGGGGCGGGCAATTAATAGACCCCTTTAATAACCCAACAATGAAGGAGCACGCAAGATAGGTTCGCCTAGCGTTTAGACTTAATAAGTTTATAAGGCGACAGCGGGAAAGATATGAAGGCAACGGTTCGGTAAAGTTCAGCGACCTTAGGGCGAACCGCATAAAAACCTTTTGGATGCGCTCAATGCGATTAATGTGAGTCATTTGATATGGCCTCCGTATAAACGAAGCATATTCCAGCCTTGATCTGACGAAAGTCGTGAAGAACAGTTTAAACGTATATGGGTCAGAGAATGACGTACTGTTCCGACGAACGAACCCCAACATGGCATATGATTTGGCAATAATGAAATCGATATGGCTAGAGAAACAAAGTTTTGTGTCGAAAAACACACCTAAATCTTTGATTTCTTGGACTGACTGCAACAGTGAGCCCAACAGGGAGTAGGACAAGTGCAAAGGGCTGTGTTTCCTAGAAAAAGATACATGAAAACACTTACTAGTTAATATTTAAGAAAAGGTTATTTCTCGTACACCACGATTGTACTTTATCTAGGTCAGCCTGGAGTGCCAGGGAGTCTGCCACATTATTAATCGTAGCATAAATCTTCAGATCATCCGCATATAGAAGAAATTTTGCAAACGTAAAGCAGGAGCCAATGTCATCATCACTACATATATAAAGCAAAGTCGCAAATCCGTATGTATCCTTATATCTTGAAAACGACTGGACCAACTTGGATACTTCCTTCGGCAGGTTTGTTCGAAATTGTTACGTGAAGGTTTATAAAAAAAAAAAGTCGGGAAAACGGGGCGTGGCACCACAAGAATACATTTTTAGACAATAACTTTGGAACCATAAGTCACACATCAATTAAATTTGGTACAAACTTTCTATTTGATCATATCCTTCAATAGAGGGAATGGGGCGGGTATTGAACAAGGGGGTGTGGCACCGCCCATACAACTCAAATCTTTTAAATGGAATATCTTCGGAATTGTAAGTCGCACTGCATTAAAATTTGGTATGACATCGTCCCATAGAAGTGTCATTCTACTGTTAAAATCTGATGGGCGTTGGATAAGGGGCGTGGCACATTTTTGATGACCCAATATTTCAGCAGAACTGCAAGTCGTACATCAATGAAACTTGGTATGAACCTACCATTTAGTCATATCTTTCGGCAGAGGGAATGATGCGGGTATTTAACAAGGGGGCGTGGCTCCGCCCATACAACTAAAATCTTTTATATGGAATAGCTTCGGAATTGTAAGTCGCACAGCATTGAAATTTGGTTTGACATCCTCCCATAGAAGTGTAATTCTACTGTTAAAATTTAATGGGCGTTGGACAAGGGGCGTGGCACATTTGTTGGGCACAAACTATCCGCATAATTTTCGAACTGTTAGTCGCACATGAATGAAACTAAGTACGAACCTACCATTTATTCATATCTTTCGGCAGAGGGAATGATGACGGTATTGAACAAGGAGGCGTGGCACCGCCCATACAAGCAAAATTTGTAATAGAGAATATCTTTGAAATTGTAAGTCGTACAACACTGAAATTTAGTACCCCGTCGTCCCATAGATGAGTCATTCTACTGGTAAGATTTGGTGGGCGTTGGACAAGGGGCGTGGCACAGTTTTTGTGACCCAAATATTCCGCTGAACTATAGGTCGCACAGCAATGAAATTAAGTACGAACCTACCATTTATTCATATCTTTCGACAGACGGAATGAGGCGGGTATTGGACAGGGGGGCGTGGCACCACCCATACAAGCCAAATCTTTAATATAAAATATCTTCAAAATTGTAAGGTGCACAGCATTGAAATTTAATATAGTGTCGTCACATAGATGAGTCATTCAACTGGTAAGATTTGATGGGCGTTGGAAATGGGGCGTGGCAAATTTTTTGTGACCCAATTATTCCGCTGAACCATAAATCGCGAAGCAATGAAATTAAGTACGAACCTACCATTTTCCCTTTCGACAGAGGGAATGGTGCGGGTATTGAACAAGGGGGCGTGGCCCTGCCAATATAATTTAAATCTGGTTCAAGCGCAATCCATTTCTTTACTGAAACTTAGCAGCAACATTGCTTATTTGAGGGCCTCGATTGCGTTAATCAGTAGCTCCCTCCTCTTCCTTTAGTTGGTTTTCTTCGTCAATTTGCATCGCCATAGATTCGCCATCTCGCGTATTTCATTATAAGAAAACAAAAAATGTCGTGCGGGACGAAGTTCGCCGGGTCAGCTAGTTAATAAATAAAACCTTGACAAAAATCGCGAGATTGGAGACAGTTGATCTGCCCCTAACAAAACCGTGCTGATTTTGACAGATTGTACTGTTGACGCAAAACCTTAGTTTTTCATTGACTATGCATTCAAAAAGTTTAGACACCGACGTGAGTTTCGAGATGGGTCTATAATTTGCGATATCACTCTTATTGCCACTCTTGAATATTGGAGTTATTGATGCTTTTTCCACTCATCTATAAAAATACCAGACGAAAGGGATTTGTTAAAGATCAGTAGGAGTGGCTCAACAAGAGAGCTGCAATTCTTTAAGAGTACAGAGGAAAACCCATCTCTACCCGTACGCAATATACATATGTACATACATTGAAATTTTACTTTTACCGTTACACGCGTCTGAGAAACATCAAATAAAATTGGATACTTTCGTAGCATTTCTTTAACCTTCTGCCTGTCCCTTGCTCAAAATTACGTTCGCTGTCCTTTGGGGTCAGGATGACCCCAACCAAACCGTAATATAACTTACTGACAGAACATGAAGAAATGTTAGACATAAATCACAAAAGAAAAGAGGAAAGCCCCGAAAAGTGTTTTTCTCGATTTGTTATTGGGTTGTAAGCGCGATTAACACTAAATAACACAAGTAAACGAGCGCAAAAATCCGCTCAACCGTTTTTTTAATTCCGCCTGGGTCAAATAGACCCCAAGGGAAGGCAGAAGGTTAAACTACTCCGTGTTGATCATTTTTATTTCTGCTTCACTTGTCAAATCGCACTAAAATCGCAACCGACTGTTAACAGAATCTGGCAACGACGCATGTCGTCCGTCCAAATACAACCCAGTGAGAAGGAAACTGTGTATGTCAAAGTGCCAAGTAGAATTTTATTCCTTTATCGAACTTCGCTTTCGCTTGAAAAGAAATAAATTTTAGTTTGGAAATCGGAAAATATATCTGGTTATTAAAAACCCCAGCAATGCCCGAGGAGACTAAGCAAAGTAAGGCAAAAAAAATTGCGGCTGCTCGGAAGAAGGTAAAAATGTAAATGACACGTCACGAATTCCCACCCGCTGCTGTTTTCGTGGCGGGGATTGGGGCAGGTGGTGTAAACGGCAACTATTGATTCAAGTGGTGGAAATTAATTAAATGCTTTCACATTTTCAGCTGAAAGAATACCAAAAACGAGGAGCGGACCCAAGTGCGTTGCCGCAGGAAATACATCAACATGTAATGTCAACAGGAGGAAGTAGTGTGTCTAGCAATGTATCGGAAACGTCGGACAGCGAACTTGCCTCAAATAACTGCGACGCTCCAACCGTCTCGGCACAGTCAGAAATTGTGCTTGGGGCGGTGGTGCCGTCTGGAACAACTGATGCTACCTTAGTGTCATCGCCAAGTATTTCAGAACCAAAAGAAAATGAAGCTTCATCAGCGACCTATGAATGCCGGCATGAACCGGTGGCAAGCGTAAATGCCATTCAAGTTCTGATTACGGAAAAGGCGTCACTCACCTCAGAACTTAATAAATACCGGTGCATGTGTCGTGAAAAGGACCTGGAGTTGGAAGAGTTGCGCTTGCAATACTCGTCCCACTCACAGCGGTTGGATGATCTGCAGCAGCGTTTCTTATCGCAACAACAAACCACAGATCAGTTGCGCAATTCCAATGCAGAGCTGCAACATAAGTTAGCACAAGCGAATGCCAAGGACGAGGATCAAGCGTCGCATTTGGATGAACTGAAGCGATTATTAACTGTAATGCAGGAACGAGCCGTCAAAGTGGAGCAGCAATTAAAAGAGAAGTGCAACGAATTGGAAATGGCGCAACTGCGTGTACGGCAACTGTCGGACGAGGCAAACGTCACCAAGGACAACCGTGTAGAAACGCTGACGCAAACACAATTCATGTACGAACAGCAAATCAGAGATTTGCAGGTGAGAAGCATTACGATTACAAAATTTGTTATAAATTGAACAGAACTGAATAAACATGCTTTCTCGGCAGGCTATGGTTCAGCAACTATCACAGGACAAGGGCCAATCCAATAGCCAGTATCAAAGTTATGTGCAGCACTTAAACGCCGAAGTAGCCAATCTGAATGAGAAGAACTCTGAGCTAATGGACGAATGTACAAAGCAGCAGGAGCGGGAGCGACAGCTCGTTGACCACATCAGCGGCCTTGAACGAGAGATTCAAAAGAATCTCAGTCGTCAGGATCAGTTCAACGCAGATAAAAAACAGGTTGGATCACTCAAGCTAACAGCGAAATGAACTGAATACGTAATTATATACTTATATCATCAATTATATCCACCAGGAAAGCGAAGAGAACATTCAACAGTACGTTAAGGAAATAAAAGAGCTAAAGGAAAAAATAAATGATTTCGAGTTTGAGCGACACGAATTTCAGTTGAAGATTAAATCGCAAGAAGATCGCCTCGTGAAATTAGACGCTGAATTGGAAGGGAAGCAGCAACAGTACGACAAATTAGAAGAGCACTTAAGCAATGTCGCTGCTGAGCAGCCGGATCAGACTAAATTGCTAGCCACCATAGAGTCGGATAAAGTTGCAGCGTCGCGTGCACTTACGCAAAACATCGAACTAAAGAAACAGTTGGATGAGCTGGAACTGCGGTTCGTACAATTGACCAATGACAAAGCCGATTTGATGAATAAGCTAGACGCTGAAGAGTATGCCAACCGTGAAATGCGCGTAAACTACGCAGAAATGGAGGATCGCCTGCAAAGTAGTGACGATCGCTTCAAATTCAAGGATGCGGAGATGATTCGTTTGTCACGTGAAAACATGGAACTTACACACAATGTGTTGGTCTTGCAGCAGCAAGTGGATCGACTACAACATTACGAGGTGCGTTTCTACAGGTTGAGAAAGTTTTACGATTTCGTAACTGTTGTCTTTTTAGGCGGGAAGAGAGCACGCCACAGAAGTTGAAGATGGCGCGCACGCAAACGCACATCACCACGATCACAGTGAGGATCACGAGACTCATGATTGTGGTTCTGATCATGATCAAATGCCCCACGAACACCACAATGGCTGCGACCAAGCACATGAGGCTATTGTAGAGAACGTCGGTACCGAACATGGACACCATCATTGCCAGAAAATATCGGAGGCCTCAACAGCACATATCCCGACATCGGAGGCAGTCGAAAAGCTGCAGCACCGTTTCACACAACTAATGTCACAGGTGGCTGATCTGACCGAAGAGAAACAGCGTCTCGAACACCTGGTGCTGCAGCTGCAAAGCGAAACAGAAACTATAGGTGAATATATAACGCTGTACCAAACACAACGACGCATTTTGAAGCAGCGCGAATACGAGAAAGCCGCCCAAATGCAGCTCCTCCAAGTGGAGCGCGAACAGATGCGCGATAAAATCACGATGCTCAACAATTTGGTAAGCAGTCTAAGCACCGAGTTGCCACACAACGTTCGGCTTAAAGATCACTTAAATGCGGCACTCACACAAAACACCGCATTACATTACGGACCACCGCCCAGTGATGGCCCCGAAGTGCGAGTGAACGACGGCGCTGCACATGAAGAATTGCTGAATGAATTGGCCGTGAACGAAAAGTTAAATTCAGCCGAGTCACAGCAAATTCTATCAAAAATCCAGGACATCATAACTGAAATAAAGGAAACAACCAAGGAGATGCCCAATGTTCCTGCGCAAACAGCAGACCATTTAAAATGCTGCCTCGGCAAATTCGAAGTGGTCTAACGCCGATTAGCACTTTGAATGGTTTTGTACATACACGAGTTTCATTGAATACAGAACCGATGCTCCTATCGAAAGCTGCATGAAAATTTACGACTTTGCTGTTCTTTTATAATTCCAATATATTTTCAATATGCGATTTAAATGATAACTGGTGTTATGCTTCTCCCTCGTGTATTGTTATAGTTATAAGCATGTTCTGCAAGTGCATCTTGTAACTTGTATTTATTGGAAGTCTCGCCAATTACCTTAAATAGACTGGAAAATTCAACTGAAGTGATTAATTTTTCTTGACCTTTTTCTTTTTTTTTGCTGCGCTTTCATTGCGTAACTTTTGCATTAAACTGGGTTCCGTCAAAACCTTTGGCGCACACCTTCGCAATGGTCTGCCGGAAGCTGTCTGATCCTGTGATTCTGTAAGCGTCAACCTTGCGTTGGAGATGTCGTCGGCATGTGAGCGAAAACAATGCTTTTTGTAGTTATCAGAACACACTTCCGCCATGCTACACGGCGTACTGCAAGGCGCGTCAATAAAATTCTCCATCAGTTCACTTAAGGCCATACTTGACGAATAACTTGTGTCATCTGTAAATGGGAAAATCTAAATGGCTATTTCGTTTAGTGAATTTTAATACGTTACCTTCAGTTTTGTGTTCATCCGTGCAACTGAGAAATTTTGCTGGCGTCAATGCTGGATCTGTAAATTAATTTAGGCGTTATACACTCCGCAAGAAAGGTCTCAAGGGTTACCATTGGCTATATGTGATACTAAACGGGGCTCTTCGATAGACTCCTCCTTTCGCTCAAGTGTATTTTTCCTTTGTTTACCCCGTATAACAACAACGCGGTCTATGCGTGTTGCGCCCCCTAACTCTTCCTTTGTACCCGGACACAAGTCATTACTTTGCGGTTTATGTAAGTTTGTGTGCTGACAAGATGAATTGCCACTCTTGCTGTTGCCACTCAAATCGCCTTCATTCCCCTCGTTTATGATTTGCAAATGTGTTTGTGGTTCGATGTTTTCATCATTTTCCTGGGAATTATCAACTGTTTCCAACGTTTCATTTTTTTCAGTCGATGAAGCACTGGAGTTTTGTTTATGCGACTCGCATAGTGACGCGACTGCTTCTGCTGAATGACGCCATGTCGGCGACGTTGGCAAGGCGCTACGTCGCCGAAGTAGCGCACTTGAGCGCCTAAATTCACTAAGTATCAGCGAGCTCCTGCGTCCTGTTGTATCATTTCGGCAGTCAGTGGAAGAATACGGCTTTGTCACGTTGTCCGGATTTTGACCACCCAGCACATCCAACAAGCTCGAAGTTGGATCGACTTCTTCCAATGCCTCGCGAAAATTCCGGGTCAGTGCCGACACCAGACGAGCACGATAATCCCGCTCGAACTCCACACGCAGCCGTCGTTGCTCCACTAACTCCGCTCGCAGCTGTAAAACCTCCTTCTGGTAGGTTGCTATGTGCAACCTCATTTCTCGATTTGCATCTATTAACTCTCTATTTATTTCTTTATAATTTTCCATCCGCTCGTAGAATTCAAATCAAGCGACAAAAAATAAATCTTACTACAGACGCCAACAGGGTTGCAGCACTGCAAGTTTGCATACTGTTTTCGAAGGGTTTCTTTATCGAATTTTTTATTAGGAGGTAAATAACTCTATTAACCCTCCATTACTATCGTCAGGGTGGAATCCACCCTGTGAGTTTAATTTCTTAGTAAAATATAGATTTTTTAACCAAAACCAACATAAAGTTATAATGTAATCCACATTTGCATATTTCGGAAGGTTATAGAGTACATTGCAGTTGCATAAATAAAGCTGATGCTTTTATACAATGTTTTAAAAAGTCACTGGATGTGTTACACTCTACGATAGTAGTGGCGTTATAAAATTGCTGGATGCTTAACACCGATTGTTAGTAATGAAGTTTTATTTTTTTAAAATTACATTTACATATTTGTATTCACTTTTTGGCGATAATTTTTTTAATAACGTATAGAACATTTACTTAGTAGAAAATCCTTAAAAATTATGCTCTAGGATAACTAAAAAATGTTTATAACATTAAATTTGTTATATCTTAAACTGATAAAGTTAGAAGGATGAAATTCAAGGATATAGTAGTGTACATATTATTCCTTAAGATATATTTTTTCAATTTTTTTGTCCAATAGTTTTTGGAAATTTCCAAGGATATTCAAGGATAAAGTTTCAAAAGGACATTTTTAATACCTATTTGTCCTTTTGCACCAAAATATTAAATTTTCTAAGATTCTAAGGATTTTTCTGTTTCATTTGATACCCATATTGTTATTCTACAATGCGCTCAATTTTTGAAATAATTCCTTGAAATAAACATGTCCTTGAAATTTCAAAGTCCTTTTAAAAAAATCCTGACGTCAGAGAGAAAAACTAAAAACGCAGTTTTACTACATTTGGCCCCTAGTTTCGCAAGTATATCGCTTTTTTCGTGTGTTTGGAAATTTTTTGATTTTTGTCGCACGGTGTAACCTTAAAAAGTAGCAGGTATATTGTTAATTTTTGTTTGAGTTTTTACGCAAAATGTTACCTCGGTCCGAAAAAAATTATTAAATAATTATTTATTACTTATTTTTTCAGCTTTCTGAATCACTAAGCCCAAGAAGCATATCTTGAATATTATGCAAGTTGTGGCAATTTTTCCAATGCAACTTTTTATTTCATCTGTCTTTTTTTTTAAATGAAGTGTACATAAACAAATGTTTTTATTAAAAAAATGAATTAACAAAATTATGCAATTTATTTTTTCTTTTAAATGTTTTGATGCTGTGATTATGAACAAATTTGGTTTTTGTTTATTTTACCTCAATGGATAAGTAAAACGGATAATCAAAAGTTGTGGGTGGATTACACCCTTGGTTAGTAATGGCGTTATGAAATAGACGATAGTAATGGAGGGTTAAACGGAGTGTATTTCGATGAACACTACGAAGTGTGAGAGTTTCTTTGGTCCTGGAGCAAAAACTATTTGGTTTTATACAGTTTTTAAAGTACATACTATTTAAAGAATGCTGATCGCATAAGACGGAAATTGTTTAACAAAGTTTCAAAGTCCATATTGAAAATGAAGTGAGAGTTAGGTAATTTCGGGACTTAAAAATGGCAAGCTCGGGATCCCGGGATTTGTCGGGATTTCATTATGTGTAACTTTTTCAGCAGAGCTATTTCAATTTTTTATATAATGTTAAGCTGTAAAAAAGTATTATATACACAATAGGTTTTTATTTTTTAAATTTCATGAAATTCTTATAAAAATATAGCGAATTAAAACACTACCATTAAACCTTTGAGGACAATAGTTTGTGATGATCGAATTCCGTTTGGCCCACCTTGATTTCCAACTGTTAATTGCAGATGATAGGTAAATAGAAATAGATAGATAGGTAGATAGAAAAAGATAACAGTAAGTTCGGAAATGTGTTCGTTTATCTTCTTTGGACAGTTATTCAAAGTAAGTTTGCGTGCGCGCTGAGTATGATTAGAGCTGGACACAAATTAAAAATAATTATAAAATATTTGTCACTGATCAAACTTACTAAAGTGAATAAAATGTTAAAGTGCAAGGGTAAGTTATACTATTTATAATTTTAGTTAGAATGATAAAATGTCTTGAAAACCAAAATTGCTTTATACAACTTCGGTCCATAGTGAACATGGAAAAATAATTACTGCATATTATGAAAATAAAATTGATTGATGAATTGATGAAATTTAGATCGGTACCGGTCATCTGAAAAGTGGTGGTGACGAATGTGATGATGAATTTAGTTTTTTAAATAAATTACTGACGCAAGGCTAAAAAGTGTTGAAATTGACATAAGCATATTTTTTTGGTATTATTTCGATGCAAATTTGAACTACGCCACAAATGTTGCCTCGGTTGTATTGCATGGTTGGTTGGTTGGTTAGAGTGGTGATGCCCTAAGCATCCAATTAGCGCAGATGCGCCGTTTCGAAACCACTATCTTGATTCAACCTAGGTAGATGGTTGTCGCACTCCCGGTGACTTATCCGCTACAGCCATTTCGAGAGGTTTAGAAAGGCAAGAAGTGAGCTTACCTTATAGTCTCCAATCTCGTCAACGTATTGCATAATGTATCGTCTTTCGATATATATATACCTCGTTACTTGACTAACGCCATCAAAAGAAACACCTTGAAATTCCAAATTTTCTGACTTTGAAGCCCTATTACCACGGCATTTTAGAACGCATACAAATGAGTCGTACAAGAAAAGAAGCCGTGAGATGTTGTAATTGCAACGACATAAAAGTCATGTTAAGAGGTCTGAAATGTCGAAAAGTCAAGAAAAATTCGAATAAATTGACACGCCCACTTTTTGCGAAAACGCAACTAAGTTTCAAAAACGGTTTACGGATTCGAATTCAGCGACCCCTTAGCACCCTAGAACTGATGTCAAAACCAGAAATGGCGAGAAAACGTCGAAATTTGTATTTACCACTATGTACAGTTGTTGCTTATAAACAACTTCTCACAGGACTTTGTGGGAAGGACATACGGTTTTCAATTTTTTAAAACAGCTTATTTAGGCCTAAGAAAGTGTAATGGCGAAATTTTGTATTTTTTGCATGGCCGGGTTAAAAGCTGTCCCGCAAGGTTTAATTTATTCATCTTTTGTAAGCAAAATACTATGGTTTAGGTAAACAATTTTTGGAGTTTTATATTTCGAACCCCGCACCTTCTGAAGTTTAATGAAAACATAGATACCCAAAAATTGAAGGCTGGAGTAGGGGTAAATGACGTCACATCGAGTTCTAAGTTTAAAATATTGCTCACAAGCTGGTTTTGTTTTAAGATAGGTAAATGTAGCACCGACATGAAATAATTCTATTCTTCAAATCATTTTTTGCGAAATATCAGTCAACCATTAAGGCACCAATTTGCCAAATTCCTTAACGCTCTGTGCATAGGGTATAGAATTTCTCACTGTGACAATTTGTGAAGGTATTTTTTGCCCAAAGCACTGTTTATTATTTTCCTCATTCCCATGCAAAATGTACTGGTATACGTATCATAGAGGAATTCAAATCACCATGCACGGTTTAGGCTGTAAAAACCAAACACAAAGTGAATGTTAAAATCCGCGATTTTGGGCTGCTAAAACAGCAACTCTCCAACTTTATTGGTTCCGACCTACGAAATTTGTTTGCAGAACAAACTCTGAATAAATAAGCCGTATCATTTAACTTATACTGGATCCCTTACACTACGTTTACATTGAGCCCAAATGCATGATTTCAAATGAGTTATCATCTCCTCATTTGCATTTCGTTTGGCAGCTAATGTCAAACGTTCAAAGCTCATGTACTCTTGCCACAGCTCACAGAGCAGCTCTTTTCCGGCAGTTGACTAAAGAATTTGTTGCTTTTTTGCTGTCTCTATATTGTACACACTGAAAAATTTCAATACAAATTATTCATTTTGATAATTCCCGTGTGTTTTGATTTTGAACTGTCAAAAACAGGTTAAAGTGTTTGAAGGCGCCAGTGGCGCATTCAGGGGCCTCCCCGGTTTGGGGTTGAAACCCCCCGAAATATTAGGCTCGACCTTAAAACTACATACAAATTAAAAGGAATTTTTTTGCATTTTATGAATATTAAAGAATTATTTTTTGGAAGCCCCCCAAAATATTTTTCTGAATCCGCCCCTGGAAGGCGCCTTCATTTTGAACGTATCGATAAAATTGGTCACGTTTTATTAAATGAGTTATTTCTTAAATTTGAATTTGTATGGTGAATGCGTGATTTGGCTTTGCATTTCAGATTTTTTTTCAATGTAAACGAAGTATTACTGTGTTATATTTTTTCTTGGAAGAATTTCACAGAGAATGCGAGTTTCTAAGATATAATTGTATAGTTTTCATTATTTCATCGGTTTAGTGTATATTGGTTCTGTTTATTAGTTCAATTAAACGCTATAGGGGTTTCTCCACTATGACATGATTTTTGTAACTCTGGCAATGCGGTATGGATACTTTTTGACGGTTATTTCATTTCCCATTTGACAGTTACCTCTTGGGGTTTAGCACTGATTCTTGTAATTTTTCATTTCAATGTTGAATGCCATGAAGAACGGGGGAGTTTGCGAAAGCGAGAAAAGTGAATATGGTTTATTGCTTATCGGTTTAAGATAGCAATAAAAGTGCAAAAAGGTGTTAAAAAGACAGTAAGTGATCACACATATGTAAGTGGCTGCGTAGAAGTCCAAACAACAACGAAAAGCGTTCACAGAAGCACAGCGTAAAGCAAACGGTAAAAGCAAAACGAAAAATGTTGACTCGTCAGTGAAAATGTGGGGAAGTGGAGTGTGATTAAGAAATATTGTTCAAAAGCGTAGAGTGAATTTTTTGCATTAAAATCTTCCAAAGTGAGAAGAAATAAATGACTCACGGTCGGACACTCAAGGAAAACGCAATAAGCAATCCCAAAAAATTATCCCCGTTTTGATGCCGTCTGCTGCGTCTGCGATCACACGAAACAACAATTGTACATTACAGTTGCATCACTTCTGATCCAGCGCTTCTTGTCCAGGAACTTGACCGTCGTTCGCACCACATTAACAGGCTCGTTAAAGCCCCGTTGTGATAACCGCAAATTACAAACGCGAAACCCCATGGTGATAACCGAAAGCCTACACAGCACATAATCCACAAACAACAATTTCTGTTAAACTCAGCTGCCGCAGTTTAGCAGATCCTTCCAGGTAAGTTTGAAATGTTACCGCACATTAGAATCATCATTGCCTTTGCTAGCTTTGGCTTTAGCACAATATGTCAGTGCCCATATCAACGGCGAAATTACGATTTGCCATTCTTTGATAAAATATGCGAGTGTGACAAACGACATTAATTTTAGAAGTGCTCCCTGGCGTACACTTGCATGCTCTTGTATATGATCCAACCACTTTAATGCAATGTACTAACGCGAAGCACTCGACCGCTAATCGCATTATGCAGTCGTTGCCGTCTGATTTCTAACCCAAAAAAAGTATGTTGTCCTCTGCAGTCTATGCGGGAGGTGGACAGGTACATATTTGAATTCGTTTAGAAGTTAGTTATAAGGCCTACTTGCTGTGTGTACTTTAGTTATAAATAGGCAAGGTTTTCTCTAGGAGTCGTGGAATTTTAAAATTGCTAAGATTGGTTAATAAATTGGTTAAAAATAGTTAAGATTGGTTAATGTCTGATATGGTTGCCATTTTCGTTCTTCCGACCAGTCTTCGCAAGTTGCAGCGATTTGTTTTCTTGCATGTGACTGATTTTTCACTCTTTTTTAGCTTTTGTCGCTGCGTATCTTATCCGCATCGCGGAATACCTATCTTTATTCCCTCCTCCCATTATTTAAGCGATAAGATACAACACACACATTCGGTTCAGCAACTGCCACAATGAATATCTATTGAATATTGTTATTAATTTTTAGTGGAATTCCTTTTTCTTTACACACGTTACACCAGTTACAATAATTTAATTTTTTAATTTAATTTTTGCTTTCGTTTCTTTCTTCATAATCCTTGTGGCTTTTCTGCTTAAAGATAAACATTTAAACTATATTTATGTCGGTTTCTTTCCAAAATTTTCGATTATCGTTGACCTTGCCAGAGATCTGTGCAATTTGCGGGATTAATATCCTTTGCAACAAAATTGATGATATTATTTTGATACCAGTCGAAATGGTGCCAAAAAACTGCAGCAATTCTATGTCGTCACATTAGCCATTACTTAGAACGGAGTGGAACATGTGCCGCATTGACAAGTTGTCTAAAATACCACAGATTGGATATTTTCATTATATTTTTTTTAGTATTTCGTGAATTTGGAATTATCTCTTGCAAAACAATATTGCTTCCCTGCTAGTGTTGAATAACCTATTTATAAGACATTTTTAATGAAAATTTTAGTTGTTTATACTCCTTTCTTGGTCTTGAATATTTTGCTTGAGACTGTACAGGTGATGAGAATGTAAAGGTGAGAGGAATGAAAAATGTAAAGGTGAAAATATGAAGGTGGTTTGAGCTAAATTTTTTTGCTAAATCTCCCAGAGACAAATTTAGTCTACGTTTAGCGTTCTTGTTGCGACGATGTACAAAAAATTAACCAAGCTAGAAGATTAATTTTTTCACAACAGTCACTATTAAGTCACTGCGGTATAACGCTAACTAATCGATATCTATTAAATACTTGCACAATGATGTAGTAAACTTTTGCAATTTTTGATGTACCACCTCTTATGCATATGCATGTAACCAATTATAAATTTACTATATCTATAAATAATATATAGGGTTTTTCATCATGAGCCGAAAAAGTAAATAAAGAAAAAAAATCAATTAAAATTTGAATTTTGATTAAACTTTATTATCAAAATATTTGGTTTGTGCCATTAGTAATGGAATATGACATCATTCAAATGACCGCCATGAGCAGCCTGGCACACCTCGATTCTTTTTAGGTAATTTTCGATGACTTTTTTACATAAAGCAGGCTGTAAGGCGCCAAGAACTGCACGTATGTTGTCCCTCAAATGCTCCAGAGTCTGCGGATTGTTTGCATAGACTTGGTCTTTTGCGTAGCCCCAAAGAAAAAAGTCCAAAGGGTTCAGATCGCACGATCTTGACGGCCAATTGGCATCACCAAAACGCGAAATTATGCGTTCATCGAACCTGGTTCGCAATTCTGTCATGTTCGGTCGTGTTGTGTGGCATATAGCGCATGTTGAAACCACATCTCCTCCACATCCATATCTTCGATCGCTGGCCAGAAATACTCGGTTATCATACGGCCATAACGTTCAAAATTGACGGTAACGGTCTGTCCTTCGTCAGCAGCTACAGCAGCAATATTTTCGGCCGAACGAGCAGGGCGATTACGTATTGGCCTCTGTACATCTTGTACAGAACCAGTTCGTTCGAATTTCGCCAATAAATCCGAAATTGTTGACAAAACAGGCCTTCCGTGACGTTCAATTCCGTGAATTTCATAGTTAACATTTCACACAAAACAAATTTATTAAAATTTAGTCCAAATCCCCAAAGCTCCAAAAAGCCGTATGGCTCATTTGCCCGCCTAATATTAGAGCAAGTGCAACGAAGCAACAAAAATATAAAATCTTCATCAGATCATGATTTTGCTGGTGCTTCGAAGCTCAAATTACCCCTTTAACCGCAATACGCGTGTATTAATGCAGCGTTACTTAATATGCAGTCACATTCGAATTATGCAAACGTCGTTTAAGAGCTCAAACAAATCAGCTGAAACGGGTGCACATGAAGCAACAAGTGTCCAAGGTCCCGGCGGTATTCGACATATGCAAGGGGACGCAGTTTCTCAATATTTTGCTGCGACCGCATCCATTTAGTGTTGCATACATTTTTAAAACCAGTAGTACCATTTTGCTATGAAATGAAAGAAGCATGAATATATATTTCTTAATTTGATCCGTGTATTAGATATATCACATTATTGATTTTTTCATTTAATTTGCAAATGGACATTCAGAAGTAATTACATGAGTGAAATTTTGTAGTGGTCTTTATATTTTGCACACAGATTTCAACGATTTCATACTGAGTTTCAATACTGTCCAACTTATAATCCCAAAAGTAGACCTTATTAGAAGTCTTTGTTGCCTCGTACACGCCTCATTTCTCCCAGTATTTTTCATGTACAAAATCTAGGTTGTGAGGTGTTATATTGTAAATCCATACTGAATTTCGATTTGCCATTTATACATAGCTTCCAACGTAAAAGTCGGCAGCAAGTAAAATTTTAACCAAACAATTTCATGGAGACCAAAATGAGTTTAGGAAAGTCCCACGCCCTTTCCCAGTCGTAAACATCCATAAACTATTACTACTGTGTCCAAAAAATAAGGTGACATTGTATTTATTTTGAAAATTCTTTATTTATTCTTCCAAATCAATTTCATCCCCTTCAAAGTAATCCCCTCCCGATGCAATGCACTTATGCCAACGGATTTTCCAATCTTCGAAACACTGATTGTAGTCACTTTGCGGGATGGCCTTTAGTTCCGTCTTCGCTGCGGCTTGAATCTCCTCTATCGTATCAAAACGGTGTCCCCGGAGCGGTCTTTTGAGCTTGCTGAACAGCCAGAAGTCGCACGGCGCCAGATCAGGTGAATACGGTGGTTGCGAAACGATATGGGTTGAGTTTTTGGCGAAATGATCACGAATTACGAGTGCGGTATGGGATGGTGCATTATCGTGGTGTAAAAACCAAGAATTGTCTTTCCACAATTCCGGCCTTTTTAGGCAGATAGCGTTACGCAAACGACGCATAACGTTCAAATAATATTCCTTGTTGACTGTTTGGCCCGGCGGAAGGAATTCATAATGCACAACACCACGATAATCGATAATTCAAATGTCACCTTATTTTTTGGACACAGTAGTAAGCAGTATGGTTAATATTTCCCTAGCGATTCTAATTGTAGTTATATAGGTATGTGTGAATTTGTAGTTTTTATATAATTCTTGTTTTTTTTAAACCAGAAAAATATAGATTGTTCTTCTAATTATCGAGCATTTGAACAATTTTCAAATAGAAACAAAGCTGGAACCAGATGAAGAACATAGCAAATTTGGTGTTTGCCATTGCCATATAAAGAGTTCAAATGTGTTGAAAATTACCCATAAATAAACAAATAATAAATTTACCGCTTTTGTTATATGTATTACCGAACGTAAATGATCTGAAAAGAAATTGAACATTTTTCCATCTAAGAAAATCAGATAATAACAGATATTCGTGCCTTCAGATATCGAAAATATATGTATGAAATTCAAATTGGTTCGATGCATTTTTGTCTTGTGCACACAGGGCTTTGATATTATTAGCAGAATTTTAAAGTAAGTAAGAATGCATTACTTAATATTGTTTAACCTTCACACTGTCACCATTAACATTTGTTAATATTTCAAATTTTGATTTTGCTATAACTTTTTAGTTTTAAGTCCGATTTTATGCGGCTTCGGCTCAGTGGCCATTTTATCAAGCTCTTTCTAAATATGTAATCAGAAAACTAAAAATTTTATTTTTTCCATCTTTTTTTTACAAATGAAAATTTTTACCCCTATTTTGGTTACAATTAACATATTCAAAATTCAATGCTCAAATTTGGATATGTGATGTGGAATTACCTAAAAATCTTAAATACAAAATTTTGTGAGAATATCTTTGAAAATGCACTTTTTATGGAATTTCTTTAAAAAAGCAACAAATTCGCCCACATTGTGGGGGTTGAAACCCCATTCATCCCTTTTCCCCCTTCCACGTTTGAACCTAAAATATCTTAAGCACAGTCCATTTTACGTTTTAGCTTACCAACTTAGCTCAAAAAATGAAAACTGTCTTTATAAAACGGATGAAAAGAAAAATATTAACATATGTTAATAGTGACAGTGTGAAGGTTAACAAAGTTTGCAACCGGATTTATAAATGCTTTAGAAATGCAAACCAAACGTACAATATAAAATTGTTTCAGAATTTTTTAAAAACTGTTCATATAGTTAAAGACGACTTGCGATAATGCAGTAAATGTCAACATTGAATGATTAAACTAAGACCACTTTATAGCCTTGGTTGGGAGTTTTTCTCTTTTATTTGCAAGCGATTTTTTGGCAAACCGACATTGCATAGAAAGTGACAACGACCGCACATACTCGTTTATATGTCAGTTTGCCAAATTGCGACTGCTATGCACAATATATATACATACGTTTGTTGCATAGGCATGTTTGTAAAACCAGGCGTCCACCACATTGCAGAGCTGCACTAACAAGGGAGAGAGCAAATGATAATAGCGAAAAAGAGAAAGGAGGAGCGGGGGCGAGAGCGATCATGACGCACAAATAAGTTTGGAATTACAATTAATTGAATGAGTTGGTTATTGCTGGTGTACGTGGGTATGTAAATTAGCGACCGACATGAAATAGTTGCGTGACATTTGCATCGTGAATAAAAAACGCTCAAAGTAAAGCTCCAAATATGTTGGTACAAGTACTTTAGCGGCGCGCATTAAAAGCGAAAGCGATGCCGTGTTCCATTGCTGCGCTGCTGACTGTCGCGCGTTGCTAATATAGCCCTTCTTGTGTCATAACTAGGATTCGTATTTGCGCACTCTTGATCACATCATTATCTTGATCTAATATTGTCATCGTAAAATAATCACAATCACAATTTTTCTCAATGGATCATACTTAAGAGTGCTCGCACCAGTTGCTTACACAATCGTGATAGCGGTCGGTGATTTGGTATTGTTCTTACACCATCATGATCATCTGAAAAAAATTGGGAATGAGTCAAACTCGATGGTGATTGGGCTCCAGCCAGTTCCTTACACGATCATCCCGCGATCGCTGATTTGGTATTTTCATCAATTGTTGTAGTGCTGGCAAATAAATCGGTGATTAGCATGCTCGAAGTGAAACAATCTATATACATTTAATTGTTTGTCCTGACTGACTGACTGATTCATCACCGCCCAGCCCAAACCGCTAAAGCTACAAACATGAAATTTGAACTGTAGATCACCTTAGAAAATTAACCTGGGAAATGAAAATAAAGACAGATTTTTCTAAAATTCTGGGTCTAAAAGGGCAAAACATGGGTTAACACTAGAAGTACCGAGCGGTCATTTGACGGTTTTCAGTTTTTGATTAACCGTAGCTCGAAAACGGTTTAAGTTACGAATCTTGTTCTCCTTGACTTTTAATATTTTGCACTAACAATATTTTGCAAAATATTAAAAGTCAAGGAGAACAAGATTCGTAACTTAAACCGTTTTCGAGCTACGGTTAATCAAAAACTGAAAACCGTCAAATGACCGCTCGGTACTTCTAGTGTTAAGGAGGTGTATGAAGAAACGCGATTCAATAGGCCTACTGATTTCAAACTTAGTGAAAATACTCCAAATTGAAAATAATTCGGCACGTACTTCAAAATTTTTCTATAACCACAATTTAAGGGGGTCAACAATGGGAAGGCTACGAAAAAAACATGAACCGATGGGCCTATTGACATCAAAATTGGTGAAAACACTTGAAATAAAAAATAACACAGGGCAACAAATTTCGACTTTTGGTCGGCTTTTCTGGGTTTGACATCAGTTCTAGGGTAATTAGGGAGCGCTGATTTCGAATCCGCAAACCGTTTTTAAAACTTAGTTTCCATTTTCGCAAAAAATGGGCGTGTCACTTTTTCGGATTTTCCCTGACTTTTTTCACGTTTGGGATTGTAATTTCTAAACCAATAAACCAGTTGACATCATTTTCCCCTCGTTGCATTATCAACACCTCACGGCTTCTTTCCAATGCAATTTATTTTTATAAGTTTTAAAATTCCGAATCGATCGAAGATGTAAGAAAAAAGAGAATGATTTGCTCATTAATGATCAAATACGGACCCTGGTTATTACCAAAGACGCACACATACAGCTGCATTCAGTAAAGAAGATAAACCACGGCCAGTTGCAGGAGCGCTCAGCAATCGCCAACACAAGTAATGATTAACCATTTCAGGGGAAACGCTCGCTTGTGGATAGCAAAACATTGGATTTACGTGCTAAAATTTTCTGGCGGGAATCATTGCAGCCCTCTGAATAATTTAATTTATGTGGGAAATATGCTCACGGGGGCTTACCGAAAACATTGATATGAACGTACGTACGTACATGTCTCATATTTTTATGCATGTAGCCAATGTAGCCTGGCTCGTTGAAAAATTTTCATTCAAATCAACAAGAAATACATGAAATTGTCAGAAAAACTACCTACCTGAAAGCGATAAGGCTGGAAAAAAATAGTAGGCAGCAAATGTCTTGCAGATAAGATTGTAAAAACAGTCTTACAATTATTTCAAAGCTTCGCTGAGTCACTTCGAAGTGGAGTTGATAACTCTTTTTGACACGAGTATCTACGGTTGTGCACACACACAAACTACGTACGTTATTTGACGATGCGGACTAATTTCAAAATTTTCTTTTTTGTTGACTACGTTCACACATACATATATAGAATATTATAGAAACATTAGGGAATCCATTAATTAGTCCACTTTTATTCTAGTTAGTTGCATTTGTTATTTTGTACGATTTACAAGTTTGATCGATACGATACAAGAAAATACGCGATATTTTTCCTGAATTGGGAATAAAGAATCACCTTCCTAATATAAATTTGTTGTAAAGCATATCGACGACATCGATATGCTCTTTTCGTGTTTGACTAAGACAGCACGTCAATTAAAAAGAATAAAATTAAATCTGGATAAAGATGAACTTAAATCACTGCATTTGTGGATTGGACCCTCGGTCCCATATTAGCAGCTATATCTGAGGCTGGGACTGTTATGTTCTCCAATAAAAGTGACTCATCTTTTAAAAGCTGTCGTTCGATCCCAAGTTTTTAAATTTTGTTTTTTTATTTACATGCTTTTGATTTCATTTTTTCGTTAGATCGACTTGCAAACTTTTGCAGAGCCACACTGACTGATCGGAAAAATTCGATGGCCGATGTGAGCCTGTGTGTGCATGTGTAGGTATTATATATAGTGATTCTGCCGCGCGTAAGTGTTTGCGCGAATTCAACTGGCAACAAATGTTTGACCATTATAAATGCTGAAAATAGATGTGTGCCATTAAACAGCGAATGGTGCGTACATAGCCAATTTGGGTGTAACATCAACACACTGCTTCCATTATAACCAAATATTCTGCTCACGCGCTTATATTCGTATACTTGACAAGCCTAACAGTCACGTCAGATATGCTGAACCTTTTCCTGGTGAATATTTCGAGCCAAATATCTTTTCATTGAAATTTGCTGCTGTCTACTATGCAGTGCAGTGATAGTTGGTAGAATGGGGGTCAACTTCCGGACAAGGTTCCACCTAAATAAATGCTGTTAACAAATCGAAAACCTTTTAATCCACACCTCGTGTTAGGCAAATATTTAAGTTGTGCGGAAAAGTCAATATCGAAAGCAAAGAACGATGGTTATGGAGCCGTACGAATGTATAACAATACGTATGTAAGCATATTGATGTAAAGCACTCGCTTATACTCTATTCCAGGGTTTACAATTACATTTTAGTATTTGATTTTAATATATTTTCCACGACCTAGCAACTGATGTTTTTGTCGGCGTACCTTTAATTAATCGGTCAAACACTACGAAGTACAAAGGCCAACTATATTAAATCTGCCTTGTGTCATTGTCTACAAGTTGTAACAAAACGATCCTTCTCTCCTGGGGAAACTAATATTTATTTAATACATATATACTGACTTCTTAAAGTCTAATCGGTCTGCATAGAGAAGAGTTGAGTTTCACTCTGTTCGTATTCGATAAGCCTCAATTAGAATATTCAGAGCCGCACACAACCGATCTTGCCGATGCAGAGTTGACACATTGTGCTCAAACACAGACAGTGACCTTCACAGCAGCAGCACGATTACTCATTCAACGCGAGTCAATCCATAGCTACACGCGCGCCGAATCCGGCAAGCAGTAGCATCCACTCGGAAATCCAGCAAATATTCGCGCGAGTGCTTGTAAATATTGTAATAGTGCACTTAGTCACTAGGGAGAGCAACACTCCGAACGTCTTGCGGACTTCCAAGTCTGGTGAATCCGTGCACTTCATGAAAATCGTCAATTAATCAAACGAACCCAAATTTTCGTGGAGTGCTTGCCATGTTCCACGTTCTTCGTTCTTCGTTTGCGATGTGAAGTATTCAATTGAAGTATGAATAAATTAATCCGATTATATTAATAATAAATCCCTAAATAGGCGTCTTAAGAAACTACATGCACACATACACCCATGGCCCTAAAGTGTTAATCGCGGCAGTTGTTTATATACCACATGTGGACGACAAGTTGTAATTGTTAAGCTATAGTAATCTGGTGCTGGTATAAAACAAAAACTTGTTCAAACCTATTGCTGTATGCCTTGATGCTCGGGCGGCGCAGAGGTACGGTAACGTGCAACAATTAGTGATCTGACTGACGTCATTTTCTTGACAACGCTCTTAAGTGGAATTGTACGCACGCACTCTGCATGAGGTATAATATACAAAGAGAGAGACGATTGCGGGCGCTCAACGCCAACCGCTTGTACAATAAATAGTTGGATTGCTCCCGCAAAGTTTCACAAAGTTGTCACACAGACATTTAATGCCTGCCAGCGACACTTTTTGAATGTATGATAAATGCAGTTGAGAATTGAACGCGGGCGGTGCAGTGTGCGCTTGCGTGTGACGTGGTTTCGGTGCTCACTAATCGCTTTGACTAAAGTTGGCATCGCATTGCATTACAGTTTTTTGTCGCACCGTGCAGTGGTTCAAGGATTAAAACTTGTATTTACCCAAATTACCGCAGCTGCTGAAGGTAATTAATTAAAAGAACGGCGTCTAATTTGATCAGTCATGAGGACTGGGGCTTACTCATGCTGTTTATTGGGTTATTGCTGTTAAGCAGTTTGTATGCAAATTTCGATGCTGGTGAATCACTTTACAAATTCGACATGAAACAAATATGTACGCCGTCATTCACATTTAGGCTTGTCGAATGTATGGAGCGTTGGCAGAACACCTTAACCGAAGGCCCAAACAAAAATACCTGGGAATATTGTTATGATTTTGTATGCGGGACAGGTACGTTTGGTGAGCACGTATTTTGCAGTTCCAGCGCTTGTTTACTTTAAACGCACTTGAATGTCCACACGTTCCATTAGTTATCCTCAGCCACAGAATATGGAAACGGCAATAGTTGCGGCAAAAAAAGTTGCTTCAACCGGAAAGAACTTGAACTGAAGTTTCTGAAACTGTTATTAGTGTGCGCTGAATGCGTTTATTGCTCAGCGGAAATATGAATTGCCGCATATCTATTTATGTTGTCTGGTCAATACGACGGGTGGTTAGCCGAACTGTTTTTATTTAGCAACTAACGTTTGTAATGTTTCTAAACGTTTTTGCATGTGGTTAAAGCCACGCATGAACACTGCGCTTAACAAATGTTCAAATGTTGTGCAGAACTTATTTAATCTTGATAAAATATAACTTTTAAAATAGTATTTAAGTATAGCGTAAGTTGCCTCACTAGTAACGTCTCATAATCAGGCTATCGTGCCACTTGTTGGTCTTTTAAGTTCAACTTGAGCTGGAATGTTCTTAGCACATAATATATTTTCCAGTATTTGACTAAGCGCAATGCCCCTTGTGGTATGATGCGTCAGTAAAAGTTTGCTCAACTGATTGTTATTATTTTTACTTTCAATTGTAGATGGCGATTCCACCTCCACCAGGACCACCGCCACCGCCAGGACCCCCTCCACCCCCAGCTATGGGTGGCTTGAAGTTGGGTGGGACCGGTGGTGGTGACCCGCGCTCCGCTCTTTTGCAGTCAATACAAAAAGGCACCAAACTGAAAAAAACCACAACAATCGACAAGAGTGGACCAGCCCTATCGGGGAAGGTGCGGCTCTAGCTCTGCCAAGCAAATCGACAGTCTGTATTATGTACATTTTTCATTCACAGATTTGTGATTCAACATCACCCTCAACTAGTTCACCGAAACGCACGAAAAACAATAATAACATTAACAGTAACAACAACAATAACATCGGTAATGGAGCGCCCAAGCTCGGAGGCCTGTTTGAAGGGCTCACTTCTATGCCGAAACTAAAACCGGTGAACGGTAGCCGCGGTAATTGCAAACGATATATTTGTATTATAAGAGTGCGGAAGTGACGTGGGACATTGTATTTTATGCATAGGTACAGCGGCGGCAACGGCATCTTCCAGCGAAACAAGTGCAGCAAGCAGTTACAATGATACATCGCCCCCAACGGCGCCAGCAGCCTCGGCCAACACGAACAACGGTCCATTGGACTTCAATGCAGAGCTTACGAAGCATTTAACTCTAAAACGTCAGAAGCAGCAACAAGTTAACGCAACTGAGGCTAATTTACGAACAAACCGAGGACCACCACCACAGCCACCATCAACGCCACCGAAAAATCTTTCAACAGTGAGTTGAAAAAATGCAAAGAAATGTCGAAAAATTATATTCATTAATTAACTAATGAACGGATAAGGAAAACAGAGAGCACTCTTACTTAAAAGTGTTCTCGCAAAAATATGTCAGCTATATTTAGCACTCTGTGCTATTTCTGTAGCCGACAATATTAACCGTACAATTGAGCCGTTAGGTTCTACATACATAGTACTACAGGTGACAAAAACATCACAGTGTACTACAATACGGAGTACAAAACAATATTTTTGGAGCGAAAGTAGACAACTCAAATCACTTGAAAGACCATACCTAATCGCACTTTTTTGTTTCGAAAATAGTTAATTCCTACTCTTTCCACATTAATTGCCACGTGGCGCAATTAGTAATGTGCAAGTAATGCACCAGTAACCCAACTTAACTATCGTACGTACGCCAAAATGCATACTTTTGTATTTCATTTATGCCTGCTTATGTATTTAATTTTTTTATTTAGACTTGTGTAAATATAGTTAGTATTGATGTGGGTGCAAATAACATTGCAGCGTCAGTCACGCTGCGTACAGAATTCATTGAATAAAGAACGAAAAAGTTGAACAATTTACCCAAATATGCCGAGGGAACTGCATGTAGGGCACCTGCAGTTTAGGTATCCGTTAGCGAATTTAAAGCACAGTTAACGCAGAACTCTCAAAACAGGTGTACCACATGTAGTACGGTCGGCATATCTGGGTTAAATAAGGAAGTATTATAACAGTACCCATGATACCAAAAATAAAGGTAGAAGCGCTGTCAAATTTGTTGACACTAAACGTGCTAAGTGACGTTCTTCGTATTCGTAAAAAGCTTGAGTCGTGATGCCACTTCGATATAATATTAAATTAGTGTTATTTAAGGTTCTAAAAATTTTAAGATCTTTTTTAAAATAAACACGGAATAGACATTTCACTGTGTCTAATATATTTTGGGGGAAAGTATAAAAATTGTTAGTGCGAATTCAGCAGCAGCAGATTTTCTAACATCAGTACGGTAGCACATTTTCAAAAAAGAACGCCAAAAAATCGTTTAGTGTCAGATGCGCAACATGGTGGCTGAGAAGAAGCATTGGCTCTCTCTTTCTTTTTGGATCATACATACATATGTACAGCTGCGGTCAAAATAATAGTAGTACGCTTTACTTTGATAAAAATGAAACAAAAATTGTGTTAAATTTTAAAAGATCAATCAATTTTAAATAGTAATCACGTAATTTTTCTTCAAATTAGTATTTAGTTACATGACTGTTGTTTGGCTCTGCGCTATTACTGCAGCACAGAGCCGATGCATTGAATTAACCAAATTTTCATATCTTTCTCTAGTCATTAACTTCCACGCGTGGTCTACTGCTTCTCAAAGTTTATTACATGTTAGATTATAGTGAGCAACTGCTCTCCTCACGTCGCACCACAAATTTGTAATTGCATTGAAGTCTGGTGATTGCGCGGGCCATTCCATAACCCTAATCCTGTTCTTGCGAAGCCACATTCGCGCGACCTTGCTTGTATGCTTTAGGTCATAATCCTGTTGGAAGACCAAAAGCAGTCAACATCGGCTACAAACGCATGCAATTGTAACAATGCTTTTTTCTTGTGTTCTGTCTATATAAAAGTATCCTACGGTTAAAGCAAAAAAGGCGAAGCAGCAAATTCAACATGTCACATTATATTTAGTAGCAGCACTACTATTATTTTGACCGCAACTGTATGTATATCACTGATGAGCTCAAAGTATCGACTTGAATTGAAAATGCTGTTTGCACATCATCTACACATCAAATGCCAGTAGAAAATTCTTTTGAAAATTATTAAATTGTATCTGCTGCTAATGAAATAAATTGTTTTAATTGTAAATTTCTATACAGAGCACCTCCGATTCTGTGTTAGAACGGACAAAGAACACAACAGCTTCCGCGATACGGTCGAGCCCGTTGGCGAGTAGCAATGTTAAAGCGTCATCGCCCACGCTTTCGGAGTGCAGCGGTGGCAGTGGCACATCCAACAGCAAGAATTCCAACACCGTCAAAAGTAAAGCTGCAAATCTGAAGTGAGTACTAAAGTGCAGCATAGAAATAAGTGTCTGTGTGCAAATTCTCTTGTAACAGTTTGTACAAGCATAAGTAACGCTTGTGTATATTTGGGAAATGGCATATGCTGTATTTGCTTCTTCAAATGCTCCTTTCTTTATGGTATTTTGTCATTCTCGCTTTGAAAGACTGCTAAATGGCGTGCGATCATTCAGTTTTTAAGAAACATGCTAACACTTCACCATACTTGTCATTGTTTATTTTCGCTGTACTTTGTTTCAGTAGTGGAGATAATGCTTGGTGATGTTGGTTCTAGTCGATATTTCAGATTGTAACTTTAAAGGTAAAGTAGCTACCAGCACCAGCAATCTAAGGCTTCAAAGTGTAGCTGTTTTATTAAGTTTTATATTTACTCTTCTTTGTGGTTCCTTTTGCTAGTTCTGGGTGCATTATTTGTTTTATCCAACTACGCGACATACACCAAGGGTGATCTCCACTAGGGTGCATTTCATTGCGGTTATATATACGTGCAGATTAGATGTAGTATATAGTTTTCTCTGCGTAAAGTACAATACTTAATTTAAGTTCGAATTTTTGCTTTGTGTATTCTTATATACCCATTTTTTCCTATTTGTTATATGTTTGTTTATTTCTTTTTCTATATTTTCAACAGTTTAACGTTAGGGATTAGTTCGAATTTTGTAAATAATATGAGTAGTCAGTTTAACGCAACATCAACCTCCTTAAATTCTTTCAACACTACAACAATAAATCACAAAACCAGCAACAACACATCGCCTAAGACAATTCAACACCAACAGCAAACGTCTACTGTCTCGGCAACAAAAAATACAACAACCGTTCTAAGTGTCGCGCCCAATAAGTCCTCCTTGTTTGGAACAAGTGTCGGTGGTAATACCGCCCCGGCGATTAGTAAGTCGCCGATACCCGGTACGAAGCCGGTGCCTAACCATGGCAAGCCGAACTTTGCACCAAAACCGCCCGGACTGCAACAGTTAGCCATGGCAAGTGGTCAGCGCCCCACGGTGGCTCGACATCATAGCATGAAATCACCAAGGTATAACAGAAAATTTTGAAGTTTGAGCCGCAAAGCACACGCGCAGCTTCTGCACCTTATTTTTCTTATGATTCCGATTAACAAATAGACAAAACAAAACACACTTAAAACACCTTAAATTTATAAATAATTGAGCGAAATGGGTGGCATTCTCTTAATCAAAGTATTCCAATTTGTTCACTTGTTTTTTGTATATTTTATATTTATAAACTGAATTTTTGGTTACGGATGGATGCATATGTTTAGTCGGTTCTCTTAAAACATTGCCATGGAATTAAATCCAAAGCACGGATTTTTGACGGCCTAGTAAATTTGTATTTTCTATTGCACAGGTCTTAGGTAGTCAGTTATACATAAATACGTAATACATGATTTGCTAAAGAAGCATTTAAGATATCTTTTTGCAAATGGTTGTTTGAAAAAAAAAATTTCATACAGTAACTAGATAAAAATGTAAATATTTGAGGTCACTTATTGCAGAGCTTTAAAATTTATAATTATGCCTAGACATTCAGTCTACCCTTTTAAATTGTATTTTACTAGTTCTTGCCTTACCAATCGATCTCTGCTAATAAGACTCCTGCTCATTGTTGGAGACTGATCGAGGTTTTCAGATTAGAGTGAATCGGCGACATGTTATTTTATGTGAAAGAATTTACTGGTTTTCGCAAATACTCCTCATAATCATAATACACACCTCGAATTGAGTATTTGTATTAATCCGCAGATGTATATTAAATCATTGTTATTAGTAAACTGCATTTAAGCTATGTAAAATTAATAGTTAGTTCGATTTGAAGATATTTCAATTAAAATGTGTCTGGTTTAATTTATGTAGATCACCACCGATAACGGCTCCAGGAGCACCAGTTTTTCCAACACAACATTTCGGCACAATGCGCACACCAATGCAACTTTGTCAGTCACATGAGGCAATCAATTCCAATATCCGTTCAGCGCCTATCCCCCCAATCGGTAAATACTTGATTTTCCATTCGCAGTACACATACTGAAAAAGTCTGTGCGACTCTTGCTCACAAACAGGTCGTCCCACCGTGGCGCCGCCCAAACCACCATCAGTCAAACCGCCGCCACCACCAACGCCAGCGCGCAGCGTATCCAACTCCAATCTCAACAGCATATCGCAGAACTCATCAGCAACGGCGCCGTGCAGCGCGGTGAACACTGCTCTAGTGTCTTCAGCAAGTACATTTTCGACGTCACCAGCACAACCACCTTCGACTTCTTCCTCCTCGAACAGTGTATCAGCCTTGCGTGATCAATTTCGCAGTGCATCAAGTTCAATACCCCCGCCGCCCCCTCCGCCTTTGGCTTCATCGGTCTCAGCCAAATTGAACAACGATAGCGGCAGCCCTGGTGGCAAATCTAGTCGCGAAAAAACTCCAAAGCCCATAATCCTTAACGGTGGACCTATCAATGCACCGCCGCTGCCGCCGCATCGGACATGTCCGGCGCCTCCCCCACCACAAAGGCAGACAAGTAATGTAAGTATATATATTTATTTTTAACCTTGATTGTCAATACCCCCCAAGTGACCGATAATTTTGATCTTCTGAATCGGACACATTTTCGTCAGTTCCGTCTTTCACACGAACAACATGGCTGGATATTGAACGCTAGTCGCCACTACACGTTCATACATTTTTTGAAGAAGTATACTTGTGGCTCGTTCAGAGATAGTATCGCAACTTCCTCCAATTCTTTTTTTTCGGCCCCATGAGGCTTCGAGAATGATAGTTTCCGGAGTGTGTTATTGTTAATATCTGTAATCACTCTTTTTTAAAGTTGGCTTCGACAGCAATTCACAAGTTTAAACTCTACTTAGCCAAGTTTGTTCTGTTCAACTAACATATATGACGCCCATCTACTAGGTTTGGTTTGTAACTATTTGGAGTTACCAGGCTTTTAACTAAACGCCAGAAATACAAAATTACTGAAGGTTTTGTTTACAACCTGAAAAAAGTAATGGGTTGTATGAGTAAATATCAATAAACTAACTTCTGAGCGTTTTTTAGCGTACAAGTGATATGTGATGTCTATAAATAGTATCCGGTGCACTAAAGTAGATCGGTTAGAAATGGTTTGTATAAATCGTATGGTTGCAGTGTACACACCTTCACTAATTTAGTGTAAAAAAGAATGGTAATAGTAAATAATAGTAAATCGTTAACGCCAGCTACGGCCATTTTTACCCGGTCCCGTGCACCCTCATCCAAACTCTAGTTAATTCACCAGAACAAGACCAGAGTAAACGGCTCGCCTTAATAACATGAATTATTTTACTTGGGGATATACATCGATCTGTGTCTACTATTCTTAGAATATAACACTCTAGTGGAGGCAAGCAAGCACAGCGTAAGCATAATTATTGTTTTAATAGGCACTTAAAATATTGAGCAGTATCGCTTGAGAAGACGTGGCCAAAATTGTTTCCAAATTTTTAAAGACAACGAAATAAGACCTACTGTAAGGACTGCCTTGTAACTAGACCTCTTTTGCAAAGAAAATATGATTGTAAAATATTGATTCTTGTGCGACACCGTGCGACAGCATTTTTCACACTGGGAAAAATCCATATGTGCGTGAAACTAGAGGGCAAACATAGTAATAGTGCGTACTCAGTTTTTCATTTCCATATCCTTTGTTTTTTTAAAAGGACTTCAAAATTTTGAAAGGGATAAAAAATAAAAAAAATATAAAAAATACTTAACCTCGTTAGAATGTGGCGATATGTATATCAAATGAAAGAAGGCTCAAGAGTTTAAATTAAATTGATTTTTTATCTATTTGTAAAAAAAGGATATGAAAAAGGTCCTTTGAAAATTTTCATCCTTTATATCCTTGAAAATTTATATCGAATTTTCTTGAAAAGTAAGTGTGTTAAAACCCAAAATCTCCTTGATCACGTGTCAAAATGTCATTATTCTCGCTTTATTGATGTTAGGGACTGAAAATCGCAATCCCACGATCCCGGGATTGAATATATTATTTTAAGGAACTAAATCAGACGTATTTTTCAATCAAGTAAATTTTATATTCGTATTAAATATAATTGTGTGTTCTTACTTTAAAATTAAAACACAAATAACATAATTATTAATTATAATTAAATTATTATTATTAAGTATAATTTAATTAATTAATTATAATAATAATAATTATTAATTATTATTAACGTATTAATAATTCAAGTTTCCTTATAGCTTAAAACCTCAAATTAAACTTTATATCAGTTGTTTCTCTCTTTAACCCTCTTATTTACAACCTTTTTTTCTACGTATTGTGAATGCAACAAGTCACACTGGTGGTAACAAGAGTTGAACTTGTAATTTTTTACAAAGTTCTGGTCGTTTACTTTTTTGGATGGTTTCGTTTTTGGGAGCGTAAGCTTTCTTACTCTCCTGATTTGAGCTACTGGCAAATATTTTACTGGAAAAGTAAAGTAAAAGAGCTAGTTCGTACAAATCGGTACAAAGTATCCGTACACCATCAGATCTATTGTTGCATTGAAACTTATTCAAGCGTCACAGTATGCAATTTATTTTTGGTAATAAATAGGATGGTTTGCCTTTTTTGCAATTACGGTGACAAAAGCAGAAAGTAAGGTATTTTTATGCTTCGATCCCGGATCGGAGGTTTTGGGACTGAAATTATCCGGGATTCCTGGATTTCGGGATCCCGGGATTACAATCCCTACTTTGTATGGCAGATTTGCATACACGAATTTTATGTTTTCATTGAAATAATCTTTTCTCACTTTATGATGCCGGCCTCGATAGTCCAACGGGTAGCGCGCTGGCTTCTTATACCGAGGCCCTAGGTTCGAATCCTAGCTCGGGCTGGTGAAAAACTCGTCTACTTCTATCGCTATCCACATGAAGCAGATTAGAATTACAAGAATCGCACAAGTGCGCTCTTGGTAGGCAATGGCAAACCTCCAAGTGTGAAAGGAAAAATTGCCAAAAAAAACCGCCGTTCGGATTCGGCGTTAACCCATTCGAGACCGATTGCACACCGTGTGTGCAATGGATTTCCGAGGCTATAAGACAGCCTGCACACCGTGTGTGCAATTATCAGTTATTCTAAGTAAACTAGTCGTCGAAATAAGATTTTTCTGGAATGAATGAAATCTGTAAAGTACAGGAAAACAAAATTTGGCATTGGTTTTACTGTGTACCAAAAAATCTAAAAATTATCTGAAATGAATGAAAATGAACAATACAAAGAAAAAAATTTCGCTCCTGCGGACCGTGTTCGAAAAAAATCGTCGTCTCGAATGGGTTAAACTGTAGGGCCCCTCCCTCCCTTCTCCCATCCGTTTGAAATGTGTGTTGTAATACATGTTGAAAAAACAGTGTTGCATACACATTTCAAACGGGTACAACTTGTGGTATCACAATGGGCCCATATAGAGACCTAAGTGTGTCTCATAAAGAGGCAGCCACTACAACCTACCTACCTACCACTTTATGATTTTATCTAACGTTAAGTCATGTTTATTTGCATAAACTTCTAACAGACCTTTGCCTCGTCAATTGTTGATTTTCCAAAACTGAAAGACAATAGTTTTTCCAAGTCTGTAGTCAAAGGGCCTAATAAATCAAGCTTCTCTAACCCTTTGTTGAACCCGTCAGATTTTGATGAAAAATACTTTAGTAATTATTTCTCATTTGAAATGCCTTCACTATATTTGAAGTCAATAGGCCCATTAAATCATGTTTTCACAACAAACTGTTCACCCATTGTTGATCCGTTAGAGTTTGATTTAAAAAAAATTAAAAACGGGTCTAATTACACTGATCAACAGCAAAATGGCTTTTCTGGGTTTCACATCAGTTCTAGGGTAATTTGGGAGCGCTAATTTCGAATTCGCAAACCGTTTTTAAAACTTAGTTTCCGTTTTCGCAAAAAATGGGCGTGTCACTTTTTCGGATTTTCCCTGACTTTTTTCACGTTTGGGATTGTAATTTCTAAACCAATAAACCGGTTGACATCATTTTCTCTTTGTGGCATTTACAACACCTCACGGCTTCTTTTCCAATGTAATTTATTTGTATAAGTTTTAAAAATCCGCGGCAATTAGACCTCAAAGTCGGAAAATATGGAATTTCATGGCGTTTTATTTAATGTTGAAAAACATGCACATTTTTCGTAAATCAATTATCGAGTTATGTATAACACGAAAGTGGAAACATCAAGTAATACAACACAGCCAAATTAATTGGTGTGATTCCCATTCTCATCGAAATAATTGCAAAAATGTACCACAGTCATTTTCATAATTTTTCATACTTTTTCCTTAAAAAATTAAGGGCCTCAAAATATGCTCTTTTCTATGTTCCATTTACAGTCTGGAATACAAGCAACAAACAAAAAACTTTGAATTGCTCAAAACAAAACAAAATTAAAAACTTTGCATATTTTGATGCCCCAAATTTTTTGAGGAAAAAGCATGTGATGAAAAAGTAAATGATGAAAATGACTATGGTACATTTTTGCTATTATTTCGATGAGAATGGGAATCACACCAAATAATTTGGCTGTGTTGTATTACTTGATGTTTCCGCTTTCATTTAACACCTTACTTGATACTTGATTTACGAAAAATGTGCATGTTTTTGACCATCAAAGAAAACGCCTTAAAATTCCATATTTTCCGACTTTGAGGTCCAATTACCGCGGAATTTTAAAACTTATAAAAATAAATTGCATTGGAAAAGAAGCCGTGCGGTGTTGCTAATGCAACGAGGGGAAAAATGATGTCAACCGGTTTATTGGTTTAGAAATTACAATCCCAAACGTGAAAAAAGTCAGGGAAAATCCGAAAAAGTGACACGCCCATTTCTTGCGAAAATGGAAACTAAGTTTTAAAAACGGTTTGCGGATTCGAAATCAGCGCTCCCTAATTACCCTAGAACTGATGTCAAACCCAGAAAAGCCGACCAAAAGTCGAAATTTGTTGCCCTGTGTTATTTTTGATTTCAAGTTTTCCCACCGATTTTGAAGTCAACAGGCCCATCGGTTTGTTTTTTTTTTAGAGTCTTCCCGTATACGTATAAATTTGGATTTTCGAAAACCCAAAAATACGTATCGAATTATTTTTAATTTGGAGTATTTTCCACAAGTTTAAACTCAGTAGGCTCATTACATCACGTTTCTTCATACATGTTTTGCCCTTTTAGACCCCGAATTTCAAAAAAATCCTGTCTTAGCGAAGGTTCATTTTTGAAAATGTAGATATCTGCAATTAAAATTTCATATTTGTAGCTTCTGGGGTTTGGGCTGGGTGATAATGAATCAGTCTGTCAATCAGCCAGGACAAACAATTATATGTATATACTACTGTGTCCAAAAAATAAGGTGGCATTGTATTTATTTTGAAAATTCTTTATTTATTCTTCCAAATCAATTTCATCCCCTTCAAAGTAATCCCCTCCCGATGCAATGCACTTATGCCAACGGATTTTCCAATCTTCGAAACACTGATTGTAGTCACTTTCCGGGATGGCCTTCAGTTCCGTCTTCGCTGCGGCTTGAATCTCCTCTATCGTATCAAAACGGTGTCCCCGGAGCGGTCTTTTGAGCTTGGTGAACAGCCAGAAGTCGCACGGCGCCAGATCAGGTGAATACGGTGGTTGCGGAACGATATGGGTTGAGTTTTTGGCGAAATGATCACGAATTACGAGTGCAGTATGGGATGGTGCATTATCGTGGTGTAAAAACCAAGAATTGTCTTTCCACAATTCCGGCCTTTTTAGGCGGATAGCGTTACGCAAACGACGCATAACGTTCAAATAATATTCCTTGTTGACTGTTGACTAAAAAAAAAAATAATTCTCCAAATCCTTCGACGCGCGCAGTTTAAATTCAAATGTCACCTTATTTTTTGGACACAGTAGTAGATATAGATGTTTGACGGGTTTAACACTACAAGAACCAATAGCATGCCAGATCAGAACTCTCTCTCCAAATTTGTTGAGTGCAATTTTTACATATTTTTTTGCCAAACCTGGCACGCATATTTACTCGGTTTTGTTTATGAACATCACTGTCTGTGTTTCAAAATTCTCTGAATCTTTAGAACATTTTCCGCCACTTTTTGGCAAATATTTAACTGAGAAGGTATCCTTGAACTGGAATATAATAGTTGCTGTACCATTTAAACTACTTTATTCATCCAGAAAAAGTAAGAAGAATTCCAACAAAAGCATGTTTTGAAACAGTGGTGCCAATTGATTTGGTTTTTTCGCCTGCGAAATAGAAATAGTTCTAAGGTTGGCGACAGCCAACCTTAAACCTTAAGCAATAAATTGGATAAATTTCAACCAAGAGTCGCTGTTAGAAAGCCGGGTCGTAGGGCTCTACTACTATTTACTATCATTTATAAATATTAATTGTAAAACCAAAGTGGAATTGTAACTGAACTTTTCTTCAATTGCAAATGCAAATTGCGGATATCAGCTGAAAGAGAATTGGAAAAATCGTTGTCGCGCTTCACATATAGTGAGAATAATACGAAAATGGACTAAACAAACAACATTTGTTGAGAGTTTCGATCGGCCATCAGTTCTATTTTGTTAGTGGGATTACTGCGAATTTTTTTGACTGGAAAACAACCCTGAAAATTCAAATAAAAAAAATTAAAACTGGTTTTCAATGATGACGTAAAAGGCAATTTTTAGGAGAGTTCTTCATACGGTTTCTAGCTCGGAACTCAAATCAACATTTATTGGGGTGAAAAGGGTACTTCTCACTGCGCCAAATGCAGATCGAACGAATGTTGGTGTCAGCTAAAAATGTTCGTGCATTACAGGCGCAAGTAGAGTTCGCAAATGTCTACTAACTACGCAACACTGGCACAAGAATGACTATTATTCCCCTCTCTTCGCTTCTCACATTTTGCATTCTATTTAAGGGTTGGCTTGAACCGCAGATTTTCAATTTAGGCCAATAATAATATTGTTGACTAGCCCAGTTGTTGCGTTTGCTAACTAAGAATGTATAGGCGAAACGAAGTTGTCAACTTTCACGCTTTTTACATGCTCTCGATTCGGTTGTGAGCGTAGGGAAGTGTATTCAGAGTGAGTTATTCTCTCATGCACTACTTTCCGTCGGCAATTTGGCCTACATCGTGCACTCATCCCTTTGAAACAGAAACCAAAGCAGATGTATTTTATTTTCATAAAATTGTAGCTCACTGTTTGTGAGCGCCGTAAATAGTGAACAAACAAAGTCAGCGTCCAAGTGTGAATCCAATGCTGTTTGAAAAATAAACTGCATCCAAAATATCCAAAGCAGGCGAAGCTTGAATGTGATGGCAAAATAGATTTCAGCAGAAAGGCTCTTCTTGTTGCCAAACAAAGGGAAAAATCGTTACTGTGCTCTTGTGCAATAGACCACGCGAATAGGAAGTGAAAATTCAAGTCCAGAATATAGTGCAAAGTAACTTTAAGCAAACAGCATATACATTCGTATTCGAAGAGCTATTAAAATTCAAGTGCGCACGATGATTATGAACTACAAGCGAATAGTAATAATTTATTGTTGACGTCGTTTAATCCATTTGCGTGCATACATTACCCATGAGTAAGAAATGTTTGGAGGGACTTTGTCGAGCGTATGCTGAGAAATATTTCTTGGTGTTGAAACCTATACTGTGGTTGCAAATTATTGAATAATTTCAAATTAGATCGAGCAAGCCGTCGAGTGCCCTTGGTGACGTACCAGCCTTGCCCGACACCTTAACTCCGAACCATTTGTTCTCAAAACTAGACCTTTGCTAACACATTTCAAGTATAAAACTATAATATTTTCGTAAACCGTTTTTGCAGGGCGGCAGTGCAGCGCCTCCGGTCCCGCCGCAGCGCCACTCATCCATACGCGCTAATGCTCCTGTTACGTCCCCGAGCAGCAACAGCAGCGCTGTCCCGTTCGGCAACAGTGGTCTATCACACGCCAATTCGGTCAGCCGCCTAGTCACCGATTTGGAGTCAAAGTTCGGGAAGCGCTTTCACAATGTCACCGAATTCCCCAAGCCACCACCGTTTTTAAGTATTCCAAAAATCTATCCTAGTCGAACAGTAAAGACAACAAACGGTATGTAAACACGAAGTGAATAGAGTAAAACAAAACAACATAAAGGATAGGAGAGCGGAGATTACAAGAGTAGCTTATGTTACGTTACGGCAGCGGCCATCCGCGTGGAATGCGTTTGATTTGTAGATAGTTGAATACTGAATATTGCAAATACATATTATCGGTATGATTGCTTTTGATTTGGAATATGCATGTACGAGCTCGGACTGTGCCGAGCAGATGTTGTTGCACCATATGTCGAGTTCTTTATTGCAACCACATGTGTTAATTTATTTTGTAGCTGCACACATTCAAATAAGCTCCTGTTTTAATTTGTTTACATCCATATATGCCAATTGCAGAGAACATTTAAATCTAATCTAATTAGTCTAAGACTTATACAAAATATGTTGCCGCGAGCATTAAATGCAATTTTAATTCGGATAAATGTCGTTTGTCACCGTCTGCGAGTGCAGCAGAAATCTTAGGCATGTATTCTTTAATGTAAATGTATAGCTTTATGGATCTGCCGTCACAGGGCCATGGTAAACATGATAATTGTACATTGCACAATAAATCTACGCACTTTCTTTGAAATTAGCAAATGCGCGCTTTGCATTGAATATCACCATTCAATTTCGCATTTGCAGCAATTCAATTTCAAAAGGCGTTGCCCGCAATCCGATGAAATAGAGATAAGCAAATAAAAATCGGAGTGTGGATATGAATTTGTAGGGTAACGCCCGAGTAGCAGAGATTTCATCAGTTCAGGTTTTTGTTGAAATGGAATGTTTTTATACTAATTATTCTTTAAAGCAAGATTGCAATACAGAAACACGAAAGTCAAAAGGGCAAATTATCATTATCGCTTAAGTGTGGCATAATTGACAAGAGCTCATCTTATCGATTTGAAATGTTTATTTTACTGAAATGCTCCTAATTTTCTCATTCTACTTTTGCTCATTTTTCTTTGCGCGTTTTATCATAACACAAAAACATTATGCAAACACTTACTACATGCATGCTATATATAAGTTCTTTTTTTAATATCATTTAGTAAGCAACAAAATGTATAAAAGATTTTTGTGAATAAAATTATAATTCATTTTACTTACTATTCATTTGCATTTTATGTTCTTAAAAATCCCGGTGGATTTTACACTCGGACTCTACATGTGTTCTGTTTATTATGTGTTCCTTACTGTTGGGCATATTCGGTTGTTTTCAACGGTCGTCGGGTTGGTGACTATAATTTCTTGTTTACTTTTGGTGGCATTTTTCTTTTAAGTTTGCAAGTTTCAGCGGAAAACGTGATAACTCAAATTTCAATTTTGTATAATTACGAGTCAACTCGAAGTGTTGTTATCCCTAAACCTGTGTGTCGAGGTATACTTTTTGTTTTATATTAGTAAATTTCGGTCGACGTCATATAGCAAGTTCTTCTTCCATTTCGCTTATTGCAAAACATGTGCAAATATTTAACTCGGAGAAAACAAATTTACTAATCAGACAGCCACATTCATACATATGTACACATGTACTTCAGAGTTTGTCTCAAGCATTTTATTTATATGTTATAATATACAATACCCTCTTAAATAATTTATAAATTACCATTGTGTGGAGTATTAGCTTTTTTGTATTTTTCATTCCTGTAGTATTGCTAGAGAAATTACGTTTTTTTTAATATTGCTTGTAGTTTTTGTCGATACCTACCAGAATTCGTCTTGTTTACTCGATTTCCAACAGCACCAGCACTCAGCCATTGCAGCACTGTGGATAGCATCAGTCCAACTGGATCAGCCATTTCACGTAAGCCGCTTCAGCCCGCGTACCAGCCGATAAAAAAGCATCGTGCACCAGCACCGCCTCCACAAGCTGGTGTTGCTGCTGCAGCGGTATCGGTGATACGACAGTCAAGTTTCCTGTACGGCGGCGCCCATCCACCGCAGCCACAACAGTAGTGAGGAGACCAGCGCCAACTGTTCCGACAGCACCAGCACTTCGAATCGAATAAAATTAAAGCAATCATAATGTTGGTTGTATGGAAGTAGCCACTCACACGAATTCCCGTAGTAGCTATAAGATCATACCAAACCGTTGGAAATATTACAGGTAACGACAGTTTTAATGCGGGCGCAACTTAAGTTCTGATGTCGTATACAAATGTACACTGTGCAAGCACGTAGGCCCAGTTGTAATTTAAGACTTTCCCCTCTTTTTAAAGGGCAGCAATCCACAATGCTTCAGGTTGCGAACATTCCCCAAAGGCACAATTGAATATAGCAAAAAGTAATTTTTGCTAGATATTTTTTCACTACTTATGTTGATCGTTTATTGTTTACTGCGAAATCTATCTTTACGTATCCCTCTACTGCCCCATACGGTCTTAAGGCACGGTCTAATTTCTACGAAGTTCAACTTTCAACTGATAATATTGGGAAATATGTGATGCTTACAGCCGTGCAACATTAAAGAAATGACAACTTAATTTATCTAAAACATGCCCTAAAAATTTCATAAAAAAAAATTAATATTTATGTGGACTTTTCTAGGTTTTTGTGGACCGTGCCTTAAGGCCGTATGGGGCAGTAGAGGGATATGTATGTACATGCATCATGTAATTAGGGAAATTAGCGCAATGTTTCTGTTTTCGTTTTACGATATGTAAAGGATCTACATAAAGCAGTTTAATATAGTGTGAAACTATAACCAACTATCACGAATAATTCGAATGCATAAGGGCCAGTTTACACGCCTGAAAAAAGTTGTTTCAAAGACCACACCAAACTAAGAGCATTAGCAATGTAAAAGTACCACTGCAATCCTGAATATCAAAGAGTGAAGTGGAGATAAAATTATGCGCAAAATATCCCAAAAATACACTACAACACCAAAACAATTATCGAGTTCTGGCATAACGTATTCGCTGAGGACATCATTACATGAAAAAATGTTTTAAAATTTTTAATTTTTTATAGCGATTCGAAGACTTTAATTCACGTTCGATAATTTGAAAGATTTTACGTTTTGGCGGTTCCCGTTGCGAGTGTGAATTTTTTCACGGACGAATGTGATCTACAGTTGTATTGCCTTTTTAGTAGGCAATCAAAGGCTTGCCACTTCCTGCTAAGGAGGCAGCAGTTAAAAGACAAAAACTGATTATATATTAGTTTTATAGTAGTTTATTAAGACGGGGCTCGAATACCGACCCTCCGACTCGCGGCCCTGCGCAATATCCACTATGTCACGACGGACTGGTTGATAGTTTATTTGTATCCCTATTGTCGCTGCCCAACTTCTAACATGAATGTTCGTTTAAATAAGAGTACACAATACACGCCATGCTTCTTCTGGGAACTAAGAGAGATTCAAAACATCTACTCGAGACTTTCTAAGGCTGTATTTGTAGTTCATCTAGCGGAAACTAAAAATCGTACACCGTTAAAAGCGGAACCAACAAGAGGCAAAGCTTACTTACTTAACTGGCCATAACAACCCTTTACCGGGTTACGGCCTGCCGCAAATGCTCTGTCCAAGCGCCTCTGCTTTGCGCGCGCCTTCTCCAGTTGGTAACACAAAGAGATGATAGGGCGTCCTCAACTTGGTACTTCCACCGGAGACATGGCCAAGCCAACGCAGCCGCTAGATGTTGATTCGCTGCTCTACGTGCATGTCTCTGTACAGCTCATACAGCACGTTGTTGGTTCGTATGCCATAGTCGGCGCCAATACGAACAAGGCCGAAGAAGTACCTTCCTCTCGAACACCCCAAGAGCCTATATGTTGTTACACGACAGTGCCCCTACTTCTGCGCCATAAAGGAGCACGGGCAGAATAAGCGTCCTATAGAGTGCAAGTTTTGTCGGTCGAGAGAGGTCTCTGCTACTAGTAATCCTTCGCTTTATCTCCAGGCTGACATCATTGCTACTGTTTATGACGGTGCCAAGGTAGACGCTGCGTGTCGACAGCCTTGGCTCTGCAAAGTCTCATGACCTTTGCAGGGATACGAAGTTCAGACAATGCGGGGTATAGGCGATCTCTTATCGGGCTATCAAATGATGCTTTGTAATCGGTAAAGAGATGGTGGGTATCGATTTGACTCTTATTGGTCTTCTCCAGGATTTGGCGTAAAGTGCATTTCTGGTCGATGGTGGACTTACCAGGCCTAAAGCCGCATTGATAGGGTCCAATCAGCGCCTTGACGAGTGGCTTCAATCTTTCACATAATACACTCGTTAGGATCTTACGCAATAGGAAGTAGGTTAATACCCCTGTAGTTGGCGCATATTGTTGGATCGTCTTTCTTCAACACAGGACAAAGGGCATTGAGGTTCCCATCGTTGGGCATACGTTCCTCCAGCCATATTTTGCAGATGAGCTCATGCATGTACCCAATCAGCTCATTGCCGCCGGCCTTGAACAATTCTGCTGGTAGCTCATCCGGCCCTGCAGCTTTATTGTTCTTGAGTCACTGGATAGACCTCGGACCTCGTCATAGCTGGGCGGTGGCACATCCACACCATCGTCATCGATTGGTGCCGTCTGCGCAACCTCACCACTGACGGTATTGTTCTCTTCGTGGCGTGCGAGCAGCTTGATGAAGTGCTCCTTCCACAACCTCAGTACACCCTGCTTATCAGGAAGATGCGCCGGGCTTAAAACCTTCTGTCAGACGTTTGCTGTTTGGAAAAATTGTCGGGCATCGTTCCTGTTCCTGCACTCGATTTCCTTACGTTCGCGCCTTTCTTGCTCGCGTTTCTTTCGTCTAAATAGGGACCGCTCTTTCTTCCTCTCCTCTCGGCATTTTTCCCGTACGGCTCGCGTAGCAACCTACTGCAGGTTCTTCTTGTAAGCAGCATTCTTCGCTGCAGTGGCTGCGCGATACTTTTCGTTTTCCCATGGGTTTCTTGGTGGCGAGCGTCGAAAACCAAGGACATTTTCTGCGGCGGCGTGCATAGAGTGGGATATGTGAGTCTATAATCCGCCGATGTCATCAGGTGGAGAGGGGGAGCGAACGTGCAGGTTGGAGAGTTGAGCGGAGTAGGCTTCGGCTATCCCTTGTGATCGCAGCTTACTGATGCCCAGCTTTCTTTGCAAACCATGTTGCGCGGTCTTCTCTGCACAAAGATGCATACGTACCGTTGTTTGAAGTGGTCGCATGGAGGCTGAACTGCCCGACTGTGGGACCATATATACCTTCTCTCCCGACGTTTGCATTGAAGTTCCCGAGGACTTTGACGCCACCCTTCGTAGAAGTTCTCGAGTTTCACATAGAAGGCATCTTTGGTCGCATCGTCCTTCTCTTCCGTCGGGGCGTGCGCGCAAATTAGGCTGATGCTAAAGTATTTAGCCTTCACGCGGATCGAGGCCAGCCGTTCGTTCACCGGAGTGGACCGGGAGACGTGGTGGCGAAATCTCTTGCTAACCACAAATCCACAGCCAAATTCGTGCTGGATAGATGCACCTTCCCTTTAGAGAGTCCGGACATTCCAGGTGCATATCCTCAAAGCGTGGTCCTTAAATCGTTTGCTGTGGTTGTCAACATAGTGGGATCCTTCCGAAGCTTTTTTAGTTTTCATTGGTTTATGTATTTTACGTGGCGAGCACCAAACCCTGTGCACGGGGCGGATTCAGAAAAATATTTTGGGGGGTTTCAAAAAGTAATTCTTTAATATTCATAAATGTTTATGAATATGCCTTTTAATTTGTATGTAGTTTTAAAGTAGACCCTAATATTTCGGGGGGGAGGTTTCAACCCCCAAACCCCCTGAATCCGCCACTACTGTGCACAACTCAAATTTTAATTCCTGGCGATTGGACACGCTGCACACATTAGTTCACTGTTCAGGGGGTGCTAAATAGCTATCCAGGAGAGCCACGCGGAGGCTGTGTTTCACAGCGAGAAGGATCGTTCTGGCGTTTGCCAGGTTGAATGCAAACAGAGACTTTACTTTGTGTGACCGCTGATAAATATTTATGTACACGCTCGTTTGGTCTGCTCCCATTGACACTACTCAATTGACACTACACGCAAACAGAGACTTTACTTTGTGTGACCGCTGATAAATATTTATGTACACGCTCGTTTGGTCTGCTCCCATTGACACTACTCAATTTTTAACAGCAACAACAAAAACATCAAAACCTCGCCAAAAAGTAAGGAGAGAGAATTTAAAAGATGTCAATAGCGCATGTCGAAGTGCGACACTGCAAGATTTGAGCTGATTGGCAGCCCGATTAGCCAAAAATAAGTATATATATACATATGCTTCATTGCCAAATGGATTGCTATAATTTCTTATAGTTGATTTTATCGTCAAAAAGACGATAGAGAAAGGAAGCAAATGTCTTCTCCCTCGTACCCAGCAATTCTCATTTTTTTCTTTTCGTTCATACATTTGTAACAAACATGAAATAAGCCTTCGCTTTAAAATCATAAATATAATAAGGTTAAGAACGGTTTTTAGTCGTTTATAGCCTGCAATTGGCTGACTAAAGATTTACGTTGCATACCCTTACCTAAAGTATCGCAAAACACCGGTTCACCATACCAGCGGTAAACGTACTATTGAAAGTGAACGGTTAACCCAATAATCGAATACAATCGAAGAATTGTTCCACGGCATCGATCAATTGTTCTACGAATTCAACTAGTCAACCCTCAGTTCCAATTAATTTGTTTAATGTTTAGTCTCACAGAAGCAAGTGAATTTTATCTGGTCATTACATATCTTCATTTGAAGTCTGGAATCTTTACACGCACACTTTAATTATATTTGAGCTTTCCTTTAGGCTACAACCTGCTCTAAATAAAAACTTATATTGAAAACCTACTACTAAGTAATAGCTACTGAACATAGCATTTTGTTTTAAATGACTCCAATGCGGCATATGCTTGCAATATGGAAACACTCTTACAGAATATCCAGCTTAAAGTGGCGGTTGATAAAAATTATGTTCAAGGACCCCTTTTGACACCCTTGTTACCACATACTGCATACATGGTGGCAATGAAATCAGTAAAACATTTGTAATTCCTTTACATATGCGTACATATGTTATTTAGTATACAGTCGACTGCACACATATTGTGTATATGTAGGTTACGGTTCAAAATAAATCAATGATATTTTATATTCCTTGTGTGATAATCAAACTCTTTTATAATAAGAGTATTCCAATTACATAGCAATACGTAGACTTAGGGATTGTTTATTGTAATCTTTTAGTTTTACATCACTATTGAAAATTATAGAGAAATTATGAATTTTATTGTAACAATAACTTCGTGTTAGTCCCGGGGTTCAGTCAAAAAACATCACAAATTTAGCGGTATTATGTATTAATTAATCACAATTTGTTATATTTCAATTTGTTAAATCTAAATATTCACTATAAAGTACAGATGTGTTTATTATAAGACATTATATTAAAAATAAACATAATTGCAATAAGCTTTAACAATTTAGATCGTTTTTACTTATTTTACTTTACGAAGAAAATATATCATAATGAAATAAATTCATATACACACCAACAACATCGCCTGTGTTTTCGTCTTTTCATAAAATCGATAATTGTCAATGAGCCAAATAGTAGTAAATAGTAGGCCAGAATCATATATGTAATACTTCTATATTGGCAGCAACCTATCTTCACAATGTGTTTTCATTCGGAAATCAAAGGGAGACAAGCGATGAGACAGAAAACACGAAATTTTGTGAATGTATTTCTATACGTGTATACGTGAGCACTTCTACACATGAACAACTGAGGAGTTTACTACAAAAAGGCTTATATCCACTTTTGAGATTTTTTCGTATTTTCGCTCTAATCTATTCTTTGCCATGAGATGTATGTGCCTATGGATCAGTTTCCTACCAAAGTTGTTTTTATCCTATATTTAAAGCATGCCAAACATTGAGTTTGCCACCAAAAGAGCACATATCCAGTCTCTATCTTGTCTTGTCTTTAATAGAAAATTGTACACCAAAACGGCATATATCCATATAAAACCTATTCCATTAAAATATCTTTTTTTTCAAAAGGGCACATATCCACAATGAGTTTTCTGCCGAATTTTTCTTGTGTAGTTTAGTACATTATCGCTTGACAGCAGAACTTGCCAAGGACGTGATTTACATTGTCTAACTCTTCCCCTCAACAGGTGACGCCACCGTGAGGTCCTTGTGCACTCTGATTGGTCATTGTGCGCCATCTTAGCCTTCACACTGTCACCAATGTTTATATACGGAAACCGCCACTATTAACATATGTTAATATTTTTCTTTTCATCCGTTTTATAAAGACAGTTTTCATTTTTTGAGCTAAGTTGGTAAGCAAAAACATAAAGTGGACTGTGCTTAAGAGATTTTTGGTTCAAATGCGGAAGGGGGAAAAGGGATGAATGGGGTTTCAGCCCCTACAACGTGGCCGAATTAGTTGCTTTTTTTAAAGAAATGCCATAAAAAGTGCATTTTCAAATATATTCTCATCAAATTCCGTAAAATAAATTTTATTAAAGTTTATAAAACAGCTGTTTTTTTTACCAAAAGGGAACATATCCCATTTTCACACCAAAAAGGCACATATCCAAATTAAAATCTGTAACTCGCAATGAAACGCACGCAGAGGTTGGAACTTTTGGTAGTATATTACTTAGCCTAAGACGGAATTAATTTAGTAAACAAAAAAAATCAGTTAATTTTTTAATTGCCGTAAAACGTTTTTCTTAATTTCTCAAAAAAAATCAGAAGTGGATATAAGCCTTTTTGTAAGTAAACTCCTCAACTGTCAAACTGCTCCAGGGGCGGTTGAAGAAATTTCAGTTAATTTCGACAAATTTTTATTTTTTTCCAGTCAATTTGTTTCCCGCCTGAACGCACCTGACTTTTTGACACTTTTGACACATGTCAAGGTACATTCGTTTATATGCTTTCTCGCTCATATTTCACTATTGCTGTACTGTGATGTTGGCGAATGTACCTTGAGCTTACTGCCAATATCGAAGTATTACATACATATATGGCCAGAACGAATCGCGCATCGCTTCGTAGTTTGTTCATTCCTGCAGCTTCTGCAGAAGTCGTTGTACAGCAGACCGAGTCTTTTGGCGTGTCGACCGACAATGACTACATGACGCGAAACTCGGAGGGGTCACGGTTGCTAATTCGGTAAAACCAGGCCCCAGAGTCGCAAATTCGGTAAAACCAGGCCCCAGAGTTGATTAGGGTTCGTACAAAAAATTCGCCATACAAACGCCAGGGCAAAGGCTGCTGGTGAGTTCGATGTTTATTTGCAAATAAAATAATTGGTTTTTTTTCTTTCATTCTGTAGTACGTTTATAGGAAATTGATTGCAAAAAAACGTCATAAGTATGTTGCCTCGTGTTTTAATATGATTTTACTTCAGTTTTGGCTGACTGCCCTCAAAGCCTTAACGTTTGGATTGCTTGAGTTGCAGCCCTGCGTTTGAAAAGAGTTCAACTTGCCATCACTGTTTCTTGCTGCACTAGAAACGGCAAACTCAATGAGACATGAACTGAAGGAAAAAGCAACCGAATATCTGCTGACTTCAGCGTATGAAATAATTTATTTCTGCTTTTTTTTGTACGCGTTACAATCAAAATTACTTAGACCAGTAAAACAAGTTGGTTTGCAATGCTATATTTACAGCGAATAAGAAAAGTTAGCACTTTAAGATGCAAACAATTGACTGGTAACCGGTGCTGTGCGAATGTTTGGGTAAAAAAACCCGTACACTATCGGACGATTGGAAAAAGCAAAAAATGGTCTGAAAATCATTTCTCCTCCGAGTTTCGCGTCACGTAGTCACTGTCGACCGATGAGGCGGTGTCCAGTTATGACTCTCACGATTAGGCTTGCCACCTTTTTAAATTGGCTGTGGAGGACACTAAAAAATACTGTAACGATAAGACAGTTTGTCGCTGTGCAAAGCAACCCTGTCGCTACGCGCCGTGCTATAATTCAATCTGGCAACGACGGCCGCGACAATGAAGGCAACTTTTAGTCCAATCTGGCAACGATGGTCGCGATCATCATGGAAACCTTTGGTCCACTCCGGAATGTGCGAGAACGATCTGCGCGATGGCCGGACAGATATAAAAGACAGCCGGGTGCGGCGCAGCGAGTCAGTCTGCTTTTGACTAGTGAAGGTGCTACACGGAGTAATTGAGCGAATAATTAAGTGTAAAGACAGTAAAGTGTAAACCTGTGAAATAAAGTGATTGTTGGTTTATTTTATTGACTGCGGTTGAGGAACTAAGTGTGTTTTATTTTCAAATTACGCAATCCAGAGATACGTATTAGCCCACTAAAACTCATATTCGTAACATTTGGTGTCAGAAGTGGGATTGTGGAAAATTGAAGATAAACAAAACAATAAAAAAAAACTAAATAAATAAAATTATAAAAGCACGGACATGGTTAAACTCGAGCTGCTGAAGGTGGACCAGCTGAAGAAGGAGCTGGCTGCCTGGAATTTGCCGACTGCTGGCGGGAAAGTGGAGTTGCAGCTGCGCTTGCAAGAGGCGTGTGAATCGCGAGGCATCGATTGGGCTGCACACGAGTTCGGAACGCAGGAACAAGAGGCGTCGGCCAAAGTGGAGGAATCGCCTGTGGGTGCTGCGTCAATGCAAAGTACAGCGGCTGCGCCACCACAAGCAATGGACATAAGCCAGCTAATAGTTGCAATGAGAGGCATGTTTCAGGAAACTTCTGCGAAAATTGAGAATGTCAGTCGTGAAAATCGTGAAATGTCGGCGCAGATGGCAGAGCGAATGGAAAACAAGCTTCAGGAAAATTCTGCGCGCTGGGAGCAGAAAGTGGAAGAAATCGCCAACCAGCTAAATGTGAAGGTGGAGCACCTGGGAACTCGAGTGGAACACTTGGATAAACGAGTCGACGATCTTGATGATTCCCTGAACAAACGAGTTGATAGTCTGGAGGACTCGATGAACAGAAAAATGGACGAGCGGCTTAGGGAGGTACAGCCGCGAGAATGGTTGCCGCCGGTTCCGGAAAGTGTTGCCACCCGAGCAGAAGTGCCTACTTATGATGGGACTACGCCGTTCGATACATTCAAGCTACAATTCGACCTGGCTGCTCTGGAAAATCAGTGGACCGATGTAAGGAAAGGCCGGAGATTGGCGCTGGCTCTAAAAGGTGCTGCGGCTGAGGTAATAAAATCAGTTCCAGAATGTTTAAGAAGTGAGTACGAGACCGTCATAAGGGCGTTGGCAGCGAAGTACAGCGACGAGCACAACAGAACGCTGTACTACTGTGAGCTGAAGAACCGCAGGCAAAGAGCCAACGAGGCGCTGCAGACATATGCAGCAGACATTGAGCGGCTCGTACAGCTGTGCTACCCGTCCTTCGGCGCTGATGATCTCGAGAGGATGAAGATTGAGGCGTTTATTGAAGGTCTTCATGATCCGGAGACACGTCGCAGTGCGTTGATGATGGGTAAGCCGACATTTAGGGAGACGGTGACCAGCGCGATGACATACGAGGCGACATGGATTGGGAGCACTCGGTATGCACCTGCAAGGATACGCCAGATCCAGCCGGACAACGACATTGCGATCCAGGCAACAAGCTCTGAGCCACCGGGCAGGCCACGGGTGGTCTCCTCTAAAGTTGTTTGCTGGGTATGTGGCAAGCAGGGCCACATATCACGAGACTGCCGCCAACTAAAGAGGCGTTCCCGTTCTCGATCGCAATCGCCTGAAGCGAGGAATACTGACAATCGAGGCTCAGCCAACAAGCGCAGGGCTGAGGACGGCGAGTCGTTAAACTAAAATGGGTCAGCCCAAAGGGGCGTGAGCTGATCCCCACAATCTGCCGCCCCACCGTCCTTGTCTCACAGCTGAAACGACAGCCCAGCAGCTTGACAATTGAAGGAAGGATAGATGGAAAGTTGTTCGTGTTGACACTGGATACTGGAGCGTCATATTCGATCATAAAAAGGAAGCTTTTGAAGAACTGGGAACCGCTGCATGGCATACAGCTGAGGACTGCGACTGGCGAGCGCGCGCCGGTAAGAGGAAAAGTAACAAAAACAATTACTATCGGCACCAGCAGCCTGGAACATGAGTTCATCGTCGCGGATATAATGGACGACGTAATTATCGGCGTGGATTTCATGATTAGGCACGGTTTTACGCTGGACCTGAAAGAAAATGTGCTGAGATATGCCAACGTTGAATTCCCGCTGCACACCGGCTATGAGCGAAGCGTGGCGGTAAGGAAGGTTGTATCGTGTCAACACAGGAGGATACCAGCGAACTCCGAGGCGATTGTGTGGGCAAAGGTGGACGAGGGGGACGAGTCGGCTGTGGGTTGTAGAAGCACCGAATCAAGGACACGACAACATCATCATCGGACGTACATTAGTGGAACCTAAGAATGGCAGAATACCAGTCAGAATACTGAACCCCCTGAATGCACCCAGATATGTCGGGAAAGATGAGGTAATTGGCGAGTGTAGAGAAGCCGTAGCAGTGGTCAATTGCGAGAGTAGCCCACCCGGAGGAAATAAGAAGAGCGGTTTTAACATGGACGTCATACCGCAAGAGAATCAGTGGAACAGCGAATTGACGGCCAATCAGAAACAGAAGGCGAGGTCACTCCTGCAGCACTATGGGTCAATATTTGCGGCAGAAGCAGGCGGAAGAACAGCCATAGTGAAGCACAACATCGACACCGGAAGTGCAAAACCGATTCGCCAAGCACCAAGACGAGTTCCTCTGGCCAAGAGGGAAGAGGTCACAAATTTGATCGAAAACATGCGGAAAGAGAAGGTCATAGAGCCTTCTTCGGGCCCCTGGTGCTCGCCGGTCGTGCTAGTCAAGAAAAAGGATGGCAGTACCCGGTTTTGTGTGGACTATCGGAAACTCAATGATGTGACCAAGAAGGACAGTTATCCACTACCTCGGATCGATGACACCTTGGACACACTGTCAGGCACACAGTGGTTCTCCACGCTCGACTTACGCAGCGGCTATTGGCAGGTAGAGCTTGCAGACAAGGACAAGGAGAAAACGGCTTTCAGTGTTGGCGATGGTTTGTGGCAGTTCACCGTCATGCCGTTTGGACTCTGCAACGCACCAGCAACATTCGAGCGGCTAATGGAACGCGTGCTAAAGGGGCTGCATTGGCGGACGTGCCTGGTGTACCTCGACGACATAATCGTGATGGGTAAAAGCTTCGACGACCACCTGGGAAAGCTGAAGGAGGTATTCGAGCGGATACAAAAAGCTGGGCTTAAACTCAACCCGAAGAAGTGCTCGCTGTTCCAAAAAGAGGTCAAGTATCTGGGTCATACGGTTTCCGCCCGCGGAGTACATACGGATGAAGGCAAAATCACGGCGGTGAAGGAGTGGCCCCGGCCACGCAATCTACACGAACTCCGCAGTTTCCTGGGCCTGTGCACATACTACCGCCGATTTGTTCCGGGATTCGCGAACATAGCCAGCAGCTTGCACAAACTGACGAAAAAGAGCCAAGCTTTCGAGTGGAACGAAGAGCAGGAGCAGGCTTTTGCACGTCTGAAGGAAAAACTGTGCATTGCTCCAATTCTGGCCTTCCCCGTGCCTGGAGAGATGTTTGTGCTGGATACGGATGCGAGCGGGCATAGTATTGGCGGTGTGCTATCACAGATAATAGACGGCCAAGAACAAGTGATAGCATACTACAGTAGGATTCTGTCGAAACCGGAACGCAACTACTGTCTGACACGGAGAGAACTGCTGGCGGTATTGGACTGCGTAAAACACTTCCACAAATATCTGTATGGACAAAGGTTTCGCCTGCGCACAGATCATGCGGCATTGAGATGGCTCCTGAACTTTAAGGATCCTGAAGGCCAATTGGCGCGGTGGATCGAGCGACTGCAGAGCTACGACTACACGATAGAGCATCGGAAGGGCAGTGGCCATGGCAATGCCGATGCCTTGTCACGCCGTCCGTGCGAAGTCGAATGCAGGGCGTGCTCGCGAGCCGAAAGCAAAGAACAGATAGTGGACGTCCGGTTGGTGAGCGTTATGCCAGAGGAAGAGTGGTCTGCGGAGAGGCTACAAAAGGACCAGCGGGAGGATGCGGATCTTGCAAAAATCGTCGAAGGCAAAGAGCAAGGCGCACGTCCAGATTGGCAGGAGATGGCCGGTGAAAGCCCGATCGCCAAGGCTTACTGGGCACAGTGGAAAAGTCTGCGGCTGAAGGAAGGATGCCTGTACCGCGAATGGGAGAGCGCGGATGGACGAACCAGCAACTCCCTAATGGTAGTGCCGAAATGCAGAATCAACGAGGTCATCGAGGCATACCATAACGACTCCAGTGGAGGGCACCTAGGCATCACCAAAACCATCGCCAAAATAAAAAGACGATTCTACTGGGTAGGATGTCAGGAGTCTGTAGCCGAGTGGATTAAGAGCTGCGACCGATGTTCAGCAGCGAAAGGGCCAACAAGAAGATCTCGAGGCCGCATGCAGCAGTACAACGTGGGAGCGCCCTTCGAGCGGATTGCTATGGACGTCGCCGGCCCATTCCCAACTAGTACTCAAGGCAACAAATATGTGCTGGTGGTAATGTATTACTTCAGCAAATGGCCCGAAGTGTACCCAATTCCTAACCAGGAGGCCACTACGATCTCGGAAAAGCTGGTAAACAACTGGGTAGCCAGGTTCGGAGTTCCGTTGGAGTTGCACTCAGATCAAGGCCGGAATTTCGAGTCTGCGGTATTCAAGGAAGTGTGTGAGCTGCTGGGGATAAAGAAAACGCGTACCACTCCTTTGCACCCACAGTCCGACGGCATGGTGGAACGCTTTAACCGGACACTGGAGGAATACCTGCGGAAAGTGGTAGGCAGGAATCAAAAGGATTGGGACACGCATATCCCCTTGTTCCTAATGGCGTATAGGTCAGCCCCGCACGACACGACATCACACACTCCAGCCCGAGCAGTATTCGGCACAGAATTGCGGTTACCCGCTGACTTGAAGTTCGGGGTAGCCAGCACGACGGGAGGCGCTAAGACGGACTACGTGGCCAATAAGCGGGCGGAACTGGAGGAGATTCACCAGTTTATAAGGAGCCGCACCAAACTGGTCAGCGATAAGGCGAAAGCCAGATATGATCTACGGGCCAACTCAGCAGGGTTCCAAGAAGGCGATCTGGTAATGCTCTACAACCCGCAGCGGAGGAAAGGTTTGTCTCCGAAACTTCAAGCGTCATGGGAAGGACCTTACGAAGTCGTGACTAGGATAAACGACGTGGTATACAGGATTCAACGTTGCAGCAATAAAGGCGCTAAGCTGAAGGTAGTCCATTTGCAGCGCCTGGCGCCTTATCACAGCGGAACCTCGGCACTTGTTCGGGACGAACTGTGGGCAGTGTAACGATAAGACAGTTTGTCGCTGTGCAAAGCAACCCTGTCGCTACGCGCCGTGCTATAATTCAATCTGGCAACGACGGCCGCGACAATGAAGGCAACTTTTAGTCCAATCTGGCAACGATGGTCGCGATCATCATGGAAACCTTTAGTCCACTCCGGAATGTGCGAGAACGATCTGCGCGATGGCCGGACAGGTATAAAAGACAGCCGGGTGCGGCGCAGCGAGTCAGTCTGATTTTGACTAGTGAAGGTGCCACACGGAGTAATTGAGCGAATAATTAAGTGTAAAGACAGTAAAGTGTAAACCTGTGAAATAAAGTGATTGTTGGTTTATTTTATTGACTGCGGTTGAGGAACTAAGTGTGTTTTATTTTCAAATTACGCAATCCAGAGATACGTATTAGCCCACTAAAACTCATATTCGTAACAATACTATAAACGTACATTTTAAGTTTTCAGAGTACGAGTGTACATGTATTTAAACTTTGATATATGATACATATATAGGTACATATATAGTACATATGTATACAGAAAAAGCTTCCTGAAAACTTTAACATTTAAACATAAAGATAACAAAACAAGTAAGCACAAAAAATATAAATACGAAAACAATTAAAGAAATAATAAATTCATAAATAAATGTGTTTTTCAAAGACTATTTGCTTTTAAATAAATATTTGTCATTGCTTTTTGCTGCTTTAATCAGACTTATATTGCATTTAATGATATCATTAAATTAATAATAATGAGATCAAAACAATTTGAGTTTTTAGAAAAAAAAATGAAATTCAACTCAAATTAGTGCTAAGCGAGATGTGATTCGCTCGAAAATATCGATTTTTATCGAAATCAATATCAATTAGTTAAGGCTGCTTTTTACGAAACATTGTTAATTTCAACTCAGATCATTATGATGCCTTTCGTGTTTGTTAGCAAAGGAAATAGTAAAATCGACATGTTTCGTGTTCGTGGAGGACACTTTACCCTCTTTGGAGGACGGAGGACATTTGAGTAATTTGGAGGACTGTCCTCCACAATGGAGGACAGGTGGCAAGCCTACTCACGATAATCCCTATGGAGGGTTTTTTTAGTAGAATAAAATCCCTGAATCTGGTTTGGTCGGTCGAAGGCCAGATCTGTCTTGCCGTGTATTTTGTCTCTTTATGAAGCTATCAAGTTTTTGTTATGCTTAGGCATGAGTTTTTCATAAGTAATTTGCATGTGGAGAGTTGTATATTTACCTCTGTGGTATTGATGTATTGTAGCTCCATGCCTTCTCATGTCACCTCGTCGGGTATACAATTTTCTTTTATGTCTCTTCCAGCAAAGGAGCACTGCTCGGATATCTTATTTAGAGACAAGCGGCATCTTTGAACCATCCATATAGAAAATTGCGGGTTTGCATGCCTTTTCCGGAAGCTCTCGCTGGACCCAATTGTCCCTCGAAGGGCTTTTCGTATTGAATAATACTTAAGAAGAGGTTTTTAAATCGCGTTAACGGAACAGTTACCTATTGACAATGGTAGCGTGACCTATGTCTGCTTTCCTCCAGGGTAGAATCACATTAAGCCTTGCTGCCTGGCAACTCGCCAAAAGTTCCCCATAGATATCTATGGGGGGCAAGTGGATTCGAATTTCTAGGGATTTTGTTGGTCTGTGACTCCAAACGTAAGAATTGGTCTGATCACTAACGTGTAAAGCTGTAAGCCCTTTTGTAGATGTTAAGAGAGGTAATGGCTTTCTGTTGTCCTTCCGGTATCGAAACCGCGTTTTCCTCCTAATGAGGATAGTGAGGCTATAGCATCTTGTATTAAATCGCTCCGAATATCGGTATATTTTCCCGATACAAGGAGAGCAATGTCGTCTGCATAAGCTACGAACTTTGTGATGAGGAAGTTTACCATAAGGTTCCAGAACAGGGACACCCCTCCTCCACCCTCCTTCGGGAGTGTCCCTTGGCATATATCTCGTGACCTTGGTTTCGCGTACCTCTTATAATAGAACCTTCTTTGTAGGAGGTTATTTATAAGCAGTGTGTACTTGGTCATGGAGGGCAGTCTATATCGAATTTTCCTTGGTGTACGCATGTTGGAAACCGAGACATCGCTAGGACCAACGGTGTGTCGCATGTAGGCGTGCATTCCCCCGCCCCCCCCCCCCCTTGTCGGAACGATCTAGCAAGCGCAGCACTCAGACAATTATACGTCCATTGTACTACGACTTGTTGTTCCCTGTTAATATGCTTTAAATCCACCCGACTTCCGAAGAAACCTTGATAGATCCTGGGGTGCCAAGGAGCCAAGGTGGTCGCTTCTTAGCACATCAGTGCCAAACGTCTCAAACCTGATACGAGCGAACGCGGGGCAGAGACACAGGGAGTGTTCCGCCGTCTCAACGTCCTCCCCACAGGCAGGGCATAGGGCACTGTCAGATATGCCTACCACTTCCATGTGCCTTGCCCATAGAAAATGGCCGGTCATTAACCCGACCATCTGCCTGCAGTCCCCTCTGCCTAGTGACAGAAGAAACTGTGAGCATCTGTCGGATATGACGGGAAGCATAAGTTTCGTCCACCTGCAGCCGCTCTCAGCCTGCCATGCTCGCTCCTAGATCATAGTGACCCATTCGTTAACAGTGGCTTTGATGGCCGCAGATGGGAGTGGCAGAACAGGCTCAGGGCCGACAAAAGCAGCCTCAGCCTGCTTTAAATCTACCCGACTTCCGAAGAAACCTTGATAGATCCTGGGGTGCCAAGGAGCCAAGGTGGTCGCTTCTTAGCACATCAGTGCCAAACGTCTCAAACCTGATACGAGCGAACGCGGGGCAGAGACACAGGAAGTGTTCCGCCGTCTCAACGTCCTCCCCACAGGCAGGACATAGGGCACTGTCAGATATGCCTACCACTTCCATGTGCCTTGCCCATAGAAAATGGCCCGTCATTAACCCGACCATCTGCCTGCGTACATTACTAACAAGCCTACCTCCACTAAACCTTATCGAAAAAATGGAATCTTCTGCTTGTGTGATATATGTACGTTTCTTATTTTTAGAGCGCAGAGGCTCAGCAATGACCCCATATTACTAATCCCCGATAATTGAGTTGGAATTCTCCAAGAAATACAAAGTTTGTATTCCAGACACACAATCTTAGAGAAGATGTAGATTCACTTCTGTTCCAGGTTCTAGGATTTGGTATATGGATGGATCGAAAATGAAAGCGTAAGGACTGAGGTAGGGGAAATTACCTACCATCTTTCAGGCCGAAATCTATGCCATTGAAGCATACACCAGAGGTGCCAACAGTCAAGCGTCCCTAAAAGATCTACAAGATAACGTGACCTACGCAAAACTTATCAATGATTTCCGCAATCTTGTGAATGAACTGGGAGGCCGTAACTTCGTAGAGTTACGCAGGATCCCAAGACATGAAGGTCACGAAGGCATCAAACAAGTCAGCTGACTTGTCGAAAGAGGTCCAATGTGACCACTGGTAGAACCTGAACCATTGTGTGATCTCGGCATCCTCACTAGATGACTCTCCACTGTTCACTTAGGTATCATTTCAATAAAATGGAAATTTTCTCTACAGTGCTCTACATTGCTCTATGCAATCAAGAACCAGAAACTTATATTCATGTTCTCTATGATTGTCCCGCACTCAGTAGAAAAAGATTTCTCCAGTTAGGGGCACCAACTTAAGCCTCGAAGAAAAACTTGGAATCCCAGAGAGTGCAAAAATTAATAAAAAGCCTCAACCTAGAGGGTTAAGATGAGGCTTGCACGGTCGCGGTTTAAATCGATCCTATATACTTTTATAGAGCCTACTGATTTTCGATGCTTCCTCGAAGTTTACGCTTGCTTAATACGCATTTATAGCCTCTTTGTATAACGGACACGAGTTGCCCGTTTTGACTCTGTTAATTAGCTTCCTGTACTTGCGTCGGCATGCTGCGTTTTCCACTGCCCTACAGTGGGCTTATACTATGTTTACATTGAACCCAAATGCGTAGTTTCAAATGAGTCATTTCAAAGTGTTTACATTGCCTCATTTGCATTGCATTTCATTTTGTTTGGCAGCTAATGTCAAATGCTCAATGCTCATGTCCTCTCGCCGCAGCTCATAGATCAGCTCTTTTCCGGCTTCTGACTAAATCATTGGTTTCTTTTTTGCTGCCTCTATGTTCTACACACTGCGATATTTGAATACATGTATATTACACACCCTACATGCTAAGAATATTCTACATATTTAAAGCAGACGAAAATTTCAATTCAAATTTTCCATTTTGATAATTTTCGTTTGTTTTGATTTTGAAAGCGCTTTCGTTTTGAGATGCGTTCGATAAAATTGGTCATGTTTTATCGCATTTGCTTCGTCGTTTTGTTGAAATGAGTCATTTCGTAGATTTGAATTTGTATGGGGAAATGCGTGATTTGGCTTCGCATTTGAGAATTTTTGTCCAAATCACGCATTTAGGCTCAATGTAAACGTAGTATTAGGCTCTCCTCTGGGAATAATCCTTAGGCAGGGAGCATCCGAAACAATGTTCCAGACCTGCTGTTCCGTTGAGCTCGGCGCTGCAGGATCAAGGGGATCGAAACGAGGCAAGAGAACTTGCTTTTATTTAACCCTTTTTATTATTTTGAGAAATTTTTTTTACGTTGCTTCGTGACTTTTATTTATGATTTTTTGTTATTTACGTCGCAGGTTTTGATCCAGTCGGCGACAGACTCCTGCCATTATACCCAATAGATGCGTAGGTGCCCTTCACTGGAGTCGTTATGGTAAGCCTCAATCACCTCGTTGATTCTGCATTTCAGGACTACTATTAGGAAGTTTCTGGTCCTCACTCTCCCACTCGCAGCATAGGCAGCCACCCTTCAGTCGTAGACTTTGCTACTGTGCCCAGTAAGCCTTCGCGATCGGGCTCTCACCAGCCATCTCCTGCTAGTCCGGCCGTACTCGCGCTGGTCCTTTTGTAGCCTTTCCGCAAACCAACACTCCTCTTGCAGAACACTTACGGTTTTGCAAGTACGGTGTGGCAGCATTTCTTGACGACGTTTGCAATCCGGAACGCTTCCCTCGCAGACGGCAGTCTCGTGCTATGTGGCCTTGCTTGTCATATATCCAGCAACCGACTCTACACGAAACCGCCCGCGACTACGCCGGCGTCCCGGCGCTTACTGTCTGGTTTTGTGTCTCGACACTTTTCCGCAGATGAATGTCGAGAACTTCCCATCCGTGCCACCTCATACGTCAAAGCGCTTGTCACCGTCTCCCTGAATGTCGGTTTCATCATCATCAACGTACTGACACGTGTCTCCGGGTCAAGGCTGCCTACGACAAACACCTCGATCTTCAGCCGCTGACTTTCCGGTAGGACAGTTGTACCAGCCGTTCAATATCTGCCTCATACGTCGGCAGCGTCTCGGTGGCTTTTTGTCTACGAACTACGGACTTTTTGTCAGCTCGCAGTAGTACAGTATTTGGTTGTGCTCGTCGCTGTATTCGCCAGCGCCCTTATGACGGGCACATAATCACCTCTCAAAAATTCTAAAAGTGATTTCATTACCTCAGCCGCAGGGCCGCTAAGAGCCAGTATCGGTGTCCGACCTTGTCTAACATCGGTCCACTGACTCTCCAAAGCAGCCATATCGAATTTTAGTTTGAAGGTGTCGGAGCGCGTGCCACCGTCGTAATCCCGAACTGCCAGCAACCATTCCCGCGACTGTACCTGATGAAGCCGCATTTCTATTTTCCTGCTCAGCGAATCTTCCAGACATTGCTCGTTTGTTCAAGAAATCATCCAGGTCGTCAACTCGCTTGTCCCAATTGTCCATTCGCGCCTCCAGATGTTTAACTTTCACATTCAGCCTATCGGAAATTTCTTCCACTTTCTTCTCTATGCTCGCAGAATTCGCTGACATTTCTCGATGCGCCGTTTCTACATTCGCCGATAATTTACCTAGCAACGTCGCGGACGTTTCCTGGAATTTCCCTTTCATTTTCACAAGCAGCTGGTTTATGTCCATTTCTTGCAATGGCCCGACATCCGCAGCCGTGCTTTGCAGCGACGCAACACCAGCCGACGCCTCTAGTTCCTGCGTTCTGAACTTGTGCACAACCCAATCGATGCCTCGTGCTTCACATGCTTCTCGAGTTTTAGCATGTCTGCGTTTTATGATTTTTTCCTCTTAATTTTCAGTAGCACAACTCACTTCTAACACCAAATGTTAAGTAAATTAGTTCTGCTACCTAGCGCGAGCGTAATTCGTTTCTCTAGATTGTGCTGAAAAAAAGATTAGGTTAGGTTAAACTGGTTGGCCGAATAGGTCACGCATAGACGCTCAGTGCCTTTATGCCCAGGTACCCAATAGATGTGCAGCCTACGGTGTGCAGCTAGCCTTCCTATTGCCAACCGGCACTGCAGGACATTCTTAGAAGAATGCACCTATCTCCAGAGCCTTAATTGAGTTAAATAGATTCATGTATTCGTAAAATCGTTTTTACTTTTATTTTCCTTAATTCTTATGCCCCGTTCTGACTATGTCATATATGGTGTCATTTGTAGTCAGTTAAATGAGAACGGGTTGCCATATGGTGTCATTTGCGTTTGCCTGCATGTATGACTACGATTCATGATGCAATAATTAAAGGTGATGTACGTAGACACCAGTCTCGTTCTGATTTGACAATGTTGGCTCCCTTAGCAAATCAGTAATGCTTCTTTGAAGAAGTCATTTTTTATTTAAAAGCAAATTTGAAAAAAGTACTTAAAAATAGTAACATTCTCTAAGAAAAAAAATGGGGATTACTGAACCATTTCACGCTGTTTGTTTTGATTCTTTTCGTTGAATTTCACGCTGTTTGTTTTGATTCTTTTCGTTGAAATTCAAATCAGATACAGATCAGCGGGTATTAATGCTTGAAGAAGAAGTGGCAAGATTGAAAGGGCAAGTTATGGAGCTGCAGAAGCTTCAATCAAAAGTTAAGGAACTTTTTACGGAAGGTCAGATCCGTAAGATTGAAGATCCCACAAAAAATATTCATTGGCGGTGGGGTGACATGTCTTCGGCCATAGCTCTACACTCAGCCGGCCCAAGAGCCTATACACACTTGTATAAGCATGGGTTTCTACTTCCTTGCGAGTCCACTATTGCGAAATGGCTGCAGAAGCTTAAGTTCGAGGACCGTGTGCTACACTTTTCCTTAAGTGTGATGCGTAGCGCGAACGAGGTGGCTGTTGCAGACAGACTTTGCATACTCTCTTTTGACGCGATGAATGTCGAATCTGTCTACGAGTACGACACTCTATCAGACACCGTCCGAACGCCCAGCAATTACGTGCAAATGATTATTGCACGGGGTCTTAAGTCTTCATGGAAGCAGCCCATATTCAAACTTTTCAAACTGATGGTAACATTTTCTTTAATAACTTTCTTTTATATTTCATCTTTCCACACATCATGCATTATTTTTTTTATCAAAATCAGTATCTTCTGCAATTTAAGGGTTACGATTTCTTCCTATATGTTAAATTCGGTCAATTGACTGTCTTACATTAAGGAAGTTTTTAAATACCTTTTCATGAAAAGGCCTCAATTTGTTCCCCTTTACCCCTGCTTCTGAAACACAACATTGAGCTAAGGGAGTGTCAAAACTCGGCTGTCACTACGTACATCACCTTTAATAATTGCATCATGACTACGATTTGCCTAACGAAATGACAATCAAATGAGAACGATAGAATTTGTGTCGAACGAACGATTTGACTACGTTTGACGACAAAACAGAAAATGTCAACATGCTAGCAAATCGTTTGTGTTTCTATTTGAAAATGTGAACGTTTCGCCCCGTAATCGCTTGCCGAAACTGCGCGTTTTTTGTTGATGTGTGGCGATAGACGTGCCACAAGGTAGTCGAAGTCGTCCACACTCATCCGGACGAAGTTGCGGAACCACTGAGGATCCTGCTCCCGCATCCTTCCCGCAGCGTTTCGTAAAATCCACTGGTGGATCTGTGGGTAAGCCCAGGTCGAATCCAAAAGCGCTTTTTCGCACTACGTCTTCTGTTTTTTTTTGGTTTTTTAATACCCTGATACAGGATATCAATCCTAAGGCCGCGGTGGCCACTATCACTCGTTTGCACAGTTTTGCTGTTTTCGAATAACATTTGTTCCCATTGAAAATATGGGGTCAAATCGTATTTGACTATCAAAGTGAGAACGGCATGTCAGTCGACTGACACCGAAATTTAACTTCATTCGATGGCAAACCTTGTCATAACTATGTATTTTTAGTCAGTTTTTGCCGTGCAATAAGAACGCATTTGACGACATATGACGAACATGACATATATGGCAGTGTTTGTCGTCAGTGACTATGACATAGTCAGAACGAGGCATAAGTTTTAACTTACTGTATTTCTCTTACAGCAGCAATTATGTCAGCCTGGAGATAAAGCGAAGGATTACTCTTGCCAAAAGGTGATATTACGGTCTCGGTAGGCAACTGAGTAGCAGAGAACTCTCTTGACCGACAAAACTTTCACTCTATAGGACGCTTATTCTGCCCGTGCTCCTTTATGGCGCAGAAGCATGGACACTGTCGCGCAACGACATAGCGGCTCTTGGGGTGTTCGAGAGGAAGGTACTTCGAAAAATTTCCGATCCTGTTAGTATTGGCGACGACTATCGTATACGAACCAACAACAAGCTCTAAAAGGACATATACACTAGTCAGAAAAAGTTTGCGTACAGGCTAGTAAAAATTATGTTATCATCAATTTTGACCTCAAAAATGGGTTCTCTGTTTACCAAAACTTATCCACATTATTCATATATGTCTTAACTGTATTTTTTGTTGTGTTTTAGCTGCATTAAAACAATAATTTTCCATATATTTGTATTTATTGACAATATACTCACAAAACGGTGCAGAATAAGTTTGCGTACAAAACTAATAACGGGAATTTCCAGTTATGCTTTTTTTAATTTGGAAATTTGTATTCCATTGAGCAGTAAACGGATTCGTAAATTATTTTTAAACGTATATGTGCTTGAAATTATAAAGAAAGCAATAGAACCCAAGCAAAAAAAATAAAAATGGATAAAAGGATAAGCTTACTAAATCTTTCCCAAATTGACAAAAAATTTCGTAAAATTAGAGAAACTTTTGGAAGAGCACATTCGTCATTTCGAAAAGCCATCTTAAATTTCGAAAAAAACATAAATTCTTGCTTTTTTGTTACGATCTGGCCATTTTCTTAAGCTACCCAAGCAATAGGATTAGATTGTTTTGCGATCAGTGCATCATAATCTTAGGCTAGTTGCATCCGATATCTTCAGAAATGTACAGAAATATTTTATAAAACCCAGTAGCAGTGACTTTATAAGAAAAGTCCTGAAAAAACATATTTCCCCTAGAGAATAGATGTAAGAAGCCCATATTTAGCTTACTAACAAGGAGCACAGAATTTCTTTCGTGAAAGAGTCCATCAAAGAGTCTAGAAAACCGGATTTCCGGGTCGATGTGTTGTTATCTATGGAGTAGGATGATCTATTATTTTCTGATAATGGTTTGGCATATTTGGCATTAAAAGGCATCAACAAATTTGAAGAGGATTTAGTTAACAACAAAAATCTGACATCATCATCATCATCACTACATATATAAAGCAAAGTCGCAAATCCGTATGTATCCTTTATATCTTGAAAACGACTGGACCAACTTGGATACTTCCTTCGGCAGGTTTGTTCGAAATTGTTACGTGAAGGTTTATAAAAAAAAAAGTCGGGAAAACGGGGCGTGGCACCACAAGAATACATTTTTAGACAATAACTTTGGAACCATAAGTCACACATCAATTAAATTTGGTACAAACTTTCTATTTGATCATATCCTTCAATAGAGGGAATGGGATGGGTATTGAACAAAGGGGTGTGGCACCGCCCATACAACTCAAATCTTTTAAATGGAATAGCTTCGGCATTGTAAGTCGCACAGCATTGAAATTTGGTGCACCGTCGTTTCGTAGATGTGTCATTCTACTGTTAAATTTTGATGGGCGTTAAACAAGGGGCGTGGCACATTTTTTATGACCCAAATATTTCGCTGAACTATAAGTCGCACAGCAATGAAATTAAGTACGAACCTACCATTTATTCAAATATTTCGACAAAGGAAATGGTGCGCGTATTGAACAATGGGGCGTGGCACCGCCCACACAAGCCAAATCTTTAATAGAGAATATCTTCAAAATTGTAAGGTGCACAGCATTGAAATTTAGTATAGTGTCGTCCCATAGATGTGTCATTCTATTGGTAAGATTTGATGGGCGTTGGAAATGGGGCGTGGCAAATTTTTTGTGACCCAATGATTCCGCTGAACTATAAATCGCGAAGCAATGAAATTAAGTACGAACCTACCATTTTCCCTTTCAACAGAGGGAATGGTGCGGGTATTGAACAAGGGGGCGTGGCCCTGCCAATATAATTTAAATCTGGTTCAAGCGCAATCCATTTCTTTACTGAAACTTAGCAGCAACATTGCTTATTTGAGGGCCTCGATTGCGTTAATCAGTAGCTCCCTCCTCTTCCTTTAGTTGGTTTTCTTCGTCAATTTGCATCGCCATAGATTCGCCATCTCGCGTATTTCATTATAAGAAAACAAAAAATGTCGTGCGGGACGAAGTTCGCCGGGTCAGCTAGTTAACAATAAAGCACAGCATATGAGGGGGTATGGTCTGGGGCTGCTTGTCTAGTAAAGGAGTGAACAGGCTGTGTTTTTTTAATCAGAAATGGTTCCGAGGGGTTATTTACATAATCTAAAAGCTTATGTAAGCCAAGGTTTCAAAAATTTGGATCAGGTTCCAACATTTCTTTTCAACTTTTCGATGACCTTAGGACGTAATGCATACGATGTGAAGCTATCTTTGCTATTAACTGACTCAAAAAAGATGAAAAAGTTCATTCCTAGTCACCTAACGTACATTTAATTAACCCTCATCGGTCCCCTGTATGCGCACGCATACAATTTTGATCTTTAACCTTGAATAAAATAAAAACGGTTCAGCGGAATGACCTTGTATTTTGCAAAGTATAATTATTTTGCCTGAACAGCCAAAAAAACCCGTTTTTGAATTTGTACCCTTACTGTATTTGCCTGTGCAGTTATATACCATGTTTATACGACGGTGCCAGTCGATTCGCATTGACTCGATACGATCTCGTGCCAAGTGTTTATACATTGATTTCAGAAGCGAATTGACTGCAGACGGTTTCAAAAGTATGCTTATCTTTTTTGGTTTTTTCTATTTTTTTGACGTTTAATGAATTTAAGCTGTTGGTGTTGCTTACTTTTTACTTGAAAATGCTGATTTTCAAAGCACTTTGAAAATGTTTAACCGTTTATACGAATTTTCGAAGCGACTTGAAAATTTAAGAACTCATTTGAAAAGCGCTTTGACTCGATACGCCTAAAATGTTCAAAGCGGTTTAAAAACGTGTTTATACGACTGTATTGAGTCGATGTGTATTGACTCATAGCGACTTGAGCTGTCGTATAAACGGAGTAATAGTTACGAATCGGTCCCTGTGTATGTGCGCGCATACACATAAGCAGGTACCTGGAATTGCCGCTTATTTTTGTGTGTGGATTTATAGCACGCTCTTATTTTTTCGTTTTATGAAATTCAGTTTGTTCTGGAACACACATAAGTGAAGTTTGTTTGCGCATTTATTTGAATTTTGGTTGTGTTTCGAAGTATTTGATAAAAAATGGATAGAGTTTTACGTGAAAGAAGGCAGCGAGATGAACTAGAAATGGATTTTGATTTGGAAAGCGAAGCGGGCGAATCTCCGTGCAATAGTGACGATGATTTTGCATTATCAGACGAGGAGAATGATGAAAGAGAAGTTAGCGTGCATTCGGATGAAGACGACATTGAGCCACTTGAGCAAAATTTAGCACCAGAAAATGCAGCAAATCTTGAAAAGAAATATTTTTCAAAAAATAAGAAAATTGAATATTTATCGCAACCATTTGAAATAAATCGAAGAAATTCATTTCGACGTGCAGAAAATTTCACTTCAGGTAAAAACCTACCCTCTTTTTTATGGGTTCATGTTCATTATATGTTTCATTTTTGTTATAATTCAGGTCCAAAAGCATTAGCAGCTGCTAATATAGTTGATGTTTCGTCTTCATTTCACATGTTCCTTCGACCGGTTGAGAATATTATTTTGAACATGACGAATTTATATGGTGTGCGAAAGTACAAAGACAAATGGGAAAACATTGATTTGGACACTCTGCACGCATACTTTGGATTGTTGCTGCTTTCTGGTGTGTATCGGTCATACGGTGAATGTGTCACTAAACTGTGGAATGAAGAAACTGGTCGGGCAATATTTAGAGCAGCAATGTCTTTGAAAATGTTCAAGCGTATCCATGGTTGCATTCGATTTGATGACCGCGAACAACGTATGGCCAACACTGCATCTACAAGTACTTCTGTTCGTGACAAATTGGCACCGATTCGAAATGTATACGATAAATGGAATCATAATTTGAAAGCTGTATACACACCAGGAAAAAACATTACCGTAGATGAAAAGTTAGTTCCGTATCGTGGGCGATGTCCGTTTCGTCAGTATATTCCATCCAAGCCGGCGAAATATGGCATCAAAATTTGGGTGCTATGCGACTCAAAAAGCTGGTATGCATACAACACACAAATTTATGTTAGTCGGAATCGTAATGCCACTCCTGAACGCAATCTCGGACGGCGTGTTGTTTTGGATTTGGTGGAAGGACTTTCTGACAGAAATGTAACGTGTGACAACTTTTTCACTTCGTATGAATTGGCAGAAGATTTGCATAAGAATCGCATGACTATTTTGGGAACAATAAGGAAAAATAGGACTGAAATTCCTTCAGTTCTACTCGACATGCGTCAAAAGCCAATTTATCATACAGAAGTTGTATATGAACATAAATTGCAAGCAGTTATGTTGTCATATGCTCCTCGCCGGTACCGATTTGTGACATTGCTCAGTACATACCACAATGTTGTCAGCATAAATGAGAATAGTGAACAGAAGAAACCTAACATCATTGAAGACTACAACAAAACCAAGAGTGGAGTTGATACTATGGATCAAATGGTGGCTACGTACACATGCAAACGAAAAGTCAATCGGTGGCCAATGGCAGTATTTTGTAACATGCTTGATGTTAGTCCGTTGAATGCATTCGTGACGTTCATTGCATTGTTCCCGAATTGGAAAAATTCTAAACGAACCATAATATTCGTCGTCGCCTTTTTATCGAGCAGCTTGGATTGAATCTCGTTGAAAAACAGATCATTAAACGTAAAAAACAATCTCAAAGTAATGATGCTTCCAGTGATATTCAAAAAATTCGGGGGACTCGCCATTTACCAAGTACATCAAAACGAGGCCGATGCTACATCTGCACATATAAAAATAACAAAAATCGTTTTGCCACACGCTGTGAAAAGTGTAGAAATTTCATTTGTGCTGAACATAATTTCAATTTATGCGAAAAATGTACAAATAATTGACAAAAGTTAAAAATTCAATTTTTTTTCTAATATATGTAATATTCTAATTTTAATTTCATTCTAAATCTACCTTTATGAAGTTCAAATGTATTAATATGATAGTAAACAATATAATAAACATAAAAAATCACAAAACATAAATGGTTGTTAATTTTTTTTAGCTTTTTTACAATTAAAAATATATGTGTATGCGCGCGCATACAATGGGACCGATTAGATGTATTTCTCGAGGGACCGATGAGGGTTAAATATTGTTACGAATACCAGTTCTAGTGGGCTAGTACGTATCTCTGGATTGCGTAATTTGAAAATAAAACACACTTAGTTCCTCAACGGCAGTCAATAAAATAAACCAACAATCACTTTATTTCACAGGTTTACACTTTACTGTCTTTACACTTAATTATTCGCTCAATTACTCCGTGTGGCACCTTCACTAGTCAAAATCAGACTGACTCGCTGCGCCGCACCCGGCTGTCTTTTATACCTGTCCGGCCATCGCGCAGATCGTTCTCGCACATTCCGGAGTGGACTAAAGGTTTCCATGATGATCGCGACCATCATTGCCAGATTGGACTAAAAGTTGCCATCATTGTCGCGGCCGTCGTTGCCAGATTGAATTATAGCACGGCGCGTAGCGACGGGGTTGCTTTGCACAGCGACAAAATGTCTTATCGTTACACTGCCCATCACTTAGCTTGTTCGTCCCGAACAAGTGCCGAGGTTCCGCTGTGATAAGGCGCCAGGCGCTCCAAATGGACTACCTTCAGCTTAGCGCCTTTATTGCTGCATCGTTGGATCCTGTATACCACGTCGTTTATCCTAGTCACGACTTCGTAAGGTCCTTCCCATGACGCTTGAAGTTTCGGAGACAAACCTTTCCTCCGCTGCGGGTTGTAGAGCATTACCAGATCGTTTCTTGGAACCCTGCTGAGTTGGCCCGTAGATCATATCTGGCTTTCGCCTTATCGCTGACCAGTTTGGTGCGGCTCCTTATAAACTGGCGAATTTCCTCCAGTTCCGCCCGCTTATTGACCACGTAGTCCGTCTTAGCGCCTCCCGTCGTGCTGACTACCCCGAACTTCAAGTCGGCGGGTAACCGCAACTCAGTGCCGAACACTGCTCGGGCTGGAGTGAGTGATGTCGTGTCGTGCGGGGCTGACCTATACGCCATCAGGAACAGGGGGATATGCGTGTCCCAATCCTTTTGATTCCTGCCTACCACTTTCCGCAGGTATTCCTCCAGTGTCCGGTTAAAGCGTTCCACCATGCCGTCGGACTGTGGGTGCAAAGGAGTGGTACGCGTTTTCTTTATTCCCAGCAGCTCACACACTTCCTTGAATACCGCAGACTCGAAATTCCGGCCTTGATCCGAGTGCAACTCCAACGGAACTCCGAACCTGGCTACCCAGTTGTTTACCAGCTTTTCCGAGATCGTAGTGGCCTCCTGGTTAGGAATAGGGTACACTTCGGGCCATTTGCTGAAGTAATCCATTACCACCAGCACATATTTGTTGCCTTGAGTGCTAGTTGGGAATGGGCCGGCGACGTCCATAGCAATCCGTTCGAAAGGCGCTCCCACGTTGTACTGCTGCATGCGGCCTCGAGATCTTCTTGTCGGCCCTTTCGCGGCTGAACATCGGTCGCAGCTCTTAATCCACTCGGCTACAGACTCCTGACATCCTACCCAGTAGAATCGTCTTTTTATTTTGGCGACGGTTTTGGTGATGCCCAGGTGCCCTCCACTGGAGTCGTTATGGTATGCCTCGATGACCTCGTTGATTCTGCATTTCGGCACTACCATTAGGGAGTTGCTGGTCCGACCATCCGCGCTCTCCCATTCGCGATACAGGCATCCTTCTTTCAGCCGCAGACTTTTCCACTGTGCCCAGTAAGCCTTAGCGATCGGGCTTTCACCGGCCATTTCCTGCCAGTCTGGACGTGCGCCTTGCTCCTTGCCTTCGACGATTTTTGCAAGATCCGCATCCTCACGCTGGTGCTTTTGTAGCCTCTCCGCAGACCACTCTTCCTCTGGCATAACGCTTATCAACCGGACGTCCACTATCTGTTCTTTGCTTTCGGCTCGCGAGCACTGCCTGCATTCGACTTTGCACGGACGGCGTGACAAGGAATCGGCATTTCCATGGCTACTGCCCTTGCGATGCTCTATCGTGTAGTCGTAGCTCTGCAGTCGCTCGATCCACCGCGCCAATTGCCCTTCAGGATCCTTAAAGTTCAGGAGCCATCTCAATGCCGCATGATCTGTGCGCAGGCGAAACCTTTGTCCATACAGATATTTGTGGAAGTTCTATTTGTGAGTTCTCTCCGTGTCACACAGTAGTTGCGTTCCATTTTCGATAGAACCCTACTGTAGTACGCTATCACTTGTTCCTGGCCGTCTATTATCTGTGATAGCACACCGCCAATACTATGCCCGCTCGCATCCGTATCCAGCACAAACATCTCTCCAGGCACGGGGAAGGCCAGAATTGGAGCAGTGCACAGTTTTTCCTTCAGACGTGCAAAAGCCTGTTCCTGCTCCTCGTTCCACTCGAAAGCTTGGCTCTTTTTCGTCAGTTTGTGCAAGCTGCTGGCTATGTTCGCGAATCCCGGAACAAATCGGCGGTAGTATGTGCACAGGCCCAGGAAACTGCGGAGTTCGTGTAGATTGCGTGGCCGGGGCCACTCCTTCACCGCCGTGATTTTGCCTTCATCCGTATGTACTCCGCGGGCGGAAACCGTATGACCCAGATACTTGACCTCTTTTTGGAACAGCGAGCACTTCTTCGGGTTGAGTTTAAGCCCAGCTTTTTGGATCCGCTCGAATACCTCCTTCAGCTTTCCCAGGTGGTCGTCGAAGCTTTTACCCATCACGATTATGTCGTCGAGGTACACCAGGTACGTCCGCCAATGCAGCCCCTTTAGCACGCGTTCCATTAGCCGCTCGAATGTTGCTGGTGCGTTGCAGAGTCCAAACGGCATGACGGTGAAACGCCACAAACCATCGCCAACACTGAAAGCCGTTTTCTCCTTGTCCTTGTCTGCAAGCTCTACCTGCCAATAGCCGCTGCGTAAGTCGAGCGTGGAGAACCACTGTAAGCCTGACAGCGTGTCCAGGGTGTCATCGATCCGCGGTAGTGGATAACTGTCCTTCCTGGTCACATCATTGAGCTTCCGATAGTCCACACAAAACCGGGTACTGCCATCCTTTTTCTTGACTAGCACGACCGGCGAGCACCAGGGGCCCGAAGAAGGCTCTATGACCTTTTCTTTCCGCATGTTTTCGATCAAATTTGTGACCTCTTCCCTCTTGGCCAGAGGAACTCGTCTTGGCGGTTGGCGAATCGGTTTTGCACTTCCGGTGTCGATGTTGTGCTTCACTATGGCTGTTCTTCCGCCTGCTTCTGCCGCAAATATTGACCCATAGTGCTGCAGGAGTGACCTCGCCTTCTGTTTCTGATTGGCCGTCAACTCGCTGCTCCACTGGTTCTCCTGCGGTATGGCGTCCATGTTAAAACCGCTCTTCTTATTATTCCCAGGCGGGCTATTCTCGCAATTGACCACTGCAACAGCTTCCTTACACTCGCCAATTACCTCATCTTTCCCGACATATCTGGGTGCATTCAGGGGGTTCAGTATTCTGACTGGTATTCTGCCATTCTTAGGTTCCACTAATGTACGTCCGATGATGATGTTGTCGTGTCCTTGATTCGGTGCTTCTACAACCCACAGCCGACTCGTCCCATCGTCCTCGTCCACCTTTGCCCACACAATCGCCTCGGAGTTCGCTGGTATCCTCCTGTGTTGACACGATACAACCTTCCTTACCGCCACGCTTCGCTCATAGCCGGTGTGCAGCGGGAATTCAACGTTGGCATATCTCAGCACATTTTCCTTCAGGTCCAGCGTAAAACCGTGCCTAATCATGAAATCCACGCCGATAATCACGTCGTCCATTATATCCGCGACGATGAACTCATGTTCCAGGCTGCTGGTGCCGATAGTAATCGTTTTTGTAACTTTCCCTCTTACCGGCGCGCGCTCGCCAGTCGCAGTCCGCAGCTGTATGCCATGTAGCGGTTCCCAGTTCTTCAGCAGCTTATGACGCTCCAGTATCCAGTGTCAACACGAACAAGTTTCCATCTATCCTTCCTTCAATTGTCAAGCTGCTGGGCTGTCGTTTCAGCTGTGAGACAAGGACGGTGGGGCGGCAGATTGTGGGGATCAGCTCACGCCCCTTTGGGCTGACCCGTTTTAGTTTAACGACTCGCCGTCCTCAGCCCTGCGCTTGTTGGCTGGGCCTCGATTGTCAGTACTCCTCGCTTCAGGCGATTGCGATCGAGAACGGGAACGCCTCTTTCGTTGGCGGCAGTCTCGTGATATGTGGCCCTGCTTGCCACATACCCAGCAAACAACTTTAGAGGAGACCACCCGTGGCCTGCCCGGTGGCTCAAAGCTTGTCGCCTGGATCGCAATGTCGTTGTCCGGCTGGATCTGGCGTATCCTTGCAGGTGCATACCGAGTGCTCCCAATCCATGTCGCCTCGTATGTCATCGCGCTGGTCACCGTCTCCCTAAATGTCGGCTTGCCCATCATCAACGCACTGCGACGTGTCTCCGGATCATGAAGACCTTCAATAAACGCCTCAATCTTCATCCTCTCGAGATCATCAGCGCCGAAGGACGGGTAGCACAGCTGTACGAGCCGCTCAATGTCTGCTGCATATGCCTGCAGCGCCTCGTTGGCCCTTTGCCTGCGATTCTTCAGCTCACAGTAGTACAGCGTTCTGTTGTGCTCGTCGCTGTATTTGGCTGCCAGCGCCCTTATGACGGTCTCGTACTCACTTCGTAAACATTCTGGAACTGATTTTATTACCTCAGCCGCAGCACCTTTAAGAGCCAGCGCCAATCTCCGACCTTTCCTTACATCGGTCCACTGATTTTCCAGAGCAGCCAGGTCGAATTGCAGCTTGAATGTATCGAACGGCGTAGTCCCATCATAAGTAGGCACTTCTGCTCGGGTGGCAACACTTTCCGGAACCGGCGGCAACCATTCTCGCGGCTGTACCTCCCTAAGCCGCTCGTCCATTTTTCTGTTCATCGAGTCTTCCAGACTATCAACTCGTTTGTTCAGGGAATCATCCAGGTCGTCGACTCGTTTATCCAAGTGCTCTACTCGCGTCTCCAGGTGCTCGACTTTCCCATTAATCCTGTCCGAGATTTCCTCCACTTTTTGCTCCAAGCGCGCAGAATTTTCCTGAAGCTTGCTGGACAACTCCCGATTTGCATTTTCCATTTTCCGGTTGGAAGCCTCAAACATGCCTTCCATTGCGACCATTAGCTGGCTCATGTCCATGGCTTGTGGTGGCGCAGCCGCTGCAGCCGTACTTTGCATCGACGCAGCACCCGCAGGCGATTCCTCCACTTTGCCCGACGCCTCTAGCTCCTGCGTTCCGAACTCGTGCGCAGTCCAATCGATGCCTCGTGATTCACTCGCCTCTCGCAAGCGCAGCTGCAACTCCACCTTTCCGCCAGCAGCCGGCAAATTCCAAGCGGCCAGCTCCTTCTTCAGCTGGTCCACCTTCAGTTGCTCCAGTCTAACCATGTCTGCGTTTTATAATTAATTTTTATTTTTTTTACTTTCAGTAACACAATCCCACTTCTGACACCAAATGTTACGAATACCAGTTCTAGTGGGCTAGTACGTATCTCTGGATTGCGTAATTTGAAAATAAAACACACTTAGTTCCTCAACGGCAGTCAATAAAATAAACCAACAATCACTTTATTTCACAGGTTTACACTTTACTGTCTTTACACTTAATTATTCGCTCAATTACTCCGTGTGGCACCTTCACTAGTCAAAATCAGACTGACTCGCTGCGCCGCACCCGGCTGTCTTTTATACCTGTCCGGCCATCGCGCAGATCGTTCTCGCACATTCCGGAGTGGACTAAAGGTTTCCATGATTATCGCGACCATCATTGCCAGATTGGACTAAAAGTTGCCATCATTGTCGCGGCCGTCGTTGCCAGATTGAATTATAGCACGGCGCGTAGCGACAGGGTTGCTTTGCACAGCGACAAACTGTCTTATCGTTACAATATATAAGGGGTTGACTTGAACCTTGAGCCCAACAACACTCCATCTTCAAAGATATAGTAAACCAATATAACAGTTCAAGGATATAACAAAAGAAACGCTGAAAAAACACCTAATTTAATAAAATTTATGCCGAAACTTCTGCAGGGAGTTCCAATAAGAGAATCATATCCAAAAAGTTATTAATTTTTGGACAAAACTTAGTTTCAATTAAATTTTTGCCATAACCTTATCTTGTACGCAAACTTTTTCTGAGGTGAATTCATAACACATTTTGTTTTTGGCCCTTCTTTTACAATTTGGTCAAGTTTTTGTTATTATTATCTTAATAGAATGAAAGAACTGAGGTTATGGAAAAAATATAAAATATTTTGTTTTTGAAAAATTACTTTAAGTAATTTATTTTTCATATGAAAAAACTATGTACCCCTTGTACGCAAACTTACAGCCCAATTCTGTACACTTGAAAATTCACCATATTGACTATTTGTCAATTTTTTACTATTTGTCAAGAATTGGTATTCTATTCCTAAAAATAAAAGCTCTTTTCTTGATAAATTGTCAAAAGTGTGAATGCTATTGACAACAGCATACAAATTGAAATTTTGCCTATTGAAAATGGAAGAATTGTGCATGTTAACACTTTTACATCAGAGAAAATAAAAAAAAATTCCGTTACCTCCCACGAATTACTTTTTGTATGCAAAAAGCGCCTATTGTGAAACTATTGAAAAAAAACGCACGAACTTATGGACTGACCTGATAGATGAGCGTTTTTTCCAGCCCGAGCCAGGAATCGAACCTGGGGCGCTCGGTATGAGAAGCCAGCGCGCTACCCGCTGGGCTATCAAGGCCGGCTTTTTTTTCAAAACTTACTTTTCTTAAATTTGTTGTCTTATTTTTTGACAATTTGACAGCTGTCGCATATTCACCTTATGTTGAATTAAATGAGCTTTTTACTTTATCAATGTTGCATCAGAATGCCAACAAAGCTTTTGCTTGATAAAAATCTTGACAAAATTCCTTGATAAAAAATTTGTCAAGAATACACAGAATCAGGCTGTTATTCTGACTAGTGTACGTTCCTCTTGGCCAGAGGAACTCGTCTTGGCGGTTGGCGAATCGGTTTTGCACTTCCGGTGTCGATGTTGTGCTTCACTATGGCTGTTCTTCCGCCTGCTTCTGCCGCAAATATTGACCCATAGTGCTGCAGGAGTGACCTCGCCTTCTGTTTCTGATTGGCCGTCAACTCGCTGCTCCACTGGTTCTCCTGCGGTATGGCGTCCATGTTAAAACCGCTCTTCTTATTATTCCCAGGCGGGCTATTCTCGCAATTGACCACTGCAACAGCTTCCTTACACTCGCCAATTACCTCATCTTTCCCGACATATCTGGGTGCATTCAGGGGGTTCAGTATTCTGACTGGTATTCTGCCATTCTTAGGTTCCACTAATGTACGTCCGATGATGATGTTGTCGTGTCCTTGATTCGGTGCTTCTACAACCCACAGCCGACTCGTCCCATCGTCCTCGTCCACCTTTGCCCACACAATCGCCTCGGAGTTCGCTGGTATCCTCCTGTGTTGACACGATACAACCTTCCTTACCGCCACGCTTCGCTCATAGCCGGTGTGCAGCGGGAATTCAACGTTGGCATATCTCAGCACATTTTCCTTCAGGTCCAGCGTAAAACCGTGCCTAATCATGAAATCCACGCCGATAATCACGTCGTCCATTATATCCGCGACGATGAACTCATGTTCCAGGCTGCTGGTGCCGAAAGTAATCGTTTTTGTAACTTTCCCTCTTACCGGCGCGCGCTCACCAGTCGCAGTCCGCAGCTGTATGCCATGCAGCGGTTCCCAGTTCTTCAGCAGCTTCCTTTTTATGATCGAATATGACGCTCCAGTATCCAGTGTCAACACGAACAAGTTTCCATCTATCCTTCCTTCAATTGTCAAGCTGCTGGGCTGTCGTTTCAGCTGTGAGACAAGGACGGTGGGGCGGCAGATTGTGGGGATCAGCTCACGCCCCTTTGGGCTGACCCGTTTTAGTTTAACGACTCGCCGTCCTCAGCCCTGCGCTTGTTGGCTGGGCCTCGATTGTCAGTACTCATCGCTTCAGGCGATTGCGATCGAGAACGGGAACGCCTCTTTCGTTGGCGGCAGTCTCGTGATATGTGGCCCTGCTTGCCACATACCCAGCAAACAACTTTAGAGGAGACCACCCGTGGCCTGCCCGGTGGCTCAAAGCTTGTCGCCTGGATCGCAATGTCGTTGTCCGGCTGGATCTGGCGTATCCTTGCAGGTGCATACCGAGTGCTCCCAATCCATGTCGCCTCGTATGTCATCGCGCTGGTCACCGTCTCCCTAAATGTCGGCTTGCCCATCATCAACGCACTGCGACGTGTCTCCGGATCATGAAGACCTTCAATAAACGCCTCAATCTTCATCCTCTCGAGATCATCAGCGCCGAAGGACGGGTAGCACAGCTGTACGAGCCGCTCAATGTCTGCTGCATATGCCTGCAGCGCCTCGTTGGCCCTTTGCCTGCGATTCTTCAGCTCACAGTAGTACAGCGTTCTGTTGTGCTCGTCGCTGTATTTGGCTGCCAGCGCCCTTATGACGGTCTCGTACTCACTTCGTAAACATTCTGGAACTGATTTTATTACCTCAGCCGCAGCACCTTTAAGAGCCAGCGCCAATCTCCGACCTTTCCTTACATCGGTCCACTGATTTTCCAGAGCAGCCAGGTCGAATTGCAGCTTGAATGTATCGAACGGCGTAGTCCCATCATAAGTAGGCACTTCTGCTCGGGTGGCAACACTTTCCGGAACCGGCGGCAACCATTCTCGCGGCTGTACCTCCCTAAGCCGCTCGTCCATTTTTCTGTTCATCGAGTCTTCCAGACTATCAACTCGTTTGTTCAGGGAATCATCCAGGTCGTCGACTCGTTTATCCAAGTGCTCTACTCGCGTCTCCAGGTGCTCGACTTTCCCATTAATCCTGTCCGAGATTTCCTCCACTTTTTGCTCCAAGCGAGCAGAATTTTCCTGAAGCTTGCTGGACAACTCCCGATTTGCATTTTCCATTTTCCGGTTGGAAGCCTCAAACATGCCTTCCATTGCGACCATTAGCTGGCTCATGTCCATGGCTTGTGGTGGCGCAGCCGCTGCAGCCATACTTTGCATCGACGCAGCACCCGCAGGCGATTCCTCCACTTTGCCCGACGCCTCTAGCTCCTGCGTTCCGAACTCGTGCGCAGTCCAATCGATGCCTCGTGATTCACACGCCTCTCGCAAGCGCAGCTGCAACTCCACCTTTCCGCCAGCAGCCGGCAAATTCCAAGCGGCCAGCTCCTTCTTCAGCTGGTCCACCTTCAGTTGCTCCAGTCTAACCATGTCTGCGTTTTATAATTAATTTTTATTTTTTTTACTTTCAGTAACACAATCCCACTTCTGACACCAAATGTTACGAATACCAGTTCTAGTGGGCTAGTACGTATCTCTGGATTGCGTAATTTGAAAATAAAACACACTTAGTTCCTCAACGGCAGTCAATAAAATAAACCAACAATCACTTTATTTCACAGGTTTACACTTTACTGTCTTTACACTTAATTATTCGCTCAATTACTCCGTGTGGCACCTTCACTAGTCAAAATCAGACTGACTCGCTGCGCCGCACCCGGCTGTCTTTTATACCTGTCCGGCCATCGCGCAGATCGTTCTCGCACATTCCGGAGTGGACTAAAGGTTTCCATGATTATCGCGACCATCATTGCCAGATTGGACTAAAAGTTGCCATCATTGTCGCGGCCGTCGTTGCCAGATTGAATTATAGCACGGCGCGTAGCGACAGGGTTGCTTTGCACAGCGACAAACTGTCTTATCGTTACAATATATAAGGGGTTGACTTGAACCTTGAGCCCAACAACACTCCATCTTCAAAGATATAGTAAACCAATATAACAATTCAAGGATATAACAAAAGAAACGCTGAAAAAACACCTAATTTAATAAAATTTATGCCGAAACTTCTGCAGGGAGTTCCAATAAGAGAATCATATCCAAAAAGTTATTAATTTTTGGACAAAACTTAGTTTCAATTAAATTTTTGCCATAACCTTATCTTGTACGCAAACTTTTTCTGAGGTGAATTCATAACACATTTTGTTTTTGGCCCTTCTTTTACAATTTGGTCAAGTTTTTGTTATTATTATCTTAATAGAATGAAAGAACTGAGGTTATGGAAAAAATATAAAATATTTTGTTTTTGAAAAATTACTTTAAGTAATTTATTTTTCATATGAAAAAACTATGTACCCCTTGTACGCAAACTTACAGCCCAATTCTGTACACTTGAAAATTCACCATATTGACTATTTGTCAATTTTTTACTATTTGTCAAGAATTGGTATTCTATTCCTAAAAATAAAAGCTCTTTTCTTGATAAATTGTCAAAAGTGTGAATGCTATTGACAACAGCATACAAATTGAAATTTTGCCTATTGAAAATGGAAGAATTGTGCATGTTAACACTTTTACATCAGAGAAAATAAAAAAAAATTCCGTTACCTCCCACGAATTACTTTTTGTATGCAAAAAGCGCCTATTGTGAAACTATTGAAAAAAACGCACGAACTTATGGACTGACCTGATAGATGAGCGTTTTTTCCAGCCCGAGCCAGGAATCGAACCTGGGGCGCTCGGTATGAGAAGCCAGCGCGCTACCCGCTGGGCTATCAAGGCCGGCTTTTTTTCAAAACTTACTTTTCTTAAATTTGTTGTCTTATTTTTTGACAATTTGACAGCTGTCGCATATTCACCTTATGTTGAATTAAATGAGCTTTTTACTTTATCAATGTTGCATCAGAATGCCAACAAAGCTTTTGCTTGATAAAAATCTTGACAAAATTCCTTGATAAAAAATTTGTCAAGAATACACAGAATCAGGCTGTTATTCTGACTAGTGTACGTAGCACAGCGAATTAACATCCGGCGCTCTTACACTGGCTTGGCCATATCTGCCGTATAGAAGATGAAGTTCCGGCAAAGAAGGTGTTCGATGCGGTGGAGGTCTACGACGAAGAGGGGAAACCGTGACAAGGATCAAGTTGAGGACACTCTATCTTCTCTTGGTGTGACCAGCTGGAGAAGGCGCGCGCAAAGCAGAGGCGCTTGGACAGAGCTTTTCCGGCAGGCCGTAACCCGTTAATGGGTTGTTATGGCCAGTTAAGTAAGTAAGTAAGTATTTTGCTTACAAAAGACGAATGATTTTTATAGTTTTGTTTTGGTTCGCGATTTCATGCAACTTTTGTTTAAATAAGAACCTATTTTATATAAAATACTGTTCTTTTTCATAAAAACGACAGTTTGACCGAAATAGTATGTATTTATATAAAAAGTTTCTTTCGATTCAATAGATTTCACACTTTAAAAGCGAAGTTACACACCATGCGTCCTGCACGGTAGCGCGGATGTCAAAAAAGTTGAAGCAGTATATTTCGATTGAGTAAGTTACACATCGTAACACAGGACGCGTCAAACGGAAAGTTCACCAAGTTTCAACTTTTTGAAGCGTTTTGTGCGGAGTGACAGCAAATCAGCCGGTGATATTTCTTGGTGATGGTTAGCTCACGGCTACAATCGAAATGAAGTTTCAAATAGCACAAAAACAATTAGACTAAAATCATGAAATATTTTTAAATTTATCCCTCAATTATTGAAAAGGGGTTAAATTAAAATACTATTCCTTGACGGTAAGCATTTTAGTTTTTAGTTGGTTCTCTCGGTTATCGATTGTTCAATGTGTTAATTGTTAGCATCACTGAGTACCATCGTGATGGTGTTTAACTTGTCGCGCAGGATGCGACAATGTGATGGACGTTGAAAACGGTTGATGCGCACGACGCACGGTGTGTACAGTACATTTCGTTTAGCTGCCCATTAGCTTAGATGCATTTTCTGCTTAGCTGCATGATTTGGCCAAAAAACTATTTCGCAAACCGAACTTTCTTTAAAAATTTCACATTTAGCTGCATTTCAAAAATACTTCGTTTAGCAGCTCTGGAAAATTTTTACAAGTTCAATTTTATTAGCCATCTACCTCATTTCAACACGCACGCTTCGTCATTTCAACGTCGCTTTCGAAATGGAGGCAATGGTTGTGAAATTGTCAAAAAAGAAATATTCGCAGGGTAAAATTACCGATTATTTTACATAAAAGCATATCATTAAGAATATGTACATAAATATTTTCATTATATCCAGTGTATACATACATATTATGTATGCATAAGCATCTATAAGATAGCGGTTCATTTGCTAATAAAAATTTGTTCAGTCTTAGAGCCTATTTACACGAGGGCTTTCCTCCTGCGTTAAAAGTCATGCGTGACGAGTTTGTAGGCGAGAAGTGGTGAGAAGTCAGCGGGGTAGGCGAACACGCACGGTCAGCGAATTCCAGGGGGTTTTTTACATTTGCTTTGCTCTTTTTCGCACTTTTCTTCAAATTTCAAACCGGCCGGACGTTTTGCTAACAATTATATTTACATCTTCTCTATTATTTAAATTTGAGCAGTTAATAGCCATTTCAGTGACTTCTAAAATATTTTTAATAATTTCTTCTTTGTTTAAATCCATTTTTCTTTTAATAATGAGAATATCAAAAACTACGCGAAAATGTGAATGAAAGAAGATTGACCGCTTAAACGTCAAAAAAAATCAAGCAAAGTCGCAAGTAAAAAGTCTTCATGTAAATGCATGAAGATTTACGCAGCAACTTCAAAAGAGAATTGAAAAAAACTCAGGGGGAAAAGCCTTCGTGTAAATAAGCTCTTACACTGGTGTAATCTTTTCAATAATTCAATAGATTCGTTCATGCAAGATTTTGATATATATAATATATCAATATTGATATGATATATCTATATTATACAGTGTAATCTGGGTGGAGTGAACCCCCGATGGTACGAATACCCCGATAGAGTGAACATAAAAATGTTTACATTGAGTACTCTATAGAGTGAACAATTTTAAATCTCTTTAGTGTGAACACAATTTAAAATAAATTACTTCAAAATTCAAAACTGTAACGACAAATTCAATCACAAAAAAGGGTATCACCGAGGTAGAAAATCAGGTGTTTGCTCACATGTGTTTGTCAAAAAATTACACTTTTTATTGTAGACCGCATCTGCGTGGTTTTGTTTGACGTGCGCGAATATTAAACGTTTTTGTGTCTATACTATACCAAAGTCTTAAATATTATAAGTTTTTTAAGAAAATAATTGCAATGTAAGTGTTGCAATGCAACATAAATTTAATTTGTTGATTATAATTATTATTTGCGACAATTAAGTTTTACGTTGCGTAGTAACTGTTATAAGAAACAATTTTTTTTCGTTCTCGATAGTTTGGAATTTTTTTTGTTTACGTTGCTTCATAATTTTTAATTATGACTTTTTTATTTACGTTACCGATAACTATTATTTTGAGAACATTTTTTTTACGTTGCTTCATAACTCTTATTTATGATTTTTTGTTATTTACGTTGCCGATAACTATTATTTTGAGAAATTTTTTTTAACGTTGCTTCATAACTTTTATCAAAGAATTTTTTTTTTACGTTGCCTTACCACATTTTGAGTATAATACACCAATACCTCACTTTGCGTCGTGGTTACGTTCCAAAAAAACACGACGCAAATTGAAACGACGCAAAGTGAATTATGATTTTCTATAGCAAACCATGTAAAGATCGAAGATAGGTTCCAGGGTTACGAAAATACTACTTTTTAAAAAGAAAATTTAACAAAGTAAACATTTAAAAAACAAAAATAATATAACTCTGCCAATAAATAAATTGGAAAAATATTTACCTTTTTTGTAACCAGAAACAACCCGTAAAAATTTATAAAAATTTATTATTCTCTTTTAAAAAAGGCAAAACACACTAATTGAAACGTTACAAAAAGCACAACACACTAATTGAAACTGAATTCTAAAATTAGCAAAACAAAGTGAAAATAAAACTGTATTAAAATTGCGTTGATTTTCAGTTAGAAAGGGAATCCCCGAGTTTTGATGGCATGGCGCAATTAGAAATATAAGTCGTGCCATCTTTTAGAAAAAAAAGAACATTTCAAAAAAAAATTAAAGACAACCCCTAAACAACGCAACTTCGAAAATTTAACGACGCACAGTGAAAATTAGTACTAATTCAGCAGCGACGTAACTTCGAAAAAACGCAAAACGAAACGACGCAAAGCGAGGTATTGGTGTATATGATTTTTAATTGTTTAGTTGTTGGTGGAAATTAGGTTTCTGCAGTTAATTTGCGTTTGTCAATTTAAAACAATTAAAAATCAACTCATATCCAAAATGTAATAATTCAATGTAAAAATTTTTTTTTCAAAATAATAGTTAGGCAACGTAAATGAAAAAAATCATAAATAAAAGTTATGAAGCAGTGTAAAAAACAAAAATCCCAAAATAATAATTATCGACAACGAAAAATATACTTGTTACTTATAAGAGTTATTATGCAACTCAAAAATATTTATTACATGATAATAGTTATAGGCGACGTAAAAAATTTCTTATTGGGAATAATTATTATAAAGCAATAATTATAGAAATTTCTTAAATTAGGGAAATTTTTGTATTCCCAAAAATATGGATAATAATTATTTTAGGTCTCTGGTCTATACTTTTGAAGTGATAACTGTTTAAGCAAATATGGAGTAAAAAAAGCGAAAGTACTTATCTTTAAAAGAAGAGTGCAATATTGTGGAAAAAAATCGGAAAGAAGTTGATGTTACTATTTTGGCGAAACAATAATAAAAATAAGAAAGCAATTTCAAAAGTTACTGTCAACCAGAATTTCGGGCTGTTGAAGAGAAAAACTCTTAAAAAAGAGTCTTATTTTGGAAGATGCTACCCGAAAGAACTTACTATATGTAACCAGTGCAGAAAAAACGGCTCCAGGCAGGAATTAGAAAAAGCCAGTTACATTTCTTCCGGTGGACTACCGACTCTCAAAAAATGCATGGATGACAGCAGAAATTTTTAAAGAATGGTGCCATAAGTGTTTTGTTCCATAGGTAAGGCATATACTCGTAAGTACGTAAGGGTGAACAGAAAAACTCAATCTGGATACAATCTGGATTCTATGAACTGGCCTTGCATTAATTAGTTCACTCCACCCAGATTACACTGTATATATTTTGATATATTTTGACATTTTTATATAGGTGCGCTAAGGATCTACATCAAAAAATGTAGCTGTTTCCAAAAACTTTTTTCGATATTCCACTTAGCTGCATTTTTTGCTTAAGTGCCCCAAATCATGTGCATCGAAGGTGAATGCAGCTGAAGGGAATGTACTGTACTACGTATTTAATTGAAGGATTCGTCGAATGCGTACGAAGCGTGTTATGGAGTTCCAGTTTTAGATTGAACCACTACACAAAAACCTTGAATTGGAGCATGAACGCGAGTGAATGATTTTCCAAGAAGAAGAAGAGTTGTTTTTATTCAAGTGACTTCATATGAAAAATGTTGAGTTCAATGGTAAAAGAGTACCAAGGAAAACAGGTCAAAAGGAAGCAGGACCAAGGTACGCACTGCTTCACGTGATGACAAATTGTGGTTTTGTAATTGTTTTCCTTGTAGAAATTCGCCGGAAGGAAGTCATCGAATCATCCAATGAACTAACTCAAGCTGTGGTGGATCATCTGAATGTCGGGTGAGTGACTTAATCACACTGGGTCGCCAGCCACTTGTAATGGTGGAAATTACCATGGATTTCATTACAGTGTGGCACAAGCTTACCTGAATCAGAAACGTCTCGACGCCGAAGCAAAGCAACTGCATGTCGGTGCAACAAATTTCGCCAAGCAAACGCAGCAGTGGCTGCAGCTGATCGATAATTTCAGTAGCGCTTTGAAGGTATTCCAAGTTTGCATCATACCATAGCTTTTCTTTGACGCCCTGCATAGACTGAATGTCAGCAAAAGCATGGTCAACACTGATAGTTTTCTTCTGCAGGAGCTTGGCGATGTAGAGAACTGGGCCCGCAGCATCGAAAGCGATATGCAAGTCATACAGGGAACGCTTGAAATAGCGTACAAGACATCTCGGCAAACACAAAACAGTACCTAACAACGCTTACCGGCTGCACATATATATTATGTTAATATTTCTGAATTATTTGTAGATCAAATTTCCATTTAAACATCATAAATGCAAAGTTCAAAATATATATTGTCGATTTTTAATTATTTTGGATATGCGGAAGAAAAAGGGAGAATGAATGAATGTAGGATAATTTGAAAAAGGGAAAAAAGTGTTTACAAAAGCTCGCGACTTCTTCCATTAATCCTGTGCAGAAAACGGTCACGAATTCCATTTCATTTTTACATTTTATTTAATTGTAGTAACACAAAACAGCAAGTGAGAAATACAGTAAAGTTGAAGTTTCGCATTTTTATAATATATAAAAATAATCGCAAAACGTTTTCACCACAACGATTACAAACTATGTCTAATTATTGCATGACATAAATACATATAAAATCTATAAAAGTCATTTTATTTATATTATCACTGCACTTTTCTCTCTAGTTGCTGCAATAGGAAACTGCGGTTCCAAGCATACCTTCGGAACACAAATGCTCTAACTCTCAAATTCATTGGTGTTCAAAAGGGATATTGTGCAGTGAATAAAGTAAAACGAATACTCGTAATCTAATCTAAAGCAGGGTCAATGTTTGGTGTTCGCAGAAAGTGATGTTATTAAAGCATAAAATATTACGGAACAGAAAAATGATTAGCATATTAACTCAAATTGTGTTCACTAGTTGGTTAGTAGGGAATCGAATCAAATTAAAAATATTTTATTTGTAGATTGGTGGGTGCGTAGTTCCGTAATACAACTCGGCATTGAGAGTCAATAAATTTAATGTGAAATATGTTTAAATATTAGGTTGTCGGCGAAGGTGATGAACGCAGTTCACACTACATATTTCAACCTGGTATCTACCCCCATGGTATACTAAAATCTACTCTAAATGTGAGAATTTTCATGTTTCGTGTTCATTTGGTGAAAATTCGATTAAAAAAATTAGCAAATTAAATGTTTTAAGTCTAGCTTTCTGTTGCTTGTCCTCGGTGAAAGCCACCAATTTAGTACATGGGCAGCTGTTCTCCAAAGCAAGAGAGATACTAGATTCTAAACACTAGTAGCGCGATCGTCCTGCAAGAGGAAACAATTTCAAGTCATACAATAGCACTTGTTAAAGCCTTCATAAATGGTACGTACGCGGAGTGTATGAACGGCTTCTGCTGCGTTCATATCGACGTCTGCGCTCGCTGCGATAACTGCTTCGGCTGTAGGGTGACAAGGACCGACGGCGCGAACGATACTCATCACGGTATCGCTCATGGTATTCGCGATCACGGTATGGTCTACTTCAAATATAAAACATTATCTGAAATTACAATCGCTCTGGTGCATAACATGTCGTAGCAGCTTGCCTGGTCGAACGGCCCATATAAACGCCTGGCGTTGGTGTATGAGGGCGTTGTGTTGTAGAGTAATCTACACGGATGCGGCGGTCATCTATTTCCATGCCCGAGCAAGCATCCTTCGCAGCTTTGGCGTCGGCCATGTCCTCATAGTAGATGAAACAAAAGCCGCGAGAGCGGCCAGTCTAAAAGCAAATGAAAAAAACATTTGTTTTAATATTACAAGCCAAAATAGTTATGTGTACCTAGTCAGTATTTTGTAAAGAAAGGGCATTACTGTGTTCCATTGGCCGAAATTTGACAATATATGCGAGCAAATTATAATGAATGAATGCATTTTGTACGGGATGGATCGCATTCACATGTTATCATTGTTTATACCTCGTTTAAAAAAGTTTTTGATTTTGCACACACATGACAGGTACCATCCACTCTACTGGTGATCACATTAATTAGCATATGAATGTTAGCGGTTAATAAAAGAAGATACATTAAATTGGAAAGGGGAAAGTGCTCACATGCTATAAGGGTTGACCTATATTTCGGAATCGAATAAAGAGCAGACGTATCAAAGGTATTCTCTTTACTGAGAAAAAGGAGAACAAAAAATATGTTGGCGTATTAATATAAATTCCCAAATATAAAACAAATGCAGGGTGCGGAAATAACAGCTATTTCTGAAAATTATATTTGAAAAAATTATTATAAAGGAAATGTCATACAACTGAGTAAAATATACCAACACACTCAGCCGATGGAAAAACTTGTTAGTGCTGCTACTGAGATATTTGTATAATAATTTATCGCTGCACAAATAAAATAAAAATAAAAAGTTAAATAAAATACCAACACATTTGTTTTCGCACCGAGAATAAAATTTGATAATAAACTTTTTTTTATATATATTTTAAAAATCCTATTATATAATAACCATTATTTTCGATTTTTATTTAATTACTCCACAAATAACAGCTTTTTATTTTCATTTTAGTTTTCTTATGATAACCATTATTGATGACTTTTATTTATTTATGTACTAGCAGGGCCCAGTTTGAAGTCAAGGGGCCCAATAAGTATATCAAGTATCTTCATACAACACTGTATGGCCGTTGCCACACCGCTTTTATGCAATGGCCACTCCATTCTTCCTGTCGAAGGGTGTGACCCAGTTTCATTCATGTGCAACTTATAGTTCCAAAGTTACGCGGAAAATTTGAGTCACAAAAAATTCGCCACACCCCATGTCCAACGCCCCTTGTCAAGGGCAAAAATACCAGTAGAATTTCACATATATAGGAGGGCAGTATACAAAAGTTCAATAATGCCCGACTTATAATTCCTAAGTTATTCTATATTAAAAATTTGGGTTGTATGAATAGCACCAGGCCCCCGTCCACTTGAAAAGTGTCACCCCTTGTCCAACACTTATGAAATTTTACCAGTGAAACGACGCACCTAAGCGTGGCCCACTCCACAAAATTCAACTATCCAATAAACGCAACAGCTTCGCAGAGATAAATATTACTATAATAAAGCAACTTTTTGGTTGCGTTTTCAGAGCGGTTAAATTTTCTGATCATTTAAAAAACTTACATAGTGCCTTGCATTTTAACGAACTTCTTTGTCAATTTTTGTCGATTAGCAAATCAATTTTGATTAAAAAAAATAACTAAATAGTTTAAACCAATTAATATGAATATATATTGATTCTTTTTTACTGCAATATTTGTTTTTGTACTAATTTTATTTTAAAAGAAATACATATATTTTTGTTTCTGAAGCTATCCTATTTTTAATATAAAATGCACCTCTTTCTCAAAAAAATTTGATTGCACTGAATAATTTATGTTTTTCAAATCCGTCCAATAAATGCAACTTTTGGCTATTTGCAACCACCCCTAAAACAATTTGGTTGCGTTTTGGGAAATTCAACTGTATATAGTTTATTAATTAACAAGTGCATCGGCATATAAGAATAGTTACTTTTGTATGACACAAATGGACTGCATAGTGACAACAATTTAAAACAATTTTAATAAATAATAATCTAATGTTATAAACCAAAACAAAAAAAGGAAGGAAAAAGTACAAAAGTACGCAAGAGTAGACAAAGTTAAGAAAAATATTTAAAGATTAAATGCTTAACGTGGCCTCCATTGGTAGTATTATAGATTTAATATATATAGGCAACAAATCCCATACTCTAATTGTGCTAACGAAAAATAATCTGCTTAAGGAAGTTGTAGCTAGGAGGTAACAAATTCATATTTCTCTTTGATTTACAGAACTAAAGTTTTTCATACAAAATCACCAAAATATACAATTTAGCTTTAGCTTTGTGAGATGTGGCCCAATATTTCGTTACTGTAGGCGGAAATGTGATCGAACCTTTTAAGACAGTAAACATATCTAACTACATTGTAAATGCTAATCAGTAAGATTAGGCATGTTTCACTAAATTGTTAAAAAAATAAACATTATTTAAAACTGCTTGCAGTTTATGCATGGACCTGGAACCCAATTTGCTATACACAGCCTCAGAGTTTGTTATGAAAAGCAGCAAATACTGAATTACTAGCTTGCGTTTAGTTTCCACAGGTACAAACCCCGTGGTCCGCCTCAGAATTAATGTAATCCACGCAAGACGATGAAGAGTTGATTTTATAACCAAAATTGACAACTTTGCTATCAAATGTCAGTTCTACGCCATTAAGAAGAATAGTGGGCCAATCTGAACAATGCGAAGCAGTTCTCGAAATGGGTAAAACAAATTATTTCTGGGAGTTCAGAAATAGTTCGTTTTCTCTAGCTCACGCACCTATTGCTCATAAGTCTTCATTACCTCTCACACGAAAAGTGAATTGTAGGTCATCAGCATACGCATGCATTATGACATAACTGCAGTTGACGGGGATGTCAAGGACAATGGGCCTAATGAATAAACTATAAGCAATTGCTTTTTCTTAAGATTTCTGGCCTTTTACTTAAATTTGTATGAATAAAAATTTAAGCAATTGCTTCTTTTGTAAGCAATTGCTTAAATTTGCAGTAAATGCTAAATTTGTCTAGTAATTGCTAATTTTTTAAGCAATTGCTAAATTTAGAATGAATAAAACAAGCGATTGCTTTTTCTAGGTAGCAATTGCTTACGATTTTTTAAGTCTGCTGAACCCCATGCTAACTTTTGCTGAAATTAGTCTGTGTTCGGTTTTCTTTGCTCTCGCACGTAACAATGTCGCAGTTTTTGACGATTCGCAAGAAAAAGCACTATAATGGGCGAAAGGAATGCAAAACTGAAGACTTCCGAAAGCTATATCGCTTCAATCGTCAAAATGTCGAGTGGTTGGCTACATATTTTTTGGAAAATACAGGCGAAAAACGAGGTGGTGCGTTAACAGCGTTTGAAAAGATGAAAGTGTTTCTGCGGAGAGTTTCCGATCCAGGCTATCAGAATAGCGTAGCAGAAGAGCTTGGAATTCATCAAACAACTGTGTGCAAAACTTTTAATTTGGTAATGACTGAAATTTTGAAAAAAGCGCACGTGTGGATTAAATTTCCGAAGTCTGCTGCAGAAATGATTGTAGCTAAAAATGGATGGAGGGAAGTATACTCTTTTCCAAATTGTATCGGTGTGATAGACTGCACACATGTGAGAGTTCCGAAATTAGAAGCATTTGGTAACGAGTACGTCAACAGAAAGGGATTTACAAGCGTAAACGTGCAGGCTACTTGTAATGAAAACGAAGTATTTACAAGTGTGGATTGCCAGTGGCCGGGCTCCGTGCATGACAGTCGAATTTTTAAAAATTCGGACATTTATCATGTACTTCAAAACTCTTCAGAAAACGTGTTACTCCTTGGATATGATGGTTATGATATATCGCGTGGTTTGATGACAGCGTGGAGAAATCCAATAACACTTGAGCAGCAACATTACAACAAAATATTTTGCAGCGAACGAGTTGTAATTGAACGATGTTTCGGACAAACGATGTTTCGTTCAAAGCCAATATTGCAAAATTTTTAAAAGACGAACCCTTTGAATTGCCGGAAGTCCAGTGTTACTTCAAACAACAGTAACTGATTTGCACATTTCTAATCAAAGCAACCGCTGATACTCGTATGTGTTGCCTAGCAGCGATCTAGCAAAAGCTTAAACTGGATAGCAAGAGCAGCAATGACTTAAATTGTTATTCATAAAAAAATAAGCAATTGCTTTTTGGTTCAAGCAATTGCTTTCTAAGCAATTGCTCTTGCTAGTCAGCAATTGCTTACTAGCAATTGCTTCATTTTTATTCATTAGGCCCAATGCCTTGACAAATTTATTTGTGAAGTAATTGAATAAAAATCTAAAATATTTTTTATAGGATTTTTAAAATACATATAAATAAAAAATTATTGTTATTTGTGGAGTAAGTAAAAGTAAAAAAATAACTATTAAAGTTCGATTTTTATAATAAAACTTATAACTGTTATGGTCCCTGAGAAAATAAAAACAGTTATGGGCAGGGTTGGTATTTAAACATGCATGTGCTAAAGATTCTGTGCTGAACGCTTCCAACGGGACATAATTTACACAATTTGTTGTGTTTAAATACGACCCTTAGAGAAGGGATGTTTTAGAAATCGATTTCAGTCAACGGCACACCCCGTCTTCTTTAAACAATTCACCCCAATTCGTAGTGTCTCAAAAAGCCTTTGGTACTAACACATTGTACTCTAGTATAGCACTCATTTTCATTGAGCTGTTATTGTCGCCACGCTTTGAGCATTTAAAAAGGTTTACTTTTGAATGCATTTCAAAAGAATGGCACTGCGATGCTGTTCATGTTTACTTACTTGTGCGTCTATGACCACTTGTATCCGTTCGATGGGTCCGAATTTTGAAAATATGTCTCGTATCTTTTGCTGTGTCGTGTAAACACTCAGTCCAAATACTCCAATGCAGCGATTTTGCATGGGTTTTTCCTAGAAAATATTGTTGTACAAACTTATTGCAACAGGATATCGCGCAACTTACCCGTGTTCCGCGTTTCTTATCGTAGGGACTACGTGAGCGTGAGCGGGATCTCGAGATACGACGGCGATGACGTGGCGATAGCGACCTTGTTTATATGAAGAAGAATGTGGAAAAATTTGAATAGTTTTTATTTGGGAATGCCTCTAATATCTTTGAAATTTGGAGAAAGTTTTTGCGAATGCTTGATCATAGGCGGTTTGATACCGAAATTGAGATCTGTTTCGAATTTTTTGAGGTTTGGATCTGACTTGAGTTTGGATTTGAATTTGAAATTTGTGAAAACTTGCGTTTCTGCGAGTTTGCTGACTGAACTGAGGTTTGGTACATTTACTGTATTATTGCTTATTGCTTTGCATTCATTCAGTTTTTCACTATAATTTCTATGCTGAAATTAAAGAACAACAACCACTATATTAGCGTTAACGACATCAAATGCACTTAAGATTAAAATTAATTGCTTGCGGCTTCATCTAATATCATCTCTTTACCTTATACGTTTTTATGACCTTCGTAGAGACTGATACTCGAAAAATACTTCCACTTAATACATTAATAATAGGTACATATTTCTTAAACTATTATGTATACATAGAAAACTAACACGACAGCTCGATAACTTATACTAAAGCCAAATTGTCTGCAACCACCCGTCTTAAATCTGTAGGACATACAGTTTTGAGCCTATTTCAAATTACAGGTTGGAAGCTTTTTCATAAACAATTACTTTACTCTGAGAGGTTTGTCATTTCCTGCAGAGAGCGCAAGCACCGAAAACTATTATATACTGTTTTTTTACTTTTGGTATTAGCAAGGGCGCAGATTGAACCTAGCTCGCAATCACTCTTCTAAAATTGTTTGATCTATACGCTGAAGGTACAAACGAACAATGTGTTTTTAACCCTAAATTATGAACCTATTTTTACGCCTATATGAACGTTCATGTCTATTGCGAAAATACAAAGTTTACTGGGATTAGCTTAGCGCGCATACAAAAATAAGGGGCATTTGCGATTTACTTCGAAAATAAAAACTGCGTTGTCCTTTTGACGAAGGTTTGTAATAAAAGGGTAATGAGAACTTAAAGAAAATATGTTTGTTTTAAATAAAAATTTATGAAATATCGACTCTAAGCATAATGTAAGCAAAATAAAATCCCGTCGAATTGGGATCAGTCACACTGTGTTAACCCTTATTCTCATACCCAAACTTACTAACGTCGTTTGGCACCCGGAGTACCCGGGTACCCATTTCATGAAATTTTTAAGTTTTCAATATAGAAAACAAAATTTTTTAAATATATGATTTGTTCGCTTTTCACCTAAATAACGAGGATCCGGAAGGTAAAAAAAAAATTTTCATTATTTGTCAGTTTTTTTCACGAAAATACATCGCAGTGGGCACCCGGGTACCCGGGTATGAGAATAAGGGTTAATAAATTGATTGCGAAACACATTAAAACAGGAAGGAACAGAAAGGCATCCAAACGTACAGATTCGACTTGTACTCTATGGGCAGAAAAATACAAGAGACTATACCGTGCTACCAACTAATAAGGAGAACTAGGTGGTAATACTCTCCAGAAAAAAGGGTTTTAATAATGAACACATCAACCACCCAATCCGTGGAAAAAAACAAAGAAATGGTGAAGATGTACAAGAACCTTCTACCTACGAATAAGTAAAAGTTGAAAGTAACGTTGCTTGGAGTTTCTATAGAAACATTTCATTTTGTTGTTCTGAAGATGTTCATTAATGCAACTTACGTAGAAGAACTTTTACTAGCGCCCGAGTAGCGTCCATTACGTCCCGGCGGTAAAGGTGGTGGTGACGGTGGATGCCGTGAGCTGGAGCGGCTACGAGAATCGTACATGTGATCCCTAGAATGGCGACTGCAAACGAATCACAAATTATTTCAAATCATCAAACAATAATGCAGTGCACATACCGTCGTCCGTTGCGACGAACAGGCGATTTAGAGTAGCTACGACGTGGGGTGATGCTGCGGCTGCGAGAACGTGGACTCTGAAAAGTATTTTAGAGACAAGCACTTTGAATCAGTCTACACTTTCTGTGAAATCAAAATTTTCATAGCAGCAACAAAGTTGGGTTATGTCAAATCGCTGGAAGTTTTTATTACCCATCCATCGCCATGTCCACTAAAACATTTGACATTGCACCGTAACAACAATGTGGTGTTCGATTAAATGACGAGCCGTGACCACAAATAGTTAATATTAGCCAGATGGCGAGATTAAATCTACAATTTCGGCATCCGAAAATTAGTCTGAAAATATCCACTTACCATTTCACTGCTAGGAATATTTTTTTTAGATTTTTCGTGTTATTGGCTTCACTTTAACTTCGATTATTTTTGCAATTTCCTTCCCAGCTTGCTTATTTTGTCATTTAGTCAAGTACAGATGCCCGCTTGTACGATCAGAATATAATCCGTAAAAGTTTTTATGACCAGGGTGGATTGTTTTTACCTGTAGGCAGCAGGGTTGTTCACAAGTTTGTAGTTGCTGGAAGATACACACAAAAAAATGTTTAGAGTGCGACCAAATAATTTTTCTTATGATTCAGGAGTAAAATAAACCTTAAAAAAAGGATTTGAAAAATTACAACATATCTACCCTGAAATGCAGGGACCGTACCGGTTATGGTTTTTATCAAAAAAGTCAGAATTTAACTGTTATCTTTTTTTCATTTAATTTTTTTCGTCTCAGCAGACCGCGCATTCTGAGCTATAAGACTTGTGCGACGAAAAAAATTGTATCAATCATTTTTTAGTCGGTCAAACGGCCTTTAAAAAAATTCAAATTGCTTTTTATATTTGACCGAAAAATAAAAGTCCCAAAATAACTGTTATTTTTGACCGATAAAATAAAAGTTAAAAGTAACAGTTATTTTTGCCTGAAATAATAAAAGGCACAAAATAACAGTTAATCTTAACTTTTATAGTAAAAGTATAAAATTTAAAAGGCGTTTAATATTCGTAAAGCTGAGGCCATTACGATCATAATGGTATATTTGAAAAAGTCCACCGACAATTGTTTCGTTATGTCTTTTTGATTTGAAAATTGTAAAATAACAGTTATTTTCGGTCCCTGCTTAAATGATTACTGCCGAAAATCTCAACAAGTTACAAACAAAAACATTACATAGAAACAAATTATGTGGAACATGATTTATGAAATTTAAAGATAATTATTGTCATATAAATCAGGTGGTTGGAAGAGTGGAATAGTCGAAAAGCAAAAAACATAATGTGGAGGAAAAATTAAGCAGAAAAAAAGTTATACAGGAATACGTTTAAAATCGTTAAAAAGTTATGCAGAAGATGCAGAGACATCAATACACTAATATCAAAACATATTACAAAACACCAGTCAACTAAGTCTAGTTTTCTTTTTAATCTTTTTAAGTTTTTAAAATTTTTAAAACAAGAAAGTTCTAGGAAATTATTGCTGTATTCGGTGCAGCACATCTCACATGACAATTGATGTAGTGTCAACCGCAAAGTATATTTATGGTGCAACTCCATAACACGCTTTGTTTGCAGCAACGCTTTCATTGCATCTGTCAAAAAAGTGGAATCTGAGTATATGTATGGAGCGAGCTACATAGCACCATCATGCGTAAAAAGCGGAACTAGCCCAACTTTCTACTTTTCGGCGCTTTGCTTGCATCGTTCGAACAGGCCAGCTGATTTCATCAACCACGGTAAATTTATATTTCGTTCTAATTGTTATCGATAAAAGGTTTTCTCATGGACAATTTATTTCAATTTTGGTGCTTAGAAAGGTTTTAAACAAAACAGATACTATTCGTAGCAAAGAAATATGTCAGTGAATAAAATGCGTTCAATTAAATTATTAACCCATTCGCTGCCAAGGACGAGTATACTCGTCTTTGGCCGGGTGTCATGCATTGCCAAGACGAGTATACTCGTCCTACTTTAAATATTAAACAATAACACTCAAAATATAAATGGCAATGGGAATGACTTCATATAATTTAGGCTTGGCAGCGAATGGGTTAACTTCAATTCTACCACGACCAAAAATGGCAAAATAGTTATCGATTACATTCACGCACCGAGTGTGATCTATATATATTTGCATTCATTTTTGCGCAATTTGATATCGGACACAATTGATATCGGATTTGGATTCGCTGCCCACTTACAGCACATGCAACTATGCGAACAAAGTCGATTAAATCAATAAATTCAATTAACCAGAAATTTCCTTCCCCCTTGTCGACAATACTGTCAATGCTGTTTTACTGTCAGCTGGTGCTTCAAAAGCGCATTGTGTAACTCAAAGCGTGAAATCTAGCGATTGCGCCGAAAGCAAAACAAGCATTGCTGCAAACAAAGCGTGATTTGGAGTTGCACCATTATGCCCCAAGGCGAATTAATACAGGTGACCTCGTTGGATCAGCTGATTTGATTTTTTGTGGTGGAAAAGGTCTAGATTGTCAAAATGCCCGTGTAAAACTTTGACAGTTCAAAAATGAAAAAAGCAAGCTTTGTTCTGATTGGCTGATTTTGACAATCTAAACCCAGAAAACAAAATACATTGACATTTTGTTGCTGCCCTTACGCTATCACCTGTATGAATTCGCCTTGATTATGCCCCGAACACATAGACAACGGCAGCGATGCGACTGCATCTGTCAAAATATAAAATCAGAACAATCGTATAGGAACGATTATTTTGACGGCAACACGAACACCGAACACAGATGTCGCTGTCGTCAAGCTTAGAGCTAGTCTTTATATCGTAGACGACAAAACCAAAGCAATTGATATCACTGCTTAGATTGGCAACATCGATTGCTTGTTTGCATACTTTGCTCAGCTGCTTCATGAGACAAGTGGGTAATATTTGTTATTGTGGTAATTGCGTTAGCAAAATTAACTAACGATTTTAAATTATTAATTGTTCAATTTCAACACTTCCAAACCAATACGAATTTTTGAAAATTCAAGCCTCACAAAACATATGATTGTTGTGCTGCTGCTGCCGCCATCATTGTAATCACGTTGCCAACTGCAATGCGACATCATTGCTACAGTTTATGGCGGTGCCAAAGTAGGCGAATTCCTTGACAACTTCAAGAGTATACCTGTCGGCCTCGACGTGAGACCCTAGCCGCTGCGAGTCCCTGCGTGTAGACAGCATATACTTTGTCTTGCCCTCATTTACCACCAGACCCATTTTAACAAATTCTCTATCTATTGCTGCAAAGGGAGCGGTGACATCTAAATTACGTCAAGGTCATCGGCGTAGGCAAGGATCTGGATAGGCTTGTTGAAGATTATGCCATCGCGATGTACACCAGCCTTGCGCAGAATGCTCTCCATGGTGAAATTGACCTTGACGGAGCTGCGAGTATTGTCACAGAATAAACAGTATACCGAGGACGCATCTGAAATAATTTTGCGATTTCTTTTCAGACGCGGGCGGGAAGCAACAAAGGTGAGGACAATGTAACGGGAACCGAAAGAGTAAGCGCGAATTGATGTACACGCATAGATTCGATGGATTTGTGCTTTATTCCCATTTCGACAACAACACGCAATGTTATTGCTTTCCGCAGCAAGCCAGCTTGGCTTTACTAGTGAACATTGAAATTGTGGTTGATTTGGCAAAGCGATCGCCAAGGCAAATTCAATAGGTAGTTGCAGCACCAGAACTGATTAAACTTTTTTCTTTGCCAATTGTCACGACATTGTAGCAATAGTTTTCCACTTATTATCACTTTCTTAATGCGCCTTGGTTGTTCCAATATTTTTACACATATATTTATTTTCATTGTAGCCATTTTTACTTTTTCCAACTTCTTTTTTACAAGCAGACCAAAAGAACTAATAAAATCCATTGAATTTTGGTTTTTTCCGTAATGTTACCACTTTATTTATGCGCCTTGGCGATCGCTCGATAAATTTTTCTATGCAAACTTTACCTGTCCACTTCTTGTTCTTGTTTGTAAAAAAGCAAGCGGAGAGCAAGCACGAGCCACCACCAACATGCAAGCGGCACAACGCTTTGTTGCCCAACAACAACCACCACAGTGTGTTGTGCGTCACTGTTTCATACACCGCTCTTACAGCTTCTCAGTTTACGCTCTCGCGCTCTGTGCGTTCTCGTCCCCTTTACTGCTTCCCCCCGCATCCACAAACGGCTCCTACCGTTGGAATCCGCAAAGAAAATTTTCTTTACACCAAATGCGCATTCTGTATACTGTTTGTTCTGTGGTATTGCTCAACGTCGCTCTGCAAAGTCCCACGAGCTTTGCAGGGATACCAAGTTCAGACAATGCACCATATAGGCAAACCCTTAACGGGCTATCGAATTTGTATTGCAATCGATAAATAGATGGTCGGTTTTGATTTAACTCTTATGGGTCCTTTTCAGTATTTGGCGTATTGTGAATATCTGCTCGATGGTGGACTTACCAGATCCATATGATAAGTCCCAATCAGTGCTTCGGCGACTGGCTTCAATCTTTCACATAGTACGTTCGATAGGACCTTATATGCGATTCGACAACGGCTAGTACCCCTGCAGTTGACGCATACTGTTGGTTCGCCTTTCTTCCATACAGGGCAAAGGGCACTGAGGTTCCAATGGCTGGGCATATGTTCTTTCATGCACTCAATCATATGGCGTATAGATCGGCCCCGTACGACTCGACATTACTCACACCTGCACGAGCAATATTTGGAGTGCCTGACGTCTTGCTATGGTGGAATCTTGGCACTTGTTCGAGAAAAGCAAATCTTAGTAAAGGCCAGTGTGACGATCCTAGCATAGGAAACACGAAAACACTGAACGAGTATTTGTTGCGGGAATGATCGAAGAGACGATTCAGGGCGATGCTGGAATGTTCGATAACGAGGAACGGGCAAACAAGTATAAGAGGCTGCCGGAAACGGTGCTTCAAGTCAGTTCGGTTTTGACAACCACCGGTGTAATACGGATAAGTAAAGTGAAATGAAAGTCAAGTGACTGGTGAATCAGTGAAGTGACTTTGGGAAATTGTAAATAAAGTGACTACAGCGGTGAACTGCGTTTTGTGTGTTTTATTTTGGCAAATTCCAGCGTTAGCAGCGACACTGACAGGAAACCGCGTAACACTTTTTCCCCAACCCAATTCTTTGTTTTGTCTTCGTTCATCTCAAGACCTACAGTGCTCGCGTCTTTCTCCACACTGGAGAAAGACGCGCCGAAAATAAGGTTTAACAGCCAACGATACCAATACCGGCGGCATATGTCAGCACCATGAAATTTAGAAAAGAGTGCCAGCACGGTTCAGCTCAGCGACGCGTATAATATTATCCAGCAAAAGGTTCAAAAGCCGGAAATGCAGTTTTAAACAGTACAGTAAGAGGTACTTTAAAACCTTGCTTGGTATCAAACGGCGACGGAGGTGATGTGTGTCGATCTGCTTCTCGGGTAGTCTACTCCAGAACTTGGCGTATTGTGAGGTTAGAAGATCAGAAGCCGCAGTGATGAGGTCCGATCAGTTTACTGGTAATATGCTTCAGTCTCTTATACAGTTCGCTCGATGAGTCCTTACATGCATATTGCATAATTACCGTTCTTTTGAAATGGGCAGAGTACACTCAGGTTTCAATGCTTGGCATGCTTTCTTGCGACCATATCTTGTGAAGAAGCTGGTGCTCGAAACTTGCCAGTTCCTAGCCTCCAGCTTTGGATAACTCGGCCCCGTCAACTTTGTTGTTCTTAAGCCGCGCTGTTGCCATTCGTACCCCATTATGGTCAAGTGGTTGTATAACGACCCCATCATCAGCGACTGAGGATTCGGTTTCAACTCCATCGTCCGTGCCACTAGTTTCATTGTTAAGATTGATACTATAAACCTTGGTTAAGCAGCTGCGAGAAGTGATCTCTCCATAACCTAAGCATGTCCTGGACATATTTCACTTTCGTCCTCATCTGTCATCTTCGTTCTTGCAGGAACCGATCCCGGGCTTGAAATCATTGACGTGGCGCTTGAAGCGTTGGAAGAATATTCGGCGCACATCTTGCCACATCCTGTTTTTATAACGAAAAGGCGTCTGCCTTCGCTCCTCGCTTCGCAGTATCGCACCGTTTCGGCCCTCGATGCAGCAGTCCACAGCGAGCGTTGCGGTGGCGTCCCGGTATCCGTTGCCATTCCACAAATAGCGAGTTTGGGTGAGCTGGAGTAAAAGTTGATTTGCAAAGCACCTGGTTATCCATTACGACTGCTGAATCGCAACCAAACAGACCTATTCTGAGACGGCTGGTGATGAAAAGTGAATCAGTTACGACGTCAGTCGAAAATACTCGTGATCGAATCGCGATGAGCCGACGTAAACGGTAGCCAAACCAGGATTGTTGGTCAGGAAAGTTTTGCTGTGTGTTTCGTGACATTGGCAGAAAATTATCTACTATGAGTTGGGAGGAAAGTATTGAAGGCAAAACTCTTAATTCGGACCCGTACTGAACGACCTGTACGAAAGCAATCGCTATTTTCTTTTTAGCAAAGTGTCTTTTTCACATTTGGCGACAACTGTCTTTTCTCGTACGCAAATTTTTGTGGCTCTCCATACTTAGTCTACCTGGTTAATTGTATCATGGGTCACCCCCAGGGTTCGGACGTTGCTAAGTAAGTCGTAGTGAATCTGCTACACTTTTCACAAAATGTTAAAACTGCTTCGACCCTGCTCTTGAGACCCAATCTACTACGATTTTTTTCAAAACAAAATATGAAAAAAATGATTTGGCAGCACCAATTACTTAAAAAATAAATACTGTTACGAAAATTAGTTCTGTAGGCTTGTTCGTCTCTCTGGATTGTGCAATTTAAAATAAAACACATTTGAATTCTTAAACGCAGTCAAAAACCAGCTTTCACTTTATTTATAAATTCACTCTTTACTGTCTTTACACTTATTACTTATTGGACTACTCCGTGTGGCATCTTTGCTTGCTGAAACACAACTGTCCCTCTGCGTTGTGCCCGGCTGCCTTTTATACTTGTCTGCTTGTCGCGCAGATCATTCTCGCACATTCCAATTGGACTCAAAATGTCCATTACCATCGCGAGCCATCCTTGCCATATCGAAATTATAACAAGCCGGCCGTATTCTAAAAGTGCGTGCCTAAAAGTATGACCGTAAAAGCATTCTTGTGCATAGCACAGCGAAAGGGTGAAGTATCGTTACACTGCCAACCACTTAGACTTGTTCGTCCCGAACAAGTGCCGAGGCTCCGCCGGAGTAAGACGCCAGGCGCTCCAAATGGACTACTTTCAGCCTAGCGTTTCTATTGCGGCAGCGTTGACTCCTGTATACACGTCATTAATCCTGGTCACAACTTTGTACGGTCCTTCCCATGACATTTAAAGTTCTGTAGACAAACCTTTCCTCCGCTGCGGGTTGTAGTGCATTACCAGATAGCCTTCTTGGAACCCTGCTGTGTTAGCCCGTAGATCATATCTGGCTTTTAACCTGTTGTTGACCAGTAGAGTGCGGCTCCGCGATCATCTCATCGGCCCTTTCGCAGCCGAACACTGATCACAGCCTCTGATCCACTCGGCGACAGACTCCTGGCATCCTACCCAACCGCCTTCTTATCTTGGCGACAGTTTTTGCGATGCCTAGGTGCCCTCCACTGGAGTCGTTATGGTTTGCCTTGATGACATCGTCGATCCGGCCTTTCGGGACCACTATTAGGGATTTTCTGGTCCTGCCATCCCTGCTCTCCCACTCGCGGTATAGGCAGCCATCCTTCAGACGTAGACTTCGCCACTGTGCCCAGTAAGCCTTCGCGATCGGGCTCTGACCAGCCATCTCCTGCCAGTCCGGCCGTACTCTCTGTGCTTTGCCTTTGATGATCTTTGCGAGATCCGTATCCTCGCGCTGGTCCTTCTGTAGCGTTCCCGCAAGCCAATCTTCCTCTTGTAGAACTCTTACCGACCGAACATCCATAATTTGTCCCTTGTTTTCGGCTTGCGAATCATGCCTGCGCTCGGTTTTGCAATATTGGTATGGCAGTGCGTCAGCTCATCTTGGCGACGTCTGCTGTCCGGAACGCTTCTCTCGCAGATGGCAGTCTCGTGTTATGTGGCCTGGCTTGCCACATCGCCAGCAACTGACTTTAGATGAAACAGCCCGCGGCCTCGCTGGTGCTTCTGAGCTCACTGTCTGGCTTTGCGTGACACGTCCAGATTGTGCTCGACGCCTTTCCGCAGATGAATTTCGAAAACTTCCCCTCCAGGCCACCTCATACGTCAATGCGCTTGCCACCGTCTCACGGAATGTCGGCTTCATCATCATCAATGTACTCACACGTGTCTCCGGGTCAAGAATACCTTCGATAAACGCCTCGATCTTCAGCCTTTCCAAAACTTCCACGCTGACTTCTGGGTAGGACAGTTTGCAGCGCCTCGTTGGCTCCTTGTCTACGGTTCCTCAGCTCGCAGTAATACAGCATTTTGTTGTGCTCGTCGCTGTATTTGGCCGCCAGCGCCCTTATGACGGTCTCGTAATCACCTCTCAAACCTTCCTAAACTAATTTTATGACCTCAGCCGCAGGAGCTCTTGGAGCCAATATCAATCTCCAACCTTTCCATCAGTCCACTGACTTTCCAAAGCAGCCATGTCGAACTGAAGTTTGAAGGTGTCAAAGGGCGTAGTACCATCGTAAGTAGGCACATCTATTCTGGTAGCCGAACTTTCCCGAACTGGCGGCAACCACTCTCTGCAGCTGTACTTCTTTGAGCCGCTCGTCAGTCTTCTTGTTCAGGGAATCATCCAGGTTGTCAACTCGTTTATTCAGGGAATCATCCAGGTCGTCAACTCGTTTGTCCCAATTGTCCATTCGCGTCTCCAGATGCTCAACTTTCACGTTCAGCCTATCGGAAATTTCCTCCACCATCTGCTCTATGCGCGCAGTATTTGTTGACATTTCTCGGTTCGCCGTCCCTATTTTTGCTATTTCCTAATTCGTTGTTTCCAGTTTCGCTGCCATTTCTCGATTCGCCGTTTCCTCTCGCGCCGACATCTCACGGTTCGAAGTCTCCATTTTCGCCGAAATTTCATCATTCACATTCTCGATTTTTGCCGAAGTTTCCTGGAACATGCCTTTCATTGCTACCAGCAGCTGGCTCATGTCCATTCCTTGCGGCGGCGCGACCGTCGCAGCCGTGTTTTGCGGCGACGCAGCACCAGCAGGCGATTCCTCCACTTTTGCCGACGCCTCTAGCTCCTGTTTTCCGAACTCGTGTGCAGGTTAATCGATGCCTCGTGATTCACACGGCTCCCATAAGCGCAGCTGCAACTGCACTTTTCCTCCAGCAGTGGGCAAATTCCAGGCAGCCAGCTCCTTTTTCAGCTGGTCCACCTTAAGCTGCTCGAGTTTCACCATGGCTGCGTTCTATAATTTTTTTCTTGTTTCAATTCAATCAGCACAATCCCACTTCTGACACCAAATGTTACGAAAATTAGTTCTGTAGGCTTGTTCGTCTCTCTGGATTGTGCAATTTAAAATAAAACACACTTCAACTCTTAAACGCCGTCAAAGACCAGCAATCACTTTATTTATAAATTCACTCTTAACTGTCTTTACACTTCCCTGTCGGGCCTGAGACAACCGGTTACCAAAATTCATTGTAATGATTATGGGTTGGGCCAAGCCCTTGCGCACCGCAACCTGAGAGGTTTATTGTGCCCCTTAAATCATCCGGTGTTTTATATGCTCAGGTATTGAATCAGACCTTTCTGCGATATTTGCGTCAGGTCCTCTTCACCGAAGCTATGTTTCCCCAGAAACTTTGCACGTCTGTGTGTCAGGGCAGGACAGTTGGTGATAATGTGTTCCATTGTTTCATCAGCTTTCTGGCAGAATCTACATGTTCTGCTGTCGGTAAGACCAAGTTTGTATAGGTGGTTGTTACAGAAGAAGTGACCTGTTACAGCACCACATAGAGTCCTAAGTTGGCTTCTGTTGAGATCTAGAGCAGAGATAGCTCTCTCTCTGTTGAAGTTTAGGAACTTTTTGGAGTGGTGTAGACCTTCCAAGTTGTCCCAGTATTTCTGTTTGTGTTTTTGCGTCCAGTTTTGAATGTCCTTTTTCAGGTCTTTTTTGCTAAACCCAAACATCGGGGCTGGCCCTATGAATGGGCTCTCTGCTCCATTTTTGGCTTGTGCGTCAGCCATTTCATTGCCTTCATGGCCCTCATGCCCCGGTATCCAAACCAAAACTACTCGGTTCCATGTACCTAGGGTGTTGAGCTCCTTGTGGCAATCCAAGAGGGGTTTCGATGAGAAAGAGTAGTTGTCCAAAGCTTTTAAAACTGAAAGGCTGTCCGAGAGTATTGTAATTTTTGCTCTTTTGGGGTTGCCTTTATTGATGATCCGAACTGCCTTTATTATTGCAAAGAGTTCAGCTTGAAATATGGACGTGTCGTTGCTTAATGAAAAGAATGTTTTGACTGTTGGTCCCACTATGCCAGCTCCTACACCAGCAGAAGTTTTGGAGCCATCGGTGTACCATTTTTGTGAGTCGTCGTTTAACCATACTGGATTGTTGCCCCACATCTCCCTAGTCGGGAAGTTTATAGTGTACTTCTTCACGTGACTTGGTTGGGGTTCTATGAGGTCAAGACAAGCTGCTTTATAGAGAGTATTCTCTATTTGGTTTAGTATTCCCAGGTGACCTGTGAGGTTGCCTTGTTTGTATCCATTGTGCCTGTGTAGCGTGAGTGCACTCGATAGCGCTTCCTCTTGGATGGCTAAGTGAAGAGGTGTAAGGTTAATTAGTGCTTCCATGCCTGCAGTCGGGGTCGTCTTCATAGCCCCTGTAATTCTGAGGCACGAAAGCCGTTGTATTTTGTTTAGTTTTCTTATGACTGTGCTCTGATTTGTTTTGCCCCACCATACTAGAGGACCGTATAGAATGATGGGTCTGATCATTTGAGTGTAGACCCAGTGCGTCATTTTGGGTGATAGGCCCAAGATTTGCCAAGGCTACGGTTTGTTGTCCACAATGCTTTGGTCGCCTTCTTAAGTGTGGAGTTTAGGTGAGGTTCCCAAGTGAGCTTTCGATCTAGAGTGATGCCTAGATACTTGACCTCTTCCTTTAGGGGAATGACCGCGTTATTGATTTTGAGATTCGGAAGATTTGGTTTCCTTCTTTTTGTAAATGGTACAATTGTAGTTTTGCCGGGGTTGATTGATAACCCTTCAGCCCTACACCAGCTCCATGTGTCGTTTAGGGCTTTCTGCATTAAGTCACTTAGTGTGCCCTCATGAGTGCCCATTATTATTACAACCAGATCATCAGCGAATCCCAGGGTTTTGAAGCCTTTTGAGTTGAGAAGTTTAACTAAGTCATCAACTAGTATAGACCATAGAAGAGGAGATAGAACCCTGCTTGTGGGCAGCCTTTTACAGCGTTGATACTTAGCTCCTCAGACCCTAAGTTGGCTTTAATCGTTCTTTGGCTAAGGACTTTTCCTATCCATTTGGTTATTTTTGGGTTAGTAGTTACCTCTATCTTTGCGAGGGCCGAAACCATTGATTGAAAGTTGGCATTATCGAAAGCTCCTTCAATGTCCATAAAGCGATGCCTTTGGTGTCCAGTGTTTTCTCTATGCTGCACACCAGCGAGTGTATTGCCGTGATCGTAGATTTGCTCTTTTGATAGGCAAATTGAAGTTTATTTAGTGGAGATTCCATTAGCACCTCCTCCCTTAATCTATCTAATCTATGATTTTTTCCAACTTTTTAACATGAAAGACGAGAGACTGATAGGTCTGTAACCGGGAGTCCGGTGGTTTGTTACCTCCTTTAGGTATACAAATTACCTTAACCCCCCTCCAGATTTTTGGAACGTATTCCAGTGTTATGCTGGCTCTGAATAACAGAACCATTTTCCTAATCAGTTTTTCCGTACCTCTAGAAAGAAGTGCTGGAAATATGCCGTCTGGTCCTGGCGATTTGTAGGGTTTGAAGGAGTTGACTGCCCATTTTACCCTATCAAAAGTTATTATCCTATCCACTATTGTGTCCAATAGCCCGCATGGCTCAGGTTGGTCACTATTGGGAGTGAGTAGATCCCTTTCTTGTACCATGCAATCTGGGAAATGAGTTCCTAGGAGAAGCTCTAAAGTATCTCCAAACGATTGCGTTAAGGTTGTTCATTGGTTTTTCAACTGGTTTTTTGTAAGTCAATTGGGCAACTAGTTGTCCAAGTAGCTGTCAGCCAATGCAGAAGTCAGTCAGTTCGCGTTTAATCGTTCACGTTCTGTGTGTGCGTTCATAGGCGAGAAGAGCAAATGAAAATAAGAAAGACCAAACATAGGTGATGTAATCAACAAAATACTGTTACGTCTGATCTTACGATACTTTTGTTACAACGAGAACATAGAAATGTTAGCATTTTTTAACTTGTTCGGTTCTATGACTCGAGACTCGTTCGATTTGCACGTTTTGCCTTCAATGCTTTCAGTTGGAATTTTGCGTGGTTGTGTGAAGGAAGGAATTGAAGCAGCAGTTGAAAGGTATTTATTAATTAATTTGTTTATTTTTTAATTTTTTATTAATTTATTTGTTTATTAATTGCAGGCACCAGTAATGATGAGGATATTATATTTCGTCGGGCCCCAAACAGTTTCGGCAAAAGTTTGTCATGTCCAAGTTCATCTTTTTTTAGAACTGAAATTTTTTGGTGCACGTATATTTGTTCGATGAATTGTTAATATTTTAAAAATATTTCTAAAAAAAAATTAATATTTAAATTGTATTGTTTTATTTTCCTTTATAAAATTCAACTGGTTAGAAAACTGACCCAAAATAAACTAGTTCTTAAATTACTCGCTTTGTAACTGGTTTAGCAACCATTTTACTTAGGACTAGTTGCAAATGGATGCAGACGGGGACAATTGACTGTCGCCTAAGACATCGACATGTTAAAAGGGTGAGTTTGCTCCAAGGAAACGAATCGGTTCTAAAGTCAGCTATGACTGGCAAGCAACCAGTTGAAAAACTACATTCGGACCAGTCCGAATTCCTAAAGGGACTACTCCGTTTGGCACCTTTGCTTGCTGAAACACAACTGTCCCTCTGCGTTGTGCCCGGCTGCCTTTTATACTTGTCTGCTTGTCGCGCAGATCGTTCTCGCACAATACAATTGCACTCAAAATTTCCATTACCATAGCGAGCCATCCTTGCCATAGCGAGATTATAACCTCGATAGCCTCACGAATTCTATCTTTGAGGTCTTGAATCGACGCTGGGCTGTTGGCGTACACCTTATCTTTCACGTGGCCCCAAAGGAAGAAGTCGCAAGGTGTTAAATCACAAGATCTCGGTGGCCAATTGTGATCACCTCTTCCAGAGATAACACGGTCCGGAAACTTTTCCCTTTAAAAGAGCAATGGTTTCGTTGCTTGTGTGGCACGTAGCGCCGTCTTGTTGAAAGTAAACATTGTCCAGATCAATACCATCCAACTCCGACCATAAAAAATCATTAATCATCTCTCGATAGCGCAATCCATTCACCGTAACTTTTGATCCAACCTCATTTTCTAAAAAGTAAGGTCCAATGACCCCCCGGACCATAAACCGCACCAAACAGTCACACGTTGAGGATGGAGAGGCTTCTCAACAATAACTCTTGGGTTTTCCGAGCCCCAGATGCGACAATTTTGCTTGTTGACGTAGCCACCGAGGTGGAAATGGGCCTCATCAGTCAAGATGAGTTTTCGATGGAATTCCGGATCATTTTCATGCATTTCAAGGACCCAATCAGCAAAGACACGACGTTGTTGATGATCGGTCGGCTTGAGTTCTTATGTTAACTGAACTTTATAAGCCTTAAGACCCAAGTCTTTATGCAAAATACGGTGTAATGACGTTTTTGGAATGCTCAATTCCAAAGAACGACGAGGAATCGACAAATCTGGGTTTTCTTCAACACTTTGGGCTACAGCAGCAATATTCTCAGTTGTTCTTGAGCGACGTGCACGGGTTTTATTCTTCACATCACTAACTTGTCCCAACAGCTCGAATTTTTCCACCAATTTCTGTATTGGGGTCCGACAAGGTGCTTCACGACGACCCAAAAATGCTTTAGTTTTGCGAACTGTGACTGCAAGATTTTCACCATTTTTGTAGTGAATTTTAATAATTTCAATGCGTTGTTGAAGCGTGTATCGTTCCATTTTTAGTAATGGCGTAGTTTCTACTTGTCAAATGTCAAAGAATAAAAGCTTCAAAAGTGACAGCTACCGAAATACTGGGTGATTCAAAATAACACCTCTTGTTGGAAAACCCTATATTTCAGAATTTTTCAAATTGTATTTCAGAATTTTTCAAATTGTATTTCAGATTTGTAAAATTGTATTTCAGAATTTTTCAAATTGTATTTCAGATTTGTAAAATTGTATTTCAGATTTTAAACTTGAATTTCAGATTTGTAAAATTAAAAATAATTATTTTAACATCTCTTTTTATTGTTAGGGGGGGTTATTCCAAGTCCCGATACGAATACAGTTGCAGATAGAGCTTGAAAAATCTCAATATTATAGCCTGGAATACAATTTTACAAATCTGAAATACAATTTTACAAATCTGAAATACAATTTCACAACTCTGAAATACAATTTGAAAAATTCTGAAATACAATTTGAAAAATTCTGAAATACAATTTGAAAAATCAGAAATTCAATTTGAAAATCTGAAATACAGTTTTAAACGCTGAAATTTAATTTTAAAATCTGAAATACAGTTTTAAACGCTGAAATACAATTTTAAAATCTGAAATACAATTTGAAAAATCTGAAATTCAATCTTAAACTTCAGATTTAATTTGAAAAATATGAAATTCAATTTTTAGGTTTATAATTTACAGGTTTATAAATTACAGGTTACGCCACTCGCTATGTTGTGACGTAGAATGAGCAATTCGTAGTGTTGCCACATTTATGTATTATTTATTCGTCTTTTATGAATACGGAAAATGGATAAAATTATAAAATAATTCGATATGCATATATGTACATTTCAATTTCCTAAATTTTCATGTGCTTTCCGAAGCAAAAACAAAGTTATTCAAGCCGGTTGTAATAAAGAAAAAGGTCCTAGGATATATTTAAATTGTATACAATTGTTAAAACGTATTGTATGGCAACTACTTTTTCTCGGTTTTGTTTACATTTCCTAGCATTTGACAAACTCGACCAATCAGAGCTCCCTTCTGTGTGACGTCACACGAGCACAACAAATTTTTTGACGTTTAAGTGGCGGGACCTTTCTTCCATAGACCTTGGTTACGGGGATTGTTTCGCTGCTGGCTGACAAATGAAATTTCGAATTTGAATTCAGTTTTGCTTTGTCGTTGCCTTGCGCTGTAAGAAGTGCACAGCGCAAGGCAAATTCAATAGGTGGTGGCAGCACCGCAGCTGATTTAGTTTTTTTCATTTGATTATTGAGCGAATGAGCAAGCTGATTGTTAAAATATATTTAACAGCACCTGCTGTGGCTTCTGATTGACTCGTGTTTTTTTTCACTTCATTTTGCCCAAAAGCACTAACAAAATACATTGAATTTTTGCTGTTGGTGTACTGCTACCAAATTATTAATGCGCCTTATGGTATAAACAGATCCAAATCGTCGGCCGATTTTTACGCACCGAAAAATGACGTCGCTGCGTCAGTCGTCGTGAAAATAGGCACAGTGGAACAGAATGGGTGCGAAATTCGCATCAGCTGTTATTATTCCTGCAAACACGGCAAACACACTTCTTCTTTCACACTTTCTTCTTCCTAACTTCCTCAATTAGTAGCTCCGTCTTTTCCATTTTCTAAAACATACGAAGGGGAAAGACAAAATTGATTATTTGGCACAATTTTTTATTGAAATTTGAAGCACTTACAACTTTTCAACCTCAAAGTAGCACAAATCACAAAATTTTTGCAGAATTTGTCGTTTGTTTATATTTTTGATTTTCACCTCTGACAGCTGCACAGCTGATTGGTTCGCACGACGACTGCGACAAAATTAGAATTTGTTCTATCGTCGGACGACCGGTCGTCGGCCGAATATCGCAGTCGTCGTCGTTGTGGGCAATCACATGCACTGCTGTGTGTTTTAATTTTGACAGCGTACGCTCGGTGCGTAAAAATCGGCCGACGATTTGATTCTGTTTATACCATTAGTTATCATCCACGATACAAGGTAGGTAGACTAAGTACGGAGTATGTAAGTACGAGTAAGACGGACTGAGTACGGAGGCCATGCAAATTTTTTACGTTCTTCTTTAAAGTTGCACGTCACTTTTACACCAAGGCGAATTCATACAGGTGATAGCGTAAGGGCAGCAACAAACTTTCAATGTATTTTGTTTTCTGGGTTTAGATTGTCAAAATCAACCAATCAGCACAAAGCTTTCTTTTTTTTCTTTTTCATTTTTAAACTGTCACAGTTTTACAGAGGCATTTTGACAATCTAAACCTCTTCCACCACAAAAAAATCAAATCAGCTCATTCAACGAGGTCACCTGTATTAATTCGCCTTGCTTTATACGATGAGCTTCTTTTATATGACATTTGCTTCTTTCATTTTGACCAAGGCGAATTAATGACGGTGACCGCGTAAGGGTAACAACAAAATTCCCAGGTATTTTGTTGTTGGGTTTGTGCAACTTGATTGTCAAAATCAGCCAATCAAAATCAATCAAGCCATCGGCAACCAACCAACCAAAAACAGCCATTTTGACAATCTAGATCTCTTCCAGCATTAAAAAAAGAAAATCAGCTGGTTCAACGAGGTCACCTGTATTAATTCGCCTTGATTTTGACTGTCAAAATACAATAATTGTGTTATAAAATATGTAAAATAAAATATATAAAAAATAAAAATAAAATTAGTCCACCTTGCGTCATTATTATAGAATATTACGGGCTTATCTTATTTCAATTAAATATCGTTTGAAAGTAGCTTACTATAGCGCGACCGGTAAACTGAGAATTTAAAAATGAAGTAACATGGAAACATTCGAAAGTGTGCAAAGATAGTGACAATTTGTGCAATTTGAATGACAGCAAGAATTTGTATCTCCCAAAGAGCATGGTTGCATTTTGCAAGTAGGAGTTCATGGCATTGTTTTTCAGCCTTTTCACTAGCATTCAAAATAAAACGGGAGAAAACCAAATATTGTGAGCAATGTTCTGTTTAAATTTAAATTTAAAATATGAAATATAGAAACAGGCAACTATTTAACTATTTTAAATTTTCGGTTTTAAAACTAATTTTTTTGATACTTGTGACACCCTAGCGATCTTCTTTTTGGTCCTAAATTTAAACTGCAGCACCATCAATCTGTTCAATGAGAACATTTGACGACAACTGTAATTTCTCGTACGCCAATTTACGTGGCTCTCCGTACTTGGTCTACCTTTTAATGTTGGTTATAAAGTAAGTGATATAAAGAGAGTCAGAGGTGGACAATGAACAAGGCGCTGGGCTCTACCGCCACGCCAGAGAACGTGGTCGAGCTGATGACGACCACCAGTGAGCACTGGAGCGCGGCATGCTGCATGGCTGCCGAAGTGATCCACCAGCTTCGCATTAGCGAACAAAACAGGCGGAGACTCGAGCGCCACTCAGAAACCTGAGAGAGGTAAGGAAACGGACAAACCTCTATGACTGAGACAAACAGATAAATAAGAGAACTGTGACAACTGACAAAAAGACTTTCGAGCTAACGCTCAGACTTTCGAGCTAACGCTAACGCCCGCCTCCTGACGAAATGCCTGACGGTAGTACCGGGGGGGATAAACTGGACATGTGTGAGATGGTTTTAGTGAGGTTCAAGTCCTACACTGACGGGGTTTTGGCTTTTGATGCTTTCCATCTCTATAAAAAAAAAAAAAAAAAAAAACCCATTCTACTTTTGACAGATTGCAGCGGTGCATGTAGAGCAGTGGTCGGCAAAGCTTACTCCTATGAGCAGTACGCTCAGCACACGTACACAGTACGCTCTCTCAATCAGTCTCAACCTGCTCTACATCAGTGGTCGGCAAAATTGACAATGAGATGGTGTTAGTGAGCGCATTGTAATTTCTCTGCACTGTATAAAATTATACCTGAACAACGACTGATTGAGAGAGCGTAAGAATGCGTGCGCTGAGCGTACTGCTCAATTAAGTAAGCTGTGCCGACCACTGATGTAGAGAAATGGTTATAATTAAGTTATAGAAACTGTATTTCAACTATTAGTTTATTTTTAAACGAATTTTACCTTTTTAAAAAACTTTTCATAAAAAAATAAGTTCAAAACGTTTTTAGCTTATCTGAAATATTTCCTTACCAGTTTTTTTTAACAATTAGCTTTTCTATTGTATTATTATAATTTTTAAAAATTATTTTTAATTGTTTAATGAAATTTAATTCAATTAAAAGGCAAACTAAAAGTCAAAGTGGTGGCAGAATTCTTGAGAAGTGTTTCTGTCAGAAGTATTCTGAAAAAAAATTTTATATCTGCCTGTAAAAAAAACTATTAAACACTTATAGAGTGAAATTCACCTCACCATCGCAGTGTTTTTGTCCGGTTATGGGAGGCAGCGATTAAGCGATGTGAAACTGGGAGAGCCGGAAGAAATACATACACAGAATTTCACTAATATTATTGCAAAATTGCAACCTTGGGGCCTACTAGTAGGCCCCAAGCTTGATCAGGAACGTAGTTTTTCCTCCATATAAATTTCTAAAACGGGGTTGTTCTAGTTCATTTAAATTTCCAGTGTTGCTGGTGTGAGTCATTTTTTGTGACCAAAGAAATATTTATTTTTATTTGTATTTTTTTTGTGCAATTTCGTAATACGTTTGTATAGAACTAACTATAAAAATATATTATTGCCCAAAAGTGTCAAAAGAACCGTTTGGTATTCTTTTTATTGAATTAAATTAATGTTTTATAAGCTGCATAACAAAAAAAAACAGTCCTGCGTTCGAACTCGAGCATTTAACACCAAAAGCATACCTGCTCTGATCCGATCGTCAACCCTGTGTTAGAGATTCGCTAAATGAAGAAATGCGAAATAAGAAGGACGGCAATTGACCCTGTCATATTCAATGCATTTAGCTTTGTGTTCTTTGGTCTATTTATCAATAATATTTACATAATGAAACCAAAAAAGTTGATATGTTGTGTATTTGATGCAGAAAATTAATGAGAAAATACTTTAAAAAGCAAATAATTGAAAGGAAACTGGCGGAATTTTGGTTTGCACAATAATCCCTAATATCGGGATAAGAGCGGAAACAGTGAAGAGCTGATCACTGCCAGCATACACAGACTGTGTACGTGAAAAAACGCACAAAAATCGGCTTACTCCCCCAGTTTCACATCGCTTAATCGCTGATGGGAGGTGTCCGCTTATGAGGGAGGGGGTACAAAAAATTAGTTTAAATTGCATCCAGGTGTTTCTCGTTTATTTATTTAATATTTTTTAATTTATGAAAACTGAATATTTAATTAATATTTATTACATGTATAGGCAAAGTACATACATTGTACAAGTCGTTTAAATTTTAGTACTGCTTTGGTTGAACAAATTTTGTAATGGTTGATTGTTTTAATTTCAAATGGTCATTTTCAAATAAAATTGAGATTTGTATTATAGGGTAGTACAGATTTGTAAAAAACTCGTTTCGTATATATTTGAATTTTGTCCGTTTATGGGAGATTTTTTAATCAAAATTTTTTTTTTAAATGGTTTAAAATATAGTTTCCGCGTCCGGTTATAGGAATGATATTTGTATGGAAAACTTAATGAAATTGCTGTGTCTACGAAATTTGTCCGGTTATAAGGGCTGTCCGGTTATACGGACTGTCCGTAATGAGGAATTTCACTGTATATTGTTTTTAGGAAAATTTATATCCTGGCGAAGAAGGTGCCTGCCATATTAAAAAACGTTTTCAAAAGATCTAAATTTTTAGTTTTTCAATGTTTTAAAAGCATAAATTTCGGCCAATAGGCATTAAATATTATTAAAATACCCTTTGTGTGGTCGGCCTTTGGCCGAACTCCAAAAAAAAACCTTCATGGGAGTAACTAGGTCATGGGGATCAGTACAATACCTACAATATATTGGTATTCAAATCCTATGGTTGCAAAAGATCGCGCCTAAGCAATAACCTTCATAAGCGTCATTTCAATATTGCAAACAGTTGCTTTTAACTCAAATTAAATTTAAATATAAAAACAAACAAACAAAATATACACACCTGCAGATAGCGGAAGGCCATCGATGCTATTGCTGTCTCCCCCCCTAGTCGTTAGTTTGTAATTTTAATTATAAGCTAACTTGTAATAATAATAATAATAATAAAAACAACAAAAACCTCAAATGGCTAATATATCATATTGGCCATAATATCGTAACAAAATTATTATAACTTAATAATGGATTTTTTCGAGAAAAGCATACGTTTTTATATATTTTAAATAAAAAAAAAATTTGTTGCTTATAACTTATTAGCACATATTACAAATTTAATGTTGCATATCAATTAAAAGGTGTGAAAACGACCATTCGTTTGATACCCATGTCATATAAATTGGTTGTGTTATATCAAAGAATATACAATATAAAGAATACGCATCTTCAAAAATTTTGCAAGCGTGTTTGTTGACGCGGGCGATAAGAGATGAGTGGAGGCATAGGTTGCAAGAAATTTGCTCGCGCTCAACAGTTTGCATATACATATGTAATACTTCTATATTGGCACTAACCTATCTTCACAATGTGTTTTCATTCGGAAATCAAAGGGAGACAAGCGATGAGACAGAAAACACGAAATTTTGCGAATGTATTTCTATGCGTGTATACATGAGCACTTCTGCACATGAACAACTGTCAAACTGCTCCAGGGGCGGTTGAAGAAAAAGGTAGGCTTTTCAGTCAATTTCGCCAAATTTTTATTTATTTCCAGTAAATTTTCACCGCACCTGACTTTTGACATATGTCAAGGTACATTCGTTTATACGCTTTCTCGCTCATATTTCACTATTGCTGTACTGTGATGTTGGCGAATGTACCTTGAGCTTAGTGCCAATATAGAAGTATTACATATATGACAGTTTGCGAGAACCCTTTGATTTCCGAATGAAAACACATTGTGAAGATAGGTTAGTGCCAATATAGAAGTATTACATATATGGCGAGAACGTAAACACTGCGTTTGACAACAGCAAAAAGCAATGTTGCTGTTCGCAACGGCTCCGCTCGTGTATATTGAAATGGTGATTGTTGTGGCGTAGTGATCGCTCATTTTTTGCATGCGTCGAAGCGCAAGCGGAGAGCAAACAACGAACCAAAGCATCGTCATCGTCGTTTCAACGAAGATGATTCGGGATTCGCTAATGTTTTCGTTGGTGTCGTTTATTGTGTGTATGCTTTTTTGTGTTGCCGATTGGTTTTGCTGCACAAATTGCTGTCATGTCACCATCAATCGAATCTTTGTGGTGTATGGCTTTTTGCTGGCCAATGCTTTGATTGATTTAAAAATTTGGTGGTTGATCCCAATTTAAAATATTTACAAATATTTTTACGTGGCGAGTTCGAAGTAAAATTATTTGTTTATGTTTTCACACGGTTGATTACAATTTTGAGAATATGGGAAAACTACGAAAAAAATTAACTGATGGGTATATTGACTTAAAAGTTCGTGAAAACACTTGAAATCAAAAATAATTAGATACGTGTTTTAATTTTGTTTTTTTTTTGAAAATCGAAATCTAACGGACAGACCAAGCGTTAAAGATTGCATGGAAAATATAATTTAATAGGTCTATTGACTTTCAATAGGGCGAAAGCACTACTAAAGCACTAAATAAAGAAATAAATAATAAGACAAGTATTTTGTCATAAGAAAAATGTTATTACGGTATGCCTACGTTTAAAAATCGTATAACTATTCTACACCTGAATGGTTCCATGGTGAATGATGTGACCATAAATTTACAATATTAGATTTTCTTATTTTAGTTCTTTTAAACAAGCATTATATGTGGGCCGTAAAAAAGGTTCCAAAGAACGGGATGGAAAATTATTACGGGCTAATAAAAACGTCATTCTTTCTTTCCAATTCCCTTTTTATTTAATTGTCTTTGTTGATTACTTTTTATTTATTTTTTAATTGCCTTTAGCGATCATATAGGTCGCCATGCCAGCCATATTTTATTTTCTTTTCTATGATTTTGCGCACACTACAGTCGACAGTGAGTTCAGGAGCATGCTCGCAATATGCTAGCAATATGAGACGCCGTGCAGGCTTATAGAAGAAGAACAAAAGCCAGCCAGAAAATAGAAATAGTTTTACAATTTCAGCTTTTCGCCAGCGCAACAATAACAGCACATCGTCTTCCTCCTCTTCCTGCCGCACAGACGCGGCATTCGTCTTGCTATGTTTTGCGCTCAGAGCATTGTGCTCTCATGTTCCACTTGTTGCCTACCCCCCGCATCAAGAAGACGGGTGGCGATATCAGCACCCGCATTCAAATTTTTGCTTGTACGTGATACACACTCTTTATGTTCTATACTTTTTGGTTATATTGATAAAAACTTTCACCCTGAATCACGCTTTTTGTGGGCGTTTCCTACAGGGGCAGATTCGGAAAAATATTTTGGGGGGTTTCCAAAAAGTAATTCCAAAAAGTTTCCAAAAAGTAAATAATTAATTAAAAGTAAGTAAATGCCTTTTAATTTGTATGTAGTTTCAAAGTCGATCCTAATATTTCGGGGGGAGGTTTTAACCCCCAAGACCCTCTTGAATGCGCCACTGGTTTCCTAAGTAAAATTTTTAGTTGATTAGCCTCAGGAGCCAAACTTATAAGTAAGAGCATACTTATTTATTTTTCCCACGAGGGTGTGCTATACTGCACTTAAGCCGCAAAATGTATAATCTATACTTCAGTATTGATTCATATTTGCAAAGAAGCACAATTCAAACAATATGTTTGTCTTACTTATCAGGTTGTAGAAAGTTGTGCCCCGAACACATAGACGACGGCAGCGACACGACTACATCTGTCAAAATATAGAATCATCGTATTGCACATCGTCATTTGTTTACAATTGATTGTACAACGGTAAAATGGATATAGACAAACGCTTAATAAAGAGAGAATAAAGGAAGCACTTTAAAATGTGTGCTTAGGAGCTCAAAAATATAATTATGATGACGTTAAAACCGCTTTCATTGTAGGCACGTAGTTGACTACACGGCGACGGTCGCCATCTAAGCCATCTTAAAGTTGTTTGGCCGTGTCGCCAAAAAAAAATCATTCAAAGAATATAGTTTTAAGAGCACGGAGATATACATTAAGCAATAGTTTTAGCTATACAAATTTTATATATTTGTCGCCGACGATCGAGCTATAACTTACAAAATTTTCTGGCAACCTTACAGACCAAGAAACGAGCGCTGACTTTACGTACTTTTCGCGCGTACTTGAACAGAAAACTGTCTATGCCAGCTAGCACGAAAAGAGAGCCGCATAAGTATATTGAACGAATCGTTAAATGAAACGTCAGTGACGCAGCGTTGTTAGTGGGGGCATTGATGCCTGAATTGCGGTGTGTAAAATATGCGTGTGGGCATTGAAAAGATCCAGTCAAAACATTCAGCTGAAAGTTTGTGAAGGTACGCGCGCGACATTTTTCTTTTGCACTTTGTGATATTTTCAAGATTGCGATTTCGGTATTCTCCGTAAAAGTTAAGGTTGGGATATAGTGAATTTCATGGTGTGTTGCAGCGTTGTGCTTACAAGCAAAAGGATTCCTTAATAACAGAAAAACACAAGGCAAATAAACGCATTGATCTCGTCGTCAAACACAGTCCACTGCGTCAGAAAAAAATAATGGCGTAAAGGTGGAGGAGCAAATTAGTCAATTCTCAGCCCTATTTATGAAAAATGGAAGAGATTGAGTACTTGGAAGAGTACGAAGATTTGATTTTGCCTAGTGAGTATTGTCGAGCAGGAACCCTGCCGTGGCGTTATTTGTCCATTTGTTCATTTATGTATATAACAGTGTCTATATGTATTCTACAGGAATAAAATCCAGCACCAACGCACCCAAACGTCCCAGCAGCATGGCTAATGTGCCAGATGATGAGGACTCCTCCTCCATTGACCAGGACATTTTTGAGAGTTTATTCGATGATCATTCGGACGACGATAATGTGCCGCAGAAAAAAGGTTAGGGTTAGAAAGGGGTTGCAAGGAGATAAAGTGTGGTATTTAGCAAAAAGGCATTTTTCAAAGTGACTTGTGGCACGAATGCATAATTCCGTTGTTGTTTCAGCCCACCCAAAGTTCAATCAACGACGGGATGAGCGGCCTTCCATGGACTCCATTGATCTGCTTGTAAAAGATTTGGGTAAGCTTGCTAGTGAGTTCCTAAAGGGATAAAATAATAATTGACTTACGTTATTAGTAGGTGAGCCGCCGCAAAACACCAGACCGAGAACAGAACACAGCAGCGCTGGTAATTCGAGTAGATTAAATCCAAAAGGTATGCGGAATCGTTTTAATTAAAAATTTCTCAGGACATTTTTTTAATTTTGCGGACTTATCAATAGCCATGTCCAAGGAACGATCGGCCACTGCAAAGCCAGGAACCATTGCATCAACAGCCAGAGCAGATTCATCAACGCGGCCAGAGAAACCTAAGTCAGTAGCAACTGTTAGACCAACTGTACAAAGTCAAAGCCAAGAGAAGCGAACATCGTCTGCAGTAAGTGGGAACAATACACGAAAAATAAAAGAGACACTAAATGTATTTATGGGTTTTCAGAGAACAACAACAAGCAGCCGTGCCGTGAGCAGCACACAGAGTCCAACAGTTCTACCTGTTGGATCTTCTATGACCAAGGCCGGGACTTCGGGACTATTCGCGTTATCTTCGCGAAAGCAGATTTCTGTCGCCACGTCAACTACCACTACGTTAGAGGCAGTGCGATCTGGGCTCGTTACAGAGGCTGCAAAGAAACCTAGTCGTTCGCAGCCGACTATCATTAAACCAGAGAAACCACAATCTAGAGACCCCGTAGAAGATCCTCTAAGTAAGTGTAAAATTGTCGACCGATTAGTACACTAAACTGGAAAAAATTTGGAGTGTAGGACTGATATTTTCGAAAGAGCCATTTCAGTGCAAAAAAAAAAATGAAATCTGGCCATTTTTAGATCAAAAACTTAAATGCCAAATGAAGACTAAGTTAAAATTTAAATATATTTTTTAGGCCTCGACAATATAAATCATGAGTCTGATTCCGATTCCTTGAGCCTTTCCGACATATCGGCTGATTCCTTTGTGTCCTTAAGTGATGAGGACGGACGAAATATTATCGAGCTGTCCAACGACTCCAGTCTTGAGAGAGCAAATTTTGGTAAGTTTAACTTGAATTTGCAATTAATGTTTTTACAAAACCAGAACAAAAACTTCAGACAAAATTCGCGGTGCTACACCGTCGCCCATCGTTTCGGAAGATAATAAAAGTGACAAAGGTGAATCCCCAGGAAAATTAATGCTTGATGTCGTGACCACCGCTGAGACAACAGATAACCAGACAAAAATGTCTCCGACAACCGACGAGGACGTTCGTACCAAGGCTAGTGGTGTCGATCATGAAGAAATAATTGCCAGGTGCATTAGTCCAAAAGCTTCAAAGTGTGTGGTCATAACAGAATTCCCAGAGAAAGCAATTGTTGTCAGCGATACACTGTTGCCACGTTGCGATTCAGTGCCACTGCGCGCCACGGTTACGAATGACGAATCAAAAGTTACTTCCAGTGGTAAACAATGTGACGACGAATTGGTAGGAAGCACTAAGGCAGGGCTTTCAAAAAGCGAAGTGTCGACAACGGAGCAAGGTGGTCAATTGTAAAGATCATTTTAGAAAAAACTTATATTAATCAAGTGATTCTTTCGCAGAAAAATCGAAACATACAAACAAAGCGGATGAGGAGAGTAATGCAGGAAGTAGTAGCGAACTATCAGACAGTAAGAAGACATTTGGGAAATCGGCAAAAGGCCTAGCATTGAAAGAGTCAGACGAAGGAGAAGTAGAGTCAAACCAACCTGAAGAAAACGAAAAATGTTCAGAAGAAAACATTGAAAAAAGCACATTAGTGGTTGGATCTTCAGTTCAAACTTCAGCCGATACAAACGCAAAATTGAGCAAAACAGAAGTATTTAATGAAAAACACATAGACAGAGAAGTTATTGGCAAAACAGGAATTATCTTGGAGAATCAAGAGTCTTTACCAGGATCTGTAGAGCAGTGTTCGCAGATTATTAATGGTGGAGAAGCTAAAAAATCGGAAAGTGGAAGAAAGGACAAAGAGGCTCCAACCATGCAGAGCGAAACTGCTCAAAGCAATGAATTGGTCAAGCGAACAAAGTCGATTGAGGCATCTGAAGAAGAGAAGTCTCTGATCGATGCGAGCTGTATGGCAAAAGAAAGTAATCCCAAAGAAATGTCTCTCAAAAATCAAGAAATAACAAATCAAACGACACAGGATGGAAACAGAGATAAACTAAATGGAAAGCAAGACGGATGTAGAGAAAACGCAAAATCAATTAAAAGAAGTCAACGAAAACATGAAAGCGATGACAAAAAAAAACCACAAAGCTCAGGCAATAGTCAAGAGTTTCACAAAAACGCAGAACTTTGTGAGGAAGAAGAAGAAAACAAAGTGGCATTGCACAGCGATAATGAGGTTAAAGTAGTTGATGTTTCTATTGTCAAAAATGCACAGAGTGTTGTCGAAAAAGCGTCTACTGAAGATTGCGACGCAAAGGAAACTGATAACAAAAATCTTGATGCAGTCAAAAAAAGTGATGACTCCGCGAAAGAACCGGAGTCGATTGCGGAAAGAGACATTTCCACCAAGAAGCACAATGAGGTTAATCCAGAAGAAAACCAAAGGGGAACTCGTGGAAACAAGATGAATAAAAAAGCCTCGGAAAAAAACGATACTGTAAAAATACCGTCAGAAGAAACACAGCGGGATGAAGTGGGCACAGTAATCCCAACAGATTTCAAGAAGCTTGAAAGGGAAAAAACGAATACTTCTAAAGAAAAGAGTACTGAGAAGCCTTTTGAAACTTTGGAATCCTCTCAGTTTGAGCCTCAAAAACAACGAACTGAAGACAAGAAAGCTTCGGATGAAACGAAAAATTCAATTTTAGAGGGTCCTAGAGATAATTGTGTCCAAGAGAATGAAATATCTATGGAGCAACAGTTGGATAAGACAACTATGAATAGCAATTACAGCGATGCTAATGACGAACAAGATAACAAAAACCTGCAATCAAACAGACGTGTGAAGAAAAAAAAGGGAAACAAAAATTGTGCTGAGGAAAATGAAAGCACAAAAAACACTGCTAAATGTCCAGTAACTCCAGCGTACGAGAAAACAGAGTACAAAAACATTGCACAAGGTAGCATCGAAAGAGCTGCGGACTCAGGGTGCTCTTCAGTTAAAGCAACTGATAAATCGACCACCTCCTTAGTTAATAGTTTAAATCAGGTGGAAAATGGAAATTTGTCTCATAATCCTGAAGAAGACGTATTGAGGCGCCGTTCATTGCGGAAGCGATGCGCAGAACAGTCGCCCCTCAACGGTTAAGCTGCTAACTGTAAAATGTTTGCACAATTTTGTATTAATTTTAAAATCTCTTTTTGTTGTAGATGTCAGCAAGAAAATAGTGAAGCAACCTCTGAGCTCTGGTACGGTGAAGCCCAAAGCGCAAACAGCAAGCGCAACGTCTCCGAAACGCAGCACAAGGTCGCTTGTTATTCAATTACAAGGTACACATTCTAATTGCAATCTTTAAAAAGCATATTCAATAAGCGTTTTGTTTTAATTTAATTAATTTTAGGTAAGGAAGAAAGTTCAGATCAGAAAGATAAAACAAAGACGGAGGTAAAACGAAAGTCTGGTACGTCAACGAAAGTTATATATATGTTATATATATATTGAAAATATTTTGTCTTATCTTGCAGCTCGATTGCCGTGTGATAATATGGAAGGGCTAACCAATTTAAGCAAAAATGAGAGCGAGACATCGAATGCAAAGAAGAGATGCAAGTCTGAAGCAGCGCAGGATCATGGTAGTAGTCTTGTAAACGTGAACCTACGTCAGAAGCCAAGTGAGGAAGGCATAGCTGAAATTGGGCCTAGACCAAAAAATTCTCAGAAATCTGAGAAGTCTGTATTGGAGAATAAGCTTGAAAATGCAACTGAGAAGAAAATGTCTGCTCCTAAAGTTGATAATACCAAGTCTTGTGAGGAGTCAGCTAAGATGGTAAAAGTAAAGGATAAAGCTGAAATGACTTCACTGTCCCATGGAAGTAAACGCAAACTCCCTCAACGTAAGGAAAAATCTATGTTAGCTGTTGGGGGCTCTCCGTTGAAAAGCAAATGCGACAGGGCCGACATAAGTGAGCCTCCTAAAAAGTTGTCTCGCTTAGATTTGGATCTCCAAGCATCACAAAAAGAAACGGAAAGGAAAAAACAGGAAAAAACTTCGGAGAACGAAAAAAGTAGAGTGGTGTTAAATAATTCTAGAAACAAGAAAGTTTTTACTTCACTCGAAGAGTCCTCACCGAAGTTTGTTCGTGCAGATAAATCAAGCAATGACCCTTTGAAGATTGTTAAAAACTGTTTGGATGTTGATCATGGAGTCACACTTCATCTAACGCCAGAGAAGAGAACTCAGCGATTAAAAGCCATAGATGAAAGGTACCCATCGAATCTTGCCACAGAGCATGATGTGGTAAACCAAGTCGCGCCGAGCAAAGCATTGCCAGAAACCCAGCGCAAATCTCTACGCGCAAAGGCTGCCTGTACAGAAAAAGACAGAATTACAGAGCAGAACCAAGATAATACGTCACCGACACAAAATAGTACCGAAAAGTCGCCCAATCCGGAGGAAGAACATCGGGAGCCAGAAAAGCATGTCGAAAAAGATGCGAGGAAAGGTGAGCAAAACCCTGAGGTGAAAACGAAAAGCAGTCAAGGCGATAAGGATAGCTCACCGACGAAAAAGTCCAAACCGTCGCCCAAGAAGTCTCCGGGCTCAACTGTAATAACATTTAAAGAATGGCTGAATCAGCGACAATTCGAAGATGTCGAAAAAGGCTTGGAACATCTGCATGAGGAACATGATGATCCGCATAAGTCCTTGGAAGAAACTAATAAAGAAATAAATAAGAGGTCCAAAAATAAAGCCAACTTTTCTAAGAATAATACGAGTACTACGCACGTGGCGAACACAGAAAGTGTTAGCAATACGAGCAATACAAAAAAAATAAAAACTCGTTCAGTTAGAAAATCTGAAGTCGAAGTTTTAAGAGAACTGAAAGATTCTGCTGTTGCGATGTTGCTCGAAGAAAAACATCCCCGAAGAATGCTAAAAAGTGGTTCCTCCAAAACCTTTCCGCATATTACATCGCCATTGGCTGCAGGTGGGAAAGGTGAATTGCCTACAACATTCTCTGAGAAATTTAAGGTGCCGGTAACACCACAGCGATTACGCGGAACGCCTGTGCGTTCCTTGGCTGACAGAATCACAAATGAAGTGCCCCATGTCAGCGGCAGCAGTACGGACGGTGTGGATAAGGTAAGTTGGCCCAGTGAGTGTTTGGAATTTATATTACATTTTTGAAATATGCATTTAGGCCGAAAACCGTAATAAGTTTTATAAGAAGTTTAAGTTACGGAAACTGCGCGTGCGTATGAACCGCGCTTCTGTTACTGCTTATTTGAGGAGCCTGGCAACCCAAAAGCCCATGTCTCGAACAACCGACGCTTCCTCGTTAGAAAGTAGTACTGTACCGGAATTGGGTAATTGAAATGCAGATATTTCCTACGAACAATAGAATACAAATATATTTTATATTACAGATGGAACATTAGGCTTGACGCAATCGAAAACGCAATCAAATGCAGTGTCTGCCGCACAGTCAACAGTTGGAAAATCTGCAGTGACATTAACACAAAAGAGAGTTGCCTTACGTACCAAGCCAGCGCCAGTTATAACCGGACCTGCAAATGTCTTAACGATTCCTCCCCATCAACGACGAGCCCTGCCATTGCCAACGAAGCCATCCACAGTGACAACCAGAGATAAGAACTCCACCGTGGGTATGTGTTACAAATTGGGTTTTAGTTAGGATAAGTAATAAGTAATTAATTTTTTATGTTTACTATCAGATACATGTGAACCTGATTCCTCGCAAATGGACACTTCTTTGCTGACACCGATTAAATCCTCCACTGTGAATACAATCGCAGCCACACGCAAACAACCACCATTGCATCAAGAGGAACGACACCAACCCGATACACGGTCAGCTGAAACTGAAGTCGTTCCGCCAGCGAATTCGTCTGCTATAAACGAGCTATCATCGGCAGCACCATTTACGCCTGTGGAACCAAAGGAAGAAATCGTGGATGAGGCACTGAATACAGCTGCGACTCCAGTTGGTATTAACTCATCGACTACAAGGACAGTAGGATCAGTCGTCGTTAGTCAGTCAGCATTAAGTGCCGCAGGTACTACCTTCGGTGTAGCGCCGACAGTCATAGATTCGAACGGAACAAGGCTTTATTCGTTCCTGCATCCGGCTAAATATCAACGCAGTCACGGTTGCGTTCTGCTTGATTATTGCTGCCCGAACCTCGACGGACCAATGCCAGCCATAGACCCCACCCGTATACACACCCAGGTACAAGCGGCTGTGCGCGAGCTACCTGCCTACATAGTAATGACAACGAAACTGATAACCCGCGCAGATTTGGAGGCAAACAAGAACGTCATCCCAGCCTCCATTAGGCAAAAAGTAGAAAAAATCACGGCAAACGCGGTAGGCAACACATCTACCATCAGTAGTGTGGTTCCTGCATTGCCGGTGTCGGTACCAGCACAACCAGTACCTCTTATAACGCCTACTATAAGTGCTTTACAGAAGCAATTGCCACCAACAACAACAATTACTCCCAAAATATTGCCGTCTAACCCCATCGGCGCAACAACAGCATCAAATGCATTGACAGTGAAGGACACTCCACTTCCTCCGTTGACACCGTTCAGTGCAATATCCAACTCGCACAGTATAGTACCGTCATCTCCATTACTAGTTGAGTATCAGCGTTCTCTATTGCGGTCACACTTGCGCCAGTTTGATGCCTGTCTCAAGAAGCACTATCCTCGCATAGGAATGCTTACTTTTTCCAAACGACAACAAATTGTAGAAAACGTTTTATCAACGACTACGCTCTCTGCCAAAGATGTGGAGATAGCTGTTCGACTGCTGGAAGAATACGCAGCACAAATCAACTCGACTGCAAGTTCCATGGTTCCGTCTGGTTCGCAACAGCAAAGACTAGCACAATCTAACACAACGCCGAAACCGAAAACCACACCAGCGCGAGCGCCGACAGCTACAACGGCAACTCAACAACAACAACAGCAACTACAGCAACAGTTAAAACGTCAGGTGCCCATTTATGATGTTTATAAGAATATCATTGGTTATCAACTCCAAATGACCGCACCCTCAACTGGTGTTACGGTTACAAAATCGGTTATGTCTGCTCGCAGTGAGGTAATGTCGACATCAGCTAACACAAAAAGTGCTTCACTTTCAAACGTGTACGCTGCCAGCACACCCACTTCTTCATTAAAATCGCTCACACAAGAGTCGCCACGAATTTTCTACACGAAGCCCCCCTTACAAACATCAACGCCAATAGCTTCTTCAGCTGGAACCACACCAATGGGTTCATCAATTACACTCAGAAGCGCACCGCGATTGAATCGGGAAATCACTATTCGTCGGGTTAGTTAAATGGAACTTGAATCATTTATAAAAAATCCATCACAAATTGAACGGTTTCTATTAGGTATCCCCACCCAACGCCAGCAGCACAATAACGCCTCCATCAGTGGGTCGGCTGCCGACTTTGACCAGAAATCCTCATTTGTCAGCAGTAATCACATCGGCTCAACGCACCTCAACCACGGTGACCACCCAAGCATCCGTAACTATGGCACCAACTTCGAGGCGGATAACGCGAAAGACAGCGGCTACTACAGCTGCTAAAGTAATAGTCGTTACACAGGGCCACTCTCAAAACGATCAAAGTACAACGGATGAGTGCATCCTGCCGGACGACAACAATAGCCCCCAAATCAAACACGAGAAAGTCGATGATGATTTTATTAGCGCTAATTAATTGGGCAGAGATGTTAATTTAGTGTGTAAGCATTAATTTTGAAAAGATTTGAAGTTAATACATTTCCACTTTTTGCTGAAACTGATGACCACATTGCATATGTTTAGGCTTTTTCATTTTAACACGTTTCCTGTCAGCAAGCACTAACGCCTCCAGGATATTCATTACACATAGCGGCGGCTGCGCTGAGGACTTCATACATGCACGGAGAACTTTGTCTATTGACAAAACCGAATATGAAAAAGTTGAGTATTTTACATTTTTATGTATATAAATACCTACGTTCAAAAATCAGTGGTTATAAAAACCTCATTCATGACATCAATCAGAAGTAAGTCGTCAAGATTATCATATTTCGTTTATCTTTAAATACAATAAATATAAATTACAAATACATTCCCTTGTAATTTTGTGGGTTTGTTTCATGAAGATTCGGCTTAAAAAAAGGATATGCAATTTGTAAAAGGTACTATTTGATGACCGAAAATCTCATCCCATCGACTTGCACTTTTCCTCAACTGTTGTAACTGGGAGACTGCAGAGATGTTCACTGTCGATTTTCTTTTTCAGCGGGCCAACATTATTAAAGAATAAAAAAGCCAACATATTAAAAACAAATATATAACGGCTGTTTCGTCATTTTCGCTGCACAGTATTCAGGTTATTCCCTCGACAAGGTTTAGCCGTTCCAAGCTTCTTCTCAAGTAACTGTGCTTCGTTGTCAATGCAGTAAGCGATCTAAGGGCTCCCCGATCAAGACTAAGAACTGTTACGGCTTCGCTGCCCGATGACACCTTTAGGCGGCATATGCGTTTTGCTGCCCTGAACTGTCTACGGTCATCTCATTCTAGCTTTTACGCTGCACTGAGATCATCCAATTTTCAACCACACCCTCGATCTGAATTGCTTGTTCCAATTCTTGGCTCAGGTCCACAAAAGTCTTGTTCTGACATTTTCTTAGCTGGATCAACTGCCAGCTTATTTTGCTTCGTACCGATATGTCCTTTTACCCACATCAGAGCTACCCTGTTACCGCAGGTGCAACTGTAAAACAAATTCAAAAGCCAGTTTCGAGGTTAACGTTGACTTTGAAATGCATTAAATTACGCCCTGATTATCCAGCGCTATAACGATGACCGTATTCGATACCTGACTCTCAATTAGATGCTCCAATGCATGAATCAGCCCCAGCATTTTGCTTGCTTCGATGCGTTGGTGTCCAACTCATCAGGCCTCGTCTTGCCAACAGGCTCGTCACTTGAACTCGCTAACCTCTTGGCCTCTTACGCGGCCTCATTGTCCACCAATCTCTGTGGTTTGGCTGCGGCTGACATGGTCTTTTAATTGGGACTCCTCCCTATCCAGTTTAGTCCGCGGAGACACCCCAATTCAATACTACCATTGAGACAGGCAACCAGACGACCGTCCTTTGCTCAGGAGAGCCAAATGGATGTTAACAGCTATCGACTCAACAGTTGCGTAAACAGACTAGAAAGTGATGCAATACCATCCTTAGGCGCTCCAAAGAACTTTTGCTCATTAGTTAAGAGATTGCAGATCCAGCCATCATCTTTAATTCCAACTCTTGTTACCAATGACCAATTCATCACTCTCTTAGCTATCTTTTTGGCTAAAACCTTAGCAGAAAATTTCTCTCTGCCCAACAACCTGTCGTCCATTTTATGACTTTCGAAGGCAATGACCCAAGAAAGACCTTATGGCGGCCCTCACCGAAAAATGGCATCATAGTGTTTTAACTTCGGTGAAAGCAATATTGTTGCACTGGATATCTCCAAAATATCCTGTTGCACAGAGCACTCATGTATATCAAAACTGATTGCTCTACTGATGATAAACGGCATAGCCTAGGCAAAGCACTCCATTAGCAAAGGAATTCGGCCCACACACCACAATGTTCGGCCCTCTTTTTAACCCGTTTCCTCATCTTACCTTATTGACCTTATCTCTTCGTTAGAGTCCGACTGATTCCCACTTTTTTGGCCGATGCCAAATAATCGGCCGATGCCGATTCCTTAGAAAATATAAAACGAATGGATTCAATCAAAACAGAAAAATATTAAATATACAATTGTTTGTAACATATAACTAAATAAAATCACAAGAGAATCCAGCGTTTATATTAACATATATTTAAAAATAATACTACATATGTCACATATATTCCATGTGTCCACTGGGATAAACAAAAATACTGACGCAAACTCGACTTATTAATAAATATTGCTTAAAATTCAGTTTCATCTTCAACTTAAAATGCGATGCGGCATCGGCCAAAAAAAGCCGATGTGGCATCGGCTAAAAAAGGCCGATCCAAAGGCCGGCTAAAAGATGCCGATACGGATGCTGATACTAGCCGATGCCGATTAATCGGTCGGACTCTACTCTTCGTTGACCCCGTCAGATTTTTATGAAAAAATACTTGTTTAAATATTTGTCATTTGAAGTGCTATCACCATGTTTGAAGTCAATAGTCTTATTAAACCATGTTTCCCCTTACCATAGCTCTTTACCCATCGATGACGCCAACAACCTGTCGATTTTCGAAAAAATTAAAAACACGTGCCTATTTATTTATCATTTGGAGTACTTTCACCAAGCTTGAACTCAAAAGACCCATTCTTGACCTTGTCAAATTTTGATTAAAAAATAATTAAAAACACGTGTCTATGCTTTCATCAAGTTTATTTTAAATCATGTTGTCATAGGTGGAAATCGGATCTTCAAATTCCAGGGCCGAAGAGCAAAGCGAATAAAAACTTTTTGAACTCGTTCAAGATAATTTTTGGTACATATACTATCGGGTGATTTTTTAAGAGCCTTCGGATTTGATTAAAAAAAACACATTAAATTTAGAGAAATGTATGAAATCTTTATTTGAGTCGATAGAACGATCTATATAATTCAATGTTTAAAGATGATTTCATGTAAATGTTGACCGCGGCTGCGCCTCAAATGGTTCATACGCTGGGTCCAATTTTGGCATAGTTTCTCCATTGCTCTCTCCGTTGCGGGCTGGTCGCTATAGACATGAGCCTTAACATAGCCCCACAAAAAATAGTCTAAAGGCGTTAAATCGCACGATCTAGGCGGCCAATTAACCGGCCCCAAACGTGAAATAAACTGTTCACCGAACTCGCCTCTCAATTGGGCCATTGTTTCGCTGCGATATTTTCCTCTGTCCGGACTCTACGTATGCGTGTTGGGGGTTTAATGTCCAATAATGTAAATTTGGTGCGAAATTTGGTCACAAGATTCCGAATAGCCGCCTCAGAAGGTCGCCCATACTGGCCATAAAATGGAAGAAGTGCACGATGCACTTTCTTGACCGAGCATGAATTTTGACAATAATCTGCAAGCGTTGTTTGTTTGTAAGTCGATTCATGGTTAAATTATAGACCAAACCAAGGCGAATTCATACAGGTGATAGCGTAAGGGCAGCAACAAAATTTCAATGTATTTTGTTTTCTGGGTTTAGATAGTCAAAATCAGCCAATCAGAACAAAGCTTGCTTTTTTCATTTTTAAACTGTCACAGTTTTACACAGGCATTTTGACAATCTAGACCTTTTCCACCACAAAAAAATCAAATCAGCTGAATCAACGAGGTCACCTGTATTAATTCGCCTTGGACCAAACTGAACATGTTTGACAGTAACATGTTACACGAAAACAGCTGAGCTGCCAAAAACAGTGTTGCCAAAAAGAAAGTTGCTAAAAAATCATCCTATATATGTATATATAATATATATACCATAAGGGTCTAAGAAGGGAGAACAGTTCCGACGAACAAAGCCAACATGTAGTACTACTTAGTTGGAGTTGGTAAAATCAGTATGGGAGTTCGAGATTAAGTAAAAGGAAGGATTATCCGTTGTGACAAAACATTAGGATTATGCTATGCGTTGTTGTGAACTGCCACTAAAGAAAAAGTCTGCTTTAGCCAATGCAAGAGGTGTAATTTTCCATCGTGGGCTTGGTTGTTAGGGTGAGACATATATGTAATACTTCTATATTGGCAGCAACCTATCTTCACAATAAGTTTTCATTCGGAAATCAAAGGGAGACAAGCCATGAGACAGAAAACACGAAATTTTGTGAATGTATTTCTATACGTGTATACATGAGCACTTCTGCACATGAACAACTGTCAAACTGCTCCAGGGGCGGTTGAAGAAATTTCAGTTAATTTCGACAAATTTTTTTCCAGTCAATTTTTTTCCCGCCTGAACGCACCTGACTTTTTGACACTTTTGACATATGTCAAGGTACATTCGTTTATATGCTTTCTCGCTCATATTTCACTATTGCTGTACTGTGATGTTGGCGAATGTACCCTGAGCTTACTGCCAATATAGAAGTACTACATATATGGGGTGAGAGCTTATGGAACTCACATATACCAGCCTTGGTGTGGAGAAATTTTAAAAGTACGTATCTTCTCCCCTGGCTGGGAAATTGTAGGCATTGAGAATCTCTTATAAAACGGTATATGCCGTTTATGTCGGTGGTCAACAAGTTGGTCAACCAAAAAGGGCCGCAAGTTGAGGAAGTTTCCTTTTGGCCAATGCTGGACCCTAGAGCTGATTGGCTCTCTTGTGGTTTTGCGTTGGGCAGGCTACTCTGTCCATTGCTTATTCGCAAGACGAAAATACGCTTCGTTGACGCTTTATTTCGCAGATGCCAACGGTCGATTGGTTCATTTATGTACGTACATACACTAGTCAGAATAAGTTTGCGTACAAGGGGTACATAGTTTTTTCATATGAAAAATAAATCACTTAAAGTAATTATTCAAAAACAAAATATTTTTTATTTTTTCCATAAACTTAGTTCTTTTATTCTATTAAGATAATAATAACAAAAACTTTACCAAATTGTAAAAGAAGGGCCAAAAACAAAATATGTTATGAATTCACCTCAGAAAAAGTTTGCGTACAAGATAAGGTTATGTAGCAAAAATTTAATTTAAACTAAGTTTTGTCCAAAAATTAATAACTTTTTGGATATGATTCTCTTATTGGAACTCCCTGCAGAAGTTTCGGCATAAATTTTATTAAATTATGTGTTTTCTCACCTGTTCTTTTGTTATATCCTTGAATTGATATATTTGTTTACTATATCTTTGAAGATGGAGTGTTGTTGGGCTCAGGGTTCAAGTAAACCCTTATATATTTAATTCAATGCACGTTAGGTGACTAGGGAGAAACTTTTTCAAATTTTTTGAGCCAGTTAATAGGAAAGATAGCTTCACATCGTATGCGTTGCGCCTTAAGGTCATCGTAAAGTTGAAATGAAATGTTGGAACCTGATCCAAAATTTTGAAACCTTGGATTGCATAAGCTTTTAGAATATGTAAATAACCCCTCGGAACCATTTCTGAGTAAAAAAATCACAGTCTACTCACTTCTTTACTAGACATGCAGCCCCATACCATACCCCCTCCTATGCTATGCTTTACTGTTAATGTCAGATTTTTGTTATTAACTGAATCCTCTTCAAATTAGTTGATGCCTTTTAATGCTAAATATGCCAAACCATTATCAGAGAATAATAAATCTTCCTACTCCATAGATAACAACACATAGTCCCGGAAATTCGGTTTTCTATACTCTTTGATGGACTCTTTTACGAAAGAAATTCTGTGCTCCTTGAAAGTAAGCTAAATATTAGCTTCTTACATGCTGTAGGGGAGATATGTCTTTTTCATGACTTTTCTTATAGAGGCACTGCTACTGGGTTTTATAAAATATTTCTGTACATTTCTGAAGATATTGGATGCAACTAGCCTAAGATTATGATGCACTGATCGCAAAACAATCTAATCCTAATGCTTGGGTAGCTTAAGAAAATGGCCAGATCGTAGCAAAGAAGCAAGAATTTCTAGTTTTTTCGAAATTTAAGATGGCTTTTCGAAATGGCGAAATGCTCTTCGAAAAGTTTCTCTAATTTCACGAAATTTTTTGTCAATTTGGGAAAGATTTAGTAAGATTATCCTTTTATCCATTTTTATTTTTTTTTTGCTTGGGTTCTATTGCTTTCTAAATAATTTCAAGCACATATACGTTTAAAAATAATTTACAAGTCCGTTTACTGCTCAATGGAATACAAATTTCCAAATAAAAATAAAAAACATAACTGGAAATTCCCGTTATTAGTTTTGTAGTTTTGAGTATATTGTCAATAAATACGAATATATGGAAAATTATTGTTTTAATGCATCTAAAACACAACAAAAAGTGCAGTTAAGGCATATATGAATAATGTGGATAAGTTTTGGTAAACAGAGAACCCATTTTTGAGGTCAAAATTGATGATAACATAATTTTGACTTGCCTGTACGCAAACTTTTTCTGACTAGTGTATGTATTTTCCATTATAATACTGTTCGATTCAACACATTAAATCATGTTTCTAATTGTACACAGTTACCGCGTTAAGATTGATCTTCAATAATTATAAATAGAACCATATAGAATGTTCCCCGGAACAAGTAAAGGAGATTGACTGTTCAGCTAAAAAATATTTGAAATGTGGCCAGTGTCGGATTCAGGGGGGAGGGGTTTGGGGGTTGAACCCCCCCCGAAATATTGGGATCGACTTTAAAACTACATACAAATGAAAAGGCATTTTATGAATATTTAAGAATTACTTTTTGAAACCCCCGAAATATTTTTCTGAATCCGCCCCTGAATGTGGCCATAGTCCGCCCTTTTGTACTGATTTTAAGGGTATACAAAATTGTTATACCCTGTTCCTTGCCAGCTGGTATACATATGTGCATTGGACGAAATATTGTTGGGCAGTTAAAAAGTAGACTTGAAGTAATTTGTAGTCACAAATATTGTTGTATTTAATTTTGTAGGTCTTAAAACTCACAGACCAGGGCAAAAAACAAATATAAGTATCAAATTATTCAAAATTTATTCAGAGATATTTATAATTAGAGAGAATGTCGCATAAAACTTTCTTAGACATGAACAAATCAATGACCTAATAATTGGAGAGGATGTTGAATTCAGTTAGGACTGTTTTCATTTTTCCCACGCACATCAAAAGAAATTACCTTTACAATGGTGCCCTTCTCTTTAAAATCGGAACCATATTTTAGAAAATATAGGCTTTTAAATTTTTCAAAATTTTGACTTTTGACCCCTTATTACACCTGTAATATATATTTGTACCAAAAATGGTTTATACACTTAAAATCAGTTAAAAGGGGCGTACCATGTGACATAATGCTCGACCAAATTAACCTTGGTTAACACAAAAGCGTTTGAAATTCGGTGTAGCTGCAAAAAAAAATTTTAATCAAGAATATTCTAGAAAATTGTGCAATCCTGAGCATCGCAAAACTGATAAATTGTTTGCATTTCAATTTACCAGAGTACAATTTGCCGGTTGTTCGGTTAATGAGAGAAAAAAATTTTGATGAAATATTTGTAATGTTTTTTCTATTTATGAAGCGATATGAAACCGTCCCATAATCTGGTCTACTGTATACAGTACGAAAAATAAAGTTAGTGTTACTTGAAGTACTTTCAGATAGTTCGAAATCAATATTCGTATCAAATCATGTTTCATTATATATCCTCTTACATAAAAGAGGTCAATATTAGGGTTGTATTTTAAAAAATAACGTTTTTAAAAATAAAAAATATAAGTACTTCCCAAAATCAATCTACTGTTTAATTTTCTTATACATATGTAGTTTAAACCTTTTGAACTCGGCGATGATTATTCAGTCAGAACAAACATGTCTGTGGACATAAGAAAAACATTTCTTTTTTGGGATATGATAATTTTTCAGCATTTTTTTTATCAAATCGTAATACTTAAACACGCCTCTTTTGGCTTAAGGCTTTTTTAGGATAATTTTTGTATAAGAATGTTTTCGACGAAACAATTTAATTATATTTTTTATTAAAATAGTTTCTGCTCTTTAAAGATTTTTGTTTAGTTATTGTCCATAAAATCAAGCTAAACAATTTTTATAAATTCCTACCAAAAATATATTGCGGCACTTTGTCAATTTTGTTTGCTCTCCTAAAAAGTTGGTGATTTCGAAAAAAGATGTTGTGGCAAATGCCCACAGACTGAAAAATACTTGTATAGACGAAATGCAACTTTATTTATATTCCCTGTCGTAAAAATAAAAATTTATTTAAAGATTAATAAAATAAAAATATTTAAATGAATGGAGAAGAATTAAATCTACGAAAAAAGTGGCAACTTTATCCTCTGTTTGAGTATGTTCCGTCTCGTTTTCTCATACATTTTCAGTCATGCGCATTGCTTTTGAAAGAATCACGCCACCTTCATAAATGACAGAACGTGTATATAAAAAATAAACAAGTTTATACTCCGTTGTTGTCTTACTCATAACACGTGAATACAACACTCGCGTCCCTTCTCACTCTCAGAGTTGTAAGATTGACTGGATTTGCCAGATCAAAATGCTAATATCGTTTGTTAGACACAAAGAATAGTGTACCAAAATTCAATTGTTATAAAATTTGAGCTTTTAACATAAACTAGCATAATGACCTGATTACATTTAGGACCTTTTCAGAACAACCAATATTTAACACGTATTTCAATGTAAAAATCCCATTTGCAGGTATGCTAAATTTTGAAATCGAAATAAATAATGGAAACCCAGACAATTTGATTTGCTGAAATAACTCGCTGGAAGTGTATGGAGAAGCGTGTATTTAATAGCCAGATTACAGATTTGTGGATTCCCAAACTCGCCGCACAGTTAATTTCGCAAACGCTGGCAACAGCGTTGGCTGTTGTGTGAAACACATGCTAGCAAAGAGTAAGCGAGAGAGATGGAGAAAGTGAGCAATGAAACAAACAGTTTTTCCTCGGCAGTTAAATTGATCGAAGGGGAAACGCGGCGACAATGACAGGCCGCAGCGCGAACGACGCAGACAAACCGAGTCAGAAGTAAAATTAACGTGGCCAAGAACAATCGCTGTTGTAGCAATTCGAAGCGGGCGCGCAATAAGTTTACTTATTTGTCTGAAAAAAGTTTTTTTTTACAATTTACTGCATTACTAGAGTTGAACGGAGCGAAAAAGACAAAAAGTGAGGAATCGAAAGCGTGATTGTGTAAGTAGGAAAACGTGGATCGCAGCAACTGGCTTTTCTTGTCAGGAAAGCGGAGACTCGGTCGAAATTTCTAGGATTGTCCAAGAAAAGTTTGGGAATGTGAAAAGTGTTATGTGTGTACAGCGGTCGCAAAATCTAAAAATTGTTCCGGATAAGTTTGGCGGTGCGATGAGTGTGTTGACTCGGTGAAATCTTAAACAAATGCAGTGTGTGGCAATGTGTTCGCTGTGACTAGTGGTGCATGAGTGAAATCGCAGTTGAAGCCATTGTTAATAGACTCGAAATAAATTGTTGGTTGGTAGAGAGATTGCATGCTCACGTTATTGTGTATTTTTAAGTTGTGTTGCAGCACACGTCTCCACATAACCTCGAAAAGCCTAAAATTGTAATTTTCCTTTCTTTTCAACACATGCAACACATTTCTTTTATGTGTGGCTGGCCAACTTCGCTGCAACAACAACACGGCTGTCAACATTGCTGCTGAACATTGAATAATCCGACTTGGAAATATATTCCAGCTATCACGGGTATGTATGGGAGCCGAGCTAAGTCGGGCAATAGCCTTTCCACATATTTGTAATGAATTTTCTGTGCAAATTGTAGAAGCTGTTCTCTGCTATGTAGTGGACACAGGTTCATTTATTGCAATTTCATTCAAATTCGTAATTGAAGACAAACGACCACGAGATTTACCTTTTTGTTTTTGTATTTTTCTCTCTGACTGGCATAATTGCCTTTTTGAAATGCTGTGTGGAAATGACGTTTGACTTTGGGCTTGGTATCTCCCCGTTTGGGCTCCGCATTTGCGTCGTTGCTTTGCATCGCTGTTCGCTGTCACCCACATGCTCACGTATTGAAGGCACTTCCATGGGTATGGGGGACAACAGAACATAAATTAGCGAACCACGGGAACTCTCTAGATTCTCCGTAAGACTGTTTGGCTGCTGTCGGTGTGGACCATGCTCCTCCCTTCAGTGGATTTACATCCCCTGTGACCCCATTGGTTTCGAAAACTCGAGTTCGCTTTCGTGCTTAGCGTTTTGCTGGCTATTGTTGCAGCTCGGACGAATTGTGCTTGCGGCGACTGCCCTGGGAACTGTAGCGCTTAGCTTTGTCAAAATGTATTTGCATATTCAAGTTAATATAATTTTAGTATTATTTGTAATGAAAGTTTGCGTTGAGTAGCATAAAACTGTTACTTATGGGCAAAACATATATACGGCCAGAAGGAGGTAAACAAAGCATGGAACATAAACAACAGTATGATATGATTTCCATTTGATTTCCGTTGGAGAGTTGGTTAAAATTTAAGAATAGTACACATATGGCTGGAAATTTGCATATGTCCATATGTCGTTCAGATTTCCTACTAATAATTTATAGTTTAATTAAGCTGCTTAGGGTTTCGCAGTAATTTCGTGTATTTTGTTTTTAAGCTTGCATTGTCGCGCCAATAAAGTGTAAACGGCTTGTTTATGCATCGCAGACGTTGAGTGCCACCCAGCGATCGTGTTTGTAGCTAATGCCAATGGATTCAGTTTTCACAGAACGTAAGTTGAGCTATGCTTCATGTGAGTTCTGCTTCAATCGAATCGTTTTGCATTTTTGACTATCTTCAAATTATTTACAACTATCTGTGATACTGACATGTTATCTGGATCGACAAATAACTGGCGGGGTGTAAAAAAATTGGACGTGGTTTTGCATCTTGATCCACAAAAGCATGTCAAGCATGTGACTGAATTCTTCACATAAATTTTGTCACAATAAGAAACAAATATCGATAATTGACACGTTGTGTTGAGTTGGTTATCTTCCTACTGTAATATTTTCATTTGAAGTTGTAATTTTCATATCAATTACCTTCTCGGCCGCAATACTCGGGAAAAATGGCTAACACTTCAGCGGTGAACTCAAGTTTTACTGCTACGCACATAAATATTTTGCGCATTCTGTATACGAGTCTGGAGGTTGTACACAAGTTTGCGAAAGCTCGTTCCCCACGCCGCCACTTTTACGACGGGCTATGCAACTTCATTTGCCTTCATTTCGTTTTAAGATCATGTGACTTTCTAATTTGAAACCGGCTGTTATTGAACACAAGTATGTGTACGTGTAAATAGTATGTACACATGCAATAATAACCAACAGCGCGCACGTTAAGATGAACGCAACAGGGCGTGGTGTAAATAAAAAGTTCGGCGTGTTTAGAAGACGTAAAGAAGGAATAGCTGTAAAATAGGTAACCAGCGATCTTTATAATCAAACAGACAAGGTCGCTTACTGTGTGCGGCATTGGACAATGAAGTCCAACACCGCACTGCACTGCACTGCGTTGCATTTACCCACTCGATTAGCATTTACGAGTGTTTTTGCATATTCATTGCTTTGCATACTCTGTGACGTTGCAGTGATGTAGGATTCATTGTTTGTTTCAATTAAACCAAACTTTGATATTGATTGAAATTGCATTCATTGTTTTCGCTTATTGATCGCGCCCAAGCTGTGGCAGACGAAGGTGTGTACATGTACAAAGTTGTTCTTAGTAAATCCGTGCCCTAAATTGTATCGTTTACGGCTGAGTGTTGGGTGTGCTTAGGTGATACTATGGGCCCAGTGAACAGTTGGTCAGAGACACATATGTATCTAAGTGGATTGCCATGCAAGGTGGAAACAAAACAAATGTTTGTGCACGAAATTGAGTGGATAATTTTGAAGAAAAGTTTGTGAGACAAACTGTGATAAGTGTGCGCAGAGCGGAGGCACGGGGAAAAGTTATACGACAGACCGAAATATGAGAAAAATTGTTGGTGTGGGCAAGTAAAGAAATGAGTAACTTATAATAAATTTTAAACATTTGTTCGCAAAGTTTAATATTTCACTTTAGTTTTCATTAAACCGATGTGCTCGTCTACGGTCCACACAAATGGCGGTAAATAAAATTGACCTTCAGAACATAAAAGTTTTGCAGTTTCATTCATTGGTGCTGCAAAGATGAATACCATTTGCACACACACACTCAAAACTGGTGGACACAAACTGACTGGTGAGAATATTCAGCCAAATTGGACCTCTCCAATGTGGAGGGTTAAGAGATGTGTGAAAAGAGTAGTTTTTAGTGACAATGTGTGAAAAAGAGCATCATAGTAATAATAAACACCAAGAAAATATATACGAGGACAGTTCGAAAAAGGTGAATATTGTTCCCGAAATATATTTCTTCATCATTATCTTTTTATGGGGCTTTTAAGTTTTGGGGAGAGGAATAAGTTGAAGGGCCAAGTCTTGTGAATACGGTGGCTGGGGAATGATAAAATGTTGTTTTTGGTTTCGAGATTGAAAATTCGTCAAGCACACGAAAACACGTTTAACGTTTAAACCTGTTAAAAACAAACTAAGTGTCCGAAATGACTGATAATGTCATCATATGTTAGGGGCATGTGTACCAACATAACATAAAAATCAAATGCACGTAGCCTGTGAATATTTAAGTCACCTTTAACAAACCTTTTGTGTAGCGAAATGCTAACAAGATACTGCGAATTAAAATAATCTTATTTTGATAGTGGATGTCGGGAACAATTTCGATGAGTCTTGGTTTTAAATGTTGCAACGTCTTAATATATTGTTTTTCGCGTGTTAATTGATATCATGTATAGATGCAACTTCTAAATACAGTTTGTGCCTCAAAGAACTTAATGCCAGACTTTAATATTGTGTACAGGTGGTGTGTGCAATATCTGCCCACTTTTCTGTTCGAAGAAATATTTTAGTAGTTTATTATTATTATTTGTTTTTAACTACTAGCCACGGGATTGACTAACGAGCACGAAGAGGAAATTACAATGAATTATTGAAAATACGTACATATATGTATATGTACAAATATGAATTATCTTAAAGTAAGTCGGCAGGTCTTTTTCGTTAAAGTCTCCTACTAACTTAATACAAGTGATGTAAAGGCTCCGTACAATTGTATTTCATTTGATGCCGAAGAGTAAACTATCCATTTTGGTCTCGATTCGTCTGAAATATTGCACGATGCAAATTTAATTGTCCATATCACTTTACAACGTTGAAATAAAGATTTGAACATTCATTCTGAATATTTTCTAATGCGGTAAATTTGAAATGAGGTGGCTTCGTTTCCAGTATATCCAGTTGGCTTCATCTGATTTGCTCGCATTGCGCACACTTTTCCTGTACGAAAACAACTAACGCTGCGACTGACTTGTGTGGTGGTTTCTTGCCGGTATTTGCCGGTAATCAGTCGGTGTTGCCACAAATGCATTTGGCTCAATTGTGCAGCGGTGAGTAGGCGCTGTGCTCTTCGCTGCTCTCTCTGCGCCGCCGTGTTTCTCCTCTCATTTCTCAATTCGCCCCCGATGGGAAACTGGAACAGAGACGAGTGAGGAACTGAGGCGAGGTACGTGGTACGTTTCCCCTCAATCTCATACGATTTTCGGCGTGTATAATATATATATATATATATATGTGTGTAAATGTGGATATTTACACCTCTTTTGCCTTGCTGTATTTTTGTCTTTCCTTTCTGCCAATGTACGAAAATAGACCAGCGGCGCGACGAACACCGCAGCATGGCCATACGTATACATGCGTTGGCATTGTTGTTGCCATTGGTAATAGCTGCGATGCGCCCCAGAGTGCCGGGCGCCCGCCGCCGTCCATGAACTGGTCCGTCTCAATCGGCGTTCGGTGTTGACGTTGCGTGCTGCGTAGCGTGCAAATAACAAATTTCTACTTTTGAAAGTTTTCCCTTTTGGCTGCACTCGATGCGGCCTCGTGATTTTCGGTCGTCTGTTCGTTCGCTTCACCGTAATATGTGTTGTTGCGCATCCTAACTTTGATTGAGCTTCGTAGTCGCTGTCGCTTTTGTCATTGTTTTCGTTTTTGCAAAATTTTGTACTAAAACATGTAAGATAAAGATCAAAACAAGAAAAAACAAAATGAAAGACTTGGTTGCCACGAGCTGCTACAACTATCAACAATTTACCACTTTCCCAAGTGTGGATGGATGCTTCTGTTTTATTTTGCATCAATAACTGGCACTACAGTTCATAGATATCCACCTGTATGCTCGTTATCATCAACCGAATAATTGTAACACATTTCCCCCTCCTATTTTCCCAATGGAAATCACTTAAGCCTTGAATTTTCCAACGACCTTTTAATTAAAATTACCATACCATACAGTTTATTTCGCAGGCTGGGCCAGAATTTAAGAGGGGATATAGGTGTAGGAAGGCGTTTTTGCAATGATTTTCTTTTTTAAACTTTTTGGCACTTGAGGTACGCTTGTTTAATCGCTTAAAACTTCTGAGCGGATTAAGATTTTGACTTGAAATCTTCGGAGTATATTTGTGAGTAGTTTTATAAACTACAGTGTAATCTGGGTGGAGTGAACCCCCGATGGTACGAATACCCCGATAGAGTGAACATCAAAATTTTTACATTGAGTACTCTATAGAGTGAACAATTCCGAATCTCTTTAGAGTGAACACAATTTAAAATAAATTACTTCAGTAACTTCAAGTTACTGCCAACCAGAATTTCGGGCTGTTGAAGAGAACAACTCTTAAAAAAGGCATTGTACAATTGGTTTGTGCGGCAGCGCCAGAAAAATGTTCCTGTCAGTGGAGATATGTTAAAAGAAAAAGCAAAGAAATTAAATGCTGATATTAATGAAAAGGAAGGCGGTTTTAACGCCAGTTGTGGATGGCTAGCCGGATTTAAATCACGCTGTGGAATTCGTCTGTTAAAAGTGTACGGCGAGAAATTGTCTTCAGATAGCCCGGCTGAACCGTTTAAACAAAAGCTCAATAGTACGATTTGTGAGGTACAAATTTATAAAAGCCAAATTTACAACGCGGACGAGAGTGGACTATTTTTGAAGATGCTACCCGAAAGAACTTGTAACCAGTAACCAGTGCAGAAAAACGGCTCCAGGCAGGAAATTAGAAAAAGCCAGAGTTACAATTCTTGCGTGCGCAAACGCAACTGGACAAACCACGCTCTTTCAAATCTTTCAACATTCCGGTGGACTACCGATATTCAAAAAATGCATGGATGACAGCAGAAATTTTTAAAGAATGGTTTCAAAAGTGGTTTGTTCCACAGGGGAATTTAAAAAAAGAAAGGCAAAATTTCAATTTTTAATAAATTTCTTTATTATCCCCTTCAAAATACTGTCCTCCTGCGTCAATAAATGTATGCCAACGTTTGATCCAATTTTCCATACATTTTTTATAGGCCGCCAAAGGTATGGCATTCAGCTTACGCAGCGAAATCTCTTTTATCGCTTCTATGGTCTCAAAACGCGTTCCCCGCAATGGCAATTTGAGTTTAGAAAATAGAAAAAAGTCACACGGGGCCATGTCTGGACTGTATGGTGCTTGGCTGATGACATTGGTCGAAATTCCGACATTGGCCAAAAATTCCGAAATAATCAAGGCTGTTTTTAAATGAAATTCAGCTTTTTTGGCACCAGCCGAGAAGCGACGCGTTTCATGCCCAAAATATCAGTTAAAATGTGTTCGGCTGATCCAAATGAGATGCTCAACAACACAGCAATCTCTCTAATCGATACACAACGATTTTCCTACACGATTTGCTTCGCCGATTCGATTTTTTCTTCGGTAACAGACGTTGATGGCCGTCCAGGGATGTCATCGTGCTCTAGGCTCTCTCGGCCCTCTTTGAACCTTTTATACCATTCGTATGCTCGTGTTTTCGACATACACGCTTCACCATACGCCTTTTGTTACATTTTCAACGAATCGGCACACGAAAGTTAATTTTTAACACAAAATTTTTGGCACGCGTGTTGTTCCAGTTCTTCATCCATTATAAAAATCGCCACACATCAATTTTTCGACTTCTTCGTATAGACGCCAATCGAATACTAATCTTACAATATGCGTCAAAATTTGACAGAACACCAATAAAAGTATTCCCAACGTTGAGAAAATAAATTCCAAATTACCGTTCTGTTTGGATCATAAGGTATACTCGTAAGTACGTAATGGTGAACAGAAAAACTCAATCTGGATATAGTGAACAATCTGGATTCTATGAACTGGCCTTGCATTAATTAGTTCACTCCACCCAGATTACACTGTATTTATAAAAAAAATGAAATTGTTTGAAGCCTCATGACTAGGTATCGGATTTATATGCACACAAAATATGCCCGAAATATGCAAAATATATGCAAAAAATATGCACACAAGATTTTTTTCAAGCTTTCAGCCAGGTTTGTATGGAGAAACAAGATTTTTTTGGCCAGCTTGACCTCAAACTTGGTAAAAGTGCTTCAAATACGAAATAATTAAACACGTGTTTTTCAGTTTTTTGAAAATCGAAATCAAACGGTAAACTAGGGGCTAAAAGTTTGTATGAAGAAACTGTGAAAAAAGCATGAATTAATGGGCCTATTGAGTTCAAACGTGGTGAAAGTACTCTAAGTAAGAAACAATTCGACACGTGTTCTTCACTTTTTGAAAATCGAAATTTAACAAGGTAAATCAAGGGTTAAAAGTTTGTATGGAGAAACATGCTTTAATGGGGTTTTTGACTTCAAACTTGGTTAAGGGGGTATTACGATTTTTTTGGGCGATTTTCAATGAATTTTCAACTTTTTTTTTTGAGAAACTGAAAAACTTTTTTTATTCAAATCTTTTTACACATCGTAGTATCAAACTTCAAGAGTACAAAAAAATTTTTTTTTTGACATTTTCATTTAAAGTGTAATTTATAGAGGGTGCTGAAGTGGACATCCCAGTCGGCAAATCAGTTGCGGTTCCAGCTAGATCAGCAATTCTGCATATCTGAAATCAAAAAATCAAAGTGTTTTTGAAAGATAAGTACAATATCTAGTGCCTGACGAGAGGAAATTTTTCTAACTTTAAATGTAACAAAATGGCAGCACTTTAAAAAAAACATACGAAAAATGGTCGTTTTTTTGGGACGAAAAGTCGTGTAGAAAAAAAAATACGAAGTAAAAAAAAAAAAGCTCTCGTCAGGCACTAGATATTGTATTTAAAAATAAGTAGAAAAAAAAATTAGGCCGATTGCACTTTACAGTTTTTCTCCCGAGCTGGAACCGATTTCAAAAACATGATTTCGAGAAAAACGCGTTTAAATGAGCGCGCGCCCTGCGTTCGCTTCTTTTTCACGCATACATATAACAATATATATATCAATAACTTTTTTTCTAATGTACGGATCGATCTGATATTCGGGGGACGAATTCTAGACGCATATACGAATAGAATGAAACAATAGCAAAAAAATCGAAAAAAAAAATTTCAAAAATCGTAATACCCCCTTAAAGTGCACTAAATGATAAATAAAGCGACACGTGTTTTTTATTTTTTCGAAAATCGAAATCTGACGGGGTCAACGATGGGTTAAGCGCTTGTATAGGGAAACATGATTTAACCCTTATTCTCATACCCGGGTACCCGGGTGCCCACTGCGATGTATTTTCGTGAAAAAAACTGACAAATAATGAAAATTTTTTTTTTTACCTTCCGGATCCTCGTTATTTAGGTGAAAAGCGAACAAATCATATATTTAAAAAATTTTGTTTTCTATATTGAAAACTTAAAAATTTCATGAAATGGGTACCCGGGTACCCCGGGTGCCAAACGACGTTAGACGACGACAAATTGCTTAAAACATGGCGAAAGCCCTTTAAATTAGATATAATTAGACAATAATTTTCTCATAAGAATCAGACTGGGTCAACGAAGGATTAAGAGAAACTTGATTTATTAGGCCCATTGACTTTAAACATGAGTGCGAAGCCGCGTGGCCCCGCTAGTTGGGGAATACAAAGTTTTTCAATGGAAGTATGAAATTCTTCCGTGCAAAGCCGGGGGTAATTGGTAGTATTTCATGAAACAAAACAAAACCTTAACTCAAATAATAAAACCTAAAATGAAATGTAAAAAATTAACGACTTGTTACAGTAAATAACTAAAATTTGCTCCAAGTTTTCTACGTTCAGCATATGCCATGCCTATGCCATACACCAGCTCCTGAAGTACGAAAACGTTCATTTTTCTTGTATGCTCTACTCAGCAATGCCCCAGAAAAGAGCTTAGTGAGCCAAACTACAACACCCTCAATAATGATCGTAACAACATCATTCTCGGAATAACAAAAGTCTGGGCTTGTCCAAAGTGACCTCCCTCCCCACGCTTTACACAGAGGAGCACACCAACCTCACTCCTGTTCGTTTGCATAGAAGAGCATAAGTCTATACTTATAAGCATGTTTATAACTATATGTACATACTTACGCCAAATACGGCTAAAAATGAAAAAAAAATATGCAATAATGTGCAAAAATATGCAAAATATATGCAAAATATGCAGTGAATATGTTAGCTCATTCTTAATATTTTTCAATAAAAATAGTTTCTGTCTTGGTCCCGTTTAAATCCGAAGCTCCAAAAAAATATGCACGTGCATATAATTCCGATCCATACTCATGACCTTTGTCCTCCTTTAACCCTGTTTTTTAATGCGATGGCTAAGTGCTGTTGATTGTCTGTCAAGTGGAGCGTTAAGAGTAGTAAGTATTCACTCTGGAATCACTGGTATCTTTCGATCGTATCTATATGTCCCACAAGTGTTCTATGGGGTTAAGGTCTGGAGATTGTGGTGGAGAGCTTAGCTGTTTTGGGCATCGTATAGCAGCCATTCACGGACTATTCTGGTTGTATGCTTTGGGTCATTGTCTTGCTGAAAAACCCATGGCATCGTCAGTCTTAATTACTGCGCACTAATTAAATGTCAAGATAATGCAAGTGGTTCATTGTTGACTTAATGAAAACCAGTTTTCCTGTACTCGCGGCCGACATACACCCTCAAACTATTACTGAACATCCACTATGCTTAACTGTTGACGTGAGGTTTTCGGGTTGTAGTTCGCTGTTAACTGTTCTCCAGACCTTACCACTTCATTTTGCGCCGAAAATCTCGAAAAAGCACATTATTCCAATACGTCAGCGGATCGTTTTTGTGGCTTTTTGCGAACGAAACACGCTTTTGCAATTTGTGATTATAAGGATAAATACAGTTGAACATCGATTATCCGGCCCTCCATTAACCGGGAACATCTATTAACCGGGATGCTGAGTGGTTGATTTTATACCTCTATTAACCGTGATTTACCTCTATTATCCGTGATTGATTTTTTTAGCTTTATTAACCGTGATTTACCTATATTATCCGTGAAGCAGCCGCCGTGGCTCAGTTGGTTAGTGCGTTGGACCGCGAGTCGAAGGCAGCAACCTCAGGTTCAAATACTGCCTGTAATAACACCTAAAAAAGATAACGGGAAAACTCGTTTTCTCTTTCGGTGGCTGTTCTCTCAGCTGGAAATGGCAAACCTGAAAAAGCTCCCAACCTGCCGTTCGGAACCGGCATAAAACTGTAGGTCCCTTCCACCCGCGTACAAATTCACACGCACAACACGGGTGGTTGCGGGAAGCTAGGCCTTAGTCTCGCGTAAGCGGGCTGTCGTGCCAGTCAATTAAATCCGTGAAGCACATGTACTTGTGTTTGTTTTTTTTCCGTATAACTCACATATAAATATACATATTTATTTTAAATAAATGTATTTTTTGAAATATAATAAGATTTCTTGATGCAAATGTACGTTTATAGAAGCAGTTTCACATGTTCTTATAAAAAAGAAATAAAAATTATAAAATTTATAAACCTCTTTTAACCGGTATTTTCGATTATCCGTGATGAGCCCGGTCCCGAGCAACCCGGATAATCGAGGTTCAACTGTAATTGCTGCATACTAACATGTCACTCTGACTGTATGTACCTTCGATTCGATATTCAAATTTTGAATATCTGAAAGTTTGGTGATTTTAGATGCGGCCGTTGACTGATTTCTACACCTTTTCAAGATCGATTTGAGAAACCGTTAACACAATTTCAGCAACTATAAGTTTCATTTCTTAAAGCATAAATTCAATTTCAGATAACGTAAACTCAATTTAAGAATAAATGTAGAATTTATTTTTTCTTTATTTACATAGGTTTGCGTTTGAGAAAACAACAATTATTTTAATATTGCAAAATCGTTAAACAAATTCGCTAAGCGAATTATCTTGTGCAGGAAAAGAAGAGAACAATGGCATGTCATTTCTAGCACGAGTATCTCATGGAAAGTGGAATTGCTCTGGCTCAGCCACCTCCAGCAATGGTACCCAATGGCATCACCAACATTTTTTTCCAAACATTGAAGGGGCTTCTGCAAAAACTGATACGTACCAGTAATTACATATCGACAAACGTTTTATTTTCGTTTATCAGTAATGGCTGAGTTCACCCCACGTGAAACAAGTGTTCACAATCTTTCGAACACGTCTTTGGACTTTATTCAGGAAGTAAGAAAAAATTAACACTGTTGTTTTTTCACAATGAAAAAATTTCGCACCTTGTTCCATAAATAATGCTAAAATGAGCAAAGTGATTTTTTTTTACTTTTTTAAGTTTTCTAAAATTGATTTTTTGCTTTCTGAAATATATCTTGAAAACTTGTAAAATTGATTTTGCAAATCACGCTTATCGTATGCAGATACCGAATTTGGCTGATCTTGTGTTTTTCCCCCCTAGATACGTTTGAACCTGGACCGATATTTTATCAAACTTATTTGAAATCGATGGAATAGTTGGGTACCGCATCGGTTGTGGCCCTTTTACGCATTTGGCAAGGGAATCAAATGACGATTTCTGCTCATTCGACCCTGTGGCGAACATTCGCCTTTCGGCGTTACGAAATCGGCACAACACAACACGCTGGACCCTTTGTGTGTGGTGTGTGAAGTAAAAATGTATTTTGCGCAGAAAATTCAGTGGAAACTGGCGGTGCTCTGAACGGTCGAAGGCATTGCGATAAGCAAGACTGACACATTGCCAGCGTTATTATGATCATGATCGTGATGATGTTGTTTATTGGCAGCTACACACACCGACCTCAACTGTCTCAGCTGAGTTAAATACAAGAGAGAACAAACACTTTACATCTTTTAGTTTTTTTTCGCTACCGAGTATGAACATCAATATCTACGTACATCTGCATGTACATATGTATGTATATCTGTGCGACTTGTTTTCGTTATTTTGTTATTTTGTGCATATTCGTGGACTTTGACACAGTCATACGATTTTTGTATGGGGACACAAATAACGGGTACAGATAATATGTTCGGTTACACTTGTGCGCTTATATTTTGAGTCGTTGTGCTGCAAGCCGCATAATTTAAATAATAAATTAAATAAAGTGACTAACTGTCGTTCTACGCTAAACAAGAACAAAAAGTTGTAAGTCGTGTGCCCAAGTCCATACACAGACACGGCTGTTACTGAAGTCAAGCTACTTTATTTGGATTTTGGTCAGATTTCAACTGCAAATGTTGATTTTGTACGTAAACAAAGCATGTATGCACTTGACGTGGGCTGCACGTGATGCAGTTCGGATTGGAGTGTTTCTCAACCGATGTAACCTGCAATGAAATTTTCACGCAAGGACGCACGAAAGCTCTCCTCAAATACTTCGAATGAGCGGCACGGTTTTGTGCTATTCGATTGTTTGCGCATTCGGCATTTTCAGAAAAATATTTATAATTAGTCATAACTGCCGTTCCGGACTGCATACATGCATACATACAGTTAAATGTATTTGAGTTTTGAGTATGACGTGTAACATTCACTAGATTGCTTAACGTAATGCTAGGCGACCACGTTTTGCCGCGAACTACGTGTTCTGTTTGTTTCACAACTCACGACACGGGTTACCATCCCTGGTCGGTACGTACTTGTAGATTGTATGTGGGTGTCGTAGCCGTCTTGTGCGAGTCCTAGCTACATCCATACACTCATATTTCAGTTTAATCGCACGTTAAACTCTTCAGTACTCACAATCGACTGAAATACTCTTCACTATATTTTACTTCATCGAATTCCCAAAGAAATGTGTTGAATATTGAAATAATTTTTTTTAAACACATAGTTTGTTGTGTTATGTTGTGTGTTGACGCCAAGAACCTGAGTGTACCTGATATATTGGGCAAATGTGTAGATTTTTATGTGGAAAAAAGAGACTGCAATTTAGTTACGAACATATGTACATAATTACTCGAGATTGAAATTGTATTTACAAGCATTGTAATCTGTAATTTTAGCAATGCGATTTGCTTACCGCTCAGTTGCGATAGTATGTGAGAAGTGTTCTATGCTAAAGTCGAAAGTGTGGGGAAACACATAGAACATCAATCAAAATATAATTTGTATCTGCTGCCAGCTACATAGTTGTGAACTTTGATTGGCTCGTTTCCGCTAGACGTAGAACTAATAAATGGGGATAAAGTGCGAGCGCAATTAAAACGGCCACTGACCGTTTCTGAAATACGCGTGCTTGCGGGTAATAGTTGGCTTACAAATGACATGTTCAGTTTTCAACCAGTCTATTGCAATAATTCAATGGTAATTTATTTGTATTTATCACAGATGACTGGAAATTATTATGAATTTTTTTTATAGTATAGCGGGAAATTATATTTTCACATTGTATAAAATACAAGCTGACCTGGCGAACTTCGTCTCGCACAACATTTGTTTTTCTTTTTGATAATGAAATGCGCGAGATGGCGAATCTATGGCGGTGCAAATTGACGAAGAAAACCAACTAAAGGAAGAGGAAACGCTACTGATTAACGCAATAGAGGCCCACAAATCAAGCAATGTTGCTGCTAAGTTTCAGTAAAGAAATAGGCTGCGCTTGAACCAGATTTAAGTTATATGGGCGGTGCCATGCCTCTTGTTCAATACCCGCACCAATCCCTCTGTCGAAAGGGAAAATGGTAGGTTCGTACTTAGTTTCATCGCGGTGCGACTTATTCAGCGGAATATTTGTGTCACAAAAAATGTGCCACGCCCCTTGTACAACATCCATCAAATCTTACCAGTAGAGTGACACATCTATGGGACGACGCTATACTGAATTTCAATGCTGTGCACCTTACAATTTCGAAGATATTCTATATTAAAGATTTGGCTTGTATGGGTCCTGCCACGCCCCCTTGTTCAATACCCGCCCCCTCGTCCAATACCCGCCCTATTCCCTGTGTCGAAGGACATGACTAAATAGTAAGTTCGTAGTGAATGTAATTGATGTGTTACTTATGGTTCCAAAGTTATCGTCTGAAAATTTCGGCTGGTGAAAAAGTGCCACGCGCCGTTTTCCTAAAATCTTCTTTCATACAAACCTTGTTCTGACAACTACGAATACAACCAAAAAAAAAAACAGCCAAATCGGTCTAGCCGTTCTCAAGTGATTCGCGAACAGTTGGCACCATTAGGAGCACGAATAGTTATTCAGAATAACGTATTCCTGCATATGTATTAGATGCTGTTTTTAGTAGTCCCAAGTTAAAGTCTTGAATATTGTTTCGAATGTGCATACAATATTTAGGGCGGCGAATTCTGCAGCCCCTGCTTCTAGAATCAAAGAAAAAGTTGGTGTTTCAGATTCTCTTCGAACTGCTCAGAGAGCCCTGAATTAGTGTCCCCACTTGTAACGCAAGAAATGAAAGAGAAAACCACATTTAATTGTTCACTAGATTAGGTCCCTTTGGAGTTTTCGAAAGCTAACTTACATTGGCAAAACGAGTATATTTTCGGAGAAAAACAAATTTTTTTTGGGTGGATCAAACGGCTTCCAGTATTATTTCCACGATTTACGAACATCTGAGTGGGTTTTGTCCGATCGAAACTCTTCTATGGGTGCTGGAATGGTATTGGCAGCAATTTCTTCACATGGACCTATTAATTTTGTTGTTTTGCAAGGTCAGCAAACATCTGACTAAATTTAACTCTAAACCAAGTCAAAACCCGACCATTTTCTTCTTTCATTTGAAACCCATATCTTTTATCAGTGGCACAACCGCAAATATAAAAAATAAGTCTTTTAAATATGTAAGTCCTTAACATTCTATAGACTTTTTAAAAGGACATTGGATCAGAAAATGAAAAACTGAGTATGCCAGATTACTATGAATGATTTCTAGTTTCACGCATATAACGTATGCGGAATGAAATATGAACTGATTTCCAACCACCATCTATATATTTATTTGAATAAGGGCGCTGAGATCTCGCTATCCACACATCGTACAATATCATATGATACATCATTTTAAAGCTCTTAATGAGCATATTTGCACAAAACTGTCAAAATGTGGATTGATAAAGCCTATCGGGAGATATTTGCATCGAAAATTGCATTAATTTCCCTATTGGAAACAGCATTGCTCTTTACGTTTATCAAATCCAATCAGAAAGCTGTGCGCTTGAGCAAGAAGATGGGAATAAGCAAACAATCAAAATCGTGCATGGAACCCATACGTTCCACACACGCATGTGGTGAGAGCACGGTTGCCAACTTTTCTATTTCAGAAAGCACTAAAACAAACGCTAAACAGACGCGTTTTTCCACTTACATTTTTTCTAAGAATGAATTAATCTTTGTGTCTTTGAAATAAAAATAAACACTAGAAACGCACCAAGCTCTATATTTTTCGCGTTTTCATTTCCAAAAAGCACAAATTTTAATGCGAAAAGCACTAAGTTGGCAACAGTGGGTGAGAGCGTTACTTTACATGCCACAGCTTTGTTTTATTTGCGCTCTTTGTTTGCGCACACTGCAGCGAGTTTGCGAAAGCACATCGTCGTGGCGGGGGATGATTGTTAGGAGAAAATGATATGCTGTTCTTACGCCGGCGAAAGGCTGAAATTTCGATTTTCTTTTTCTCTTTAGCTTTTGTTCTTCCTTAAAGCTACGTGTACACTGTAGAGAAAAATACCGAGAGCTAGAGAAAAATCTCGCCTAGAGAAGTCTAGACACTCAGTAGAGCTCTCCACGAGAGCTCGTCACAGTCTCTAGCCGAGATTTTTTAGTCGAGAGATTTTCGTAGTGTAGACACTTTTTTCATTGGCTTTACGAGAGCTCTAGCTCTATTGAACAAGTTCAATAGAGTTTAGAACTCTCGCATGCAGGTTTTTTTGTTTATATGAATGCATAATACATAATTTCACGATTTATGAATGTTTTTAAAAATGTGATTTCAACTGAAAATAGCAACGAAATATCCACCAAACAAACAATAATAAATAACGCAATGGCTTCACCGCCGAAGAAGCAACGAAGCGAAAGTAATGGTGGGATCTTGACAAAGGATAAAACATTTCAACTGATATCGATGTACGAGTCAAGTACCGATTTATGGGATAGCTCCAGTGGACTCTAAACAAACCGGTAAATGTCGTTCGGGCCCATTACATTGTTTTCCCTTATTAACCTGTTTGACCCTTTGAAAATTTTATTTCATAAACTTTAACGTTAATTTTAACGTTTACATATTATGTAAATAATTGTTAAACTACATGAATAAAAAAGACTTTAGATATCGTTGGAAATTGCCAAAAAATGAACATTGGCGTAAAAGAAGTGGCCGCAAAGTGGCGCAATCTGCGGTGCCAATATAACGGCGAAATAAGAAAAATCAAACAAAAGAAAAGTGGATCTGGTTCTGGCGAGTTTTATGTTTCCCGTTGGGAGGTTTTCACTGCTTTAAATTTTTTATCAAAAGCTGGGCAGTCCTGTAACACGATTTCAAATTTAGTGAGTAAATATTTGCAAATATTTGTAAGTATTTTCATAGCCAATTTTACTCTCAGAGGTTTGCCATTTCCTGCTGAGAGCACAGCCGCCGAATGAAAAATTTTTGTTTTTCTTTTTTCGGTGTTAGCAGCAACGGAGTCTTGAACCTGAGTTCGAGCGTCGCATTTGACTCGCGGCCCTACGCACTATCCTGACCTACGGCGGCTAGTCACCAAGTAGCTCCCGATAAACACCCGCACTTTGCCGTTTCGCGATCCAATTTCGCACCCAACACTCCTGATTCTTTTTTTTAATTCTTCTTAAAATAAACTATAACCGCAGCTGCTGCTTGCTTCTGGCGCGCACTCATTTTTCCGAATTTCGTTCGCAAGAATTAAAAAATTGTTCATACAATTTTGCTCTAGAGCTCTAGCCGAGAGAAAAAATTGTCATAGTGTATACTTCGAATAGAGTTCATCGTCGTATGGAGTTCATCACACTCTACGTAGAGTCAAATCTCTAGTAGAGATCCTCTATAGTGTAAACACATTTGATAGACGAGAGTTCGAGAGTAGATAGAGCTCTGCCGAAATTTCTCTACAGTGTACACGCAGCTTAATGCTAGCCAGTGCTGCTATGTCCCAAATTTTGAATTTTTATGTTTTGTTTTGATCACGTTATTCTTAAGAGTCCAACTCAAATCTTACAAAAAAGTAGTTAGAGTTCTTTTTGAAAAATGGCAACATCGACTACAAAAAGAAGAAAACAAATTTTAACGAAGGGAGGAAGTTTTTTGCTATAATTAAAAATTAACCACATCGGTCTTTTTAAAAGAGGATTGCTTCACTCATGGGCAATTGTATGTAGCGTTAAGTCGGGTGCGATCATCATTAGACATAAGAGTGCAATTATTGGCAAATAAATTAAACACAACGGCGAATGTAGTATTTCACGAAGTACTATAATGCATAAAATATACATTACATTTTAGTTACATAAACGAAATGGTAGTTTTTTTGTTTACACCCGAATTTCGGGAGTTACAACTAGTTCCAATTATTAAAAAATAGCAACAGCAAAACTAAATATGAGAAAAGTAACGGTACTATTCCCGCAATCATTCGACTGAAGATCAATTCAACGGATAACAGTTAATCGCAAAAATTTCACTATGGGTATTCATTTAAAGGTGTAAATGCCTCGCAAACCTCGTAAACCGTATAAGTTTACCATTGCGTAAATGAGTTGTCAAAATTTGTATGAAAATTTATATACGCGCATCGGATAAGTTTGCGCAGCAATTTCGTTGTGCAAACAATGTGCGCAAGTTTGCGAGGTTGTGAATGCAACCCTGCCAAATGGTCAGCTGATTTATTTTATTGTTCAATGTGAAAAAGGAAATTGCTTGCACGAACGCAGGCCATTGAACACTTCATCATATTTTATTAGATTAACGATAACATCAAACGTTGTTCGGCTGACTCGCACAATTTGTCTAAACCTGTTTTCATCCAAATGCGGCAAAACATTTCTTAAAAAGTCTTGTGATTTTGTAGGGCTTTCTTCCCAAAATTTAAGAAATTTCACTTTTTCGCTAACTCTCGGCATTTTAATTTTATGATTTTGACAACTAAACAGCTGATCGATAAAGAGCATTTACACAAAACATTTATATGTGCGTTCGTATAACACAGTGCGTAAATGTATAAATATATGCGGTAGGTAAACTTATCTGCTTAAATGAATACCCTTACTGACGGAGTTAGAACGTCGCAAATTGATTTGCAAATTTTTTGAAAATAATCCAGACAAGAGCAAATATGAGATTTTTCTTCATTTTTCTGAAATGCAATTTAAAAAAACGTTTATTTATAAAACTATTACGGCTTTCAAGAGTGGAAAATCGTTTTAAAGAAAACGCGGCTCCGGTAAAAAGTGGGCTTTGCAAAGCAGCCAAGTCGGGCTAAATTAAAGTTATTTTACAGTAGAAGGACACGAATGGTCCCCCAAACATTATTTCAAGCTTCCTGGTTCTAATCCACTTGATAATGTCGTCAACATTACCAAAACAAAGTTTCCCAAAAACGTTTTATTGTAGCTGGCGATAAGTGAGCGTGGCATCAGCGAGCCTGTGTTCATAAAATCGGGCTTTTCTGTAAATGCTAGTGTTTATATTGATAAATGTCTTCCTGTGCTTAGAAATTTTATCAATAAGTATCTTAAGAATGATAAAACTATATTTTGGCCGGATTTGGCATCTGCCCATTATGCCAGTGCCACACAGTCTGCTTTGTAAAATTTAAACATTAATTTCGTACCTAAGCAGCAAAACCCCCCAAACGTTCCACAGCTAAGGCCCATTGAAAGTTTTTATGCAAATTTAAAAAGAAATGTTTACGGAAAAGGTTATCAACCGAAAAATGGGGACTGCCTAATTATAAAAATGAAAAGAGAACTGGCCAAAATAAATACAGAGAGAATTCAAGAGGCAATGCGTAAGGTGCCGCAAAACATAAGGAAAGCCGACCGTTGTGGATATGAATACTTTTTGTAAAATTAACTTAAGTTATGTACTTTAACCTGTTTTAATACCAAGTTCCTAAAAAATGAAATAAAGATTTTATTATTGTTAATGTGCCAGTTCGTATTTCATTCCGCATACGTTATAATCTTTTTGATAGGTCAGAAGTACTGTCGCACGGAATTAGTATTAGTATAGTTTGCTGAAATTTCTACACGTATAGTTATATAGTTTATAATTATTCGAAATCACTCATATACTCAAAGTTAAGCACATTGACGCGGGCAGACAACCGCTTTTTCTATTCTATAAATTCGACTGCAATCGTGCCATGCGTGTAGAATTTATATTACACTAGCTGACCCGGCGAACTTCGTCCCGCACGACATGTTTTGTTTTCTTATAATGAAATACGCGAGATGGCGAATCTATGGCGATGCAAATTGACGAAGAAAACCAACTAAAGGAAGAGAAGGGAGATACCGATTAACGCAATCGAGGCCCTCAAATAAGCAATGTTGCTGCTATGTTTCAGTAAAGAAATGGATTGCGCTTGAAGCAGATTTAAATTATATTGGCAGGGCCACGCCCCCTTATTCAATACCCGCACAATGCCCTCTTGAAGGAGAAAATGGTAGGTTCGTACTAAGTGTCATTGCTGTGCGACCTATAGTTCAGCGGAATATTTGGGTCACAAAAAATGTGCCACGCCCCTTGTCGAACGCCCATCAAATCTTATCATTAGAATGACCCATCTATGGGACGACGGGGTACTATATTTCAGTGTTGTACAACTTACAATTTGGAAGATATTCCATTATTAAGATCTGGCTCGTATGGGTGGTGCCACGCCCCCTCGTCCAATTCTCTCCCCATTCCCTCTGTCGATATATATGAATAAATGGTAGGTTCGTACTAAGTTTCATTGCTGTGCGACCTATAGTTCAGCGGAATATTTGGGTCACAAAAAATGTGCCACGCCCCTTGTCCAACGCCCATTAAATCCTACCAGTAGAATGACTCATCTATGGGACGACGGGGTACTAAATTTCAGTGTTGTACGACTAACAATTTCAAAAATTTTCTCTATTACAAATTTGGCTTGTATGGGCGGTGCCACGCCCCCTTGTTCAATACCCGCACCATTCCCTTTGTCGAAAGATATAAATAAATGGTAGGTTTGTACTTAATTTCATTGCTGAGCGACTTATAGTTCAGCGAAATATTTGGGTCACAACAAATGTGCCACGCCCCTTGTCCCTACGCTTATAAAATCTTACCAGTAAAAAGTGACTCATCTATGGAACGACTTAGTACTAAATTTCAGTGTTGTACAACTTACAATTCCGAAGATATTCTATATTAGGATTTGGCTTGTATGGCCGGTGCCACGCCCCCTTTTTCAATACCCGTACCATCCCCTCTGTCGAAAGATTTGAATAAATGGTAGGTTTGTACTTAATTTCATTGCTGTGCGACTTATAGTTCAGCAAAATATTTGGGTCACAAAAATGGCCACGCCTCTTGTCCAACGCCTATCAAATCTTACCAGTAGAATGACTCATCTATGGGACGATGGGTACTAAATTTCAGTGTTGTACGACTTACAATTTCAAAGATATTCTCTATTAAAAATTTTGCTTCTATGGGCGGTGCCACGCCTCCTTGTTCAATACCGTCATCATTCCCTCTGCCGAAAGATATGAATAAATGGTAGGTTCGTACTTAGTTTCATTGCTGTGCGACTTAAAGTTCAGCAAAATATTTGGGTCACAAAAAATGTGCCACGCCCCTTGTTCAACTCCCACCAAATCCTACCAGCAGAATGACTCATTCATGGGACGACACTATACTAAATTTCAATGCTGTGCACCTTACAATTTTGAAGATATTCTATTTTAAAGACTTGGCTTGTATGGGTGGTGCCACGCCCCCCGTCTGTCGAAAGATATGAATAAATGGTAGGTTCGTACTTAGTTTCATTGCTGTGCGATTTATAGTTCAGCGGAATAATTGGGTCACAAAAAATGTGCCACGCCCCTTGTCCAACGCCCATTAAATCTGACCAGTAGAATGACTCATCTATGGGTCGACGCTATACCAAATTTCAATGCTGTGCGCCTTACAATTTCAGAGATATTCCATTATTAAGATTTGGCTTGTATGGGTGGTACCACACCCCCTCGTCCAATACCCGCCCCATTCCCTCTGTCGCAGGACATGACTAAATAGTAAGTTCATAGTGAATTTAATTGATGTGTGACTTATGGTTCCAAAGTTATTATCTGAAAATGTGCAAAATTCACGGTCAAATATGGCATGGATTTTCCGACTTTTCCAATAGATTTTCCGGAATTTTCTTTCGCACGAACCTGAACTGACTTAATACGAATCGAACAAAACAAACCCCATGAAAATCGGCCGTTCCGTTTGAGCGTGATGCGATCACACACATACTGCCACTCTCTTTTATATATATAGAAGAAGAAGATGAATCATGCTTTTGTAACCTTTACAATAAATACAGTTGTGTTGTTTAGGAAACTTGGACTCAAGTCGTATTTAAATTTCATCCGACGATCTCATGTGCAAATCGGGTATTATTAATTATTATTCAAGTTTTGATACCTTGCATAAGGATTCTATGTAATATACGCCAATATTTGTAGCTTTTGGAGAATTAATCTTCAGTCTACATACTTAACATTACAGTCTAAACCACTGAAGCTGCAAACATGAAATTTGAACTGTGGGTACATTTCAAAAAGTGCACCTTCGTTAAGACGGGAATTTTTGAAATTCAAGGTCTAAAGGGGCAAAACATAGGTTAAAGTGTTGTATGAAGAACCGTGATTTAATGAGCCTTTTGTTTTCAAACTTGGTGAAAATACCCCAAATCAAAAATAATTTGACAATTTGAATTTGAATTTGATAATTTTTCGAAATTAAAATTTAACGGGGTCAACAATGGGTTAAGGTTGGTATACGGGAAGACAATGAAATAAACATGAACCAATAAGCCTATTCACTTCAAAGTTGGTGAAAACACTTGAAATCAAAAATAATTAGACATGTGTTTTAATTTTTTCGAAAATCGAAATCTAACGGGTTGAACCAAGGGTTAAGAGTTTGTATGAAGAAGCATAATTTGTTGAGCCTTTTGATTTCAAACTTGGTGAAAGTACTTCAAATGTGAAATAATTCGATATGTGTTTTCCATTTTTTCCAAAAATCAAAATGTGATGGAGTCAACGAGGTGTTAAAAGCTTGTATAGAGAAACTGTAAAAAAACATGAGTTAATGGGAAGTTTGTATGGAGAAACAAAATTTAATGGGCCTTTTGACTTCAAAATTGGTGAAAACACTTTAAATCAAAAATAATAAGGCACATGTTTTTCATTTTTTTTAAATCGAAATTTGACGGTGTCAACTATGGGTTAAAAGTATGCAGTATGCAAGTATACGTTGACAGTTGACTTAAAATATGATAAAAGCACAAATGAGATATAATTAGACAAGTATTATGTCATAACAATCTGACGGGGACAACGAAGGGTTAAGGGGAATTTGATTTACTGGCCCATTGACTTAAAACTTGCGTGCAAAGCGGCGGGGTGCTGCTAGTTTCTCTTTTTAAAATTAAAAACACATTTGCGCAGTGCGTTACATATTGCGTTCGCTCAGAGTGAAGTAATATTTGTTAAGCATTATCAACTGGACACTAAATTACATTTTAATTATTTCATCCAAATCTCATTCCAGTTGTCAAGTAAATCAGATCTAACAATTGTAAAATAAGTAAACACGATTTATAATTGATAGTAAATGGTAAGCATTTATTTAATGTGCTTTTGCCGTACAAAGCACATATTTAATTGCTGAAATCAAAATTGTGGCAGGTTATAATTTGCAAAATTTATTTATACAATAAGCGTAAAAGCCATTCAATAGTACGAAGGCTTACCAGTTTCTCGCAATGAGTGATCTTAACCGTTTTGCACGTAAAGTAAGCATAGAGATTAAACCCTTTTGCCGAATAAAATCTTGTTGAACCGCACAGTGGAGTGAACGTCGTTATTAATTGTCAGCCTGGGGTCGTAATATTTGCCGATTGGCAATGCAACAATAATTTTTAACATATTTGATGTAAACATAAATTGGTAAATGTTTCACTCACAGAAGAAATTCAATTGAATTGACAATACTATTATTTAATCTCTTCTACTTGATTTAATCAACATTTGGAAATCATCACTCAAAGGCATGCGCGCTTGAGACATTATCTTCTTGAACTTTGTGCTCGCCAGAGCGCACAATTAGCGCCGGCAGTGTGAGTGGGTTGGTTTTCCCGCTGGTTGGTTCCGGTAGTGGAGAGCACTCGGTTTCGCACCTTGCCTGCCTGCACGGCGGTAATTGGTGATCTAGTCGACAGAAAATCACCGGATAAAGGCAATTGAACATTTGTGGTTCGGGGGTTAAAGTACATTTCGCAAAATTTAAATTGTTTCAGATTTCATTGCCGCCACCAGTTCCTGCACCAGCACCAGCGTCACCACCATTAGCGCGAATTATAGCCGCTGCGTCCAAGTCAATTGTCCACTCAAAGCGGTTACTTGCGGCTTTTACACGACAGCCCCTTGGAAAGTCCCATTAGAGCGTCTCATAGTGTTCTAAATTACGATTTAATGCGCATTTTAAAGTGAGCGCATGAGAATTTGTGATTACTGTGAGCTCTGCTGCAGGCCATTTGTTATTTTACTGTGAAAATTATTTTTAAAAACCAGTTTGCAGTTCACCAAAACAATCGATTGTTGTTTGCATTCCCTACACTTCTGGCTGGCTTTTGAATTTTTGTTTATGTATAGTGGGATTGATGTTCAACTTGTTTGTCGTTTTATTCTTTTTGGCGAGAAAATGCTTTAATTAGTAATGTATTTTAGAAGGGTTTACATATGTGTGGTTATGTGTGTTTTATTGAAGGGTCTGTCGTCTCGACCTTTAATTTTTCATAATATCTGTGTACTATATTACCTGCAAATGTATTTTTCTGCGGAGTCATCCATTGCGGTGCTAGTTCGGCGAGTCTAAAAACTTTCCAGCAATTTACGTATTTGAAATGACCGATAATGAAAAATTGCTAACAAATTCTCGGGAGTTATGTTCTTTTCAAATATTTGAAAATTGTTTCTTAATCGAAGTTTTACGTCTAGAAGTTACCGCTATAAACATATATTCAAATTGGACACGGACATCGGTCTAACGGCAATAACAATAGTTCCATATTAAGTCTAGGCAAGTCTATTATTCAACTCACTTTAGTGAGAAAATTAAAAAAAAGCAATTAAATATAGTCAACAATTTATATACCTAACTATTTTTCAAGCTTCTTGGTGTGTAACTGTAAATATGCGCTTTGAGAATTACAAAAAATGTATATGAAAAATGTACCTAAGCTTTTTCATTTCTTCCATTAATGGCAGTCCTCTAGGTTTCTACTTCTTGACTTAATTTTTTTCTTGAGCAAGTATTGTGTTTTCCTCCTAAAAACTACCTTCAGTTACATATTTAACCCTTTCGCTACAGCTTTTTACTGGGGAAAGTTAAAATTTTAAATTTTACGTTTTAGGCTTCTATGTGGTTATATTAGCAACATTCCATAAGAAATTTTTTAATTTTTATACTCGGAACCTGTATTTATGACAGACAATATGTATTTTTGCGAAAAATGTAGTAAAAAGTAATTGGCTTGGCAAAAAATCTTCCACACCGAACGTAATTCAAATCCCTTCTTTCGTTTGTGTTCGTACGGCTCTTGCAGCGCCTGAAAGCATGCTATCAAAATTTGTACATTTGTGAGTATTGCCCCCCTATTTTAACATAACATTTTCTGTTAGACGTCTGTAAATGGCAAAACTGAGTTAACTGAGTTTTGAAAGTGAGTTTACGCACTTTGATACAAAAACAATTGTATGGGAATTTGAGCATTTAAATGCGATGTCAAACTGCAGTTAAGCGTAAACTGCAGTTAAGGCCCAGTGGAAATAGGCTATAAAACTTCAAACTATAAGGACCAACAAAAAATGTATTCTTGAAACCACAGAGGGTTCAGACGTCCACAAAGTAGCATGTTGCCATATGGCAACAAAATAGCGAAAGGGTTAACATAGGGAACCAAAACCAATTAAAGTTTTGCAAAGAAATTTGGATTGAATGGGTCTTTGGTCCCATGGTCCCTATGGTCTCTTAATAGCATGGCAACTCGCTATGTGTTTAATATGTTAGAACTAATAAATGTTCTGAATTTGGGTCTAAGTTTATTAAATTTTGCTGCTTGTTCTGGAAGTTTACGAATAGAAATGGTCGCCAATCGTAATAACTACTTTTTCCCCATGAAAATAATATATAATATAATTATAATATTTTTAAATACAATTTTAACTTTGAATACGTACAAAAACAGGGTTTAAACAAATCAGTAATGCTGTTAGTTGTTACTTGCGGGAATCAGCTTACATCTTTGGCCCTTAGACGGCTGTTACTTTAATCAATTAATCATAGCTATGACGAACTTTTTGCGTGCGCAGTAGTGTTGCTAGACGGACGAGTAAGCGGATATTCCCGCTGACATTATTCCATGTTGTGCAATGAATATGACTGGACTTTGGCATTCTTTGACCTGTTATCTTTAGTAGCTACCACTTTATTTTCTGTGTGTCGTGGTCATGGAAATTACAACAACTAGTTTAATATTTAAGGTACGTGCAACCGATATGAGAAGTGCGATATGAGAAGTACTGAACTTTGCAGCCGAAACGCCTTTTGCGTGTGGGGACTGGAGTGATACCCATAACTTCATCATTGCACTGAAGATATGGGTTTGAGTGATTGTGCCTCTGAATGCTGGTGTGCGCTAATTCAGAAGAAGGAAATTGAGCGGACGAAGTGAAATTGATATCTAGCTGGCGTGCCGTGAGCCGATATCTTAGTGGCAATGTTTCGGACTTTGGACCGCCCTGCCATTGAAGCACTGTGCGTGCAAGTGATTGACATTGAACGCTGCGAAATGACTTGAGCCAATTCTGACTCGTGTGCTCATGGTCACTATTGGATGAAGCGAGAAGAGAGTCAGAGAGCGCGCGAATGTTGGATTGCTTCCAAAAGTTGAAAATGAAGAGCACAAAGTCCGATTTAAGTGCAAAATATAATCGTGTGGGCAATCAGTCGAGTTCCGATCTGGCTTGCATCATCACAACTTCTTACACACAATTAAGTACCCCAATGCAAGGATAATGATGTATGTATGCATGTACATATGTGAGGTGCTAATCATTTGAGAATCATTTCCAATATCCACGAAATGAAATAGTGATTGTTTGCGCCAAAAAGTTGTGTGAATTGATAAATTCTAAATTCTCTTGTCAAAGTCCGAAAGCTATTTTAGAATAATTCGGCGTAAAATTTCAAGCAGATATTGTTTGTTTTTCTGGTAGTTCACGAACGATTTTTTTTGTCTAGATATACGCAATTTGTATTTTTGTGAAAAATTCTTGATTTTTTCATAAATTTTGTTTTAATTTATGTACTATATGTTCATACATATATCAATATTTGTATTTTCGTGGACATTTGGAACGATAGATACAACTGGCATTTGTAATCAATCCTTTCCGGGGTCCAGTGAAAGTGGGAAGCAGACTGCATAAGACTGAAATGAAATAAATCAAAATATTAAATAGATGTAAATAGGTAGATGGTGTTACGTACATAAATACATGTGACACTGTTTTTAAGCTTTAAGTAATGCAGTTTATTCTTCACTGCATTTCGCGGCGCAAATTCCTTAACGCTATACGACGTACCAGCAGTGCCAAGCAGAGAATTCGGAATCTCCTGATCCACCCTAGTGATGGCTCTTTGCAGCCTTACAATTCAGTATTCATTATTGTTTTTTGTGCCATCATTGAAATTTTATTGTTGTCCTTGTTGTTATGTTATATTTGCCTAATATTGAAAATTTTTTAAAATTTATTTTGGTTGTTAAATTGTTAATCTTTTTCTGTTCATTAAAATTGCATAGCTTCCTTTTGTCGACTGCACTCGTTCACATACGCTTATACATACATTCATATAGTGCGATTCATTCAATCGTAGAAACGTGCCAATGATTGGCAGTTGTCTTCACACAATTCACACACATGCACATGTTTATTATTTCGTTGTCGTTCCTCTTTGTCGTTGCAGATTGCAAACATCAGAGAATCATCATCGAGTCGAAGACACCTGTTCCATTGGGGAGGCCATCAAACACATCGTTCACTATCATCATCACTGCCGCCATAGCTACCGCCACCGTAATCGTCATCGCCATCTGTACCGTCACCTGAACTGCCAACACAACGCCAAAACTGAAAGCGTTTTGCATTAGTTTAGGCCAAGCAAAAATTCCGGCTTCATTCTTCCACCAGATCGACAGTTGAGGCGAATTCGTCCGTATCAGCAGAAAAACAGTTGGTTCTTTTAAGGCTTGGTTTGGCTTTTGGTCGACAATCGAAACAATTGGAAAATGTTTATCGAAGATGACGCACAGTAAGTACAGGCACATGCGCGAAGTATTTATAATGTAATCTCTGCATTGTTCTTGCGCTGAGCCTCAATGGCCGATGTCATAGTCCTTTTTTTCTTCATCTCGCTGTGATTTTAATTGTAATTTTTGTTCTTCCTTGATTATTGTTATATATATTTTATTTGCGCTTGTCTCAAGTTTGCTCCTGTCCCGCTCTGAGTTTATTTTTATTTGTATTCATGACCCACTTTTCCGCACGCTTGGTAACGATAGCCAGAGCCAGGTTGTTAAATGCGACGAGTGCTTTCGCTTTAGTGTGACTTTTACGAGTAAATGATCTAATATTTGTCATTGTAGTGAATGGCCAAGAAGTATTGATTTTAATCGAACTGTTCCAAGAGTAGACATTTGAGTAAATATTTAGTTCACACTCAACGTGATAGTGTACGAGTACACAAATATAATATTTTGGAAATTGCCCAGAAATTTTAAGAGTTTCATTGAATTGGGTCATGCGCAGCTGCTAATGTACCAAATAGTAATAATTTGACTAGCGTATAATTGGAGTTATTTTGCAGTGCTTGTCTTTATGTCTCCAATGGCAAATCATTAGGTGCTATACTTCAGGTGGCCAGCGCAGCAGGGCGTTGAGACGTTTACTTAAAATGAAATTTATGACTTCATTAAAGTAAAGTCATTTCAATTACAGACAGCTGCTTATCGCACGAATGGCCCAAAGTTCCATAAATAGTGTAGATAAAATTAATCAAACCCCGATTAAGAGTATAACGCAAGTACGCAAGGGTGGCACTTGACAAAACTAGTATAAATGTGAAACATTGTCCTCAGTACTGCTCGTGTTCAGAAGTTGAACGTGTATTATGTAAGCTTTAAATAAAGACATAGTGCAATGTGTTGGATTCGGTATTGTTCCATTTAAGCTGTTGCTTTGGGCTTGGTCCGTATTGGATGTTTAAATTGCGACAAGGTCTTGTCATGTCAGGCTACATGAAAGTGGTGAATTGAAAGAATTGCAGATAAAGTGAAATTAGAATTTGAAATGAAAGCAAATCTCGCCATGATATGTTTCCGAGCATGAACATTAACAACTTCATAAGGGGCTACACTGGGTGATGTTAGACGAGAAAAAATTCATAAAATAAATACAAGCAGACGGCAAGACCGGTGCCCCAAGTGAGATTATCTATTTGCTTTTGGAGCACTGTCGCGGCTAGTGTATTTTTGGAAATTTGAAAGCCAAATTATCCCATCACTTTATTAAATAGCGATCTTGTGTCTGATTGTAAATAGCGCGCATCGTCGAAGCACTCGAACTTCGTATCGTAAGGTTTGTTAATGCGTACATTGCTCGACCGTAGCGCACCTAACTCGGCCCGCTATCAGTCAAGTAATTGAAAACATTTAAAAGCATAGCTGCGCTGAGAAATTGAGATAATATTCCGAGTTTATCAGCAAATTTAGTGAAAGCTTGGGGAATGCTTTGTAATGTGTTGTGTCAAAGTTAGATGTTCTTTAGGCTTTTAGTCGCTCACTGGCTTGTGGAAACAAACCTTCAAAGGCACGAGAAATTTAATTGCTTTGTTCAAAGTGGATTTTTAATTGTTAAATGATTTCATACTTGCTAATTTCCTTTCGTAATGGCTGTGTGTGTTGTTTTTCTTTTTGTAGGATGGAAAGCTTGTGGGTGCATAGTGCGATTGGTGCCATCAAGGTGTTGGCTTTCGTGTGTGATATAATCACACTGCCAGTGTATTTGGTGTTGCAGCGGCCATGGAAACGGAGAGAAGAGGCCCGACGGGTTAAGGTGAGTGAAAAGCTTCAATCTTTGATTAATCCATATCTGTGCGAAATCGCCGATGCTGTCAAGTCTCAAGGTCACTTGAAGTAGAGTGTAAGCGGCTCACTTTAGGAAGAGTAAGTTCGGGTAATGTGATATACCTGTTTCTTTTATGGCGATTCCCGGTACACTTTGCCATTAACCCATTTTCGGCCGCTACCAGAAATAGCCAATATTTTTTTAATTCCTTTTAAGGACTTACATTTAGGACCTTAATCAAGAATATTTTTGGATTTTTTTGTTTTTTTTTTAATTTTTTTTTTATAAATTAATAAAAATTTAATTTCAAATAAAAACAAATATATATGTATATAATTTTGGTCAAATCATAATCAAGCATGAAAACAAACAATTGTTGGCATACATATGTACATACATGACGACTTCTGGCCAATGGTCGATTTTTCGACCACTGAAAAGTACGCGGTGCTAAGAGGTAAAAATATTTTCATAATCTTATGGATATCAATTGATTGTGGTAATCTGGTCTTTAGGCTTCGTAAATAATAATAAATCAATAATTTGAAAAGGTTATATATTTTTCAGAATATTCAAAATATGACTAAAAAAAAATGTTTTTTTTCGTGCCTTCGCCAACATCTCTAAATTTATCTTTTTTAAAAAAAATTATTATTTCGAGGGGTTACCAAAAGACCAAAGCTATTTTATGCATCAAAAGTTCACAGATATAATGTCTAAGTGCAGAGCTACTCTCCTTCAAAGTGGCTGGTCGAAAAATCGACCAGCGGCCGAAAATGGGTTAAAGAGACTTTTTTGGCCTCAAAATTAAAGTTAAAAAATAAATATAGTCTCAATGAAATGTGATCAAATGTAGTTTTAAGTGATCAAATTTAGTTTTAGTTTACAAAGAAGAATTCCTTGTCTCTTGGCGATACTTACCCTACAACATTGTATCGCTCGCCGGCTGCCGGCTGAACGGAAAAGACAGCAAATTCGGCGCCGGGCTCAACGTGTTAACAGACATATTGGTTTCAAACTTGGTGAAAATACTCCAATAATAAAAATGAGAAACATGTCTCTTATCACAAATCACAATCTTACGATAAACCAAGGGTTAACATTTATGGATTTTTTGATTTCATAAGTTTGAAGTTTGTAAAATAAAAATTCAAACGATAAATAATTCGAGACATGTTTTTAAATTTTTGAAAATTCAACATCTTGCGGGGTCAACGATGCGTTAGAAAGTTTGTATGCTATTGACTTTAAATTTGGTGAAAACACTTCAAATAAAAAATATTTCAACATTTGTTTTCAAATTTTTGAAACATCTTTGCAAATATGACTTCAAAAGTTTTGGTAGTTAAAAGAATGCTGAAAGAATATTTTCGTTTCTGACTTCTACAATTGCTTCATTAATTTGCACTTCCACCATTTTCGAATTTTTCCTTTTTTTGGCATGATTGATATCAATTTTTTAAATATATAGACATGCATATTTAAATGTAGTGTTATAACTATAATAGATTTTTCGAGATTATTCCACTTCAAATATTATAAAATAAAGCATATATATATTTCTGTATACAAATATTACTGTTGTAATAACTTCTAGTATATCACATTACCCGAAGTTGACTTTTTAACGAAAAAGATATAACAAAAAAATAATAATTTTGAAAAAATCTTAAGAGCTTTTGAAAAAAGCTTACCTCGCAAATTCAAAATCGTAATCACTGATTTACTTTTGATTTATCTTGAACTTTCTAATAGTTTATTTTTTGTACCTTCTGGGATTTCCAACTTCATAAGTAAAAAATTACCCAAGCACTACTCAAAGCACTTCATCACACTGACTGTAAACGATTTAAGCAAACATATTCTAAATAATGCAGCACTAGTTTTTTAGTTGCTAATAACAAAACCCCCATGTCTGGTTGCAAATATGTTTTAAAAAGGTTAATTGGGAATTAAGCCACTATCGCATTACCCGAACTTACTCCAGACTTTTGCCGTAGTTGCTGTACAATGTCTGATAAAAAACCTATAGAAGGGTTGCTAATTACCTGCCTTTTGCTTTTGCTGGTTGGCAATTTTTCTGAAAATGAAAATGCCGTGAATTAGGATCGCGCAAAATATTGAGGGTAAAGTCAGGTGTTTCACAAAAATAAGCAAGATGGCAAAGTAGTTTTATGGTTTTGAACTTGAGACTTCAGCTTTTCGCAAATAATGTTGGAGTCCGTTAAATCGAAACATTTTTATAAGCGTGGCCCAATTTTGTTTTTATAAAATGTGTGTTTTCACCGCTGGAAATATCTAAACTTGTAAGAAACTGACGGCACCGGAATTCGATATGTACATATCGCCATAGTTCTGAACGCAATCTTACTGTGGTGTTTCGAAATAAAAGGTGCGTTTCAAAGAGAACAGGGCTTTTTAAAAATAATGGCACAAGCCTTTTAGATGGTTTCCATGTCCTTTCATAGTAAAAAATTGATGTTCATCTAATGTTGAATTCTGAACAGTCAACTTGTGTGGAACATACCTTTCGGTGGTTAAAATGCTATAAATTAATGTTCTGGATATGCTCAGTTCCATTTCCACGAACATTTCCGCTGATCTTTGATGAATTCATGCAGTTTTGACTGAATCTGCGTTCATCGCGGATTTCGGTTGGCCTACGTGTTGGTCATCATTTATGTCCTCACCACCGCTTTTAAATCGCGAACCACTTATGAACATTGCCACGAACATTACAATAAACTTGGTTCATCAGTTGAAATGTTTTAATAAAAGTTTTACCAAGTTAACAAAAAAACTTCGGCTAAATCGGCTCTTTGTTCGATGCTCTTTTTTGACAAACATTCTCACTTCACTTCAGATGCAATAACTCTGTTTCTAGAGAACCAAATGTTATAAAATTTCGACTGGAAATCGGGAAGAGATGTACCTTTCTATCAGAAAACGCCCTATTTCAAAGATCCTGTTTAGTTTGGAACGCATCTTGTAAAACCAAAGAAACACATTTTTCTTATGTCAATTGACCATCACGGACTATAAACATAAGGCAGTTTATAAATAAAAAGAGATTTCAAAATGGTTTCTGACTCTGTCTTCTTCAGTGCTCAGTAATTAGAGAAAAAAACACGTACAGCAACAATGAATAACATAACTTTTAGTCTTACAAATGAGGCTTTCTGACAATTATTGAACTTATTATCTATACCTATTTGTATTCATACCAGGCGGTTCCAGTTAATAAAACGGCCGATAACGCGGCAGACAATCCCATGTACTCGCCGGACGATATTGAGGTTGTTCGCTTTGATTTTATATGAGTTGGATAAGAGTTAATTTGAGCTCGATTATGGTTTATGTTTCCTGTTGTATTTAATTGCCGTTTGCAACCTATTAACTAAAACTATATCCCGCCTGAGTCAACCCTTTACTTCGGAAACTGTTTTGGTGAAGGGGATATGTGATACAATGTGCAGCAACCACATACGTTTATGTATATACATACACATTGCAGCGAATTTGACTTGTAGCAGCAGCACTTTCTGTACGAATTAATTTCCTAACTATACAGCGTCGGTGGCAGCCCTACAGATGCTCCTACTTCTTTTTCTATAACTTCTGCAGGCTTTGGCACTATACATGTACATATGTTATGCCTACATGTGAACTTATAATATGGTTTGATGTTGTTATTGTTGCTTAGAGGCACCTTCTTCTGGTTGCATCTGTTTTTTCTACACCATCACTCATTCCACCTCACCACTCTGTATTCCGCCAATACATACCATTCGTTTGGACACTGGTGACCGATAGTAAGGAATAATACGCACCTGTTTCCACTTTGCATTTTATGCAGGCGAAGATCGTGAGCACAGATGATGGCTCCCTGACGTACCGCACAATTGAGCCGCCGCGAGAGGTGCACGTGAAAATGTTGCAGGCCAACATTGACACGTTGGAGAAGGTGTTCAACTACGTGGCGAGAACGCATTCCACCAAACGCTGTCTGGGCACGCGCCAGATACTAAGCGAGGAGGACGAGGTGCAGCCGAACGGCCGCATCTTTAAGAAGTACAACATGGGCGACTATAAGTGGAAAAACTTTATCGAGGCGGAACGCATGGCGGCGGCCTTTGGTCGGGGCCTACGCGAGTGCGGCCAGGATGCGCGGAGGAATATCGTAATTTTTGCGGAAACGCGCGCTGAGTGGATGATTGCGGCGCATGGCTGCTTCAAGCAGTCCATGCCCATTGTAACGGTGTACGCCACTCTGGGCGATGATGGTGTCGCGCATTGTAAGTTGTCCGTTAATCAGCGCGCTTTTGAATTGTATTGCAATGTACTCGCCCACAGGTATCGACGAAACCGAAGTGACCACTGTTATCACCTCTCACGAGCTGCTGCCCAAATTCAAAGTGCTGCTGCAGCATTGCCCCCGGGTGGACACCATAATTTTTCTGGAAGATCAGCTGCATAAGACCGAAGTAACTGGATTCAAGAGCGGCGTGCGGATAATTCCGTTCTCGCAGGTGGTGCGTATGGGCCAGGACAGTAAATTTGGTACGTACGAATAAGCAGATGCCGAAAGTGGGGGTTCTGATTTGGTTATTCTACTTTCCGTGTGCAGAAAATGTCCCGCCAAAAGCTGATGACATTGCCATCATCATGTATACGTCTGGTTCGACGGGCACGCCCAAAGGTGTTCTCCTATCACACAAAAATTGCATTGCTACCATGAAGGGCTTCTGCGATATGGTGCCCGTGCGGCCCGATGATATTTTAATTGGGTAACTATTATTTACGTTTTCCGAGAGAAAAGCTTATTACAGCAACAAAAAATAAATGTTTGTTGTTTGTTTCAGCTTCCTGCCGCTGGCACACGTTTTCGAGTTGCTGGCCGAGAGTGTTTGTCTGATGACTGGTGTGCCGATCGGCTACTCCACGCCTCTGACCCTGATCGACACCAGCAGCAAGATTATGCGAGGTAGCCATGGCGATGCCACTGTTCTGCGGCCCACTTGCATGACAACTGTGCCGGTTAGTATGCACGACGAATATGTCGAATAGTTCAAATATTTTATGTTTCCTGCTTTTGTAATTTACAAAATCGGCTACGTTCTCCCTTATACCCGTGACAGACATGTATAGGGTGTTTTTTTTAGAGGTATAGAACTTCGAATTGAAATAAAACACAAGAAAATCGTTTTAATGTCCATCAATTTGGCTTTATTGGAAGGATAATTTTATGCCATTAATGTTTAAATATGATTTCGGGCATGTGGCCGCCGCGGCTGGCTCGAATAAAGCCAATTCTACAGGTCCAATTTTCAACCACTTTTTCGAGCATTTGGGGCCGTATGTCGGCAATAACGCCACGAATGTTGGCTTCCAAGTCCCCTAACGTTTCTGGTTTGTTGGCGTAGACGAGCGACTTCACATATCCCCAAAGAAAATAATCCAATGGTGTCAAATCACACGATCTTGGTGGCCAATTGACAGGTCCATTCCGCGAAATTATGCGCTCATCGAATGTTTCCTTCAATAAATCGATTGTGACGTGCGCTGTGTGGCATGTAGCGCCGACTTGTTGGAACCACAACTCATCCACATTCATGTTGCGCAAAATCTTCCATAAAGTTGATGGACAAAGCTCCAATTGCTGTGCACGGTGGCGAATCGATTCATTCGGGTCCTCTTCAACATTTTGCTCTACAGCGGCAATTGTTTCTTCGGTGCGCACTGTTCGACGTCTCTGCGGATGCGTGCCATGATTAACCGAATTAATTGCTCTGATGGACGATTATGTCGACCATAAAATGGACGGAGCTTGCGGTAAACTTCGCGAACTGAACCATTATTTTCGAAATAAATTTGCACGATTTGCAAGCGTTGTTCTTTTGTCAACCTGTTCATGATGAAATGGCAAACCAAACTGAACATAAATGACATTAGAGTTGCCAGATTTGACCACAAAATGCCAGTTTTATCTCTATTCGAAAAACAAACCTCTAAAAAAAACACCCTATAGTACAAAAATCCTGCTAGTACAAAAAACCAATGTCTGTCACTGGGTTTTTCAACTTTTGTTCGACAGCAACTGGATTTTTGTACTACAATCATAGTACAAAAATCCAGTAGAATACCACGAACAGAAATGGGATTTTTCAGTTTACTACAAAGGGAACCGACTGGAATCGAAACGGTGCATACTGCTTTTAAAGCTCTTCGTTGACAACCTCACTGCAGGAATAGAGAATAAACAGAAAAAATATTTCCGTTATTTTTAAATTTCTTTTCGCCGCTGTCAAAATGTACTACGTACGTAGTACAAAAACTAAGTGTGTGTTAGCATGCTAGTATGGGTTTTTAGAGCTTTGATTGTAGTATTCTTCGTAGTACAAATTCCTATGCCTGTCAGGAGTATTAGAGATTATAATTGTGAAGCTACTGTCATTTTACACCGATCCATGCAACAGTGTTCAAGTGCACCCAGTTTGTAAAAGCGGTTTGGAGAAAAAGGAGTGTCGTGCGCTGAGTACACGCTCCCTTTTTCGTTTATATTTTATTGAATTCTTTTTTAGTTAATAACGCTTTTAAGTGAAAAAGTATCTTTCAAAAGTTTAGTGTCGTCACCCTAAAAATCTCTTAAAGCTAAAACTTTCATTGAATCTTGATAAAGAATACTGTATGATTTATATTTATGTAATTGTATTTTACTAATTTACATACAATTCGTATACTTCTAGCTTATCTTGGACCGCATTTCCAAGGGCATCAACGACAAAATTAACTCGGGTTCAGCATTCAAGAAAGCGTTATTTCAATTCCTTTACCAGTACAAAGTGAAGTGGACGCAAAAGGGTTACCTTACGCCCCTGGTTGACCGGTAGGTAAACATATCTAACCATGTATACACTAAATAAAGTTAGCTGATTTCGCTTACAGAGTAGTATTTCGTAAAGTAGCCAAGCTAATGGGCGGACGCGTGCGCCTGATGATGTCGGGTGGTGCACCGCTGTCGCCAGATACACATGAGCAAATCAAGGTTTGTCTGTGTGTCGATGTGATACAGGGATACGGCTTAACAGAGACAACATCCGGCGCGACCGTAATGGATTGTACGTGCAAAATTGAGCCCGGTAAAAGCAACCTGAACATATGTTTACCGTTCGTTTCGTATTGTTTTAGATCGGGATATGTCTTATGGACGCACTGGAGCCCCCTTGACTGTGTGCGACATACGCCTTGTAAATTGGGAAGAGGGCAACTACCGTATAAGCAATAAACCATATCCGCAGGTAGGCCTTACCAGTAACAGTAAAATGTGTGAATGTAATGTGCGTTTTGATTTCGACCAGGGCGAAGTGCTAATTGGCGGAGATTGCGTCTCTTTGGGCTACTACAAAATGCCAGGCAAAACTGCTGAGGAATTCTTTGAGGAAGATGGAAAGCGGTGGTTCAAGACTGGTGACGTTGGCGAAGTTCATCCCGATGGTGTACTTAAAATCATTGGTAAAATTTCCGCTGCGGTTAAGCATTTTCACACTTAATAACTTGACTTTGCACAGATCGCAAAAAGGACTTAGTAAAGCTGCAGGCTGGTGAATACATCTCATTAGGCAAAGTTGAGTCGGAGCTGAAGACTTGCCCCTTCGTGGAGAACATCTGCATTTACGGTGATCCGTCGAAACAGTATACAGTGGCTTTGGTTGTACCTAATCAAAAACACCTGGAGGAGTTGGCGCAACGTCATGGGCTGGCTGGCAAGAGTTTTGAGGAATTGTGTGCGTCGTCTATGATGGAGCAGGCGGTAATTAGGGAAATTGCGGAACATGCCAAAAAATGTATGTATTCCTCCTGCCGTTTTTTTACGTCGCTGGTGCGACATTTACATTTGTGATTACAAATATCTTCTTTACATTTTAGGTAAATTGCAAAAGTACGAAGTGCCTGCCGCTATAACTCTGTGTAAGGAGGTGTGGTCGCCGGACATGGGTCTGGTCACGGCCGCATTCAAATTGAAGCGCAAAGACATTCAGGACAAGTACCAGCACGATATCAACCGCATGTACGCCTCATGAAAGTGACTACACTAGATTAGTGATACTGTCAGTACTACGTTCTTTCTATACTATGAGCAGAGAAAAAAACAAAGGGAAAATTAAGAAACAAACGAAATGAGAGAATAGTAAACTAACACAAAAATCCAAAGCAAGACAACAGTAAAGAACCGATTAGGATTCACATGTTCTGAGACATCAGCAAAATATTTTCGGTTTTTTTTTTGTAAATTTTTATTATAATGGAAGTTCTAATGTGTTTTAGTGCATTATTACAATATTGTAACGAGAGTCGTGAATTTGGATGCTTGTTTGTTGATTTACATTTGCTTAGTGTAGGAGTTTGTTGCAAGAGTGCATATCGGTTGATTCGAAGTTGACAAAGGACGGAGGGTGGCTAAACTCTGGCGCACTATTTGTTATATATGAAAGTAGTGACTTGCTATAAAGATAATAATTAAATGATGGTATAGTAAAGATTAATTGGAACAATTATTGCGCAGTTTCACGCTCAACGAAAAATGTATACAGATTATGCCCATCCTCGTCCTTTGTCCGCTGGTTAATTTAGGTGTAATAGAAGGCAGTGTGTGGTTGCGATTCCGCTACCGCACCTTGAGCAGCACTTGAAATTGTGGCGTAGTTTTAAGTGAATTACTTTAAGTCTAGTGAAATTTTCGCATGCTGCATCAAAAAGATACAATAAATAATAACGCGACAAGAGAAATTAACCTGCGATTCAATAATGTTGACGGCAAACATTGGAAATGAGTATCGCAAAGCGAGATTCCCAAGCAAAGTTTTGTAAATACTATACAAACTCACCTATTCATATAAATACATACGTATGCTTTACCATATGAAAACTACACAAAATACACACGCGAGGAAGGAATCGCAAAAGGACTCTTATTCTTTTCTGGCATGTTCTCTGCTTCATTTTCTATTTTCTTTCTATAAAATAATTCAATGTGTATATAATTACAGTATAATGCGAGTATATGAGAACACTATGAACATATACATTTATATTTATCCATGTGTGCGTAGCTACGTATTTAGAACAAAACACAAAAACAAAACTAGTTAAGTTCACCTCTTATCTTTCGTTCCCCTAATGGTAACGGCGCTTGAAGAAGTCATAAACAATTTGAGAAGAAATGGCTTTGAAGTGGTAATTATTGTAAAAGACTTGGAAGAGAATTGCGTTGAAATAAAATTACACAATTGATATGTATAGAGTAATTTAGATGTAGACATTAAACTTGAAATTGAAAAATTGCGCGAAATTTGTTAATTAGAGTTGCGAGAAGACAGAACATAGAGAAACTGTAATTTGTTAGCCTCGTTTAAGTCTAAGTTATTTTCAGTTGCAAAAAATTCATATATTGAAATAAAAATAAATATTTAATTCATAAAATAATTGCTGCAAGTTTCATTATTTATGTGTACGTATACCGTTTTTTATATACAATTTGTTTATGTTTATTAAGTGTACCTTGCTGACCACTATTTTTATCACTCACAATGTTATAGATTTGCAGGTAGGATGAAGAGCCGAAGGCACTGACAAATTGCCAAACAGCAAATGTATCCTTTAGCAAACATTTGTACTTTGTCAAATAAAAAACCAGGTAATGTTTATTATAGAAAAGGGATGAAAGATTCTCTGTGATAGATGTACTGCAGTGGCGGATTCAGGGGTTGAAACCCCCCCGAAATATTAGGGTTGACTTTAAAACTACATACAAATGAAAAGGATCATACATACACATTTATGAATATTAAAGAATTACTTATTGAAACCCCCCAAAATAATTTTCTGAATCCGCCCCTGATGTACTGGAATGATTTTGAAAGTTGGACGGATTATTGGTAAGACAGTTAAGCCTCTAATATACATTTGAGTTGAAAACCATCCTCTAAATGCCTAATGTGGGTTTCCTACCTTAGCAGGCATGCCGGACTCTTACTTAAACAAGCAAAAATGCTGGCTGGCCTGGATGGTCCAGCGGGTAGCGCGCTTACTTTTCATACCAGATGCCCTAAGTTTGGTTCCTAGTTCGGGCGGGTTAAACACTCTTCTACTTCTATGGCATGCGGATGCGAATTATGTGAAACGCACAGGTGCGCTCTTGGTCTAAATTGCCGAGGTGTGATTCAAATAATTTTATGTTATATGTATTTTATTATGGCAATATTGCAATGCATTTCAGCAACAAGATGGGAGCACACAATTGGGGACGCAATAGTACTCCGACATACCATGGAATAGAATATAATTTAATGGGGTTTGTTGGACTGAGACTAGAAGTGATCTATTGTACCCCACAAGTTGTTATAGAACATCCGCTGTACTCACCGACCTAATGAATCTTAGGATGGCATACCAGAAAACCCAAATTAAATCTACAACTACAATAAACAATTAATTTGTGTTTTTTTATTTAAATTATACGATTACTTGCTAAAACTAAAATGAAGCGATATCCTAGCTTAAAATACGCCTTGTAGCTTTTGAAATTTGTTTGGATTACGAAAACACTATAAAGTTAAAAAATCAACTTTCAAATACATACTTTTTCATCCCATAACTAACAAACAGGGACAAGAAAAATCGACTGTGTTAAAATCGCCTCTGGCATCTGTAATCATTTTGCAGCGATGTTTAGCATAATGGATCGCAGGGTAGTCAGTTCAGTTTCTTTTGACTCAAGTTTTTGCTTTAAGCATAAGATCTGCTTTTGTAATTCCAGCTGACTTTCCTGATTATTTAAGGGAACAAACTCGTTTACGGTAGTTGTTATTTTCTCGTCCGCAAATTTGGACTTTTCACAGTTGCACGCATTATTTGCTCTCATGCTGCTTTCAGAGATTTCATCGATGCTTCGCTTTTCGTTGTCTTTTTGGGCCGTTTCATGCGTTGGTTTATGACAGGGAGACGTTGAAATATTCGAAGCCGATTTAGCTTGATACCTGTCTATAATAACACGTGCCAAGTTCGAAATCCGGTCATCAATAGCCAGCGGATCAACTGCTGTTTTTATTGATGATGCATTGACGCGATAGCCCTCTGATTCCGGCATAAAAATTGAAAGTGCGGCGTATGATATGGGAGGTGTAGCATTCGACGGCTTTTTGGTGAATCTAGGTTGCTGCAAAATAGGCCGAATTTCCGGTTTGGCGAATACTGAGGGGTTGAAGTGCGATGTCGATGAATCGGAAAAGGCAGTTGTTGATTGCATTGTGGGATTCGGAACAATGAATGAAGAACAGCCAGAATTGTCCTTCGCGACCGGAATTGGCTGCAGTATTGTATTTATCGGACTAACCTTAGCTGTTGACGGGTTGAATGTAGTAATGTTATTGATCGTGGGATTGACTGAAGTAGCATTTACAGTTGGCGTATAAGCGACAGCAGTGCTGCCCGTAGCGAGATTGCCTGGAGTCACACCATGCGCTGCCGGATTGACTAAAGCAGTGCTAAACGAAGCAGGAGTACTTAGTACAATATTTAGGCCCGATGTTATTTTAGGAGCGATTTTTCTCAATTTAGTCGCAGAATTGGTGGGCGCTACAGGCAATTGCTTCACATCCTCTCGTTTTATTATAAATTTACGAGGTTTCCAAATTATATTTTGTGGAATCAATATGGTATTGCCTGAATTACAGCCATTGGTACTGCTGGAGGAGGTACGAAGAACGCTTAACAGTTTTGGTTGTGGTGCGGCTGATATCGTAACGCCATTGTTCACGCTGGTGTTGTCCTTTGATCTCGTGTTTGCGGTGGATTTTGCGATTGAAACCATTGGTATGCCAGAGTTTGGTATGGATCGTGGAGAGGGCACAGTAAACCTCTTCAGTGCTTCACTTGTGTTGGCTTCTTTGGCAGGGGGGCGGACGATAACGAATGTTTTCGGCTTAGTTTGCACGCGCGCTTTTGCAGTCGTCGGGCAGGTGTTAAAATGTGCACCCTGGTGCAGGTTTTGCGACGAATTATTGACATTAGTTGGTTTTGAATTGGTGGAAATTACGAAACGTGTGCTGGAACTGGCGCTTTCTCTCGGTTCGGCATTAGAATTAACTTCTACGTTATCTAAAACTCGTTGGTTGTTAAACGATTTAGTGGTATTAGATCGCATCGCTGGCTGAGCCGCAGCGAATGGCGGTCGAAGAACGGAAAATAGTTTCTTCGGTGCAGAAGACGTTGCGTTTAAATTGGATGTGAGCGGGGCAGAGGGTCTTTTCAATGGGAATAATTTCGAAATGCCGCTTGAAGCAGATCCAGTTATGTGCGCAAAGTTTTTCGGTGCAGGAGCATTATTTTTATTTGCCGCCGCGGTATTTACATCGGGGGAAGCGACCATAGAGTAAGATCTAGCTGGTACACTCTCTCTGTTACCGACTTCATTGGGTGGTTCCAGCACGTATACAAAACTCTTTCTTGTCGTTTGTACTGGAGTTAGCAACTTCGTTGGTAAAGCTGAAGTGGTATGTTGTGCTTCTCTTGAGCCAGGTTGATGGCATAAATTCATGTCGGGAACAGCGCTGGATGGCAATTTTTTAAAATCCGGTCTGGTTTCCGAGAAATGCCTTGCGCAAAGGAACAAACCCTTGCGGTTGTCATCGCTGTCCAGCCCGACGATTTTAAGCCATTCTGCTCTCCTGGAAAACCGAAATGTTGGCGAATTTAGCAAGTGATATTGGGACCGTCCTGCATGTGACAGCTAAACCTTTCTTGATCGCGTTCCCCAGTGGGAAACATATGCAGCCGACTCACTCCAGAACACCCATAGAAACAATATCTCTTCCGCATGCTGCTATCTTGTAGAATGAGCAACTCGTTTAAATAGGTTCACGTTAGGATGACTGTTGGTAATTAAAATTAATGTATAATTTTAACGTGTCACTAGAACTTTCATCAGTTTTAGAACTTACTCTTTCGGTTAAGTAGCAGTAGTCAAGTAACAGTCACTTACAAATAACAGATTTGGCTGATTGGAAATGTTCTCCGAACTTAACTTCCTATCTTGGGTTTACAACATTTGCGACTAAAAAGAAGGAAATGATATTCCACCTAGCTAGAATGCAGAAACAAACAATAATTAATTAGCCAAGGTGTTGCCACCTGCTGGAATATTTGAATTTTTCGCCACTACGTTTGAACGTAGTTAAAGCCCCAAAAATTCTATATTTAAATGTGACATTCAACGATTGTTGCTTAACAAAATTACGTTATACAATTTAACAAAAATTTTAGTTTAGTGCTATCTGGTTGCACAGTCTGAGAGTTGTGTGTTAAGAACAGAAATGCTCAATGTTCCTATAATTATTTTCCGTAATTATTTTTTGTAGTCAGCTAATGTCTTTGAAAGACATATTGTAGAAGTGAATACAATTTTATTTAGGTATTTTGTTTTGCTATTTCAATAAGCACAACAGGGAGGGTTCGACCAAAACTCAATAAATACACTCATTAGTTTGCTGAGGCTTTACACCTCGCCTTTGTCGGTGAACATTTAGAATGCTTGCTTAACCTTTTCGGTTCACCTAAAATATACACATATATATGTATGACTGGAATAACAAACCTTCCCGCAAAACTGAAGTTTTCCGTAACCAATTGTGTTATGAGCGCGAATTCGTACGCAGATGGAAAGGATCCACAGTTTTATATCGATTTCGGCCAATAGATTGGTTTCGATCTTTTTTGTAGGTAATTATTTGTTTGTTTACTATTTACTGTTGAAAATGCAGACGCCGGAAGAAAATGGTTGTTAATTTACATTAAACACAAATATTATAAATGTAAACATTATATACTCCCATAGCGAATCTGTACAAGATGAATATTGTATTCATTGTCAGTAATTTAAGTTTGAATTACACTAAACAGTAATTTATTTTTGACTTTTAAAAAGTGTTTTAATATTAGTGTCCGACCGAATATTCGGTTTCGGTTTCGGTCCAAATAAGTGGTTTCGGTTTCGGTTTCAGTTTCGGCCAAAAAATGGCCGAATAGCCGAAACCGAAACTTTCTATAATATTTTTTACATTTTATTGTGTAGCAGATATATAGTAAAAGGAGGAGTAATTTAGATGCCAGCAATGTAAATAAACTTCTTTTTTTAGCATATAATATTAAATTATTTAATTTTGAATATTAGCGAGTAAGATACGAAAGGGTGATTTCTTCTTGTTTACGTTTTTAAAAAATGAATAAATTGTTTTTATTAATAAGTATTTATTTATTTATGCTATGTTTGTTTGTTTGTTCTTTATTTACTTAATGTAAAATTCGTTTGTTGAAAAAAGTGCTTGATATGGTGATTTTTATTTCAACTAGAAAGTTTCGGTTTCGGTTTCGGCCGAATATTAAAAAAAACCGAATATTCGGTTTCGGCCCAAAAAAGTGGTTTCGGTCGGACACTATTTAATATCTTCTCGGCATAGCAAAACAATTTTTTTAAAAGTTCGTCACCTCCAATTTTTAGCTGCAGAATTTATTCGTTATAGGCATATATGTAATACTTCTATATTGGCAGCAACCTATCTTCACAATGTGTTTTCATTCGGAAATCAAAGGGAGACAAGCGATGAGACAGAAAACACGAAATTTTGTGAATGTATTTCTATACGTGTATACATGAGCACTTCTACACATGAACAACTGTCAAACTGTTCCAGGGGCGGTTGAAGAAATTTCAGTTAATTTCGACAAATTTTTATTTTTTTCCAGTCAATTTTTTCCCGCCTGAACGCACCTGACTTTTGACAAATGTCAAGGTACATTCGTTTATATGCTTTCTCGCTCATATTTCACTATTGCTGTGCTGTGATGTTGGCGAATGTACCTTGAGCTTACTGCCAATATAGAAGTATTACATATATGGTTATAGGGAACAATCGCTGTATGACGGTCTTTTATAATGAAGTTAAAATAACACCAAAAGTAGAAAGAAGCAAACTTCGCTGTATACAAGCTCATTATAGGGCATTTCGATAGTATTTCATTCTTCCAGTAATTTTTACGATTTGAAGATTGAGTTTTAGTTGAAAAGTTTAAACCAATGAAAACTTATCATCTAACCGATATGGCATCATTTTCGCAATGCATGTTAATTTAATTGTTCGTGTGAACAGCTGATGTAAGAAAATCTCGAACTTAGTATTGCCAGATTAGAAGGTTTCCTCCAAGATATGAGGGAATCCCGGGCTCTAAGGAGTAACTTTATGCGGAAGAATTGTTTAGAAGATTAGAGAGAAAAAAATAAACGCAGTTTTACTATATTTGGTCCTTAGTTTTGGGAGTATATCGATTTTTTGAGTAAAATTGGTTGTGGTGGTTTAAGCATATTTTTAGTTTTTTATGAGAAATTGTTTTAAATTAGGAATTTGTTTAAACTTTTGGCAAGCAACTTCAATTATTTGCTTAGAGTTAAGAGAAAGTCATTTCAGGTATCTGCGACATAGAACTTAATTATAACTATACAAGTAAGTAATTACACAAAACATTATCTGTAAATCAGCTGATGTGCCTTGTTGATAGACGTGAAGTGAAAAAAACATATACAGTAGTTAAAAGCTAAATGAACAGCAAGTGGGTTGGATGCTGGCTGCAGCGGGACTTTTTGCTGCTTTGCCACTCTATGCTTCACTTCCCCAAAGGCAGTGCGCAACCCACTCGCTCAACCGATCACATTCGCCCATTTCCAAAGTAAAAGCTCTCCACTCAACTAGTGGCACCCAATCCTTTCTGCCTATGGCACTGGTGTCAATGGAGCACGCAGGAAAGTTGTTCAAAGTTCGAGCGTTGATCGACTAAGGCTTTCAGTGAACCTCTAATTCTTCGAAGGTCCAAAAACGCAAAAAAATTGCCAAGCGAGAAATCCCCCTTCCAGATCTCGGGCGGACAGATTGTGCAACACGCCGATAATACATGCCTCTTGACATTCGCAGTCCCCAACTCGAGCATGAAAATTCCCGTGCAAGCAATCGTGCTTCCAGACTTAACAAATTTGCTTCCCCCTTCCAGCAAAAGCCACCTTAATGGGCAAGAATTCGCCATGCCAGATCTCGCTCGATCTAAATCCAAACCCCGTCGAGATAGCGCAGATTGATATAGTAATTGGCAGTGATCTCATCCCGCAGTATCTCGCCTCTAATGAGATCTCGGAAAAGAGTTCGATAGAACCGCGGGCTAGACGCCACTCATTACATACACACAGAAACTGACGCAAATTGCATTCCCTCGCAGTTCCTCATTGCACTTCCCTCATTCCGTGTCCGAGAAGAGGGCAGCCCTTGCGACCTGTTCCAAGCGCTGCAAATCCCACAGACGTCGGATCATGTGGGTACAAACTCTAAGTTCCCCCTTTCTTGTGGAGTGGCTCAATCAATTTATAATCTTGCGCCAAAAAGCCACAGTTCAACTTCCGGAACAACGAAAGGTTGACTGTCACAACCCTCTCGAAGAGCAAGCCGACATCCTTGATCGGGTTTCCTGTCTCTCAGAAGCCCTCCAAGTTATCGCAAATCAGCCGTTTAATACCCATACCACAGATAACTCATCAACAACGAATTAGTCTTCGATTTCGACCTCCGAGACGTAGTGCATAATCGAAGGCTAGCCGCAGTACACGACGACATGGATGGTGAGACTAAAACACTCACAATTGCAGAAAAACGCAGTATGGCTGCCGAGAACACTGAACGAGAGCGCACCAGATGGAAGGAACGGTTTGACCGCAAGCATTCTAACCCGAAAAGCTACAAAGAAAACGACCTCGTTGTTATCGAAAACTAGCCAGCCGCGACCGGGGAGTCGCGTAAGCTTGAGCCAAAATACCGCGGACCCTACATCCACAACAAGGTCCTGGGCAATGACCGTTATTTAATCGAGGACATACCTGGGGTACAAGTAACAAATCGGAAGTTTTGCTCTGTTTCTCGGCTGGCAAAATTAAGCCATGGTGTCGCAGTGCTCCTGATAGAGGCGCGGATGATGGCAATGCGGAAATTGGGGACAATTTCAGTCAGGATTGGCCGAATTGTCAACCCTAAAATACAACCCTAGCATCGACCTGCAACCCACGCGCAAAACGATGATGGCGTCGTGAGTTCCGGAAGAAAGTGAGAGAAGCAAAACCGTGTGCGGCGTCGGGCTAATTTTAAACGCATTCTGAGTAAAACTTTGATTTTAATAAAACTTAATTCTTAATAAAACGCATTCTTTGTAAACCAAATATCAGCGTACGTGTCAATTGAAACACTTCCAAATTTAAGTTGAATCCTGCAATATTTCTTAATAATTTGTGTATCGGTGTCAAGTTGTCAAAGAAGTTTTCCAAAACTGAAACTTGTAAAAAACTATTTGCGCTCCACCATGGTTGATGAAAGACTAAGTTGTTTGTCACTTTTATCAATTGAAAGAGACACAGCATCGACAATTGACTTTGAAAATGCAATAGATAAATTCAGTTCAATAAAAGCAATAAAACATCCTTTCTAAATAACATTTGTTTACAAATTTGCAAACAGTTTTCCTCTAAGATTGCAATATTTAATTTTTAACTTAAAATTTTGTGCAAAATATGCAAATACAAAATTCTAAGTTAAAAATGAAATATCGCAATCTCCGAGATTTTGCTTGTTAACTAGTGTAAATTACACAATTACTTAATCTCATTAAACTTTGTAGAATGATAATAATATTAATTGACTGGCACGACAGCCCGATTACGAGACTAAGGCCTAGCTACCCGCAACCATCCGTGTTGTGTGAGCGAATTTGTACAGGGCTGGAAGGGACCGCTACAGTTTTATGCCGATTTCGAACGGCGCGGCGAGTTGGGAGCTTTTTCATAGGTAATTTTGCTCTCAGAGGTTTGCCAATTCCTGTTGAGGGGATAGCCGCCGAAAGAAAAATTGTTTTTTATTTTTTCGGTGTTAGCAGCAACGGAGTCTTGAACGTGGGTTCGAGCGTCGCATTTGACTCGCGGCCCAACGCACTAGTCAGCTGAGCTACGGCGATCCGCTTTGTTTGATCCGACTTTGTAGAAGTCAAACAAATTTACAATTAAATATTATTATTATTTCTTTTTACCCCTACAAAACGATACGTTGAAATAACATGTGCATACATTTTACTAAAAAATTGCGGACCAAGGACTTCCTGTCGGTTTGGCCTGCGCCGTTACTAAATTGCACTTTGCGGCCGCTATGGCTAAATGAGTGCTGTCGTTAGTGATCTATCAACCCCATCGCTAATCTCATCCTTTCCTTCTCCTTTTGTACTTATGTTCCACGTATTTCGATTTCCCGGCCTCGGCCGTTTGTATCGTTCAATGTTTAATGTTTTTAAGTACATGTCATTCGTTATTCAACCTCCATGAATAAACGAACACCCAACCGTGTTTATATTTCTCCGCTCCGCCGCGACACGATCTTACCGAGATTTACGACTAGTCAAGATGAACATTCCCGGAGAGAATTAGCTCAATCGGCCGTATAATTTTTGAGTTTTAGTGTCGTGCGACGAAGCAACAGACATTAATTTTTATATACTTACATACATCTATATATTAACAATTGATAAGAAAACTAAAATCAGCAAAAACAGGAGTATAATTACTTTTTCCATTCATAAAGACTGCAAGTGTAGCTTGTTATACCTGGACCACAGATAAGTCATCATAACTTGATGAGTTATGTGTGCCTGGACCAGGGGCGTAGCCAAGGGGGGGTTTAGGGTGTCAGAACCCCCCCCATAGCCTATAATTTGTCAACATTTTCAATCACTATGCATCGTATGTATGTTCCCACATTAGCAAAAAGGTCTTTTCATCTTTAAATATTTAAAAGAATATTAACAAAACCCTTTTTTTACCGAAACTAATTGGTTCTTGTAATAGTCACGTTTAGGCTTAATACAGCGATTTGCATGTTCTAAAAACATGTCTAAAGAGTAGTTTAGTTTGTCGACCGGAATGTCCTTCAGGATGTCGGTGCCAGCATTTTGGATGGTTTCTACGTTCTCAAAACGCTTTTTTTCATCGGCAAATGCATTCTTTGAAAAGGTGAAATTCGAACGGTGCCACATCATGTGAAAACAAAAAACAGTCAAAACAAGTGTCAATAGATGGGATGGCATCCTTCGATAGCCAAATGTTCAGTTAAAATGCAATAAATTTATGCTATTGAGATGCTTAACCTTCGCCTTACTAAAGATGATCCCAGGCACTTCCGCCGCTATTTTGAGTAAAACTCACAATAAAGAAGTATATAATAATTTATAAATTTTTTTCATACTTTAGTATATAGTATCTTCCTCTGGCGATAGTTCGTATTTGGAAAAAAGGCCTAACTTTAATGATTTATTTTGAGACTATGGAAAATATTAGAAGATTTCTTTCCAGAGGGTTTATTGAACACATAATGAGGTACGCAAAAAAATTTATCGTAAGTTTTAATCAAAATGGTAGCGAAAGCGCCTGGGATCACCCAGGTACATTTGTATAAAAAATGACAAAATTCAAGTTTAAACATGAACAAAATTTCTAAAAAAAATATTTTTCATGTTATTGAAAATTACCTTAAAATTTGTGCAGATATTAAACATGAATATTAAAAAGATCACCCGGGTGGGTATAAGTAAAGCGAAGATTAAATCCAATTTCAAGAATTTCAATGAAGATTTTGGCTAATATTTTGTGAATTACCGCCCAGTTTTGATCTACGGTGATCGCGGATTCAGTTGGCTAGCACGTTAGTCTTCATTTATGTTCTGACAATCGTTTTTAAATCGCTTTTACCACTTATGAACTCCACCACGGTATAAACAAAAATCACCATAAACTTGGTCCATCAATTTAAATGCTTCGGTTAAAGTTTAAACATTTTTAAAACAATAGTTAATATCGGATCTTTGTTCGATGCACATTTTTGTACGATGACACAAACATACTTCCACTTCAGATGCAATAACTTCGCTTTCAGTCCACCAAATTTCATGAAATTTTTACTAAAAATCAGGGAAAAAATTTAGTTTTTAATGCATTAAGTCACATAAGCCACAACAAAATTCCCTATTTGGAAAGTGCACTTTACTTTAAAAAACATGTAATACTAAACTGGCAAAACAATTTTTTAAAACCCCCCCATGACCAAGTTCTGGCTACGCCCCTGGCCTGGACAATGAACCTTTAAGTTACAGTGAAACCAAAGACAATTAAAGTATAAGATGTCTTACGTTCATACAAATCAGTGGCGCTTCAAAAATTTGCCGTGAATAAAGCCACGTGAGAGTGGGTTTTACAGCAGCGCCACATCCGGAGAGCAACGATGAAGCCACGCAAGCAACTCTCTCTGCGTAACGATGAAGCCACGCAAGCAACTCTCTCTGCTTGCAGTCGGCAGAGATATGAATATGCGTGTGATCTCTATGTGCTCTTGTGTTGATTTTTTGGTGGTTGATTGTTTTAATCAGTAGCGCACGGGAGCGTTTGGGATTCAAACCCCCTCAAATACAAAAATTAGTAGTGAAATATCCCTCCAAAAAGAAGTCCTGCCTGCGCCACTGACTTCAACGCATGTAAAGTGAGCGCACACAATTTTGCTTTTGCTTGACAGTGATCAAAGCCGTTGTGCTTTGTGTGAGCAAAACAAAGAGCTTTAATATTATTACGCTCTCACTGTACCGACGCTTGCTTGCTCTCGATAATGAAAATTTTGCAAATTTGAGCTCGCCCTATGCCATTCGGTTGCATTCGGCCGTAAGACATCTTATTATTTAATTGTCTTTGGTGAAACTAAAGCAAATTCATATGAAAACAATACAAGAATGTTGGTTTTTATTCAACAAGCATATTTATTTGTATTTATACATTTAGGCCTTGATTTCACCAATTTTGGGCAGTAAAATGTCCCAATTTTCGCCCATTCTTTGACAATGGCTGCCTTAATCGTGCGGATTTTACATTTTTCCTCTAAATAATCATATAGTTAGATCCACGTAGATACATACATATATACATAGTTAAAAAAATAATCTTCTGGGTATAAACTAATTTCTATATATTATTGCAGCTTTGGTGCTGTTGAAAAAGTCGTAACCTTAGCCTTATACCTTTCACACAAAACAAAAACTCGCGATGTTTTTTCTTAGTGATATCACTTCCGATTTAGTCGCAGTTTGCTACATTCGGGAGGTGTATCTGTTTATTATAGATTGGTGCTTTACTTTTTGCCATTATCCTGAACACACAAGTTTTTAGAATTCTAAAAAGTTTTCACGGACATTATTAAGAGTGCACAGGGTTCAGGATGACTGCGTACATAAGTATCACACCGGCAGTGGAATGGGCTCGAACGGGCAGATGACTCTGAAAAGATTCGAATTTTCACACACAATAACTTTAACATGTTTGTAATATTAATTTATTATTATCAACGATAAAGTTTGCAAACTTTCCAGTGGAAATGAAGAAGTCGTTGCGGCTGCAGAAGTTTATCGATGGCTTTCGGGGGTCGGCGAGGCACAAAGAGGCTCATGCCGAAATTGCGAGGGGCACATTTGAGTAAGTACTCTCCAAGTTTGTGGCGAAACCAACGAATCCTTGAACGGCTGGCATAGTTTTGTCGGGCTGTTGATGCTCGCGCACTGGGAGCGGAATGGTTGCAGGGGTAGGGGCAGCACTCTAGATGTGTGCAGCGATAGCACATATTTATGCCAGCAGATTTGGCTTGAACGCCTTTTCCGGCATGTAGCTGCTTGCCTTGTTATTATTATTGCCAAGTCAGGCTGTGGTTTATGAAGTTAACTTTGTCGGTTAGTGTTTTATTAATTTATTGTTTACTACAACTCCCCATATCCGTTGTTACAGTTCCGTTTTACATGTTCTTATTTTTCCGCGTTAACCCTTTCTGCACATTGTGGATGTTATATATTAGAATCGGTGAATCAGTCGCTTTTCGCTTGGTGCGTTGTTGGTCTAGGCTTTAGACTATAGAGTAGGTAGGTAGGTAGGTGGTGGTGGCAGCTCTCATATGAGAGCTCACTTAGGCCAAGCTAGGCTCATTGTGGTACCACAGGATCTCTAACCCCTTTTTTGTTGTTGTTAGGATGTCTCAAACCAGCCCGAACAGGTAAAACCCTAAATGTTTTTTCCGTTTCCTGCAAAGAGCGGGACAAGTACAAAGTAGGTGGAGAATTGTTTCTTCCTCCTTTATGTCTCTGCAGCTTCTGCAGAAGTCGTTGGCCAGGTGGCCCAGCCCTAATATAATAGCGTGGCTACCAAGGATACAGTGACCAGTGATGACTCCGACAACAACCCTGAGCGTGCCCCTATTGAGGTTTAGCAGACTTTTGGTGCGCTTCCAGTCCAGCTTTGGCCAGCTCTGTTGCGCTGTCTTGCCTGTCTCTGAGGCCGCCCATGCATTGTTAGCTGCTTTTGTCATCGCTTCCTCTATCACCAGCTTGCAGGTACTCAATGGAATACCTAAGCCGGCGAGTTCTGAGGATAGCTCCTTGGTCGTTCCTTGTCTAGCCAGTTCGTCTGCCCTGCAGTTCCCGGGATATCTCTGTGACCAGGCACCCATATGAGGTGGATTTTAAGCTGCTCAGCCATCTCATCAAGAGATTTGCAGCAGCTGATCACTGTTTTGGAAGTCAGAACATGAGACCCTAGGGCCCTGATAGCCGCTTGGCTGTCAGAGAGAATGCTAATATCTCTCCTAGAGACAATGCCCTCTTTAATCCAATTCAGGGCAGCTTCAATGGCTGAAACCTCTGCTTGGAACACGCTACAGTGGTCCGGCAGTCTAAAGGAGTAATTAATACTAAGTGAGTCTGAGAAGACGCCTCCACCAACAGCTCCGTTTAACTTGGAGCCGTCGGTGTAGATCTGGTGTGAGTTCCGTATTAAGGATGCTGAGCTTTCCTCCCAGTTGTTCCTGTCTGGAATGGTGCTAGTGAACTTTTTGTTAAATTGGAAAAATCCAGTTCCTCGAACTCCTTTAAGGGAGTAAGTATCCTGGCATGACCCCTGTTAGACTCCGACCATTGGCCGGTAGCTCGTAGTCTATAGCTTGTTATAGTCGCTAATTTCCTACAGTGTAGATCTAGCGGAATAAGGTGAAGCAGGGCTTCTAAAGCTGAAGTTGGTGTTGTCCTAAGAGCGCCCGTGATGATGACGCAGGCTGCCCTTTGAACTTTGCGGAGGTGTTGGAGGAGCACTGTTTTTCCCAAAGCGTTCCACCATACCAGGCACCCATAGGTTAAGATGGGTCGTACGACAGCTGTGTAAACCCAGTGCGTCATGTTTGGTTTTAAACCCCAGGTTTTCCCCAGTGCCTTTTTGCAGGTGTATAAGGCAATCGTTGCCTTTTTGACCCTATTGAAGATGTTCGGTTTCCAGCTCAATCTCTTGTCAAAAATGATTCCAAGGAATTGTGCTTCATTCTTGAAAGGGATTTCTGTGTTGTTTAATGATAGACGAGGTATAGGTGGGGGTTTATACTTCCTCGTGAAGAGGACAACCTCTGTCTTTCCAGGGTTCATGCCTAATCCTCGACTGGTAACCCAGCCGAGGACCCAGATAGTGAGAACTATATCGTCTGCATACGCCGTCACCTTGCCGCAACCCCCTCCCAGGGACTGGAGCAGTTCGTTAACTACCAGGTTCCAAAGGAGGGGGAGAGGACTCCGCCCTGGGGAGTGCCCCTGCTCACCCCTCTCGAGGTAGAAGAGTCGCCCAGTTCAGCGCAGATAACTCTGCTCTGCAGAAGATTATCCACCCAGTTCACCAGGCTACGTTCCACCCCAAGCCTGTCGAGCGCGCCCGTGATGGCTTAAGCTCGACGTTATTGAAAGCCCCCTCTATGTCCAGGAAAGTTGCTAAGGTGTATTCTTTGTGTTCGAGTGATTTCTCGATCGTGTGGGTCAGGGAATGTAAAGCTGTGTCTACAGATTTACCCTTAATGTAGGCATGCTGACTCTTCGAAATGAGATCCTGCCTAATCGTTTGTCGTAAGTGTAGATCCAGTAATCTTTCTAGTGTTTTTAACAAAAATGAAGAAAGGCTTATGGATCTATAATCCTTAGGGCTAGTGTGAGAACTTTTGCCAGCTTTGGGGATGAAAACCACCCGTACTTTGCGCCAGTGTTCTATTATGTAGTTTAAACCAATACTAGCTGAGAATATTGAATTGAGGAGTGTTAAAATGAACAGTCCGGCATGTTGGAGTTGTGCTGGGAATATGCCGTCTGGTCCTGGTGATTTAAATGGGTGGAAACCAGCGATTGCCCATTTAATTTTGTCGTTCGATACGATACTGTTTATAGAGGCGACACAGTTAGTGCTGGCCTGTCGTGTTGGCTGATCGGAAAGTGGGTATTTGTAAGAAGTTCAAGTGCTTCACTTTCTGATGATGTCCAAGAACCATCGGGGTTTTGTAAAGTACTTGGAATAAAGGAGGAAGAGGCAAGTAGTTTCCTGAGTCTTGCAGTCTCGGAGACACTTTCAATATTGCCGCAGGTCTTTTCTTGTAGGTCTTGAAGGATTCTTTATAAAGGTCCCAATCTTCTTCAGTTTTGGTCCTCCTTGCTCTGTTAAAGAGAGTCCTAGAGAGTTTTCTAAGCTCGCTAAGATCATGGTTCCACCAGGGGAGTTTACATTTCCCTCTGGGCATGTTCTTAGGGCAGGCGAGGTCTTGGGCCTTAGAAAATGCTAGAGTAATTTGATTAACAGCCGATTCTAGCATCGTTTGGGTGCTTATTTCAGAGATTTGAATCGCTTTGATGTGCCTTTCCACTGTGCGGGTAAACAGCTCCCAGTTTGTTTTCCTGGGGTTGTTTACTGCTTTAACCCTCCGGGGGTCGCTGTCAAGAGGAACTCTATATACCTATGGTCGGAAAATTCACAGAGGAATATTCACAGAGGCAAGGGTGAGGTCTAGAACCTCCTCCCTATTTCTAGTTACAAAGGTGGGAGTGCGCCCTATATTGCACACAAGAAGGTTTGTGGTAGAAATGTAATCGAAAAGTGACTCACCTCTATCGTTGATGTCTGTGCTCCCCCAGATACAGTGGTGAGCATTCGCGTCGCATCCAATCACGAGCACGATGTTGGACTTGGCGGCTTCAGTAACCAGTTTCCTGACTGGATCCGGTGGTGGAGGCTCTGGATGGTCATGAGCCATATAACAGGACGCGATCCAGTCGTCGTTGCTGAAATTAGGGAGCAGATACGCATTTAATGATTTCATCACAAGGATACAGGATCTGGGTCTACCTGTGCTACGAGGGCGGGTCAATAAGTCCGTGACTTTTTGAATTTCCCGCCTCTTAATTGAAATGGCAACACTGCTCCCGTCAACAGTCATCTGTCAGTTGACTCTTGTCAAAAATTGAACAAGCTGCGACATTTAGTTTGTTTTTGACAGCCGTTAATATCAGACTACCGAGTTGACTGAGAAGAAAATGGAAAAAAGTGAATTTCGTGTGCTCATTAAGCATTATTTTTTGCGGAAAAAATCCATTACGCAAACCAAGGCTAAGCTTGATAAATATTATGGGGACTCTGCACCATCCATTTCCATGGTAAAAAAGTGGTTTACTGAATTCCGATGTGGCCGTACAAGCACGGAAGATGCCGAACGTTCTGGACGCCCAGTTGAGGTCTCCACATCCGAAACAATTGAAAAAATCCACGATATGGTTTTAGCCGATCGGCGATTAAAAGTGAGAGAGATTGTGGAAGCCATAGGCATCTCACATGGCTCAGTCGTTTCAATTTTGAATGATCATTTGGGTATGACAAAGCTTTCCGCAAGATGGGTGCCGCCGACCACAATGCACGGGTGCACACATGTGCAGTTTCCATGGCAAAAATCCATGAATTGGGCTACGAATTGCTCCCTCATCCCGCCTATTCACCCGATCTAGCCCCAAGTGACTATTTCTTGTTCCCAAACTTGAAGAAATGGCTCGGCGGAAAGAGATTTGCCTCCAATGACGAAGTCATCTCACAAACAAATGCCTATTTTGAAGACCTCGACAAATCATATTTTTCGGAAGGGATAAAAAAACTGGAGAAACGTTGGGCTAAGTGTATAGATCTCAAAAGAGACTACGTTGAAAAATAAAATAACTTTTTATCTAAAAACCTGTGTTTCATTCAAAAAGTCACGGACTTATTGACCCGCCCTCGTATTAGCATGGACCAGCCTGTAGTTTGTCGCTCCTAATCCACAAACCTTGTTGGCTACGAGCCATTGTTCTTGGATGAGAGCGATGTCGTCTCCGCCTTTAGAAAGGCGGAGGAGTAGTGCAGCCGAAGCTGCTTTAGAGTGGTGGAGATTTATCTGAACTACTCGGACCATTGTTTATTTCGCTCATATCCACCTCCACCACAGTAGCGTCGAGGTCATCGTCGGTTTCGGCGAGAAGCTCGGACTCCCTCCAGAAATTGCCAAAAGCCGTGGCCATCTCCGATCCCGAGGAGATTGATTCCGGCCGGGATAGGCGACGTAACGGCTTCGAGGAAGACGGTTGGTTATCTTTCGCCTCGGTTGCCAGGGTAGTCGTTTCGGCTGGCAGCCCCTGCGGGCCACCTTCGCCGGGGTCCGTCGTGGCTGGCAGCCCTTGTTGGCCGCCTTCGCCGGAGTCCGTCAAGGCCCCTGGGGGCCACTTTCGCCGGTTTCGGTCTGCTCGTCCTTTCTGTACACCCTCAGTTTAATGTGCCCAAAGCCGAAGGCCACGACACCATTGGACTTTGATAGGTGCTCAAGGGACTCCTTGTTCACAATTATAGTGGCACAACGAGACCCCTTGAGCTCCTCCAATTACTATCCAAGACTATAGAGTAAGGTCTGTTCTTTTTGATTTGGATAATTGCCTGTTGTTAACAACAATTGAGTTAGAAACAACAATATGCAATGCAGGCAGTGGCGCACGCAGGATTTTGTTTCGGGGGGGGGGGGGGGCGGTTTCGTGTAACTTTTTTGAGAACCTTGAAATGGAATAAAATTTAGATGTATTAATCTACAGACTGAGATCCAAAACATGTACAGTATGAAGGTATATCAGTATGAAGTGAGCCTCAAGATACAAATGTCTCGATAGGGAATATTTGTTGTGAACGAGCCTTATTTTTTTTGTTTTGTTGCTATGACATCTATCAAGCATATTTAGTATACATCAAGTCATTGAACAAACAACATCATATTTTTTCATCGTCGAATTTTGTACCAAATAGTGATGATTTGCGGAAAGCATTAATTTTTTGTTTTTATTTGAAGAAAAGTGCTGCAGAGTCGCATCGAATGCTTATCGAGGCATATGGTGATCATGCTCTATCAAGAGCAACATGCAAAAGATGGTTTCAACGGTTCAGAAATAATGATTTTGATGTGAGAAATGAAGAACGTGGAAGACCACCAAAAAAGTTTGAAGACGCCGAATTGCAAACGATATTAGATAAAGATGACACTTTGAGTCAAAAGCAAATGGCAGAAATGTTAAATGTTGCACAAGGAACAATTTCTGTCCGTTTAAAAGCTATGGGAAAGATCCAAAAGTGTGGAAAATGGGTGCCACATGAATTGAATGAAAGGCAGATGGAAAACCGAAAAAACACTTGCGAAATTTTGCTTCAAAGACACGAAAGAAAATCAATTTTGCATCGAATTGTTACTGGCGATGAAAAATTGATCTATTTTAAGAATACTAAACAGAAAAAATCATGGGTTAATCCGGGCATCCTTCAACATCGACTGCAAAACCAGATCGATTCGGCAAGAAGACAATGCTGTGTGTTTGGTGGGACCAGAGCGAACGGACCTGGCGAAACCGTTAATACTGATCGCTACCGACAACAAATCATCAATTTGAACCATGCATTGATCGAAAAACGACCAGAATGGGCCAAAAGACACGGCAAGGTAATTTTGCTCCATGGCAATGCACCTGCACACAAAGCAAAACCGGTTCAGGATACAATCAAAGCTGGGAGCTGCTACACCACCCGCCGTATTCACCAGACTTGGCTCCTTCCGACTACCATTTGTTTTCATCGATAGGACACGATTCCTACGAGGAAGTCGAAAATTGGGTGTCTGATTGGTTTGCTTCAAAAGACAAACAATTCTATTGGCGCGCTGTCCACAAATTGCCTGAAAAATGGACAAAATGTGAAAATGTGTGGCTAGCAATGGCCAATACTTTGAATAAAATGTTTTTTACTTTCCCATTAAAAATTAGTGTTTTATTTTCACAAAAAAAGGCTCACTTCATACTGAAATACCTGGTATGTTTCCCCTACCTGACATATTTTGGTCCTGAAAGCTCAAAATAGAAAATTTATTTAAAGGAGACTATTTTTCTCTTTTATTTGATACATATCTTGCACAACCGCAAATATTTGAATAAAATATTTGAAATGTGTATGTCCTTAAAATTTTAAAGTCCTTTAAAAATCACTTTGGGTCACAAAATGAAAAACTAAATAAATAAAATTCCAGGTAAATGACCTCTAGTTTCTCGCCTATATCAACATTTGGAAGGGTCACGGTGTAATATATGTATGTAAAGTTGGTGTTTTCACTCAGTGCATCATAACTTTGTCATTTTTCTTTCGATTCCATTGATGGTAGGCTTAATATTTGCGCAAATAATATGTTTTTCATCTTAGGTCTTAAAACCAAAGGAAATAATTTATTTTATCTATAAAAAACATTCAAAAATTTATGATTTTTGAAAATGGTCGAAAAATTAAAATTTTTTACAACTTGTCAGTAATTCGTCAGTAATTTATCCAAATCTCATCTGATTCGGACAATCTGTATATCTCTGGAAAAGCTAAGGTATTATCTTCTGACCGACGGACATCTTGTGTTAGTCAGATGGTTCGTTTACGAGATATGTGCTCATAACTAAAACAACAGGGTAAAAACTGGTTTTTCCAAGATTTGAAAATGCTTCAAACAAAATTGTTTTGATCTTCAGTTTCGTGTTCAGCGGCCCAAAGTTAGTCTAGAAAACACTTTTTTAGGTGCATTTTTTGTGTCGAGTCGTGTTATTGATGATTTAACATATATGCGACGGTTTTAAATTAAATTTCTGTACTAACTTAAAAATATTTCGGGGGGGTTTACCCCCCCCCCCCTCCCCTGTGTGCGGTATTTTTAAGTTATTTACACAAATATTAATTTGTTTTCGCCTTTCGTAGATAAGGAGTCCAAAATTCGAACTATTTCTTGGGGACCTTCTCGGTGGACGTTTTTGTTATATTTTTTCCGCTACTACGATTTTGTTTACTTGTTTCTTTCACTCCTATCGTCGCTTTCGACTTCATTTGACGACGCTCTACACTTCACATATCTCTCTGATTTCCTCAATGCGCATTTAATCCCATTGCTATGCAGCGTAGCGTTAACATTTTAACCTGTGATGCACTATGCTCCGAGCTTTTCGTATCAGCTCTTGTTTCTACTGTATATGTTATACTCATGTTCGATTTTATACTCATGTGTTTATATCCACATACGATAATTCTATAGCACCCATTTATATGTGATCGACATTTGTGCGTCGACTTTGGTTTTCAGGCTTTTTGGCGATGTTGTGCTAGTTCCATGTAATTAAAGTTCATCACCTACTTATGCTTTTACGTAAACTGCCAATCTGCATTTGGGTTTTGAGATATTGTTAAAGTATTTGTTTATGAAGAAAATAAGGATCAATCAGCCTCCTTGTTTGATGCCAGCTGCAACTGGGAGCTAAATTGATATTTTGGGGATGTTTTATTGTTTGTATTAAAATCCCTGACATCTTAGGTACATTACCTTATGATAAAAAAAGAACGCAAAATTTCAATTTTTAATAAATTTCTTATTATCCCCTTCAAAATACTCTCCTCCTGCGTAAATACATGTATGCCAACGTTTGATCCAATTTTTCATAAATTTTTTATAGGCCGCCAAAGGTATGGCCTTCAGCTCACGCAGCGAATTCTCTTTTATGGTCTCTATGGTCTCAAAACGCGTTTCCCGCAATGGCAATTTGAGTTTGGGAAATATAAAAAAGTCACATGGGGCCATTGGTCATGGACATTGGTCGAATTTTTGGCCAAAATTTCCGAAATAATCAAGGCCGTATGAGGTGGCGCATTATCGTGGTGTAAAATCCATGAATTGCTCTTCCACAAATCGGGCCTTTTTTTGCAAATGGCTTCACGCAAACGACGCATAACGCCTAAATAGTATTCTTTATTGGCCCTCCGGAAGGAATTCGTAGTGAACCGTCAGCAAAACTTTGATTTTGAACCGACTTTGGCGCCCTCTCTTCGGTTTTGGATCATTTTCAAAGCACCATTCGGACGATTGTTGTTTGGTCGGCATATCAAATTCATAAACCCATGTTTCGTCACCAGTAATGATGCGTTCGATGAATTTTGGGTCTCTGTCTGCGTTGGAAATCATCTCTTTGGCCACATCAACATGACGCACAGCCACATCACAAATCGCCACACAACAATTTTTCGACTTCTTCGTATAGACGCCAATCGAATACTAATCTTACGGAGTATAGCAATTAAATCGTTTAATTTAACTCTGCCTAGTAATTATAATACACCGTTCATCGAGTATCTTAGTTAAGTCAACGAAATATAAGAATGAAAGTTTATTTAATTCAATGGGGTTTTCTGCAATTTGTTGCGAGACTAATTATGCAAATATTTAAAGTATTTCAATTCTGCGTATTTATTTGTTTTTGACTCAACAAGACCATCCCCATCACTTTTGGATAGCGCCGAAGTTTTTTTTTGATTCTTCGAAGCTTTAATTGAAAAAGATTGAATGGAATATTATGGAGTAAGCACTGTTTTTTTTATTTTATGCCTTGCTTTAAAGAAAATGTGTTAAGCCAAATGTTCATTATAGGGTTTCTTCGATAGAGTGTAGAGCGTTGAGACTCTACCTGTTTTGTGTCCACTATAGCGCGATTCTACTACTCTACCGGTCTACGTAGAGATGGTATAGATAAATTTTGAGTAGAGCTCTACCATGCGCTCTACCGACTGTGTCCACTGCAGACACATTTTTCTCTATGATAGAGTCCAGGGCCGGATTAACAAGTAGGCAGAATAGGCAGTTGCCTGGGGCCCCCGATTTTAGGGGGCCCCCGAAAAATGAAAAAGACTTCTAAAATTTTCTTACAAACATAAAATTCTAGAGAGTGAAAGAAAAATATAATCAGAACTGAAAATAAATTTTACTCAAATAAATAAAACTCAATTGACCGCATTCAAAAGGCGACGACCGACGAACTAGACAAGGTTCCTAAAAAGGACATTTCCGACTCATTTGACAAATTGTATGAGCGTGCAAAGAAGTGTATCGAAGTGAAAGGAGAGTATATTGAATAAAAAAAAGAATTATCTCAAAATGTACACTGGTTGTTTTTATTTTGAAAAATTTCGGTTATTTTGGGAACAGAGGGTGTAGAAGCCTTCAAGCGGAAATTTCAACTAGAATGATGAATGAGTGAATGATTAATGATGGATGACAAATAAATGAATGTATCATTTAGTATCATTTAACAAATACCTTTTCGTCAGGGACCCAAAATAACAGTTATGCATATTTAAAAATTCGAAAACGTTGCCTATTTTTAAGAGATATTTATAAATGTTGGAGAATAACTATTATGAGGGAAAAATACTTTTTTCGCCATTTCGTAACTATTGTTCGTGACAAATATTTTTCCTGTTGCCTTATAACTATTATCAGCAAGAAATATTTTTTTAAATTTTTTCTCTTGTGTACCGGTATTTTCAACGTAAAAAATATATATTGCAAAATAATAGTTATCATTCAACGTAAAAAAAAAATTTCCCATTCACAATAGTTACTGCCAACGGAAAAAATATTTCCCACAAAATAAACATTACCGAGCAACGTAAAAAATATTTCCCAAAAAATAAACGTTATCGAGCAATGGAAAAAATATTTCTTGCTGATAATAGTTATTAGCCAACAGAAAAAAATATTTGTCACGAATAATAGTTATACATAAATGTGAAAATAATTATTGCAAAATAATAATTATAAGTAACAATTAAAATATTTGTTACAGTGAAACAGTTATTTTCCAACTTTTTTCCTAAAAACGTTATAACTGTTATGTCCCTGCTTTTCGTGAATATTCGAGAATAGAAGTTAATGAAAAGGTCGAGAATATTCGAGAACAATAAATGACTGGAATTTTCGATAATATTCTGGAACATTTGAATTTGTATATAAGACGGAGAATTCGCTGTACGGGGATAGTCAAGTCTGAGAATACTCACCGTGAAAAGTTCAATGATTTCGAGGAAGAAACAAAACAATTATTACCTGGTGTAGGTTATACAGAAATCGTAAAACGTACTCGTCGTAGAAAAAAACAACCTAATGACGGAAATGCTCCAGAAGTAGAATTTTCGCCTCGCGATGATTTTAGGACAAAAGGTTTCCTCGAAATCATCGACAATCTTCACAGTGAAATCATACGACGTGCGAAAGTGTATATGGAAGTTTCAGAGAGCTTTGCATTTCTCATCAACTTTTCTCTAAGTGATGGAGACCTCCACGAAGCTATAAATAACTTAGTTCGTTTTTATTCTTGAGATTTGGAAGAATTTTTCATTGAAATGAAACAATTCCAAAGTTACGTGAACTCCAGATACACTGATGCACAAAAAACTCATAGTCATTTGTATAAGATTCTAATGGAAGATCAATTAGCCGATGTATTTCCTAACACAGAAATAGCTCTTCGGATTTTTTTAACATTAATGATCACAAATTGTTCTGCCGAACGATCCTTCTCGCAATTAAAAAGAATCAAAGCTGCTGAAAGAGCTACAGATTTATTGAACAAAATCGATATTGATGATATAATTGATGAATTTGCCGAAAACAAATGTAGAAAACGACATGTTTAAAATGTAGATAGTAATTTTATTGATATTATTACAGTCTGACAATAAAATTTTTATGAAAGATATAAGTTTGTATGTTTTAATCGAAAAAAGAAGGGAACGGACGTGAAAAAAGGGCCCCCAAATTGATGGTTGCCTAGGGCCCCGTTGAGGGTTAATCCGGCCCTGGTAGAGTCGCATGGTAGAGCACGATCGCTTGACATTTAACTTCATTTCGCAGTAATCCAGTTGTGAGTCCGTACACAATTTTTTTGGGAGAACCAAACATTTGATTAGGTTAATTTAGGTTAAGGTGGCTATCTGGGCGTGGGAAAACATTTAATTAAATTAAACATTTAATTGGAAATTAAAAAAAAAAAATTACTTATTGCCAAAAGCAGGTTGCTGCTGCCGTTTTATGTTTGCTTGAAGAAGAAAAAAAGAATCAGATTTGCCGCGCAATTTCTTCGCTGCCGTTGCGATGCGATTTAAATTTTGTCACACAGAAGCGCATTTATCAACTCGCGCGGAAGTACACCGTTAACTCTACCATAGAGCGAAAAACTCTATGAAACACGTTTGATATAGAGTAGAGCAGATGAAGAGCTCTAGCGCACATGCAAAAATTATGTATCCACTGTAGAGTTTTTTAAGGGCGAGAGAACTCTACCTTAGAGTGGATTTAGAGTCCTAGCATAGAGATCTACGGGCTGTACATATTACTTTACCCTTGCTCTACACGAGAGTTTTCTCTAGCTCTACGCAAAAAACTCTACAGTGAACACGTGACTTTAAGTTAGTGTTGTTAAGGAATTGATGAAATTTCGGAATAAAAGAAAAATACAATTGTTTCAAATTATCAAGAGGATTGGTAGATTGTACAGAAAGTTCGACAGGTACAAATCGGAACAAGTAATGAATGACAGAAGAGGCAGTGAAGTGTCGCAGAGGGGCACAGGAAATAGGGAATGATTGTTGTTGACCTATATAGGAAACATACTAAAATTCCTCTTTGATACTGGACTCACTGACAGTCTTTGAGGTCCAAGAAGGGAGCACAATAGATCTAATAGGTCGCAGTGTATTATCCCCAATAATAATAATAATAATAATAATAATAATAATAATAATAATAATAATAATAATAATAATAATAATAATAATAATAATAATAGTTGTTGACCTGCTCTCCGAGTCGGAATCCGACGTGGAGAGACAGGCTACTACAGTTTTTTGCGGGAAATTGGGCTTCTTTTCTTGTATATTGAAGTTTGTGGCTACCGGTTGTCCAGTTGTTAGATAATTTACTTTTGAATGCAGTTTTGATAGGTATAGAAATGTCTATTTACTTAGTTATTGGGGTCGGTTCACACTTGGCGTAAAAGCCAAAATCTTTGTTGTGTTCAACTTGGCGAAGACCAAGAATGTAATGTAGTTATTATGGGTTGGGTCCAAGCCCTTGCGCACCGCAACCTAAGAGGTTTATTGTGCCCCATCATTAATCTTTAATTAAGACCATAATTTATCGCTGTTTCGTGCTTTATTCAAGTGGATGCACAGCCTTCCCGTGGCTCTTTTTGGATAGTAATCTGGAACGAGCTAGTGAATTATGTGTGTTGGTATGCAGCAATGTCAAATCAACTGGACTTTAATTTTGGCCGGAATTCATACCACTCATGTAAAAGACATATCCCATGTAATCCATATTCAGCACATGGTAGCATTACAAAAATACACATACAGAGCTAAAGTATTAATCAAAGTGGAATCAATATTTGAAATATTTATTTTTTGCTATTGGAGGATCTTAAAATACCCAATTCCATTACTTGTTTACCTTAACCTGATGACGAAGGCTTCAACACTTCATAAATATTTAAAATTTTACGATTATCTGACATAGGTATTTACATATATAATAGCAAGTTTATTGCTACAAATTTTTGCCTAGAAACCTAATAGTGCGCCGATTTCTGTATGATTGTATACGAAGCAGTGTTGCAGCGCTACTTACAAAAGACACCTTCAACTTTCGCACTCGAACTTGTTAGGATTTTGAACAGCTTCTCCACTGCTCGCCACTTCTTTGAAATGGCAACATTTATGGGCGAAACTTATTGAGCGCTTTAAGTAAGCGGCAACCCACAGCGCACATGTCGGGCTGTGTGTGTGGCTGTGTGTGCTAATGCAACTAATAAATTTCCTTAACTTCACATGACATACGTGCGAGTGTCATAATTCAAGCTTCACTTACTGCGCCGGCGAATTTATGCTCTCCATTTTCTGGGGAACTCTCGAAGTTGTTTGCGGCAGCGCAGAAGGCCATCGTTACTGCCGCATTTATGGGTGATTTATAACCTGCACATACACGTATGCGTTAGTATGCTGCAGCCAACAATGAATGATGAACGCAAAAAATGCCTTTATGTATTCAATATTATATTTAAATTTAGTAGATGAACCGAAACAATGAAATTGGCAAAATTGAGGAATGAGCCAAGAATTGAGTACGGGCGGCAACGCTGCGCATTGCAATTATGAAACGACAAGTTGGCAGGCACCCAACGCATGCAGAGTATGTTTTTGATCTCAGAACTGTCTTTAATCTTTAGCCGTTTGGGAAGCTGTTTACCTGTAGTGTATTTTGTCTAAACGCTAGAACCGATGCTTTACTTTTGGAATGAATACTTATTGGATAAATGAAGTTACAAGTTGTATATAGTAATAAAGATATAAGATAAGACTGAAAAAGCAAGACCGCACCATAAGACCAACAAAACTAGTCATGTACTCGTATATAACAACAAACCCCAAAGGGTTTACTTTCATATATTTTCCTCGAACAACCAACCCTCTTATCTCCTCATGTGGTAATGCCTTAGTTATTTCGAGAGATAAACGACTTTTATTTTTAGGGGCATCTTTTCTTGATATTCTCGCCGAGTTGTTCAATGACTTTTTATGAAGATTTGGGGTATGATTGTCGGCTTCAACTTGGCGGATGTTAGTTTCGATCACATGGATCACCTTGGATCAGCATTCCGTAGCAATTCTTGTAAATAATACGAGTGAGGTTGTGGAAAAATGTGCGACCTTTTCATTGGTTCTAAGGTACACATTATGTATGCTGTTTATAGTTGTTTGGGATTTTAGGATCACCTTCACCACTGTGTAAGTGGTTGCATAGCCTTGGTAACACTGCTCAGCATCTAGTCGTAGCTTTTTATGAATGGAGTGAAGTTGAGGGGCAATTGTTTGTTTACAAACTTCACGAGCCCGAGGAAGAGTCGCAGTGAAGAGGTGATTTGGGACAAGACGCCAAACGGTTAAGGTGGTCGACGTGGTGCGCAGGTCCAGCAGAGCAGAGAGCGGATGAGAGAGGTGAGATGTTGCGAAAGCTTTTGCGTTTGGCGGAGCTTAGAGCTGCGAAATTGAAACGGTACAATGGGATAGCGAGAGCGGCGTTGGTGGACTGCAAAAGATGCGAGCAAAACACAGGCACACAAACACCCTCACTTGCACTTACAAAGGACGCCATGTGATAGTAAATTGGCGTCCATTGATTGAATTGTTATTGTTTTTCAATGTTATTCAATGTTTTTGTTTCTGTAATGTTTTCGTTGCTTCTGTGCGTTGCTGTTTTTGTTATTTGCAATTTTCGTTTTGTACTTGCGTTTCTGGTTTGGAGAGCAACTTTAGTGAATTTTTAGGCCATGAAGCGAATTTTTGGGGAAAATAACAGCACGTACGTGCATGACGTGAGTGCACACGGCACTGAGTCTGTGTGTGTGTGGCGGCTTGACGCGAGCTCGTTGAGTTCTTACGAAATCGGAGGAAGAACCCCCTCCAACACATACAGCCAGAAAACAGCTAAACAAAGCAAAACAAAACCAAACCAAACAACAAGGCAGCGAAACAAATTTCTACGCTAGCACGCCCAAATATGTGTGTCGAATGTTCGGGCATACCACATACACTTGTATGTGGCGTGGCAAGGCGGGAGCGGTGACGGACGTGAGGTGACTGGCGGCTGAATAAATAATGAGTAAACATGAGCAGAAACAAGCGGTCGAGTTGGTTGTGCTGCCCCTTTTTTGCGATTCGCCATAACATAAAAATAATGTAGCCCACTTTTAGGCTGCTTGCAGCCACAAGCACACAATCAGCCGGTAATGTGGTCAATTCTTTGCCGATTCTACTGATTTGTCCTATCTTACAACAACAACTACGATAATAACATGGATAAAGTCTGCGTCGGCGATTTCTTTATGCCGCTTTTGGGTAATTTTGCGACGACCGCAACAACGCTTGTAGCAACAAGAGCCACGCATTTTCACTGACTGCGGACCCGCACACAAACGCACAGTGAATCGCGGCAGTGTGCGTGCACGCAAGCGAATGAGTTCAATAAAGTGCGCTGTTAGAGACCATTGGCCATGACCTGAAATTCCGCTAATACCGCTGCGGTTACCAGGCGTACGTGTGCGTTTGCACTTTGTGTGTGCACACTGCAGGACGCGCCATTCCGTTGACACACAGCACGAATGAGACCGACGCAAAAACGCTTGACGCTGTGGATCCGCCTGCCGCTGCTGGCGATGCGGTGCAATCATCTGCGCCGGCAGTGACGTCGACGGCGGCTGCGACAGTGGCAATGGCAGCCAAGTCTCAATCAACATAATAATTGAATTGAAGTGTTTGCGCGGAAATTCTACGCGCACGCGGATACAAAGGTGGTTGTGTGCCTGCGCGCCTGCCTCATGTCACCTGTGCCATTGATCGCCTCATGAATTCCTTTGTCGACTTTTTGCACGCATAATAAGAGTTGTTCGAGTAGATATAGTCGAGTATATGTACTATATATGTGCTCTATAGGGTGCAGTCTTGCCAGAGAACCTTAATGGGCCGTTGCTTTAAAAGGGGTTACATTATACGAGTATATGTCTGTAGGTAAAGGCAGGTGCTCGGTATTCGAAACTAAATTTTTGAATACGCCGGCACGGGTCGAAGACTCGTGCAATAAAAATATAAGGGAGAGGGCTGGGTTGTGAACCGGGTTTTGTTTTTTGGCTCTAACTTTTCACAGAATAAAGATATCGAAAAATCGAAGATACCGTTGGAAAGGTGAACATAAAACGCAACTTTGTTATGAAGACAGATAACCGTTTTTATTAAAATTTAACTCTCTACGTCTAATTTTCTAAGGACGTGATTTTTCGCTTTTCCAAAAAAGTGGCTGGGTTGTGAACCATCTGGCAAATCCCACTTTAAGTCGGAAAATACGAAGAAAACACCCATAATTTTTAAATAAGTTGAGAATTTCTTTAATCAGGAGGTCTCCAAAGGTGAAAAAAAGTTATAATGACGCCACTTAGGCCAAAATATCGCAATGAATGCAAGTGCTCAGTTTTTTGAATTTTCATCCTAATCGGGATCGCAATGTTTGCATGTGAAATACGAACGCGTTCTCACATTGGGCACTTCAAGTGAACTCACCGCAAATCGAGTAAAATTACATAAAATTACTTTAATTTAATAAATCCGGCGATATTTGACCGTGCTAGTACAAATGTACTACGAAAAACAGGTGGTTCATAACCCAGCCCCCACAGTGGTTCACAGCCCAACCACGATGCCATTTTGGAAACTTTAAAAATAACGACACTTCCAATCATATTTCAACATAAACAAATATTGGATCGTAAAATAGAATCAAAACCCTAAATAAATATGTATTACACTTACATTTTTGGAATAAATTCAGTCACTTGGATAGCACTTTAAAAAAAAGCAAACAAGTTTTCGCAATCGATTTTCAAACACGATGTCTGTAGCTGCCACAAGCAATACGTGTTTACACTTCGGTGTAACCACAAAAGCCGAGTCATATCAAAAGATAAACTTGACAGTTGAAAGATTGGCGATATGTCAATTAGGGAAAGAAAAAACAGTAATGGTTCACAACCCAGCCTGGTTCACAACCCAGCCCTTTCCCTTATATATAGTATATGTTTTGTGGTCCACTTTCACACCAGAGTAAAATGGCTATGGCACTTCGGTGTTGTTATTACACCTTGACATCAAGTTTCCCAGAGACTCTGGATCTTTAGTCGGTTAGTCGCTATAAATAAAAGAGATGCTCACAATTACTATTGTTGTTTCAAGCGAGGCGACTACTTATGCGTACATATGTTTTTCATATTTTAGAAATCAAAATTTGTTGGTATCAACCATGGCTTAAGACTATATAAGTTTATGGAGTTTATACAGGTATAGTATGTAAATCGAGTTCAAATGTTAAATAATTCCACAAGTATTTTTAATTTGTTTAAACTGGTAAAAGCATGATACAAACAATAAAGGTAGAGACAATGCTTCTTCTCAGCCACCATGTCGAGGATCTGACACTAAATGTTTTTTTGGCCCTCCTTTGAAAATGTACTACCGTACTGTTAGAAAATTTACACATTACATTTTTATTTTACATTTTTTATTACTGTAATGTATTATTTGCTGCTGAATGAGCATTAACATTTTTATACTTTCGCCCAAAATAAATTAGTCACAGTGAAATGTCTATTCCGTGTTTATTTTAAAAAAAGATCTTAAAATCATTAGAACCTCAAATAACACTAATTTGATATTATATCGAAGTGGCATCACGACTCAAGCTTTTTACAAATACGAAGAACGTCAATTAGCACGTTTAGTGTCAAAAACTTTGACAGCGGTTCAACCTTTATTTTTAGTATCATGGGTAAGAGTATTTCAAATCTGAAATAATTCAGCACATGTTTTCAGTTTTCGAAAATCAACATCTCACTAACAAATTTTAACGGGTAAAACACAATTAATAAATGACAACATTGTCAAATTGGGCCATCACTCGTGCCCGATCGAACCCGACTTTTCAGATAGAAATCCATATTTAGCCAGCGAGTCGAAGCCGATGTTTCGCTAATGTTTTTATGTTAGTTTTTTTGAATTATTTGCCAATAAAAATAAAAAATATTATTCAAACTTTACTTTTTCTTTACTTTACTTACATACTTATATCGAATAGCTATGCATACTAGTGTTCCTGCTGCTATCACTGCCGCTCGCAGTTTTTTTACTCTGCTTACCGCCTTCACTTTGCTTCCCGCTGTTTCTTGTCCTGCGTACATGCATAAATATTTCCATGTGCACGCACGTGTGTATACGAGTATGTGCGCAATACAATTGCACAGAGTGTTCTCCAAATATTTGCCTAGAAACACTGGGGCAGCGGTAGCAGCCGGGTCGGAAGTCTAGGCAGCACGACCGTTCTGATGGAACCGACGTGGACGCGGCACCGTCCCTCTGCAAATAAACGTAAAATGGCGCTAGCACTGCGCCGCCTGCCGTAGTAAGTAGCGGGCGCAGCTGTGAAATTAAAGTGAAACTGTTGCAAGCGCAGAAACGGGAGCAATTGTCATAATTAAGCGAAGACGTGCAGTTGTCATTGTCGCCTGTGGTAGCGGAGACAGAAGCGTTGGGTACAGAAGCGTTGTTGGCGATGAAGGCAACGGGGGGAGGTGCTTGAGCAGGACTTGCGCGGCCGGGGAAAAGGTAGATATCGAATTTGATTTGCATTTCCCGGAGTTCGCGTGAACTGGGTCACAGGCGGCAATCAAGTGGCGCGATCGCACAATTGTCGCGGAAAGAGAGGACCATAACGACGATTGAGAAAAAACGTTTGCTGATTTTAAATTTATACCGGCAGTTAAGCAGCTTAAACTTGACTTTACTCTTAATCTTTATTGTTGACTTCCCTCAACGTTCGATGTCAGCTTTTCAAAGTGCGTTCGTTACTGAATTCATAGGCCTTGCAGTTTTAATGCCAAGATTACCCAACTTTCCCTACATTGGCGACAAGAGCACCAACCGCACAGCGGTGCGGCGAACGCGGTAAAACTCGCCGAGGAAAACTGAAACCAAAACAAATGACCAAAACGCCCTGTTAAATGTTTGGTACCAATTAGCGAGGTGTTGCACAACCAGTCGCGTGGGTGACAACGTGGGAAAGTGTTTTGATAAGTTGGAATCTCTTAAATGCAGCATATTCGCCATTTAAATTTGTGTCCATTTTAATAGCGCTTTTGTTCAGAAATGAAATTGCTTCAAAGCGTGTGACAACACTTTCTACGGATGTGCTATACATTGGCATTTGTATCTGCATCCGCATTTTGCAAACATCCGCTCCGCTTTCGCATTGGGAAGCCGCATACACACAAACGTTGTTAATATTTTTGCTGAACCACAACACCAGGTTCTTGAGTACATTAAGAAATTTTTAGTAAAATCATAATTTGTCTATCTTACCTATGGTGATACACACACAATTATTTAACAAATGAACAAATAGCAGTTGCATCAACGCGATCGGAAATATTTGTTGGAAGGGAATACGGACCAATCACTTCCGGAATTGTAGAATTGTAGTGAAAAACAATGTATCAATAAAATTACGAAAGCAAAGTACTGAAATTAATAATTATTTGCATTTTAACCTGTAAATGTTATTGGTCAATGAGGAGAGCTTAGAACCTCAAAGTACGAGGGATAAACACATCCGCATCCGCCCCCACATTTAAAATTCGCTTCCGCTTCTTCTTGCAATAATTTTTCGCAACCGTATCCACATGGGCGAACTGACATCCCATCGCAAAGAACATATATGTGTACTAGGGATCGTAATATTTGTCCATTTTGCGATCCCGGGATTTAACCCCGGAATTCATATAACAAATTTTTAAAATAAAACAATTTTCCCCAAATTGCATAAATACATGTTTATCATATATCTTCCATAAAAATGGACACTAATAATAATAATTAATAATAATTGACTGGCACGCCAGCCCGATTACGAGACTAAGGCCTAGCTACCCACAACCATCCGTGTTATGCGTGCGAATTTGTACAGGGCTGAAAGGGACCGCTACAGTTTTATGCCGATTCCGAACGGCGAGTTGGGAGTTTTTTCATAGGCAATTTTGCTCTCAGAGGTTTGCCATTTCCTGCTGAGAAGACAGCCGCCGAAAGAAAAATTGTTGTGTTTCTTTTTTTTCGGTCTTAGCAGCAACGGAGCCTTGAACGTGGGTTCGAGCGTCACATTTGACTCGCGGCCCAACGCACTAACCAGCTGAGCTACGGCGGCTGCTTAAAATGGACACAGTTTAATCATATTTGGGTTAATTTCAAGGTTTTTTATCTTATCTGATTAAACTAAACACATTTTGTTTAACTTTAAACATTTTCATTCAACATTAAACTTCAGTTTGGTAAAATTTCGTTTTATCCAAAAATAACACTTATTGATTTGTAACATATGTATATCATTCATAAAGTGCTTGTAAATATATCCATATTTGATAAAAAAATAAAATTCGATTTCGATAAAAAGTTAAGCGTTTTGATTAAATTAAAACTGAGGTCTTAAAAATACTAAGGCATTAAGTGTTTTTTCCTCTTATCTAGAGCGAAATTTATTGCAAATAAACCCTGCTGAAGAGAAACATCTTTCGGAACTTTCCAAAATTTTTTTAATAAAGTATTACAAGTTAGCAATTTCATTTAAATGCAATCCCGAAAATCACGGGAATGGAGAGTTTGAATCCCGGGATTTTCGGGACTGGAAAATGTCCGGGATTCCGGGATTGCGATGCCTAGTGTGTAGATATATGTATGAAGCACACGCACAAATACTTCGGCACATTGAGAAATCGCTGCACCACAATACCAACAACTGCTTTGGCGTTTCTTACTTTTAGCGTCCTATGAGTAGTCCCATATCGCGGTAGACAAACAAATTTATGGCCCCCTGCTGAGCGGCATTTCATCATGACAGAGAAGAGTGCAGAGCTCAGGCCACCGCACAGTGATTCGACTCCTTACACCCGCGGGAAAAAATTAGAAGGAGTTGTCTGTGTTTTTTTCATATCATTTTTTTATTTTCATGCTGATTGCATACTTTTAGGGATGAATAAAGTATATTTAAAATAGGTGTTTAGACCACTTTACAAATTAAATTATTTTCTGAGATCGGAAGATATCGGAGGATTACATTATTCGACAAAGAAAGAATGCTTCTTAAAATAAAAAATCCAGGAACATACTTTCACATACTTTTAGATATTTTCCTCTAAGTTTTGCCAATTTTCAGGTTTTTAAATTTAAAAAATCTTTTAAATTAAATGTGAAGTAGAAGCTTTAGCTTTAGAAATTTTGAGAAAATATTATAACCGAATTTGCCCACATCAATACTTAATCTATATTGAAGTATCCATGTATTTTTACGATTTTTTTACTCAATAGACTAAAAAACAGAAAACATGTGTTCAAATTTTTTTGTGAAAAAAGTTTCGACTTCGGGCAGCTTTTGCACACACACTAACTAATTTTTTGCACAGATTTTTTGGGGTTTTCTTAGTTGGAGTTTTACCTTTCGAATGACATCAAAATCGTCAATTTCTGAGATTATAAATTTTTTGTATTTTGTCTATAAAACGAATCACTGTGCGCCGGCCTGAAATTAAATATATTTGCATTGCGCAGTTGGCTGCTGTCGGCTCAGTGACGGCGCTGGATGCCGCAGCCCCCAGCGGCGCACAACAGCTGTCGCAACACGCAACACACTCCTAGCGGCAGGCAACAAGTTTTGGGTGCACTCTTTGTGTGCTTTAGCGTGCAATAATTCGCGTGCGTATGTGTATGCGTGCAGATGGTTTTGTGAGCCTCTGTGGGTGTTTGTACAAAGCGATCTTGATTTGTTTAATGGCTTGCGGTCGAGTACTGGCGTGCTGCAGCGGTTGTCGCAAACTTTGATAGATTCATCGCGTACACGATTGCTTGTGGTCTGGGAAGAATATAAAGAATGCATTCTTTCGAATGCATATCTCCACAAAGCAATTTCCTCTTACTAGGCGTCAGATTCTAGCCCTGAATAGGACCGTTGTCAGCTTGATGCAAAAAAGCAGCCACAGTAAAACTGAAGTGAAGGAGCATTACCGCAATGCAGTAATAAGGGTTTAGATTTAGCAATGACAAAATTAATTAAATCAGTAAATTAAAAATTAACAAAATATATCTGATTAAGATAGTGAAGATAGAGAGATCGATAGATAGAGCAGCATATCGCTCTGCCACCTCAATAGTTAAGCATATACAAATAATTCAACACGTCCATTGATTCACCAATTTCCGAGTACTCATTTACTCATTTGCTGAAATAGAATCAACATTGGATTTTACTCTTGAGCCAAATTTAATGTCGGTTGCAATTCCGCTTGTAGATCGGTTTGTAATGAACTTTGAATACTGAAGCATATTATTTCTTATCACCTCAAACTTTGCCGTCTACTGCAAATATTGGTAACTATTGTATAGCATTGCATACTACTGCATACTATTTATAGCATTCTTAGCAGACTATTTATAGCATTATGTTCATACGATTATACCGCATTGAATAGCATTGCATTATTGAGGATACTCATAAACAACCTTTTCAAGATGGCTTGGTGCTGCGGCCGTCTTGCTTGCATTATTTCATTTTATGAGAGTCATTCTCATTGCGCTCTGTCCACACCGTATCAGAATGAACCACGAGCTGCACGAGTACCAACTGATCAACAAAATGGATGCAGCCAAGCAGATCGAAATCTAGTGACTGCGCTGGCTTGGCCATGTTGCTTGAACAACAAGAACAATTTGGAATATGTGGAAGTAGGAAGAAGACAACGACAAAAAGGCCCCGTAAACCTCCCCAAACCCCCTTGCGAGCACATTGCACAGTAGAAGCTGGTTTTGCTTGGTACTCGGAATACCTCAAACCCCACAAAATGTGTAGGATAATGAAACATGCAAGTAGTGTCCGACCGAATATTCGGTTTCGGTTTCGGCCCAAATAAGTAGTTTCGGTTTCGGTTTCAGCTTCGGCCAAAAAATGCCCGACCGGCCGAAACCGAAACTTTCTAGAATATTTTTTACATTTTATTGTGTAGCGAGTGAACAGCTACTTAGTTAGTGCAGCCGAGCAGATATATAGTGAAAGGAGGAGTAATTTAGATGCTTTTTTTAGCATATAATATTAAATTATTTAATTTTGAATATGTATTTATTTATGTTATGTTTGCTTGTTTATTCTTTATTTACTTAAAGTAAAATTCGTTGGTTAAAAAAAAAGCTTGATATGGTGATTTTTATTTCAACTAGAAAGTTTCGGTTTCGGCCAAATATAAAAAAAAAACGAAATTTGGTTTCGGCTTCGGCCCAAAAAAGTTGTTTCGGTCGGATACTATATGCAAGTGACACGCGATGAAATAATTTTTGAGCTGAATAATTGTTGAGCTTTTCGAATTTTCAGATAACGATTCATTAATTGAAGAACGACATTAAATTATTATTCAAATTTACGAATTGGATAACAGTTAATTATTTGATGAAAATCGATAACTGCAAATTTTTTGAAGGTAATTCATAAGTTATCTGGCTTCTGCTGTGCGCTGACATTAGCCTCGGCTGAAATCGAACTAATTTCCCATTAATCATCGGGGAAAATTAATTAAAAACAATACAAGGAAAGAGTGAGACACTTTGCTAAAACTTAATAATTAAATAAGTTAATTAAATAAAGGCGAAAATGTTTCAAAAACCTAATTAAAATTTAATCATAAAGCCTGAAGTTTCTGTGCGCACACAACCAGTGAACGAATAAAAAAAGCAGAAATGCAGATAAGAACAAAAAACGTAGCGAACTTCATTAAACGTTTAGCGAGGTGGGGGCGGGATGGGACGAGTGGCGTGGGTTGCGACGCAAATGTTGCGTTGCGTGAATTTCCGCATGCATAGTTTTCGAATCCTTTCGTTTGACTTTTAACTTACTCGCCGGTGTTGGTGCTGTTGGCAGCACAGTTGGCACCGCTACTGCCACTCGCGCCGCTCGCGCCGGTGAAATGCACATAATTTCTCGTGTAAATATTTAACATGGCGCAACATTTAAATGTGGCGCAGCGGCGTCGGCTTGCGGCTGCGTTCTGTTCAGCTCAGTTCGGCACGACTGCGGGCTGCTTCGGGGCGCGTTTCACATTGTTGGAGGTAATCAAATTTTCTCAGGCGTAACAAAACATTTATGCAAATATCCTTAAAGGATACAGCGACTGCCGCCGCCGCCACCACAGCCCGAGCCGCCACAGCGGCCACCGCATCACCAGCCGCAGCGGCGGCATTTGTAGTGCGCGCGGCAGAATGGATGAAAAGCAGAAGCACCACTACCACTACCACCAGCCCCACACCTACCACTCTTCCGACAGTAACAATAGCAACCGTATGCAAACAAGAGTGGAAATTCTGTGCGTTTTTCGCTTGGAACGGGTAGCGCGCCGTTAACGCCTGTGCGAGCGCGCTGACTGTGTTGCGTAACTCGCAAAGCGTGTTTAACGTGGCGTATGAGTAATAATATTTTCTCTTTCAAGATATTTTCTACTTGAGCTTTCTGCTGCTGCACTTTTTTAACTTTTCGAGCGCGCTTTACTACCGCTAAATGTGGTCTATTTGCATTCCTGTTGATGTTTATGTTTATGTTTGTGTTCGCGTTTATGTTTATGTTTTTGTTTTGGTCGCGAGTGTGCCTGCGAGAGGCGTGGGACAGGGCTGGGAGTTTCGCAAATCGCAGCGTGCAGTGATGTGAGTCACAAGATGGAATAAAGGCAACTGCGCTCATGTGTGCATGTCTGTGTGCGTGCGGTCGGAGATGTTATTCGAAATACATTTTACGGTGTATTTAATGAAATCATTAAGTATTAACCAGACAATTTGCATGTGTGTTTGTTTCTTGCTTTGTTTACACGCTCTAGCCGCTAAAAATTTGTTGCTACTGACACTTATTTGGTGTTTTGGTTCTCCGTAAGTGTTTATATAAATACATATGTTTATCTATGATACATATATACAATTTCATACATATACCAGGTATGCGCCTATGAAACCGGTAACGACATCTAGCGGTAAATAGCCGAATATTTATAAACTTCGGAACCGTACCAAATGTCATGTTTACTTCTTCTGTCATATGTCAACAATATTCAGTTCACAATTTGTCAAGTTTCATCCAACAACGTATTGTTTGACGCTCCGGAAAATGTCGGATTACGTGCCTACAAATTACGATTTGCGGACACAGTTAATTTTGTGTCTTTTTTTTTTTTTTTTGTCTTCTAAAACCTGGTGAAACGGTTAACGGTGAACGTTACCAACAACAATTGGCCGATTTGAACCGTGCTATACGCCAAAAACGCCCAGAATATGAAGCCAGGCAACACAAAGTGATTTTCCTCGATGACAACGCACCACCACACCGCACTAGAGCCACCAAAGAATTGGTTGCATCGTACAACTGGGAAGCTCTTGCTCATGCGGCTTACTCACCAGACTTGGCGCCTTCGGATTATCACATGTTCGCATCGATGGGCCACGCATTAACGGAACGGCGCTTCAATTCTCACGCAGAAGTAAAAAAATGGATCGATGATTGGTTTCAGGCAAAAGACGAAAAATTTTTTTGGCGAGGCATCCATAAATTGCCTGAGAGATGGGAAAAATGTGTAGCTAGCGATGGCCATTACTTTGAAGAATAAAATTGTAATCATTTCCTCACAATAAACGTGTTTTTTTCAAAAATAACTACCGGTTTCATAGGCGCATACCTGGTACACATATTTGCGTGTCACAGCCATGGGGGTTTTGCACTAAATTCATAGTGCACTATGCTTTTCACTACCACATTTGGTGATAGCTGAATTTTTTCCACTAATCACTGATCTTTATTTAGTGACAGTGGTAAAAAGTACCACTAACAAAAAATTAGTGGAAGAAAATTGCACTACTACTAAATAAAGATCAGTAATTAGTGGGAAAAAATTCAGCTATCACTAAATTTATCATGTCCCAGCAGACCTCGCACAGTGTCGCGATCCCATATAAGCCGTGGCCAAAAATACTTACCGTTGTCCTATCTCGATGAAACTTGGTGAGATTGTTTTCGTGGTCGAAATTAAGAAATTTGCAAAAAATCATTGAAATTGGATAACTGCCACGCCTACCTCCCATACGAAAGGAACTGTAATATTAAAATAATTTGCTTAATATTAGTGATAGAATTATAAAATTGGAGCTTAAGATAATGAATTAAATGCTCACACTAAAAATGGGCGGTCTGCCACGCCCACTTTCAAAAATATTTCCATTTTACTACAACTTGCCTTGTATTTTTACAAGGCTGTTTACGATACTCGTTCTACGATGTAATTTTAATTGGTAAGCTTTCTAAAACTGTAAAAGTGGGCGTGGCAGCTTGAGCATATTATTAAGTGGCCAAAACTTTTCCTTTATGAATTCGTGTATTAATTTTTTCAGCTTGTGATACCATATTTTGGTATAAATGTCTAGATTTTTAAAGTGGCATTCTGCCTACTTTTGATGATACGAACAATGTGCCAACCTTGTCCTTTATATAGCCCATCATTGCAGCAGCTGATTTGCCGCTGTTTTCATTGTGCGTCGCAAGCTATACTTCGAAAAAAGCACAATTTTTGACTGTAGGTGCCACCAGGCCCGGATTTACCATGCAGGCATTGTAGGCAGTCGCCTAGAGCGGCAAGAATTGAGGGGCGGCAAATTTTAGCGGAAACTTTGAAAACTGGTCCAATTCGTGGGAATTGAATTTCCCGCCTGGTTTCTTGGCACGCGTACCAACATTCTAAGTGTAAAATGCCTGAATCGAGAAAAAAATCGATTTATACAAGCAAAGAAAATAAATATACAGAATGCGCATGTCATACAAGCAAAAATTTTGTATGGCGGGTTCTAACATTGGAACCCGCGCTCTGCTCGCACAGATCACGTATGTGATGAGAGCGTTGCTTTACAAGCGAGAACGTAGTTTTATGTGTTGCGCTCTTTGGTTACGCTCACTGCAGCGAGTCTGCGGAGCACTCTGCTGCGGTGTGGGATGATTCGGAGATGAAGACGATGTGCTGTTGTTGCGCTGGCGAAAAGCTAAAATTTTAAAACTACACCCATACCTCACTTTGCGTCGTGGTTACGTTCCAAAAAAACACGACGCAAACTGAAACGACGCAAAGTGAATTATGATTTTCTATAGCAAACTATGTAAAGATCGAAGATAGGTTCCAGGGTTACGAAGATACAACTTTTTAAAAAGAAAATTAAACAAACTAAACATTTAAAAAACAAAAATAATATAAAATTTTATTACATACATACAAAAAACAAAAAAAAGAAATTCAATTAAAACAAAAAAATAAAATATTCAATTAATTTATAAAAACAAAATAAAAACTAATCACTGTCTAATGAGTCCATAGTGGCTGTTGTCGTAAGTCGGCTTTCTTTAAAAAAAAATTGGTCCAATGTTTGCGTTGATTTTCAGTTAGAAAGGGAATCCCCGAGTTTTGATGGCATGGCGCAATTAGAAACAAAAGTCGTGTCATCTTTTAGAAAAAAAAAGAAAATTAAAAAAAAACAATTAAAGACTCGAACCCAAAACAACGCAACTTCGAAAATCTAACGACGCACAGTGAAAATTAGTACTAATTCAGCAGCGACGCAACTTCGAAACAACGCAAAACGAAACGACGCAAAGCGAGGTATGGGTGTATTTCTATTTTCTGGCTGGCTTTTGTTCTTCTTCTATTAGCCTGCACGGCGTCGCATATTGCTCCTGAACTCATTGCCGACTGTAGTGTGCGCAAAATCATAGAAAAGAAAATAAAATATGGCTGGCATGGCGACTTATATGATCGCTATAAACAAAGTTCCTAAAGAATTTATCAAAAAAGTAGACCCAATATTTGATTGCATGAATAGGGCAATCGGATAATTGCTTTAGATCGCCTATACAATTAAATAATGAGTCGGACAAATTTATATAGACTTTTTTAAATTATTTGAAATATGTTAAATGTATGTATATATTTATCGGAATTACAAAAAAGAGGAAAAGCGTACGAAGTCCTTTATCAAAAATTTTCAGTTATTACAGACATGCATTGTTTGAACAAAGAAGAAATTCGTGAAAAATCTGCTCAGTTGATAAATTTTTACGATCAAGGCATCGAAGCATCGTTTGCAAATGAAATGATTTTATTTAAAAGTTACTGCGCCAAAAAGAATATGGAAAAAAATTCTCCTATGGATCTGCTGAAATTATTAAGAAGCAATGAGCTCTACACAGTTTTTCCGAATGTTGATATAGCGTACCGAATGCTTGTTTGCACACCCGTATCAAATTGTAGCGCTGAACGATCATTTTCCGTGCTGCGGCGAGTAAAAAACTATTTGAGATCAAAGCTGGTTGCGGAACGATTAAATGCACTTGCTTTGTTAACTATAGAATCAGATTTGCTCATGTCTCTAGATTGTGATGACATTATCAATGACTTTGCCATTCTAAAAACACGACGTAAAAATTTGAGCCAATAAGAAATAATTTTTGTACAACAGATAATAGCATAAATAATGGTATTGTTGAATGACATTAAGTCATATACCTCATTATTATAAGGCTACTGATTATAATAAAATAAAATATTTGATCTCAGAAAAAAGCATTCTATTGATTAAAAAACTATTCGTACCAAACTAATTCCACCATTCAAGAAATTTTAATAGGGGGGGCGGCAATTTTAGCAACTGCCTAGGGGCGGCAAATTTCTAAATCCGGGCCTGGGTGCCACTACAAAAAGGAAATTTTTAGGTGGGGACGCAGGTCGACGCAGCTAATTTTTTTGTATTTGGAATTTTTTTTTTATTGCTTGCAGCCAATATGAAATTAGAGTCAAGCCAGTCGGAATATTTTTTGTTAAAAACAGCATATGCCCTGCAGGCGAAGGCCCAAAATTTGGTAAATTTTAATTCAAGTAGCCGCAAACTTTGCTTTTGTTCATGATTAACATCAACGCCCGTCTTATTTTTAAGTAAATTTATAAGAAATTCAAGTTTTGTTGACCGCTTTCTGGATTCAGCTTTATGCCACAATTCGAAGAAATCACGTTTTTTTAGTGGAGGCGTCATGACGCGTCACAAATAGGCACTTATAAGCAAACAATTACTCCGGATTATGTTAATACATAGGGGAGGTGGTTGGGTTATGAGACGGGTTGGGTTGTGAGGCAGTCAAATGTTTCTATCATGCAACACCAATATTCAGGATCATACTACTGTCAAATGTTTGTTTTGACGTGAGCCAGTTTTTGTGCTAACACCGGACTGAATAGACCTACTGCTTGTACTCGCTCCAGACATCGTGCTTAAACATCCAATCAAAAACTATTTTTTCATTTTTTTAAAAGTGTAATTTTCTTAAGTGAATCAAGTGAAAAAGGTTAGTGTGATGCATTTTTATTTAGTGTTTTGTTTATATTTGACGATCCAATATTTAATTTTGCGCACATGTGCCAACCACGTGTTTTCTTTCTGTCATGTTCGAAGTGGCGTTATGGTTGGGTTGTGAGACACTGAAGTGTTTGGGTTGTGAGACACTAAATTTTCGTAGTAGAACGTACTAGAATCGTCGTATTACTGTCAAATATTGTTGTTTGTGTTTACAAAAAGTATTATATGACATTTTTTCGTATTTTTTTCAGTCATGTCGACCCCAAAAAAATCACCTGCACCCAAAGAAGTTTTGACTTCACCTTCAAGTTCCATGTCTGGTAGTGTGTTGTCGTTGCTGAATGAAATAGGTCCACTGCAAGGGGCAACCCCTAAAAAACCATCAAAACGTGGCCGGAAGACAATGGAAAGCAGTGAGCTAACGTCTCCAGAATGCATTGCCAATCTGAACAAGAAGAAGGCAGATGCTGAAAATATACCATCAAAATCAGCAGCCAAACCATCAAAATCAGCAGCCAAGCCGTCAACATCAGCAGCCGCAAAAAAAAGTGTAAAAATACAACGACCACATCCGAGGATTTGGATTTTTGTATCATTTGTTTGCGCTTTCTACCGAAAGAATTAAATGATAAAAATTCGATTGAATGTGAGAGATGCAAACGTCCGGTGCACAAGAAATGCCCAAAATTGGACGCAAACGGTTCTGTTTTCATATGCAAACGGTGTTTGCAAGAACACCATCCATCCATCCATTCATTGTTTTTTTTTTCATTAAACTTCAATGTCATAATAATGTGAATTTTTTCTTATTTAATTCAATTTTTTGCGGCATTGTCACACAAAATTGTTTTACTTTTTCTTCCTAAAATAAACGAAAATTAATCTTTCTATGAATTCATGCGAGTTTGACTTCATTATACCTCTGTTTTGATAGAATTTATTAGGTGTCTCACAACACAACCACTTTTTTTGAAATGCAAAAGATCAGGTCTTTGGAAAAGTTGTAATAAAATTTTAATTATTGATCGAATCACTATACTTTCTTCGGACAAAAGGTTCTTGCGCATTTCTTTTACCTTTCCAACGAAATACAAAACTCTTTGATATCTGTAGCCAGTGCGAAGTTACAGCCCAAAAACAAAACCCGTCTCATAACCCAACCACCTCCCCTACTTTTTTGAGTAATTTAGGGTTGGAACTAAAAAAGTGTTTTTTGACGTTTTTTAAACTTTTTTCCACCAAACTTTTGGTTCTTTGTTAGAAGCAAACCGAAAAACGTAATGCTTCAATGTAACGGGATATCACAGTTATTTCAAAGCACAAACCAAAAAATAGTGCTGCCATACAGGAAAAATTCGAAAGTTCTATTTAATATATAACATAACTATATTAGTTCATAAATTATATTTTTATTTGATTTTTCATTCAGCATAAAGAATTACCCACAAACTTGGAACGAATGCGTATTTTTTAACATCAACTTTTAAGCTACATAAAAATGGAACGGAGTAGGATATTGAAGATCGGAAATCGGATTTTTCTTAGTTGAGATATTATCTGTCGACTGTCATATTCATTTTAGTCATTTTGTAACATTGATTTTACCATTTTTGGCCACACTCACGACACTGTGCCTTGTAGTGGTAGTGGTAGTGGATTTTAGTGCAAAACCCCCATGTCTGATCACAAGTATGATATGTATGTGGAGGAAAAGTAAAATATTGCAATTTCAATGCTATCCAGTATCTCTGCGTACATAGTGTGGAGATAAGAGGTCATTACACGTGAAATAAAAAATCCGTTTAATTTCATCCGTTCAAATTCAAAGCCATGGACGTAGCACAGCAAATTAACAACTAGCGGCTACGCTGGCTTGGCCATGTTTCCCGTATGGACGATGCAGCTCGGGCGAAGAAGATGTTCGATGCGGTAGTTGTAGGTCGACGTGGACAACGACTTGATCCTTCTACCGTTTCTCCGGTAGAAGGGCCACGTCTGTGATACAAAAAATCGTTAGGTGAAATTATGATCTGATGGTGATCTGATTAACCTTAAAAGCGACTCACGTTAGACCAAGTTCAAAATTATTTCACAAAAATCTAAGTAAATAGATTCCAACAGTGCTGCTAACAGTTCGGATCCGAATTGTTGATTTGTGTGTAAGCAAATAAATTACAGTGTGATACGGCGAGTTGATTTGACTGTGTGCTGCGTTTAGATTATTTTGTGTCTGGGACTGTTTTGTCCCTTTCGAAAACAAAAATTCGAGCTTTAAGCGCCAATTGAAAGCATTATTCGGGAGAAGGGGATCGTCGAATGCTGCAATCTCGTGCTTTGGGAGCAGAAACCCACACACAACGTAAGCGACAGTCTACACATGATCCATTGGAGCGCACCAAGGGGCGCGCCAAGCTGTCGGCGCGTAATTGCAGCCGGCGAATGAGCAACCGCACTCATTTATATTCGCGCTTAAAATATATGCGCGCTAACGACTGCAACGGCTGTGTGATTTGGCGAAATAAGCCAATTCATTACAGTGCCGGCTGCGGCAGCAACCGCACCAAATGCAAGAACAGCAGCGCGGGCCCTGGTGACGGCAGTTGCAGCTGACAGGTCGAAATGAATTTGCCTGTGCTACGTCGGAAAAGTCGCGCCAACAGTTGCAGCTTATTTTTTGGTGTTTTGCCATCGCGCCGTACCGATGTTTGCACTTGTTTTCCTCAGTGTGCTTTGACCTTTGCGTGCGATGGCTGGCTGACTGGCTGGTTTCTTAGTTTTGGTTGCCATGGCGCGGTGCTGAAATGCTAATTACGCGTTGCGTTTTGTGTTTGAAATTGTCGTGCTTGACACTCAAATACACAGCCACGCGCGCTCATAGCCACATTCACTCGTATGTTTATAATGTTACATAGGTATGTATGTATGTACGGGGTGGGCCATCAGTTGGTTTCCTTTTAAAGAAATCTGTTGTGAAACTGTTTTTCTATGCTAACAATCCAACATCTTTTCAGGCACTTAAGAACGTATTGGTCGAGGCATTCTTGAAATACAGCTTAAACGAGCACAAATTTATTAACAAATTGAGTTGACAGGATGAGCTAGTGGCAGCCATTTGATTAATATTGCATTTAATAACTAACAGGAATAGCCTAGCAAGCGTGGCGATCGGACCGTATATAGCCAAGCTGGTCGCTTCGCAACACATCGGTGTCATTCTTCGGTGTCACATGTCTCAAACCTGATTCGGGCAAACGCGTGGCAGGCACAGAGGATTGATCCGCCGTCTCATCATCCTTCCCGCAGGCAGACATGCCTGCACTTCCATCTGCTGAGGCAATCGAAAGGTTTACTCTTTTCAATAACCCAACAAACTTTGTAAAATGCGTACCAAACTGGTATTTTTGTTAGGGGTCGTCCATAAATTACGTAACACAATTTTTAGTATTTTTTGACCCCCACCCCCCCCCCCCCTGTGTCACAAACTGTCACATTGGCTTGAACCCCCCCCCCCCCCCCCCAAAGGTGTAACGTAACGGAGTCTTCAAAAGCATAATAAAAATACTAATAGCATTTTTTTGTACTTTTTAATAGAATACAAAATACAAAACATACAAAGATTTTTATAATATAATAAAAATTTTTATTTCGATCAAGATTATATGAATACGTTTAAAATTTGTTACGTCACATTCTGCTCGACCCCCTTCCCCCCCGGCGTCACAAACTGTCACATCGAGCAAGACCCCCCCGACGACCCCTTATAACAATTTTAGAAAAACTTGCTGGTGACCTACCCAATATAAAAATATAATAATTTGTATGTATGTATGCATGAACGCTTTATACACACGTGCAAACGTACGTACAAACCCACGTATATATAAGCATTTGTGTTAGACGGACCCAGGGCCAACTTTCTCAGGTCTACTTGGTTGCGTCCGTCTGGTTGTTTGCCTTGTTTTTGTTGTCGTTAATATTTGAAAATGCTGAAAATGTTCGCCTCTTACTGGTAGCGGCCGAGCTGTAAATGTGCTTAAAATTCCAATGTGGCAGGTGTAAATTGATGTTATTGTTGTTGCTGTTGCCATGGCTCGTGTGGCTGTTGCTGGCGTTGTTCTTGCTACTGCAGGTGCCGCTGCTGCTGTTGTGTTGTTGAAAAATGTTAAGTATTTCGCCCAATTTAAGTTTTGAACTTTTCCAGAAATTAATTGTCGGCAGCATAAATTCATGTCGGACACGTACTTACAACATGCAGCGCATTACCAACATGCCGAAGCAACGCCAAAGTGCTTTCGCTCCGGCCGCCAGAGTTTCAACACATTGCACACACCCATACACACACTTACCTACACTTGTTGTACACTTGGCGGCACTTGTGTTGTTTGTTGCTGCATGCTTGTTGGCGAAAAGCATTTAATTATATGCTGCTTTTGCAGTTAAGTGGCTTTGTCCTGCGTCGAGCGTCGAATTGGTCATCGTCGCTGCGAATATTTTAATAGAATTCTTGCAATTGCTTTGAGTTGGCCTGGCAACACCGTCGACAACTGGTAGTGAGAGTGACATAATGCCCAGTAATTTCGCGTAGACCAGATTAGTAGACCAGACGATGGAGTAAGGAAATGAAAATGGAAGAAGAAAACAGCCTCTATCCCCGGTCATCGATGTTATATGAAGAAGACTATAGTCAATCTGATTGTCCTATGGAGCGAACAACTCGGAAAGCATTGAAACAAAGCTAAGCCACGAACAGCAATGAATTTACGCAAATTGCTTATTTACGACGTTTAAAATCTATTAAGCCCTCACGATGTAATGCAAAATGAATTTTGGCTCCAGGTATATCACATCGCCAGCAGAGCCTTGGAAGGGTATTGGGTAAGCAAATGCACAGAACTCTTTCTTTCTTCTAGGCAAAATCTTTTGTTGTCGGAAATTAGACATAAGTCCAGTAAGTGTGAATTCAGTTTACAATGCCCTGTGAGTAGGAATGACATTATTCCCAGGTTCTTGGAAAGGGTAAACCCATAATCCTTGTAATGTCTGAGGTTGTATGGCCGTAAAAGTGCCTTTTATTGCCTTTGATAGGAAACCTCTTTCAGTGGCTTTGCCTAAGGTTGGGTATTAGAGCTACGAGAGTTTCAACTCGAATAATACAAAAATTGATGCACGGGATATCATTCCAACAAGAAACTGGATTGCGCGTATTGTGATCAGGTGGCGCCATTACTTTTTTGGAAACGATAGGGGTCAGACTGGGTGGTTATGGACAAGATAAATGATAAATCTTGGCACGAAATCGAAAATATCAATGTAAAAGAGATGTGGTTTTACCAAGACGGCGCAATTTCCACGCAATGTCATTATTGTTATTATTTCTATAATGTCACTAGCTGGATCCCGCGGCTTTGCACGCACGCTCATGTTTACAAATTCCATTGTTGGCCCCGTCAGTTTTTGATTAAAAAAACAATATGTGCCTAATTATCTTTGATTTCAAGTGTTTTCACCAATTTTAAAGTCAAAAAGCCCATTAAATCATTTGTTTTCACATTTACTCTAAGAAATTCTTAACCCTTGGTTTACCATGGTAGATTTAGATTTTTAAAAGAAATTAAAAGGACGTTTTAATTATTTCCCGATTGAAGTGCTTTTGCTAAGTTTGAAGTCAAGAGGCCCAATAAATCTTTTTTCTGCATACAAACTTTTAACCCATTGTTGACTCTGTTAGATTTTCATTTTCAAAAAAGTGAAAAACACGTGCCAAATTATTTCTCACTAAGAGTACTTTCACCAAGTTTATCATAATTCATGTTTTTTCAGTTTCTCTATACAAACTTTTAACCCGTCGTTGACCCCGTCCGATTTTAATATTCGGAAAAATGAAGTATTTCAAGTACTTTCACCAAGTTTGAAGTCAAAAGGCTCAAAAAAATGTGTTTCTCCATACATATTTTTAACCCGATAGATTTCGATTTGGAAAATAATGAGAAACACGTGCCTAATTTTTTTTGATTTCAAGTATTTTTACAATGTTGGAAGTCAATAGGCCCATCGTAAACACCGTAAACAAACCTTAATCCATTGTTGGGCCAGTTAAATTTTGATTTTCGAAAAATTATAAAATACGTGTCGAATTATTTTTGATTTAGAGTATTTTCAGGATGTTCAAAATCAATACGTCTATTACATCACGTTTCTTCATACAACACCTTAACACATGCCTTGCCCCCGAAATTAAAAAGTCCCATCTTAGCGGAGGTTCACTCTTCAAGATATACCTACAGTTAAAATTTCATGTCTGTAGCTTCAGCGGTTTGGGCTGGGCGATGATAAATCAATCAATCAGTCAGTCAGTCAGGACATCTATGTATATAAAAATGGAGGCCGTACCACGCCCCCTTGTCCAATGCTCACAACTTTCATCTAGTCGAATTGTGCAACTAAGTGGATAGTTCGTACCAAGTTTCATTGATGTGGACTTACAGTACTGCGAAAATGTTGGATCATAAAAAATTTACCACGCCGATCAAATCTCACCAGTAGAATGATACATCTATGAGACGACGGTACACCTAACTTCAATGCTGTGCGGCTTTCAATTCTGAAATCATTCCATATAAAGGAAGATGCCACACCCCTCTCGTTCAATACCCGCCCCATTCCCTCTATCGAAGGACATGACTAAATAATAACTTTGTACCAAATTTAATTGATGTGTGACTTATGGTTCCAAAGTTATTGTCTAAAAATGTATGCTGGTGCTGCCACGCCCCATTTACCGACTTTTCTTTTTTGCTAAACCTTCGCGTAGCAATTACAAACAAACCCGCCGAAGGAAGTATTCCATTTAGTCCAGTCGTTTTCAAGTTTTAAGCATCCGAACGGACCAAGATTCATTTTTATATACGTTATGATCAAAAAAGAATAAAAAAAACGCAAAATTTCAATTTTAAATAAATTTCTTTATTATCCCCTTCAAAATACTCTCCTCCTGCGTCAATACATGTATGCCAACGTTTGATCCAATTTTCCATACATTTTTCATAGGCCACAAGAGGTGTGGCCTTCAGCTCACGCAGCGAATTCTCTTTTATGGCCTCTATGGTTTCAAAACGCGTTCCCCGCAATGGCAATTTGAGTTTGGGAAATAGAAAAAAGTCACACGGGGCCATGTCTGGACTGTATGGTGCTTGGCTGTATGGTGCTTGGCTGATGACATTGGTCGAATTTTTGGCCAAAAATTCCAAAATAATCAAGGCCGTATGAGATGGCGCATTATCGTGGTGTAAAACCCATGTATTGTTCTTCCACAAATCTGGCTTTTTTGTGAATGGCTTCACGCAAACGACGCATAACGCCTAAATAGTATTCTTTATTGACCGTTTGGCCCTCTGGAATGAATTCGTAGTGCACCACACCACGAATATCGAAGAAAACCGGCAGCAGAACTTTGATTTTGGACCGACTTTGGCGCTCTCTCTCTTTTAGCGATTGGATAAGCGCGGCAATTCAAAATTCCCGTTCTCTTTCTTTTTCTTTTTTGATCATAAGGTATTTACATATATCGATTGAATATTATCCGAAGCGGCTCAAATCCTAAAGAAGAGAGCGGCTCAAATCCTAACAAGAGGAGGTTATTATTCTTCACAATTATTGAATCAAATATTTGATTATTTAAAAATACAGACATCATATTTCCTAAATATATCTGTTTTCTTAAAATATATGTATTATAGGTAGCTGAAAAGCATCGAACATTGGCTCTGATGGCTTAACAAAGTCCTAATTCAGTGTTCTGTATATTTGTAACAGCCCACAGGCCGACGGAAGCTGAAAGGCGAGAGCGAATGCCACGTAGGATGTCATGACGATTTGGCAGCAACTCTTAAGAGATTTCTCACTTTCCAGCTAACGAATGCGAGATTCCTTCAATGGCGGCAAATTGTTCGGACATCGGAAGTCACCGACTGGCTCTCTTCTACTTCTACCAGTGTTGCCAGAAAAAAAATTTGGTTTGGAGCTAAAATTGTGAAAAAACAAGCAAAAAAGAGCTAAAAAAATTTTTTTGGAGCTAAAAAAGAGCTGAATTTATTTTTTAAGCATTTATCAATATTAATATTTTTTACGTATTATACGTAAATATATTTATAAACTAAACAACAACTTATATATCTGTTCAATAAATATCTGTTAATTTAAAATTAAATAAAATTCACTTTTGCACATTTGTCGGTACAACAAAACTTAAAAGGCTTACATTTTTTTAAATTCTTTGTAGTTTAAATAAAATACAAGTAGTTACAAACATCACAAATAGTTATTACATATTTATGGGGGTCAATACGTGTAAATTTACAAAATTAAAAAAAATGTTTTGTTTGTGAAATAGACTCCAGGGGATCTTAAGAATATCCCCCTCAAGTGGTTTTTAATTCTGATGATCCGTTCCCCTGCAGTAGTGTTTAATTGATGGCCAATTCGTTCCGCATGATATCGGTAACGCAAAGTTAAAACCGAATTATTTCGAAACACTGGTTTTTGATTATGGAAGTAGAATATCTCGGCAAGTTTTAGTCTCACTGATCTAAAATTTGGGCAGCAACTTTTTGAAACATAGAACTTCTAAAGTAACTAAAAATTTCATTGTTTTTGGCGAAATTCACGGCGCCATTTTCGGGAAATTAAGAAAAAAAGGTTATTTTTTCGGTTGGAGCGTATTTTTGTATTTTCGAGAGAATATTTTTTTTTGTTAGTTACCTTAGAAGGTACATATATTTTCCCATAATAACTAATAGCAATATTTTTTCAGATGAGTTTTGGGGCGCCGGCACAACTTCTACTAGAATTTGGGCCCAACGTTGGACCCCCACCACCGCCGCCATTTTGAGCACGCCAAAAAAAAAAAAATTTGTTTTCTTGCATTGCTACCTCTTAATAAAAGAATGAAGAAAAATTGTAATTACATTGCATTAATTTTTTCCGGCGTATGCGCGATTCCAAAAATATACATTTTACACGTATTTACCCCCTTAAATCAAATATTTCATCTTCGGAAGAAGAATCGTTACTCTTACAGTCGTAAATGTTGTTTGCAGTCATTAAGTTTAAGAGATCATCATTTATTGCAAAATCATGACAACATTTATTCAGTTTTTTAAGGCCACTTCTTACTGTCAACAGCGAGTTTAACATAAATAAATTAATTTTATTCCTTTGCTTGTTTTTAATTAGGTTCATGATGGAAAATTATCTTTCAACTTCCTTCAGCATTGCTGAGCGGTAGGACAAGAAGAGTAAAAACAAAATTTACCAGGTCGTTAAATGGATTTTCATTGACTGAATTCTTGAATTCCCTAACCTCGACCCAAAAATCTAGTGTATTTAAATTCTTCCATATATATAAATATAGTCACGCCATTGACCTTCTATACACGTAATTTCATCAGTGGTGAACTTATTTTTTTCATTTTCAAAATGATCAAATATCTGTGGATTTACAGCTTTTAACGAATTATCAATAGAAAAAATCATATCAAATATATTTAAGTGCTTTTATATTATTTGGCAAACGTTGCTTCAATTGCGCGATTAATTTTATAACAAAGTCGCGACATGTTATTTTTTTTACGATATTTTTTTTAAAGGCGATTTTCACAATTTAATTAATCGTGAAAATTGATCAATTGAAATCATTGAAATATCAGGTGTACAACTTTGCTTCCGCCGTTTTTTTTCCAAAATTAAAAGCTTTATTGCGAAAAAGTGCTTACAGATGTATTATTCAAAGTATTGTCCGTCGCTAGCGACAACTTTCTCCCATCTTTTCGGCAATTTTCGGATCCCGGCTCGAAAAAAGGAGTCCTCTTTTGACGCTATCCATGAAGCAATCCATTTTTCCAATTCTTCGAAGGATTGAAAATGTTGATCTGCCAGGCCGTGTGCCATCGAACGGAATAGGTGGAAGTCAGAAGGGGCGACATCTGGGGAATACGGCGGGTGGGGCAAGACTTCCCATTTCAGCGTTTCCAGGCACTTTTTGACCACTTTTGCGACTTTCCCTCGGTTTCAACTCGTACGGCACCCAGTTTCCTTCTTTCTGAATCATGCCCAGGGCCTTGAGACGTTTTGAAATGGCTTGCTGACTCACTCCCAACGATTCGGCAAGCTCTTCTTGGGTTTGGCACGAATCTTCATCAAGCAATGCTTCTAGTTGTTCATCTTTGAAGGTTTTTTCTCTTCCACCACCATGTTTGTCTTCGACATCGAAATCACCATTTTTAAAACGTTGAAACCACTCCCGACACGTTCTTTCACTCAGAGCAGCATCACCGTAAGTTTCTGAGAGCATTCGATGCGCTTCAGCTGCATTTTTTTGCGAATTGTAACAGAAAAGTAAAACTTCCCGCAAATGGCGAGAATTGGGCACATAAACGGACATTTTCGAGCGTGAATAATACGAAAACAAGAACAACTGTCACTGAAACGGCGATGACAATTCGTTAGGCACTGTCCACACTCACTTTAAAGGCATTACCATCTATGTATTTCAACCAGCCTCAGCCGGTACAGCCACCTATCGGAAAACGGCGGAAGCAAAGTTGTACACCTGATATAAAGCTATACTTCTAAATTTTTGTAGCTAAAAAAGAGCTTTAACATTTTCAAAAGAGCTAAAAAAAGAGCTAGGAGCTAAAACCAAATTTTTGGAGCAATTTTGAAAAAAAAGCTAAATCTAGTTCCAAAAGCACCAAAATGGCAACACTGACTTCTACTTTCACGTCCACGTTCTGAAAGCTATAAATATCATAAAAAAAAAATTTGCGATTCGATTTTTTGTTTTGCAGTCATCATCGCAGTTGCACTTCGCACACACGGGACATGAGGCCAGGTTCAGCGATTAAGGTTCATGCATAGGATGCATGCTATACGGGTGACTGGGGCGGTGTGAGCGTATTGGCTTCGTGCAGCGTACGTGCTGTGTGGCGGACAGAGGGCGATGTGCAATGGGTAAGGAAGGTGTGAGTGAAATTCAATTTTCTGATCACGTTTGAGCTGTCAAAGTTTTCGTTCGTTGCATTTAGTTTGGCAGGAGTTTTGCAATTTTTCGTCACACCACAATTCCAACATGTGCCTTGGTGAAGCGAATCCACCGGCCCACTTGTCGATTTGCTTCCAACCTATCCAACGCGCTCGGCAGTGCCAGTTACCGCTTTCAAATCAGAGCGGCCCAGACACGTTATTACAATTGGCGTTTGCCAGTGAGTTGCCAGTGTTGTCACTGTCTCGCCAGTCTCAGTCCCTTCCCCCGTAGGTGGCTGACTTCTTAGAAAAACTTGGGCGTATTCTGTAACGTTGCGTTTTATTATGTCGTTGACTAAGAAATTGGCGCAAAAAAAAATCGGTCGCTTTGAAAGGCAAATAGATAAAAATTTCAAGCAAATGATAACTTTTGGCTCTGGCGCTAAATATGACGACTTACTCGTAATGGCACAAAATGACGGGCGCACTTGTTTGGCGAACGGAAACCTAATGGCAGCGCGTTGTGAACTGTGCAGCAGACTGGGAAAAGTGTTGATGTTGTAGTAAAGTTTTTTGTTTGTTTTCTTTTGTACGGTCGTTACGAAAATTGACGGAAAGACATGGGGTTGAAAAGTGGAGTTGTTCTGTATCTAAAATGACGATGGCATTTACCGTTTATTTTCACAGTTTTGGCTTCTCCATTGCGCTTGCGATTTTAGAATTGAATCAACACTTTCGAAAACGGCAGCAAAACTTTATTGCCCATTTTTGAACCTGTACTTCATGATTAACATTAGTTTTTGCAATTAATATACTGACAATACACTCCCCCCACTTTAATAAGACCACAGATTGTTATGGCGATTTTTATCCCACCGGTTGGTATAAATCGAATGTTTTGTAGCGAGTTTTTTGGTTAGAATGACCGCAAAACTTAGGTTGCTTATATGTTAATTTTTGGTCGAAAATATCCTTTTTGCGATTCGATTGATTACGGCAACAATACAAGTTTGTTTGGTACTACTTATTTTAAATTTATTTAGTTTGGTTTGGTTAAAAAACCTCAAAAATGCGATTTGGAACAGAATCATACAAATATTTTATTTTATCAAATCCTCATAAGGACATTAACTGAAACGTTGTTACAATATGCGGATTATAGTGCGAGGACCTCACCAAAACCAATCTCAGATGAAAGTATTTTTTTGTGTGAGTAAACCCTCAATTGTTACCACGCAAATGCTATCCTTAAATCGCTATAAAACACTTATGCAACCTTTGAAAAATCCTTTAACATTCTGCCATATAATGACGTCCTTAACTTAGGAAGTCCATCACTTCGTTGGTGTTATAGAGTTGATGGTGTTTATAGAGTTTTGAACGATCCAAAAGCAATTGAAAATGTTCAATGTGTTGTGCCATTTATTAGATCATTTCAACTATTTGTATATATGTTAATTTTACGTGTATTGTACGCATTATAGCATTTTGGGAAGTCCCGAAGGGACTTGGCGGATTTAAGTCACGATGCGCATGGCTAGAAGGGCATTTAAACGGGCAGCTCCCAGTCCATTAATTCTGTACATTTTAGTCGCTGCCGCTTGCAGGTTAAATAAGCTTATTGCTATGTTGCTTGGCCTAATGCAGCCAGCCTCGCCTTCCGCACGCCTCGGATAGTAGAAGCTGTTCAATGCCGCTCACCTGCGCACATAAATATTCAATTACAATCGAAACTTTTGCAATCGCCCTTCGAGAGCGACTTCCCGTTCTGGCTTTTGTTTCGACTCCGCTCGCCCGCCTGCAGTTGCCGTTTGCGTGTGGCGAAGGTGCATGTGGAGCGAATTAGCCCATAAATCTAAAACAAAACTTTCAATTGGCAGCGTCGCCGCTGCAGCAGCGCCTTCGATGCACGCGCCCACCCAAATGCAATACTTGTCGTTACCGTACGTCGGTGACAGCCACAGGCTGCGCAGCGAAATTAAGTTGAAAGTTAAGCATTACCGTAGGGCCGCTGGGCGAGCTGCAGCCGGCGGGCCAATTGAGCGTTGAGCAGCAGTTAGTTCGAAAATACAGAGTACTATTCGGTGATTTAGCAGCCAGAGGGGACGGGGCCAAATGCTAAACGCTGTATTTGGAGCCATAGTACACCAAGTGCTGTGGGTGATGGCGGGGCAGGACATTATCGGGATATTTTATTAAACTACCTTGAACGGCCATGCGAACACCATTTAACTAATTGAATTTATGGACAGAGTGGAATAAATATTTACAGCAGAGGGTTGTGCAGCTGGGGTACGTTGCGCAGCAATTTGTTCCTCTATCATATTCGATTTCGAAGCCTTGGTACAAAATGAAATAGGACCTAGAAACTGGACTGTCAAAAATAACAAATATAACATTACAATACAACAAAATTGTTGAAATATACTGAAAGGAAAATGCTAAATTGTTGGAAGACTTCAAAGTGCCTATTAAAGTGCGGTTTTCGAAAGTCTAAGTAGCTGAACGTCTTTACATTTTATTATAAAATATATGGCGTCTAGAAACTGCGTACCAAGGACAGCCGCGATGATTCCAAACTGATGATTCAATTATCGAACAGGATTAACTGTTAAACGAGTACGTGTCGAATGCCGGACTTTCGAAACGATACTTATTGCTTCATTTGTGTTTAACTGACCTCGTTAGCGACAATTTTATGGTTTGTCATGTGATTTCATTTTACGATTGCATCAGAATTTGGCTACAGCAGATTCATCGGTGTGCGTGTGTAGTAAGTACGTACTGGGTTGAAAATATGTGCAGCAACGGCGGCCGCGCTGACGATCACATCGACACGCACCAACAATGGCCGCCTGAAAGCCATAAAGTTAATAAGCAATTTGCATAATAAATTTCTCATTTGGCTGAATTATGGGCCCGCGGATATGGCCACAAAATTGTTAATTAGAAAAAGGACCATTTCAGCAACATTTCGACAGCGGCGCCGCGCTGTCATCGGCGCAGCGGCGAGTGTCCACCAAACGGATGCAAGCAGATATTTCGCGATTATTTCGCTGTGGAAATTACTTGCGACCAGCGTCGATTTGCCCCCATGAGTGCCTGCAAATAACTGGTATCACGCGAGTTCTCGACGTGCATACATACATATGTACGAGTATGTATGTATGTAGGCGTATGTGCACTCGTACAAGTCGCTTCGCGGTCACGGCCCATTCCAGCCGGCCAGCATGAGTGCGGCGGACGTGCAGATTGCATTGGCCGCATTATTTTGGAGTAGAATTTCATTAAATCAACTGAAAATGGTGGCCTGCGCTGCAGCACACGCCGCAGTCCCGTTTAACACGCGTACAGCGTGTACAGTAACGAGAATTGTTTCATAATTAGTTGGCGGGCTGTCGAATGCCGGCCGCTAATGGCTGCACGCTACACCCGCAAAAATTATTGTGCATCGGCAATCAAGTAAGCCGGTGAGTAGATGCGGGTAAATATTGCAGAGTCAGATTGCCATTGACCCTGTTGCAATCAGACGGCGGCTGTCACATTGGCTTCGAAGTGGGGTTTCGAAGAAAGCTGCCGAAATTGTAAATTTTTATTTCGGAAATCCGCGTGAAAGAATTTTCAGTGTTGGCGATAAAATTCCATGTTACTCGTTTTGCGTGTTTGCAATCGACCACACAAATTTATTCCGACAGCAAAAGGGAAGAGCGCATTAAATTCCACATTTAGCTGTTGGTAACTCGGAAATTTTATTTATTCACGCAAGTTGCGCAGTACTCGCTGCTCGAATGTTTGGTGAATGCGCACACATGCAATCTGTCAAAAAAGGGCCGAAAATTTGTGATTTAAAAGGACTGCACAAACGATTTTTATTAAATATTTGTTCCTTAATTTCGTAGCACTGCACGCAGATAGATAGTATAAACAGAACCAAATCGTCGGCCGAATTTATTCGCACCGAAAAATGACGCAGCGCGTCAGTCGTCGTGAATAACGCACAGTGAAACATAATGGGTGCGAAATTCGCATCAGCTGTGTACAAAAATTATTCCTGCAAACACACGAAAGGTCAAGGGGAAACTTCCTCAATTAGCAGCTCCGTCCTGCCCATTTTCTAAAACATACGAAAGGGAAAGACAAAATTGATTATTTGGCACAATTTTTTATTAAAATTTGAAGCACTTACAACTTTGCAACCTTAAAGTAGCACAAATCACAACATTTTTGCAGAATTTTTCGTTTGTTTACATTTTCGATTTTCACCTCTGACAGCTGCACAGCTGATTGGTTCGCACGACGACTGCGACCAAATTAGAATTTGTTCTATCGTCGGACGACTGGTCGTCGGCCGACTATCGCAGTCGTCGTCGTTGTGGGCAATCACATGCACTGCTGTGTGTTTTAATTTTGACAGCGTACGTTCGGTGCGTAAAAATCGGCCGACGACTTGATTCTGTTTATACTAAGAATCAGTTTACTGTAGCAGGGCAACACAATTTTAAGCTAATTTAGCATCTACTTTTCGATGCTGGATCGTGCTAATTATGTTCTGAGTTTGACAAGCCGAAAGCGAAGAAATAATATCGCAGCCGCTCATAAGTTAGTAGTGCTCGTTGTTGCTTGTTGTGATAATAATGGATTGGTGCAACATGGACCATGGAGTGCTTCGAAGACTGAAAGCAACGCTGCCAATGTGAGTTACTTGAAAGACGGTAAAGTAAATATTGATTATAAATGATTGTTTTGCATGTTATCTTACAATTCCTGGTAATTTTTTGACAGACAACAGATGCACCAGTGCAGATTTGTGCCATTATTTGTCGACAATTTAAAAGCAATGATTGCAAACGAAATTTAAAGGCTAAAATAATAGCTTTGTTGAGTTTGAGCATTAAGTGGGCGTAGTGTTTAGTGTGCTGGACTAAAAACTAGAAAGTAAGGGAACTAAGCCAAGGCCCAACAACAATTGGTGCACGACCGCACTCATGGCTTTTCGAATTTTGGGGTAACTTCCCAATATCTGCAACGATCATCCAAACCAACACTGACTTGTCGTCGAAGCTCAAAATGGGCAGAACAGGAAAGAGCAGTAAATATTTCGTATTTTCCTGACTATACGTGTTTATCTCTATTGAATGGATTCAAATACTTTCTTGAATACTTACAGAAATAAGCAGAAACACAAGAATGTCTTTTAGGTTGAACTTTTACTTGGTTTTAAAATTTGACCAGTGCAGTGAATTTGGTCGAATTTGAACGCGATTTTCACATATGAACCAAGGATGGCTTTTCGTAATTCGAAAGTAGACAATTGTCGGCTCGATACCTTAATTCGACATGCAATTGAAAAGTGAATTTTAACTACATATAACCAAAAATTCGTTTGCATTTTCTTAAGGCGGAAGAAAATATCTCGATTCATTTTAATGCAAACGTTTTATTGGTCCCATAATTTCTTTGAAATATGACATTAATTTATACCATGGGTTTGTCTCCGCTGAAATACGGGACAGGAAAGAAGTCCGTGGTTTGTTACATATGGCGTGAGACCTCGTGAGACCAGTGCAATAGGCACGAAAGTACCTATTGAACTGACTTTTTTTGGGCCCAGAGCGTCAACAATGACCGCCAATATTTATAGATTAAAATTACAGACTATGTGTTTAACACCAATTAGTTGAATTTAAGTTTGAGAACAAATAAATTTCTGTATTAGCAGCCATGGCGTTGGCAGTAAGTCGACTACACATCGCTTTTCAGTCGCTGGTGTGCTTCAATGTTCAACGGGCTGTTTCTATTTTGAAACGAACAATTATTGCATTCGTGCAACTTTAAACGCAGGCCGGCCGTCAGAATGGCGCATGGAGCGAAACGGCGAAGAGAACTTCAAAGGACTTGCGACGTCCATGGAAATCTACTCCAGCAAACACTCCAAAGCAGGACAAAACGACTGAAGAAAAAAGGTGCTTGCTAAGTCTTGCTTCTACCAGAGGGGAGTGAAACGAAAGGAGTAAAAAGCACTTCAGCTGCTAAACTAAAAAAAAGAAACTCGCGAAATGTCGAGCAGTCTGCACGGTTGTTGGTTGGTGCGGAGAGGACGGGGGTGGTTCGGGGGAGAAATGAAATGCTTTGAAGGAAAAGAAATGGAGTATTTACACAGCCATTGTAATTGGATAATTACAGAAATGTCTTCAGCTGAAAGGTTGCACACTAAGGGCACAAAACACACACGGTACACACACACACACACACAAACGCACATGCTTACACACTATAGTGTGTATAATGTATAATGTATACATTTCATACATTTGTGGTATATGTGGCAATGAGAACAAGGATATGAGCAACAAAGTCGACCGAAAGACACACTGACACACATGTGTACGTGCATATACATATACAAGATGTTTGCTGTGCATGTGCATAGATACTTGTGTACATAGAGGTTTGTGGCGAGTGGGAATTACAATGTGGTCTTTACAAGTACAACAGCAATAACAACAACGCGCCAGAGCTGCAACAGCTCTGATCCCAAGAAGCAGAGGCAGCGCCGAAAGGACACTCTGGCCGTAGTGAGTTGCTCTTTGTGAGGAGGCGCGTGGCAGGCAGCGGCACGGCAAGTGCGACGCGCGCTAAGGTTCAGTTTTATTTTAGTAGCATCGTTAGCAATATGTTTGCTGTTTTAGCAGCCATTTTAAAAATGGCGTACTTATGTGCTTGCTGATGCTGCTGCGGCCGCCACTATTTACAGCTATTGTTGCTGCTGTAGTTGTAGTGGAAGTCGCCTGCTTGGGCAGCGTTGTTATTCTAACAGCCACTTATCTGAAGCGATTTTTCTTTGTCGAAATGAGTGCAATAAAAACAAAAAATAGTTACGTACATTTTCTTTGGATTTTTGCGCGCCGCTGTGCTTCCTTCCCGCCTCGCACTCGCAGTCGCTCTTGAGTCTGGCGTATGCCTGCGTCCGGGTTGGGCAATAATTAAGTACGTATGCGGACAACAGCGGGGGGGGGGAGCGTCACGGCGGCAGCCATTTAAGTGGCTACTTCCACTTGCCGTTGTTGTTGCTGTGGACGATGTTCATTGAAAAAGAACGCGCATTAATATTGTGCTGCTGCAATCTCCGGTAATTAGGGAGCGGAATTTGGCAAACGGATTCAGCTGAGACAGACAACGCGCAGCGCAAACATCGCCGGTGCCATCCAGACATACATACATACCTACTAGGCATCGCAATCCCGGGATCCCGGGACCCCGGGATCCCGGACTTTTTCCAGTCCCGAAAATCCCGGGATTCAAATCCTTTAATCCCGGGATTTTCGGGATTGCAAAAGATGCCTCAAAGTTCAAATGAAATAAATTTAAAAGCACAAAAACCCAATTCCTTATCTGATAGAGGAGGGAAGGGATAGAGAGCGTCTTTTGCAAAAGGCTTATAATTATTTACTAAGCATTCAACCAACAAGTGTTGAATCTGAAAGATGTTTCTTTCAGCAAGGTTTATTTGCAATAAATTTCGCTCTAGATTAGAGAACAAAACACTTAATGCCTTAGTATTTTTAAACGCTTAACTTTTTAATCGAAATAATCGAAGTAAAACTAAAAGTACAAACAAATTAACTATTTAATTTTTTTATCAAACATGCATATACAGGGTGGACCATTTAAGATTTGGAATTTGAATCGGTTATAAATAAAACGAATGAATATTTTTTGAAAATTCCTGTTTTATTACAAAGCTTGGACTTTGTTATTTAAGAATGAAAAACGATATCGTTCATATGACTGCCACTACTGGCCTTACAGTACGCCATTCGGTCAACCCAATTTGCAAGTACTTTTTCGATTATTCCGGGTAGAATTTCCTGAATGGCAACTTCGATTTCATGTTTCAAAGCTTCAATCGTCTCTGGAGGGTTAGCGTAACACTTGTCCTTTACGGCTCCCCAAAAAAAAAAGGTCCAACGGACTTAAATCGCAGCTCCGAGGCGGCCAATTGATTTCAGAATTTCGGCTGATTATTCGATTTTCGAAATCGGTGCCCAAAAGTTCGATTTTTACGTGCCGGATGGTCATGAGCCTTCAGTTCTAGGACCAATTGATTTTTGTAAGCCTTCATACCGAGATCTTTATGTAAAATTCTCATCAAAGAAGTGCGAGAAATGTTCAATTCCTGAGAGCGATGGCGAGTTGACGTTGATGGATGTTGCCGCACATTTTCGGCTACAAAAGCAATGCTTTCGGCTGTGCGCACTGCATGAGAAGGGGAACGGGTTGTTTGGTCCATTAAGTAAAACTAAAAGTTTCAGTTTCACTAGCTCACTTCACAAATTGATCCACAAGCTGAGTTAAAGGCCAATCTTTTTTAGAAATTTTACTTTTTTTTACAGTTTTAGTTGAAAACTCTCCACTTTGAAAGTAAGTTTTCCATATTTCCCAATTTTGTTCAAGCATATAGTGTCCCATTTCGTAAATGTCAAACTTTTAACTAAATTACACAACTAAAAACACAAATTGAATGACATTTGGACTGTCATTCTCGAAATAAAGCGTAGTTCAAATTCCAAACGCTATATGGAAGACCCTATATATGCACTTTATGATACATCTGTTGCAAAGCAATAAGTTATGTTTAAGTGTCATTTTTGGATAAAACAAAATGTTATCAAACTGAAGTTAAATGAAAAACTTTTAAGTTAAACAAAATGTGATTAAATTCAAGATAAAAAATATTAAAACTACCCCAAATGTGATTAAACTGTGTCCATTTTTATGGTGAATATTTTATAAACAATTATTTATGCAATTTGGGAAAATTGTTTTATTTAAAAAATTTGTTATATGAATCCCGGGATTAAATCCCGGGATCCCGGGATTTGACTTTTCAATCCCGAAAATCCCGGGATCACAAAAAGGCAAAAAATTGCGATCACTAATACCTACATACTTCGGTGCGGGGCGTGCAGTATTTCTGCGATTTTAAAATGAAATCGTTCTGACATGTTAAATTGCAATTAAAATTACTTTTCGCTGGTGTGCTCGCATAAGCGTTCAGTTCACATAGATTCCCGATTCGAGAGGAGCATGTAGGGTGCCATAATAAATGTAGGGTGCCATAATAAATTCTGTGCTTGCGACAAGATCTTCGCAAACTTGGCGAGTCGCATCCAGTTGCATATGCGGTGAACACAGACGAGCAGGACACGCCTGGACATTCTTCTAAGACGGAGCCCGCAGCCGTTTGACAGAATTGGTGTCTCTTTTGTACTTTGGACGTAAGCTGTTTTTTCAGTTACCGGTCTTTCAGGTAAATTGCACAAACACTTGATAGACAAATGTAACGCATAAGTACAGAGTTTATTTTTTAAATCATTTCCAGCAAAGTTTCAAACACAAAACATTTTTTTTTAATCTGTTATTAAACTTTGTTGTTTTATTCAATTAAATGGACAATAACAAACACTTGAGTGACGTATGAAGGAAGACATAAAAACAAACTAAGCTATGAATCAGCACCGTATTGCGATGGGAGGGGCTAAGTATGTTGCTTCCGACTCCCACCTCCGATATGATAAAACTTTCCACAGTGCGGGTGTTTAATTATTTGAAATATATTTGCAACTATATTTCAAGCTCGATTTGCGAAACTTCGTGCTTTAAATTTAGCATAAAGTCGTTTCAATTATTGGGTGACATTTTCAGTGTCATAATTCAATTTAAAATTGAAACAGTCTTTTTCGCTTTGTGCCATTAACGGCCGCAATGCAAATTACCCGCCGTTTTACATGAATTTCAGATTTTTACTTCTACCCAACTACAGCGCAATGCTTTTCAAGCGTATCGCTCGTTTTCGGGTTGTAAATGTTTATGGTTCGCACCGACGACTTGCAACGCGAATGGTCTAAAAAGGCTGGCGGCCGGTTTGATCACTTTCAGCCGGCAGCCGGCAGGTGGAAAGTGAACACTGTTCTATTGCTTTTTTATAACTCGTTTTGTTTTCTCGCACAGCAGAAAAAAGTATTGGTTTGATTAAATGTAAATCAGATTTCGCCAACGTCAGTGTGCAAAAAGGAAATCAATATCAAACAGAGGGGAAAACGCAACAACCACGGTATTCCATTAGGCAAATTAAATGATGACAACAATAACGCAACGGCAACAGATTCACGCAGAAACAATTAAAGAAAATTGTGTAACTACATACACACGAAACGACATTCATACATCTATGCAAAATGTTTGCATGAATGTGGGCGTTGTGTGTGTATTCGGTTCGCCATTTAAAGAGGAAACCAGTTCGGTAAATGTATTTGTTGAATACATTTTTCAGTGCACATATTCGGAAACTTAATTGCGGGCCGTCAGGAATTCGACTGGCCTTTTGTGACTACTACGATTTTAGTCTGAAACGCCGCAATGTCACAAGAAATTATTAAAATATGGGGCATTTCACGTCAAGCGGACAACCCAAAAAATGAATTTTGTTTATATTCTGGTCAGTTATACTTCTAGTAGACGTGGATGTGTACACCCAATTTCTTTTTCGTATGATGTTTTTTTGCTGAGTTATGAGCTTCTAAAAATTGACTAAACATAAAGTCATGAATTTTTGGATGCTTATTATCTGTATCAATTAATTTGTAAAAAAAACTAAAAAGTATTGTTTCTTATAGTAAAAAAGTTGTTGTTTTTTTTTTTGTCGAATTCTAAAATTTAATTTTTTTTACGTATAGTAAACCGGAAATGAAAATTTCAAATCGATATTTGAGTAGCTTCGACACTTTTTTTAAATAATTTTAACGTAAATTAAAGCTTTAAATGTACTCATTCTCCACAAAAAAAATTAAAACGTGATCTCCAACCGTTTAAGACTTAGAGCACATACAGTACATACACATAGCTGAAAATAATGGATTTTTACACAAAATTACATAAAGGAACAGTTTCTTATGGAGGATTTTGAAAACAATTTTGTTGCTAATTTTTAAGTCGTTATAACACTGATTAAACCTTTTTTTTGCTCAAAATAATGGGAATTAAGTGTTTATTTATTTTGTATAAAGAAAGTTTTACTCAGACAAAATGCAACCATTTATATTTGTGATGTATTTCACACATTGGATAAAAAAGTACAATGAGGTACGGGGAAAAAATCATCAAAAGAACTCATAACAATATTATAACGAGTTAATATTGTCTAATATAATGTCAAACAGGGGCGTAGCCAGAACTTTGTCATGAGCGGGGGCTTTAAAAAATTATTATTATATTATATTATTTTTTCCCAATTTAGTATGACGTTAAAGTAAACTGCAAAACAGGGCATTTGGTGATGGTGTCACCTATATGTGACTTAGTGCTTTGGAAATTTAAATTTTTCCCGATTTTTAGTCAAGACTTCAAGAAATTTGGTTCACTAGAAGCGAAGTTATTGCGTCTGCAGTGAAAGTATGTGCTATCGTTACAAAAATGAGCATCGAACAAGAACCAATATTAACTTTGGTTTTAAAATTGTTAAAAACTTAACTGAAACATTTCAATTGATGAACCAAGTTTATGGTGATGATCGTTTATCCCATTTATGGTGATGATCGTTCCATGAGTGGTACACGCGATTTAAACACGATTGTCAGGATAACTGAAATCCGCGATCACCGCAGATTCCATCAAAACTGGGCGGTAATTCATGAAATTCTTGAAATTGTAATTAACCATCTTAATAACATTGCATTTTATTGCATTTTAACTGAACATTTGGCTTTTGAAAGACGCCATTACATTGATCGACACTAGTGACTGATTTTGTGACTAAAAGTCGAATTTCAGCCATCAACTACTCCTTGTTTTCATCTGATACGGAACCGTGCGACTTCCACCTTCCAACAGCTATTGAGGACGTAGGAGCCATCCAAAAGGCTTATACCGTCATCCTGAGGGAAATCCCGGCCAACAATTTAAAAGATTCATTAGGTATGCTTTTAGATCATGCAAAACGCTGTTTTGAGCCTGAACGGGACTATTAAAAAAACAAATCGGTTTTACCAAAAAAAAAGGTGTTGTTATTATTCTTTTAAAGACCTTTTTGTTAATGTGGCAACGTACATATCATGCATAGTGATTGAAAATGTTGATTATGTATAGGCTATGAGGGGGGGTTCTGACACCCAAACCCCCCCTGGCTTTTAAAATAATACACAATTCAGTTGTTTTGGAGTTTGTCTACATATTCCTTTTAATTTTTATAAGAAGCTCTGTGACTTGAAAACGTTCATAAATATGAAGCGTTAAATAACACTACTCAACACGAAAAATGCACCTAATAATAAAAGGGTTTTCTAGACTAACTTTGGGCCGCTGAATACGAAACTGAACTGGTAACTGTTGTTTCAGTTATGAGCGCATACCTCGTGAACCAATCATCGGACTAACACAAGCTGTCCGTCCGTCAGAAGAAAATACCTTAGCCTATATATATAGAGATAGCGATATACAGATTGTCCAAATTAGATGAGATTTGGGGAAGTTACTGACGGTGAAAGTTGTAGAAAAGTGAATTTTTCGATCATTTTCAAAAATCATAAATTTCGAATTTTCTTTTATATACCAAAATATAATAAAACTTAGATGTATGAATCTACAGACTGAGATGCAAAACATGTATGTTTTTCTCACCTGACATATTTTGGTCCTGAAAGTTCATAATAGAAAATTTAGTTAAAATGAGAAAAATTTCCTTTTTCATTTGATATTTTCATGGAAAATACTTTTGTTTTTAGGTGCACGCGATTAACCCATTTTTGTCGAGTAGTGTAATTGTTTTAAATTCTCTAATTGCTTTTTTTAATCTTCTTAAACAAACTAATCTTTTTGTATGTGCTGTTTTTTACACTGTAATATAATTATAATTTTTTCGAATGGATTATCAAACTTGTAGGTGTACGTTGCCATATTAGGAAAAAAAGAGAAATAATGATTTGATTTGCACTTAAACTAAATGTTTTGATTCCTGTTGCTAAAAAGCCGATCTGACTACGATCCTAATGTGATAATGATTGAGTGTGTTTATGTGTACTCGTACTCTGAGTAGAAATGGATCAGTTGCAGTTTTCTTATACCGATGTCATTGCAGTGTACTGTTGTTGTTGTGTTTTGTCGTTTTCATTACCCGCTTAAAAGTTGCATGTCATGTCATAGTGTTGGAAATAATGTATGCACAGTTTTTAATTAATGTTCATTTATAAATGGTGTATACATTTATTTATGGCAGTTGCGCTTTTGGTTTTCAACACACGTTTTTATGGCAAATAAAATGCATTCATGAATGCAAATAATTTAAAATAATCCATGGTATTTCGTATTTATGAATATAGATAACTACGATAGTTTTTGATAAAAATTGTAATATGTCATGCAATACATTCATTGAAATAAATAGCTTGTGTCATGGGTTAGGTATGCTAACACAACACTGACATATAGAGAAAACGTAAAATTCAGAAATATTTATTAAAATGAATGCAGTTTTGACCACATTAGTTGCTACCGCAAAGTGGTCACTGAAGAGATACACGGCGTGCGTGAAAACAACAAGAAATATAGTTAACTACTTTCAGTACGATGGTTCCCACGACAAGGTGTTCGTTACGGAGGTCTGCGGTCGACGGTGAAGAAAAAGGATCAAGTTGAAGAAGCCCTCTTGGTGGGACCAATCGCAGAAGGTGTGCCCAGAGTTGCGACGCCTGGCGAGAAATTTTGCCGCTGGCCGTAACGCAATAAAGGGTTGTTGTTGTAACCGATAGACCTACATAAGAGCCGCTTTAAATCGAAGTCATGTTGAGTTCTTCATACTTCGAATTCGAATCCACTTTTCGATAGTTGCGAAAAAATGTAAAAACTTTAGGGAGTGAAATGAGTAAAGACAAGAATAAAACGTATAGGTTAATAAAATATTTTATAAATTTATATGATAAAATAAGAGCATCGGTTCGCTTCTATCAATTTACGCTACATTCTGGGTATTCACGATGCGATATATTTGGTCTTTAATCGAGTTTTTTATATGAATTTTATATTTGTATTGGGTGTACAACTTTGCTTCCGCCGTTTTCCGATAGGTGGCTGTACCGGCTGAGCCTGGTTGAAATACATAGATGGTAATGCCTTTAAAGTGAGTGTGGACAGTGCCTAACGAATTGTCATCGCCGTTTCAGTGACAGTTGTTCTTGTTTTCGTATTATTCACGCTCGAAAATGTCCGTTTATGTGCCCAATTCTCGCCATTTGCGGGATCAGCTCGGTGTGATTTACTACGAGCTCTTAAAACCGGGTGAAACCATCACAGGAGATCGCTACCGAACGCAACTGATGCGCCTTAGTCGCGCGCTAAAAGAAAAGCGGCCACAATATCAAGAGCGACATGACAAAGTCATCCTCCAACACGACAATGCTCGGCCTCACGTCGCAAAAGTGGTCAAAAAGTACCTGGAAACGCTGAAATGGGAAGTCTTGCCCCACCCGCCGTATTCCCCAGATGTCGCCCCTTCTGACTTCCACCTATTCCGTTCGATGGCACACGGCCTGGCAGATCAACATTTTCAATCCTTCGAAGAATTGGAAAAATGGATTGCTTCATGGATAGCGTCAAAAGAGGACTCCTTTTTTCGAGCCGGGATCCGAAAATTGCCGGAAAGATGGGAGAAAGTTGTCGCTAGCGACGGACAATACTTTGAATAATACATCTGTAAGCACTTTTTCGCAATAAAGCTTTTAATTTTGGAAAAAAACGGCGGAAGCAAAGTTGTACACCCAATAGTAAATTTGATAAATTTACAATAACAAAATATGCACTTTGAGTTACTAATTACAAAAACAAAAATATAACGACAGAACTCTATTGTACAAATTATGGTGGGTTGTGTGTATATTTTAGAAAACGATAGATATTCAATTCAAAGTGGCGATTGTTTTACCTATGTTTTCTATATTGGCTCCAATTCGAAAGAGAAAATGAATTGAAATCTTTCTGCGCAACGCTACTTTACGAAAATGTAAACAAAATCAGCGGATTGGTCAGCGATCTGTAAAAAAAGACGCACAAATAAATCAGACTCTCATTGCATCCTTTTTGACTTGGGGTAACCATACAAGCATTCTTGTTGGGAATAGTTAAAGTATTGATTCCTCATAATAGAAGCAGATATTGACAAAATAATTGTTTCCGAGTAACTGCCTCAGTTTTCCTTAAAGAATACACGTAACAACTCTTTCAAAACTTTAAAGTCCTGCCAAGGTCATCTCTGAGTGTTACAAACTGCGCGCTGTTACTAAATGCGTGGAGGAAGTTTTTACGGCAGGTCGTAATCGAGTAAAGGGTTGTTAGCCTGTTGCATATATTTGGTTTCATGGCTCTATGGTATTTTCCATGTGCACAAGTTGCTGTTGCACGGTGCTATGTTATTCAAACTTACAACGGCCCAGCACATTGCTGGCTAAATGCAGTACATATCAATGCAAACATTTGGTAACCAGTGCCACTGGAGCCAGCAGCGAGTGCGCTGCGTCATGTGTGAAATGGCCTGTCTTGGAATTCCGTTGTCGGCATTGTAAGCGCTGCGGTCGCAACATCCGCAGCGTGGGCTGGGCGGACAGCAGCAGGAGGCTGTTCACAGGTTTAATGCTGATCCTCATGAGTAACATTATTCAGGTCACATACTGAGCGCTCCTAACACCAACCCCAACACCAGCGCCAATGCCGACGCTGCTGCAATCGCCATATTGCAATAATTATTGCAATTTCCCGCAGCGCTTTCCAGAGCCTCGTCGCCTTTGCAGCGGTGACTTGCCTGTGTGTGTACATTCGCTGGAGGGAGGCGTGACGGGCAAGCGGGGGGCAAGCGCAAATGAATGCAGATGAAGACGTTGTTGGCACACGCCTCCTTCCCGCAGCGCCTTCGCCGAAGCAACTTGCTGTAATAAGATATTCATTACACATTGTGCGTTTGTCTATTTGATGTTGTTATTGTTGCTATTACAAGCACTCAAGTTGCAGCTGCCGCTGCTGTTGCCGCTTTTGCTGCGCCTCCAAATTGCATTTGTGCTGGCGTGCGTGCGGCTGCTGCGCCGTCGGCGTCGTACGCGTGTGTGTGTGCTTGTGTCGGAGTGGGTCTCGAGTGGGTGCTGCATTTTGATGAATTTGTGTGCTTATTTGTTTAATTTAGTACTATAATTAAAAGATAAGCGCTGTGCAAATATCCCCAGCGCATCTCGCACACATCCGCAGCTACAAGCACCGGACGCTCGCTGCTGTTCGCGCAGCTGTTGTATACGACGTAGGGATGGGTAAATTCGGGATTCGAATGTTCGAAATTCGATTTTTAATCGAATTTTAGCTGCAAAATGGCGAATTTTTAAAATCGAACTTCGAAATTTTAAAATTCAGTACAATCGAATCTTGCGTAAAAAAATCGAATTTTTCCTCGCAACGCTGCATTACCCATCCCTACTTGACGGAATTACTGTATACCGAGTATTGTGTGGCAGTATTTCAACAGAAAGGAAAAAACAACCGTTGTGTGTTTAAAGTGCAAAAAAGTGTTTAAATATCACAGCAGCACAACTACTCTAATGAAGCACTTACAAAATGTGCATAAAATGAATGTTGAGGTGAGCATAATACAAAAAAATATTTGTAGTTTCATAGGCAGATAAGAAGATTGCGCATGCGCCGGTGTCGGAGTCTTTTACTTTCGGGGTGCGGTGTCACCGAGATCGGAGCAAGCGTGGGTGTGTGTGCGAAGGTGCTGTGGCGGTAATAGAACCTGTTGGTTGTATTAAAATGTGGATGTTCGAAATGTGATTTGCTAACCCCAATATTTTAACCTCGCAAACACGATTGGTTTTCAAGTCCCAAATGATATCAAATCATTATACATCAACACTATACCATACTTCTTTACTTTTTTAATAATTTTGTTAATGTTATTGTATTTATAGAAAGGCGACGAATCGAACGATGCGCCAATTATTGTGGACAGCAATGCTGAGATTTTGGAGGTATGTATTGTATTGAACTTTGAGACACTGTAATTAGGTCGATTTAGAATGGTCAAAACTATTATGTATATATTTTGTACTGATTATTTTGATAGTGCTCATTTAAAATAGTCATTTATAACTTGCACAAGAATTATTTATATTCCTTTTCTTTCATCTATAGATGAGTCCTACGAATACCAGACGGGTTGGTCCATTGGACAAGTCGTTTGAGATAGCAACTTCATTTGCAAGTATGTATGCGTTAACGATCTTTTATATTTGTCTACTTTGAAGTTTAAAAACGAATTATTTTCATCATAGATAACGGTGCCAGGGCAAATGAGATTACAAACGCTCTAATGTATATGGTGGCAGTGGACGACATGCCTTTGCGCACTCCAGAAAAAAGGGATTTTTAAAATTTTGCAAAGCAATGCAACCTATGTACAAGATTCCTACAGAAAAAAACATTGACATCCAGAATGGAATCTAAATATAAAGAAATTCAAGGAAAAGTAAAGTGTATGTAACGTCTTTATGCTTGACAACAGATATATGGACAAATTCATCAACGCTACAAAGTTATGTGGGAGTTACAATACATTTCGTAAGGGTTGGTATCTTTACTGTTCAGTTTGAGATGAGCGCTTCTTTAATTCAATAATATTGTATTAATGAATAATTTACAGAAAACAACATAGTGTCCGTTGAGCTTGGGGCCTTTTCAGCTGATTTTCGAAAAGATATAGCCAACCTTAGGACAAAACTTCGCCAAATAATTGACGACTCGGGTATCCATGATGCACAAATTACCGCATTCGTTACGGATGGTGGAGCCAATATTAAAGGTGCAGTAAAACAAGAATTTGGGGACTCTAAACACATAACCTGTTTCGGTCACACAATTAACAACATTGGCCAAGCAGTCATTCAAAATAATGATGAGGTTCTTTCCGGTCATGAAGAAAACGAAACGGAGGAAGAGGGTACGCTTAACGGTATCTTAAGAAATGTCAAGAAAATTGTTAAGTTTTTTCGAACGAGCGCAGTTGCCGCTAAAAGGTTGACGGAGCACCTAAAAAACAGCAATCAGTCAAATTTGAAGTTAGTTCAGGAAATAAAAACCAGATGGAACTCTTGTTTCGAAATGCTGGAACGTTTTTTGTCAATAGCTGCCTACATTGGACAAGTACTACTTCAGCTACAAAAGGACAAGATTACAAGAGCGCGAACTCCTAATATGTTAACTGGGGAAGAACTTGATGCTCTGAAGGATGTACTGGAGATTCTAAAGCCTTTGCATCAGATTACAATGGAACTATGCGGTGAAAAAGTGGTTAACATTAGTAAATGCATTCCATTGGTTGCAGGGTTGAAAAAGGTTAGAATATTTTTGAGTTTTAAAGTATCTCACTAAAACTTGTTTTCTACAGGCTACAATAGATATCGAACCTACCACTGCAATAGGTAAAATTGCTAAAGATGTATTGCTGGCGGAGTTACTAAAAGTTATGCTAATTTGGAGGCCGTAACCATTTATGGTGTAGCTACATTATTAGATCCCAGATACAAAAAGCTTGCCTTCGAAAGCCCGATACATTGCGCTCGAGCAGTTTCTTTTGTTGGTAGGTTTAGCAAATTGCTATTAAAAGAGAACATTACTATTTTTTAACTTTACATAGGTAATTTATTAGTTCCTACCGTGCTTGATGAGCTAATGGAAGTTCCTAATGAAACTCCAGTTTCGGACGAAAGCGGCGTATGTTCATATTTTGACCGAAGTGTTTCTAGCAACCAGTGCAGCACAACAAATCTTTCGGAAGGAGGCTCAGACCAATTGCGATTATATCTATTAAGGCCAGCAGTTTCAAGGAAGCTGAACAAGAACCCATTGACAACTTGGCAGGCATTAAACAACGATTTTCCTTTACTGCATCCTATTGCCCTGAAGTATTTGACGATATTGGCAACGTCCGTCCCGTGTGAGAGGCTATTTTCTCATGCTGGACTGATTGCAACTCAGCTGAGAAATAGGCTCTCCCCGGAACATTTAAACATGTTAGTGTTTTTACGATCCATTGGAGAAGATATTTGGAGTACATAAATCATTTCATACTTTCATTTCGTTTATTTCATTTCCTTCATTTTTCATTATTTATTTCATTCATTTAATTTGTATTACATTGTTTCATAAATTACACCAGACACGAAAAATGCACGTGGACAGTTTTAAGAAGGACACTGAATGCTTACGCAATATGTGCTCAGAACTAAAATAAGAAGAAAACTGGTTTTCCGAAGATTTTTCGAAAACGCTTCTTTGAAAAAATTCTTGATTTTCAGTTTCGTATTGAGCGACCCAAAATTAGTCTACAAATAGTTTTTTTGTATAGCTGCAAGTGATTAATCCATTCTTTGTCGAGTATTTGGAGTATTTGGTTATTTGGAGTTATTTGGAGTATTTTTGAGTTATTTATTTTTATTTATTTATTTATTAGCATTTGTAAAGATAACACTTAGTGTTTTATAGCACAATTTGACAATTTTCTGCTTAATTTAATAAAATTTTATACATTCACTTAAGAATTATCAGACTTTTAGATCATTTTTGGGTTTAGAGTACTATTGCAGTATATATAATTTCTTAACAACACATAATTACGCAACGCATACGAATATAGAGTATTTATGTGTAGACACTAACCATTCACTATACTGCTTGGTTTTAATTTTTTCATGTTTTTTCTTCTTTTAGAGACTTCACCCCGTTCTAATTTCATAATTTAGAAGCTCTTATAAAAAAGGCCAAGCCGAGCATCATAATATAAGTTAAAGTTAATAATTACAATGTATCTCTCTGTGTTCTAACTTTTTTATCATATCATATTCCATTTCCAATTAAACTATAAATAAAATTTGTCTTTACTTTTCAATTTGAGTCATCTAAGTTTTTAATATCAATTTTTTTAATTTTGTGAAAAATTCGAAAAAATTCGAATAAAATCGATTTTTCCCCACCGAATTTCGAATCGAATGATCGAATCTTGACCCCAATTACCCATCCCTAATACGACGTATGTACATACATGTATGTATGCATGCTCGCTTAGGCATTCGTATTAGCGCGCCTATTATGTCTCACAGGCTATTGATCCTTGGTGTTTGCTTCATTCAATATTAGTCACAATTTGAGTTTCCGCACACAAATTTCGATTTCAAACCGCACACCGCCAGCCTTAAGCTTTGATTTGAATGTTTTCATTAATGGATTCATAGCAAAACTAGTTGTAACTCCCTTAAATTCGGGGTGGGCGTTTATTGAAACCTAGTTAAATCAAAGGAAGCCATAATTCAAGCAAATTCTTAACTTGAGAAACTTTCTGTTACCATTCACTCTTCGACCAGTTTCATGATTTGATTTGATAAGCCTCCAACTTAAAGGGTCACAAAATTTGAAAAGCTATTATAGGGGTTATATGGTAAAAAAAATTAAATTCGAATAGAAAAAGGATCGCGGTCGTCGTTACTCGTTGAAATGGTAAACTACAATAAATGATAAGGTTAAATATTGACAGCTGGTTTGACAATTTTTACCTATTAAAAGCTGTATCACTACATACACACTTACGTAGGAAAATATATATTATAGATACTTCACTCCGCAATCTGTGCCTCACCTGACTGACAAACACACTAAATTTCGAATGTCTATAATGGCAATTATGAAAATGATTTATAATTTGACAATCTATGGTCAAATTACGTTTTGTGTGCCAATATTGCATTCACTTTAAAACTATAGTAGATGATTGTTTAATTACGCGCCTGGTCAAAGTTAATAGTAAGGAAACAACGGAGCATTCAAGACAGTTGAATATGTATATACTAAACACGTATACGAACGAACTGATATTGTATATGTATTGCATGTAAATACTTATCGAATCGGGTTTTGCTGCAAATCAAATCATTTTCATACAGATGAAAATAATCAGTCGATCTCAGCCCGGCGGCTGAGCGACCCTTTTGCTGTATTATCATAATACATGCAGGCCACAGATTTATGCGAAACCCATTTCCAGCCGATTGGGCACACCGAATCTCGCACGCAAGCAACGTGTCAGCCACAGTGCAAAACAAAAATAGACACAAGAACAAACAAAAAATGCGATAAGTTGGAAATCACTGCGGCGATACCCGCTTACATGCACAAATCCCTTTTTATTGAGCCGGACGCAGAGTCTCACATCAGCACAATCATTGTCTGTATGTATTTATCCACACATATAGGTATATATATATAAACATAGTACAAGAGCATGTACATAAGTATACGTTCATTCGTTCATTCATGCGCAGATAAGTAGGCAAGTCGCAATGCGTGAGTGTGTCGGCGGTGAGTGAGTCTGCCTCACGCACACCAGTGCACAGTTTGGCAGTCACTAATCCACAGATGGGCACGCTGCTACTCGAGAGTAGCAGCGACGCCTACTCGCGTATACGAATACAAAGCAGCGAAGTTCCGAGCGCAGCTTCAGTGTCGTGTCAGACTTCATGCAAGTAGGTTCACGTTCGTTTGCGGCTCGCATATTGCGAATATTTACGTTTTTATGCTTATTTTGCAGGCGTACGATTGCTGGTAATCGTTTTTTTAATTTTCAAAGACATTACAAATCATGGCACGGGGAATTTGTACGGGGAAAAATGTACGCCTTCATTTTGTGCAGTGTTTTTCACGCATACATTGCCAAAATGCGTGGTTGTGTTAGTGCCCATCACTGCCCCTACAAGAACAGTGACGGTCATTTGACCGGTCATATGACCGACATGCCTGACCGAAGTTTCGGTCAGCTCTCCGAACAAAGTTTCTATCATTTTTGTACAGGCGGTGTGAAAAAACTGATAGAAACTCTCGTGTACGTGTGATAAGAAGAAGCACCTGCTGACAAGAACTCGCATCGGAGTTAATATAATTATTAAGAGCCGGAGGCTGCCGTAGCTACGTAGCTCAGCTGGCTAATGCGTGCGGCCGCGAGTCAAATGCGACGCGCGAATCCAAGTTCAATACTGGATTGCGTTAACACCGAAAAAAAAAGAAAAACAACTTTTTTTTTCAATTTTTCTTTCGGCGGCTGTCCTCTCAGCAGGAAATGACAAACCTAACATTGCCTATGTCTCGTAATCGAGCTGAAATGCTGATGCAAATATCGGTCACAATGTGATGTATAAATCGGTCATTCATGACCAATACTCAATATTGAAAAAATGCAGGTTTTTATTGAAATTTTTTGGAAAAACCGTTTGCTTTTACTTCTGCCTGAATTTATTTTAAATTAATTTAAATGAAATAATATAAAAAAAAAATTGAATTTAAAAAAATTCATTTGTGGTCCTGCTTGGACGATCCCATATTGTCGCAATCGAAGGCGTTTGCTTAGCATCATTGGCTTCGGTACTTGCTATGGCCCAATATTGAAGCTACTGAAAAGTGCAGAATTATTTAAATATTCAAATAATATTATTTAAAGTAAATTTTAATTCGAATTCTTACCTTCATCTGTTTTTCCTTTTTTTTCGGTGTCAACGCAATCCAGTATTGAACTTCGATTCGCGCGTCGCATTTGACTCGCGGCCGCACGCATTAGCCAGCTGAGCTACGTAGCTACGGCAGCCTCCGGCTCTTAATAATTATATTAACTCCGATGCGAGTTCTTGTCAGCAGGTGCTTCTTCTTCTTACACATGCGTGTATAAGCGATCATCTCAGCAGGTCAATTTCAAAGCACTCTGATGACAAGTTCACAATGCTTGCTGACAAGTTCACAATGGGCCAAATTTCATGCGAATGTATTGGTAAATTTAAAAAATGTTATGAATGTAGTGGAGTTTCGGTCAGCCACGTCTTGTAGGGGCACTAATCTATTTATCAGTTATCAAAAGGATTTAGAAGGACTTTTATGCGAATAATTTTCCCATAGTCGCCTGCATGAGGTGTTGGAATGATTTGCAAAGATAGTTTGAGTTTTATTTTTGATTTGCTGGGAAAAGTATAAACATGTTAGTCCACTGGTGTCCTTAAGAGCGATGTTTTGGCGGAAGTGACAATGTACGTATGTGTTATGATAGCAAGTAATTGTACTGATTTGTGCATTTTCAAGTTGTTAATGTATTTGTTTTTAGTATTTTACTATGCATGAAACAAGATAAGGAAGTAATTTTTTTATGTATTTGGATTAGATGACATGGACTTGAATTACATGTGGAACAACAGGAGAACAAAATCATTTAATCCAGAGTCATAAAAAATTGCCCATGGCGAATCATGTTTATAATAATAATGGTATTGAGTTGACTTTAAATTGGAATAAAGGTATTTAGGTTAGGTTAGGCTAGGTAGGGAAGGGTGTGTGGTGGTACGGACAGCACTTCCGATCGGATGCCACATTGGCCCATAGTTAATCCTTTCTTAAATCAATTCATCAATTAATCTCAATCCGGAGTAATCCAGTTCGACCTCTTAATAAACGAGAGCAGATCCGGGATTTTAACTTTTGCCGCGTAAGCCAGGTCCATCAGGAATCTTGCTCCCAGGATACAAGGTATCAGTTGTTTCTCACACAACTCTTTTTTCTTAAAAATTCCTTTTTTCAATACAAGTTGCGCATTCAGAAACGCTTAATGAAAAACCCTTTATAAAGTTTACCATATGAGTGTACCATATGAGTTTTACAATAACATTGAAATGATAAGAAATAAAATCAGTAACCCATTTTTAAACCGTCAAATGCTGATTTTAAAAAATTAGAAATATAATTTCAATTATTTTTTATTAGAAGCATTTTCACCAAGTTTGAAGTCAATAGGCCCAATGATTTATATTCTTACCTGCTACTCTTATCATTTGAAGCAATGCCACCAGTTTGGGTTCGGCGTTGATGAATCAGTCTATAGTATAGTATATAGATAATCAGTATATTGATTTTCAGGTCCAGCATATAACGGTATATAACGTTAAAGCTATTATAACGGCGAAACTAACGAACTATTAACCTATTGGCATCTTGCCGGAGTTACTGATGCGCATTGCAATGGTAAAAAGGAAAGGCACTTACCTAAAGCACATTTTCTTATCTGTGGCCATATGGAAGAGTATCTTAAGTCGAAATTTGAAGTTTGAAAAGCATGTGCACATAAGATGTTCTGACCAATGCATTGTTGTTTGAAAAGACTTAAGCTAAAAAGTAAACTCAGGTAATATTGTTAAAAAACAGGATTTTTCAACACGGATGAAATACATTTGAGCGCCTTGACATCTATAAAGCTCCCAACTATCCATATGGCCACAGATATATATCTACTGTTCGATATTACCTACTGCACAGTACACAACAAACACCAACTTTTGGACTAATAACATACATACAAAGTTGTATATGCATACATACGGATATATTTTATATTACAACTTGACGGTTGGGGCGCCTTAAGCCCGTCGTATGCGACGCAATTCGTGCAATGAACAACCGGGGCCAGGTATGCGGTCGTAATGGTCACTTACCACACAAAGTGACCCGATACACGCCATCCTGTATGGTATTGCTCACATGATGGGAGCGTGGTTGGCAAGACGTGAGAGTGTGGCTCGAAAAGAAAATCGAGGGAACGAAAAATGCCATTAAAGCGAGACACACATTCACCTGTGCAGTGGGGTCCTGATAGCGAAGCTGTTTCCGCGCTGGCCAGTGTCATTAGCTCCAAAGCAGCGACTGGGGAAGGCAGTCGGGCAGCGTGGCGGAGGCGAAGTTTAAACGACGGCACTCCCAAAAGGCGAACGCATTAAATAACCATTAACTTTGGCCCACTTCGCTTTATTGGCACATTTATTTAAATCGGCATTAATTCGCTTTGGCGAGAGCAGCGCACTCGCTGAACTTTCCGCGCATCTGGCCACCCCGCGTACACGTATGGGCAGAAGTAGCAGGCTGAATCGCATTTCATATATTTCACTTAAGGCTTGATTAAAATTTGCGACCTTGTACGGATATCGCATTCAAATTGGCTTTTTGGATTTTAATTGGACGCAGGAAAGGAAAGGCTCGGCGGTGCAGCATACTCGTACATGTCACAATGACCGCTGCCAGGAGTCGCTGAGCAGCAAAATTGTTTTGTCACCGAAATGGAACAGCGGCTTATTGGTGATGCAGCTTTCTAAAAATACACTAGATAGTCGGTTTAGATGTTTAACCGCAAACAATTTGGTACTGGTAAAAAATCAGAATGCTGTACATTTTAATCTTTTTGCTCTGATATTTTTTTTCGATCTTTCGGTTTTTGGGCTTCGATTGCTTGGGCTTTAATTACTGGGCAACAACTGAGAACTATGCGGTTAATGCGAACTATGTGAGTTAATGCGATTTAAGGCGCAAAAACCAGAAGAACTCTTGCACGTTAGACTTAAAGCAATATTTTTATCCTTCAATCTTCAATATGAACCCACATAACTTTCTGCAGTGCACAGTAATTCGACTCCATACAACCGCGGGACAAAATTAGAAGGAGTGGTCTGTTATTCATAAAATTTGATAAACTAGTTAGCCATGGCCTGCTAAATTGAAATCTCCATTTTGTTGTTCTAAAATTTGTGTAGTTTGGCGTTACCTGAGAATTAAATTTGCAATTTTCGTCAGTTTTGGTAAGCTATAGCGCCAAGTGTGTTGGCCAGATTTTTCACATTTTACATTTAGTCAGTTACGTCAACATTGATAGTTGCAAAGAGTAACAGAAATTTTATTAGGACCCGTTAGTTTTGCAATAAAAATGATGATAATAGATGCATGTTTTGCACTTGTGCAGTTTTTTTAATTTTTCATGTTGATTGCATACTTTCACGGACGAAAAATTTTTTTTCCAAAAATTGGTGTTTGGATTGAGATCGGAAGATATCGGAGAATATGTTTACATGATTCGACAAAAAAATAATGCTTCTTAAAATACAAAAAAACCAGGAACATACTTTTACATACTTTTTAGATATTTTCCTCTAAGTTTTGCCAATTCTAAGGTTTTTAAATTTGAAAAATATTTTAAATTAAGTGTGTTAAAATTTTTTTGTGAAAAAAGTTCCGACTTTAACCAGGTGTTGCACACACACTAATTAATTTTTTGCACCGATTTTTTTGGGCTTTCTTAGTTGAAGTTTTACCTTTCGAATGACATCAAAATCGTTAAATGCTGAGACTAAAAATTTTTTGTATTTTGTCTATGGAACGAATCACTGTGCAGTGGGGCAAATCCATTGTTGTTGTCCGTTAAAAAGCAAATGTTGTATCCTGGTTTTTTCTATAAGAAAACTGGAACTGGTAACATGGAAAAATACATATTTAAACATTAAATTAAATGCAATGGGTTTTATTATTTTGGGGACATTGATTAAAATGCGAACCTCTTGAATCGGATTGTTTTAGTCAGATATATGTAGTTAATACCATTGTATGTAGTATACCAAGCATGACTGCCCGATCAGTGAACGAAGCAGTTAACGGAAACCTTGGTGTACTAATAATCGTAATAATCATCAGGCAATAGTTGCGCCGCAAATGTTACATCTTACCGCCTAAGATTATTACACATTTGTTCAATTTGCTGGCAACTCAACGCTAAGCTATCACGAATCCGGCCTGAGATAGCTTCTTAGTTTTGCCGGGATTTGGGTTTTAGTGCTCGTTACATTCGTTTTTGCGAGTGTACCCGTAGAACTGCCTCCCATTTCTTGATTCAATCATACCCAGTGAGCGCACTCGAATGATTTCCGCTTCCGAATTGTTTGTCGTTCGCCTCTATTGTTTTTGTTGCCATTGCTGCTGTTGTTATTGTCGGATTCACTTATCATTCGACGCCTCTGCAACAATTTCCTCGGAAAAATTCCATTGCAGCACAATTCGAAAATGTGCACAAAACAAACCAAACGGAATCAAAGCATTCGCCTCCGTGCTCTGTCTGCTGGCCGAACTGGTGGCAGCGCCAGCGCCAGTTTGTGTCCGTGTCCATGGTTGTGTGGCATGCAACGCCGCACCGGTGCGCTCGGCAGTATTTCAAATTTTCAACACGATTAGAAAGTGGACTACAGCATGCAGCATTCAGAACGGAGAACGTAGGACCATTGTCAGTGTGCGACGTAAAAACAGCTGAAACAACTACTGCACAGTCCTGCTGTCAATAATGGAAACAACAACAACAATAGCGACCAGTTGCAGCGGGAGTGGGTGCACGGCAAGTTAGGCGGTGGTCATCGCACGACGAGGAGAAAATATTCAATTTTGATTTTATTTACGTTCATGCCACAAAAATTTCGATGCGAATTGGCACAAAATCAATTTCATACTTTGGACATGCGAAGCAATGCGATTCGATTCGGCTGCGATGCAACATTGCGCACTGGAACGGCAACAGAAACCAAACATCGCCACACAACACGAAGAGGAGGCAACAACGTCCATCCGAAGGGGCACGGGGTAAGTGGAAATGGCATAGTGTCAACCGGGCGGGGATCAGGAAGCGTGCGGAGACGCGCTCGGCCGCTGCAGCTGCAGCTGGTGGTGCTGGTGTTGGTATTGGTATTAGGGCGGCTGTCGCCTTGGCTATGGCCGTCGTTAATGCTCTGTTTATGTTGTTGTTGTTGCAGTTGCATTCGTTTGCAATTGTGTTTTCTTTATTCGCAAAATTGTTTTCAGCTGAGCCCGCGACCACAGAGTTTGGAGATGTATTACCGGCGCCACGACCAGACTAGTCGTCGCTGAAAAGAACTTAACAAAATGAGAATTCCAAAGCACCGGCACCGGATCGAGCTAGCGCGCTCTGATTTGTTTTGCCTCGACTCGACAATGCACCGACCGAGACAGCACGACGCGCCGCTAATGGCGGCGGCCGTTTGGCGTTCGTATTTCCGCCCGTGACTCCAGCTGTGCCTGTCTAGCGTTGAGTGGAGACTGTGGAAATTTATTTGCGGCCTCCAAATGTAGGTGGAAGCGATACCAGTGGCCAGCACAAAGCACCTTAAAAGCGCGCTGGATGGCTGCTGATAGAAGGAAAGGCTTAGGAGAAGGAGGACGTTTATTTGATAATCGATAGGACAATTGCGATACCATTGCATTGACAAGGCACCAGAACTCCAGCCAGTTGGCAGCCAGGGACAAAACTGCAATATCCGTGTTGCACGGTGGCTGAGTTTGAGTTTTGAGTTAAAGTGTTACAGCTTCGTATTAAAAATAAAATAATAGTTGGTGCATCACACATTCACTATTTTACAATTTCACTTTTATAACTAAATATTTAAGTAATTAAAAAATAAAAAAAATAAAGTAAAAAATTAAAATAATTCCAGCTACTCTTAGCACTTTGATCGTGTTTTATCGATGTTTTATGACGTGTAGCATCATTTCAAAATTGTTTCAGAATTAAGGACAAATACTGTTCTACATATTAGAAAATATGAGTAGTTCTCTGTTTAGGTCAATATTTAGAAAGTTTTTGGTCTTTGAATTCGGAAATATTATTCCAGCATGGTGTTCCATGGTGTTTACAACACCATTTTATCTTAGCGGGAAAAGTTAGTTGATGACACTTAATTAATGATTTTTTAATCTTCTCCACTGAATAATGAAAAGATGAACTTTTTAGTAGAGTTAAGTTTTATTGTCGAACAAAATTGTTACACAAAAACAACATTGTTAAAGACGATATATGTGCATAGAATTGTTTGTTTTATGTTTGTAGTTGTTTCATACATGCACTGTTGCTCAAAATGATTGCTTCTTTGCCATCAGGGTGCAAATTGAAATGATAAATAATCAAATGAATAATACCTACTACTAGCTGACCTGGCGAACTTCGTCCCGCACGACATTTTTGGTTTTCTTATAATGCGCTTGAACCAAATTTAAATTATATTGGCAAGGCAACGCCCCCTTATTCAATACCAGCACAATGCCCTCTGTCGTAGGAGAATAGTCCAGCGGAATATTTGGGTCACAACAAATGTGCCACGCCCCTTGTCCAACGCCCATAAAATCCTACCAGTAGAATGACTTATCTATGGGACGACGGGTACTAAATTTCAATGTTGTACGACTAACAATTTCAAAGATATTCTCTATTAAAAATTTGGCTTGTAGGGGCAGTTCCACGCCCCCTTGTTCAATACCCTCATCATTCCCTCTGTCGAAAGATATGAATAAATGGTAGGTCCGTACTTAGTTTCATTGCTGTGCGACCTATAGTCCAGCGGAATATTTGGGTCACAAAAACTGTGCCACGCCCCTTGTCTAACGCCCACAAAATCTTACCAGTAGAATGACTCATCTATGGATCGACGCTATACTAAATTTCAATGCTGTGCACCTTACAATTTCGAAGATATTCTATATTAAAGATTTGGCTTGTATGGGTGGTGCCACGCCCCCTTGTTCAATACCCGCACCTTTCCCTTTGTCGAAAGATATGAATAAATGGTAGGTTCGTACTTAATTTCATTACTGTGCGACTTATAGTTCAGCGGAATATTTGGGTCACAACAAATGTGCCACGCCCCTTGTCCAACGCCCATTAAGTCTGACCAGTAGAATGACTCATCTATGGGTCGACGCTATACCAAATTTCAATGCTGTGCGCCTTACAATTTCAAAGATATTCCATTATTAAGATTTGGCTTGTATGGGTGGTGCCACGCCCCCTTGTTCAATACCCGCACCATTCCCTTTGTCGAAAGATATGAATAAATGGTAGGTTCGTACTTAGTTTCATTGCTCTGCGACCTATAGTCCAGCGGAATATTTGGGTCACAAAAACTGTGCCACGCCCCTTGTCCAACGCCCACAAAATCTTACCAGTAGAATGACTCATCTATGGATCGACGCTATACTAAATTTCAATGCTGTGCACCTTACAATTTTGAAGATATTCTATATTAAATATTTGGCTTGTATGGGCGGTGCTACGCCCCCTTGTTCAATACCCGCACCATTCCCTTTGTCGAAAGATATAAATAAATGGTAGATTCGTACTTAGTTTCATTGCTGTGCGACTTATAGTTCAGCGAAATATTTGGGTCACAAAAAATGTGCCACGCCCCTTGTCCAACGCTCATCAAATCCTAGCAGTAGAATGACTCATCTATGGGTCGACGCTATACCAAATTTTAATGCTGTGCGCCTTACAATTTCAAAGATATTCCATTATTAAGATTTGGCTTGTATGGGTGGTGCCACACCCCCTCGTCCAATACCCGCCCCATTCCATCTGTCGCAGGACATGACTAAATAGTAAGTTCGTAGTGAATTTAATTGATGTGTGACTTATGGTTCCAAAGTTATTATCTGAAAATGTGCAAAATTCACGGTCAAATATGGCATGGATTTTCCGACTTTTCCAATAGATTTTCCGGAATTTTCTTTTCTCACGAACCTGAACTGACTTAATATGAATCGAACAAAACAAACCCCATGAAAATCGGCCGTTCCGTTTGAGCGTGATGCGATCACACACATACTGCCACTCTCTTTTATATATATAGAAGAATATAGTATTATTATGTCATATAATTATATTTAGGTATATTGGTATGTATATGAAAAAGCACTTTTCAGTCTTATATTGAATTCTTAATCATACACCGAGAAAATAGTACCTTAATGTGCACTTTTTTGTTGATTCGAAACGTTTCTATTAAAAAATCCAATGCATTAAGATTGCAAATTACAGATTTTTAAGGAGCTTGCAATGAATTTTATAACAGTTGTGTTTCAGTTTTTATTTCGCCATTCCTCTCTGACGATATGGAAAACTGGTTTGACATATTTGCGTGATTCGGAGCTTAAATTTATGTTGCCTGCCACAAGGGCGAACAGTTGCCTGGGTTAAATGAAAAAGAAAAAAGTGCGTGCACAGAGGAGGACGTGTGTGTGTGTGTATGGGTACAAAGGAATGTACATAAACTGCAATTGTAGTCGACGTATGAATATGTCAACCACAGCAGGTGTGGCACGTTGTCGCGCGCTGTCATGTCAACGTCGGGCAGCACTCGCGCGTTCAATTTGTTTTGCGAGCGCCATTAACGTTGACGTAGGAAATGTGGAATTCAGGTGTACCAATGTACCAAAGGCAGAGGATTTCTGACGGCATTCCGAATAGTCTCACTTAGTAGCGTTCCGTTTGCTCATCTGTCCTTCATAGGTGCGCGCACAAAGTGCGCGGGAACGGCAATGATTTATCGCTTCAGGGAGGTGGAGGCGAAGGGGCTTCAACTGGCAGACTCCGTTGACAGCCAGCTTCAAGTTTTGGCCGCTGCACTGCCCTTTCGCCCGCTCTCGACAGCTGTTGCCACGGCCGCTGCAACACTTCTGCGTGCAATAACAGCAAATCGTATGGAATGTGTTGATATTATTAAATTCTCATGCAGCTTAACTAAAAAATGAAAAAGCTCCAGCGCCACCGAAAGCCACATTGAGTTTGATAGTGCAGCCAGCAGTGACGGGAAGCGTTGTTCGTGCGGGTGGCCGGGCGACGCGCCAGTAATTCACTCGTTCGCTCATATTTCAGCAAAGGATCTTGAGGATTTGTGAGGATTTCTCCGGGTTTCTTCAATTTTCCCTTGTGCTTTCAGTGACGTGCCATTCGGGGCCACCGTGTGTTTGTATTTTCGCGAGAGCGTGTGGCCGCGCTTGTGTGCGTGTGTGTGACTGCATATTTGCGAAATTCTATTTATATTTATAATGTGCTTAATGCTGATGCTAAAAGCAGCATAAATCATGCTACTTGCCACACTTTGCTGCTGACGCTGACGCCGCTGCTGCGTTTGCAGCTGCCACATTCGTTGCCATGACGTGGGGCCGGGCTGCTGGGACGCAGTCAAGCTAGCGATGGTCTCGAGTTTATTATTCGTGCCGTGTTGGCAAAACTTGCGAAATAAAATATTTTTGTGGCATATTAAATAAAATATTTCATTGTTGAAATGCACAACTCTCGGCTGCTCGTTCGTTGGCCCGTTGCTGCGCTCGTACGTTCGCGCGCCCGTCGCGTCTTGAACGTTTTTCGTTAAGTGGTGAGCGCGTCCGTCCCGCGGCGCCCTCTCCTAGCCAGCTAGCGTCGCGGGGAGCGGAGAAGTTGGCTAAATGCCGTCGAGCGCCGAGTGCTGGGCGATGAGCGTCGAGCGCGAAGCGTCAAGTGGCAGCGGAAGCGGAAGTAGCAGCGTGTTTTTCAAGTTGCCTGGAATTTGTTATTAAGAAAAATGATGATGATTTCGTCTTCTGGTAATATTATAAATAGTTTCTTGTTTGTTTGTCTGTTAGTTTGTCAGTTGGTGCGTCGCGCGCCGGTTGTGTGGCTGCCTGGCTGACAAAGTTTGTGTTACAAAAGTCAAGTCAATTGTCAGCGGAGTTCAGCAGACGTGAGTGTAAGCGTGTATGTGGCTGTGACAAATGAGATTGCGCCGGATCGGGTCGGAGTGTACACTCCGTAATACTGTGCGCTGCCGACAAGTTCCCCGGCGCTCATTCGCACATATTCGCGGCGAGATGCACTTGAACGGTTCATTGAAATTCGGAATAGATTTGATTAAGTTTCCAAACAGTCCCAAGGGAAGACCTTGTCGGTGTCAAAAATGAATGGCAATGGAGGAACAGTAGCTTAGCTTTAATAATTAAAAGTTAAAATTTCCGACTTTTCCGGCTGCGCACAGTTTTTGCAATCCTACAAAGAGTTTAGCCCTTGACCCTCTTTCGAAATCGTTTTTTCGTTTTTTAAGCTAATTTCCGGATCCTAAACATGAAAGAAAGAACTTCTAGGCGTGGATAAAGTTAAACCGTCTCTAGGTGGGCTTAATGGCTTTGGTTTATTTGGTATTATTTGCTACTTGCGAATATTTCCTTCATCCAGATCTGATGAAGAAAATGATTTTCAGACATTTTTTAATCTCACCGTTTACACTTTAACTCCACTGCGCAATTTACACAAAATTTTGAATTCAACAAGAAATAACTTTGCTCGGAGCAAATTAAGAAAACTCTTTGAATATATTTTTTAGATGTTTGTTAGAAATGAATACTAATTCGAAATGCTTTTAAAGTTTTGCTAATATCCGCTTGTGAGTGGTCTAGGGAGTTGGATCTAAACTTGGAAATGTTGAATATATTTTTTTATTGTGGTGAAGGGGTTTTAAAGTCATACAAAATTTATGAAGTAAAAAATCAATCAATCATCACTTTTTTTTTTTAGTAAAAAATCAATTTTTTCAAAAATTTTAGTTTGGAAGAAAATGATCAAATGTAGCAATTTTTTTGAGGAATTTTTAAATTTTGTGTTAATAAAAGTATATACCTACTAAATATTGAAATGTGCACTTGAAAGCATTTTAAAATTTTTGGTTAGAAAATTGTTCGTGTTTCTTAAAAAGTCGCTGACTGGAAAAGGTTAACTGTTCTTGAAAATTCTTTTTATAGAACTGTTTCAATTTAGAGGAACGATTCGTTTTGAAATTGTTATTTTCGGGGCATATATTTATTATATTCCCATCAAAATTGATTTGAGGATTAAGTTTTAAAAGGTTTTTTGAATTTTCTGCGGACCCAGTGTTCTTGTCTAAGCCAGATATGCCGACCGTACTGTATGCAGTACACCTGCTTTAACCGAAACCTTGACAAATAGGTGTCCAACTTGTAGTACGTTAGGCATATCTGAGCTAATGCTAGTACAGATACTTCACATTTAAAAAATGACAGATAAGTTTATGTGGCTAAAAGTATCGATTCGCTTGTGACTATCCATCAAATATGTAATTTTTCGATAATTTTAGCCACATAAGCTTATCTGTCATTTGTTTCTATATCAGCTCAAAGCCGCTGCCGTTAGGTTGAGAGCAATTTCGAAGGCATTGTTACTTGGCCTGATGGATGTTACTTTAATTTTCCTCATGAGTTCAATTGCGCACAGCAGAATCTTAGACATATGCTTGTGGAATTTAATTAGTTCACGACGCCTAATAAAACTTTATCTGTACGCCGTAATTAAATGTGGTTGTAATTTGTTGCAGTAGCGCTTGGGCGTGCGACGCGCGAAGGGGAGGCGATAAAGCTTATATGCGCGAATAGAGCAATAAATCTCAGCCGGGAACCGACAGTTTTACTGCTATTACTTGCAGACCCCGTGCCGCACCTTCCCTGCCTCCCCCTCCCAAACTGGCCGCATTACTTGGCAGCAAAGATATGGCACTTTTTAGCTCCCTCCCATACTCTTCCCATCGCACAGCGGCGCACACACACATATGTACATTGAAGCCAACGCACACGCATGTAGTGCAAAGAGTCATTTAATAGTAATTTATACACATACGAAACTCGTAAGATTTTTCTAGGAGACACTACGGCAAAATGTGAACATCTTAATTTCCATTTGAGCGAGCTCAAAGCGAGCGAACGAAGAAATAAACGAACGAGTGAGTGAGCACAGTGAAACTGGGAGGAAAGTAATAAAACTTGATCCTTAAGGTTTGCCATTCTCCCTATAGCGATACAAATCCGTGGCAGTGTGTAGGTGAGTGCGTACGTGCGTGCGGGTGTGTGCAGGCGTAGGTGTGCGTTGCAGAAGTTAAGCTAAATTGAATTCCAGCACTCATTTATCACGGCGTAACGAGCTATAAATGCCATTATAACAGCATTTAAAGTTATTAAGGACACCACACCGCACGCAGCGCACTCACGACGCAATGCGGGCTAAGCTGCTACTCTGTAGCCAGTACACACATCGGCATGCATGTACATACATACGTATTCGAGTATCGCCCTCATCTGACCATTTGCGCAGTGAGATACAATAATTTTCTACTGCAGCTTGTACGTGGCGTATTTTTAATAGTAAAAGGGTCAAAGTTCACCACTGATCAGGGGTAGTTGGTGTCGGAAACATAGTTCGCAACTTCAATTCACTTGCATAAAGTTATTAATTTGCTTTAAATTGGCGGTAACTGCCAATTTAAATGTGTTAATTTGTTAACACTTAAGGAACAATCCAAGTTTCCGTGTTATTCCCTGATGTTTGTTAAATTTGTTTTTATGAAACTTAATCGATGTGCCAAAGATCGGTGCGATTCGATTACCCATGACCCCATGACTTCGACATCTGTTTTCGACAATTTTCTCCAAAGAGCTGAAATTAAAAAAAAAAAAACATAAGTGTAAGCGGACTTTCATAGATATTCTGGATCGCGTTGATTCCGACCTCACATTTATGAAGCACATCATAACTAATGACGAGACATGAATCTACAAGTTTGACATTCAAGTAGGTAAACAGTCATTTGAATGGAAGACAGATTTTTTTAAAGTTTTTTTTTTAAGCAAACGAATATTGTCTCCAAAGCATTAATTTGCAAAGCAAAGTAGGTTCCGAAGCCTCCATTTGATTTCTAGTATTCTTCTATATGAAGTTATGGAATCTGTTCATAAAATTTTGGATTCATTAAACACGATTTCCTCTGTTTCATTTGTAGGTATGTTTATTTTTTTAAGTCAATCACCCCGTAGTAGGGTCATAGGGTGTGTTACTACAGACTGATCATCACACAAACGGTGAAATCGAACTGCAAATATTTAAGTATTGTGATTTCTTCGTTTCGCATGTGTGTCCATGTTGACCTTATCGTACTGCTGAGTGTCATTGATGAATAAGTTGTTTCTGTTTTTTGTTACTGCTGCTGATGTGTGCATTCTCATTTTATTGCAATAATTATGATAATGATGTCTCACTCCAAACCCGACGTCAACAAAAGCGAATACAGTTACGTTTCGGCATCAAGGGGGACACGTTGGCGCGTCTCCCTGAGTGTGGTATGTGAGTATGATGTGCCTTGAAGTGCCATAGTTTGTTACTTGAGCAAGTGTAAAAGTGCATTCAAGTGCCGTTGTGTACGTGCTCGTGTCTGTGGTGGTGCGTGTGCGCTGGTGTGCAGGTGTTTGCGTGGCCTGTGTCGCACTTCTCATTATATTCATGCGCCACACAAACACTCGAGTGTCACTTGCAGAACGCTTCACTTGGAGCTGTCATCGCCAACGTCATTGCCAACACCATTGCCGCCAGCAGCAACAGCTACAGCTACACTAACAGCAATAACGTCAAGCGCAGCCATTGCCACGGCATCAACCAAGTCATCGAGTCACTGGGTGCGCGGGGTGCCGCGTATCGTCTCTAACGATGTTATCAGCTGCAGCACTTCCTCGTGCAATTCATCATTTCTTGCAGCGCAGCACATCGCATCGCAGCGGCTCGGATAGCATCACATACAGGCGCCCTGCCACACATTCCACTGTCGCTCACTTCGGAATACGTAAGCGCGAGAGAGGACGTGGCATCAGCCGCTTTTCAATTTCACTTTGGTGGGCACCAGCTGGGCTGTTTTGCCGTTTTCATATTTAACTAGAACTATATCGTCCTAAGCTCTCTCCCAAGCAACTTTTCCTGCGCCCTCTTCTGTGTGCGGCGCTTGTTATATTTTTGCGACATTATTTCGAAATTGTCAGCAACCTTTGCATTATTTAATTCGTATCTAATCAATACAGCAATGCAGGAATTGAAGAAGAATAGTTAGCAACTCATTTTGGGAGATTTGATGAGAGAATGCAAGAGCCAAATAATTTTAAGCGGGGGTGAGCAGAGTCGCAATGCGTTTTGAACTTTTTCGACTAAGTTCCATGTATGCATTAAGTATGCGCATTCATTGTTGATATGTAGGTAGGCAGTGGATAACGCAGAGGGTGATATCTTCGAGGGTGTGGGTCATTGTCCGTTAGTCCGTACTGACGCTTGTGCGACTACTGAAAATGAGGATCTGCTGCGTGCTGCTCATTCACTGAATGGCGTGAGAAAGATAGGAACCTGCCCCAGGGTTTAGGATATGACTGGGAAATGTTAATGTATGGGAAACAGAAGGAAGGACAATATTGAATATTTTAATAAGCACGGGCCCAAGCTTTATGTGCAAAAACGAACTTACGACTTCTGGGATAGGGCTCAAAGCACTGCATGTTGGGCTACTGAAGCTGCCTAACAACCTACTATATATTCGATTTATTTATCGGTTATATGCACACCGCTTATAACCATTATGCGCTAATAAGAGCCTTTGAAATTTATTTTTATTTACTCTCCTCTTATAAATACCGGATTTATGTCTTTTCATGGATGCGTATATCCGGGGAATATTGTACTATTTATGCACAACTGTAATAAAAAGTTTAGTGCTATAAATAAAACAAAATGGAAATTACTTTAAATATGTGTCTAGAATTTGGATATTTGCAGCTAAAAGCAACGTGTTCATTGCCGTTTTCATCATGTTTTCCGAAATTTTTGTTTCTTTTATGGGCTGCTCTGGTACCTGCGTGCCAGACAACGATCAGCCTGATGTTGTTGCGTTACGATTATATTTTCAGCAGCCACATTTCGTCCGGCATTGCATTTATGTTGTAGTGAAAGCTGAGATTGTGCGAAATCCGTTGCGTGCTTTGCTGCGCTCGAACGTGCACGAAAATTGCACTAAACGCAAATGAATTACACCGTAATTTGTGAGGAATTATATTACATTTAATATTTAATTACAAACTGCACAACCGCAAACGTGCCGCATATCAGTGCGCCGCGGCGTATGTGGGACTTACATAAATACGTGCGGGCATTGCCGAGTCGGCTGGTGTCTGGCTGGGTTTGTATGCGCGCTGAAAAATGCATAAATAGTATGAAATTTTGTAAAATCTCAAACACGGTAACATTTCGAAACTGCTAGAATGCTGCATGCAACACGGTAAATGGGAAGACAGCGGCAGCAGATCCAATTTTCGAGAAAGCGAACTCAACTCAACAACAAGTTGGAGGACGCTGCGAATGATGAACAAGAAACTCATCAGGAATTTTAATTAAAATAGCAAACAAACTCACACATGCTTTGCAATCACTCGGCGCCGTATAGCACGCACACAAATTTATACAAACACGGCAAGAAAACAAGCAAACACAAGGCGAGTTGTACCAAACGTCAGACGAACGTGGGAATCAAAAAAAGTTCCTAAAAAGTTTATGAATACAATTTGTTTACAAACTGTACGATACATGTTTATGGCGACAATATGGCTTTGCCTGTCGTTCGACGAGACTAGTTTTGACGGCTTGGAGTTTGGTCGAAGCTTCATCAACGTTGATATAGGAGAAACTGTAAGTACATTTTCTGCCAACATTCGGCCTGTTGAAGACGCAGATGAAAAACGAAACATAGTTACATATGTATAAATCCCTCCTCCTGAAATTATACTTCGCAGTAGTTTCGATGTTATATAGGGTCGGCGATCCGGGATGTATTTTAGTGCGGTTCGAGTCCCACACTACTCTGCCGGGGGCAGCTGTGCCTTCGGTGGAAGAAGTATACAATTTTTTATATCTTATCAGGTGTACAACTTTGCTTCCGCCGTTTTTTTCCAAAATTAAAAGCTTTATTGCGAAAAAGTGCTTACAGATGTATTATTCAAAGTATTGTCCGTCGCTAGCGACAACTTTCTTCCATCTTTCCGGCAATTTTCGGATCCCGGCTCGAAAAAAGGAGTCCTCTTTTGACGCTATCCATGAAGCAATCCATTTTTCCAATTCTTCGAAGGATTGAAAATGTTGATCTGCCAGGCCGTGTGCCATCGAACGGAATAGGTGGAAGTCAGAAGGGGCGACATCTGGGGAATACGGCGGGTGGGGCAAGACTTCCCATTTCAGCGTTTCCAGGTACTTTTTGACCACTTTTGCGACGTGAGGCCGAGCATTGTCGTGTTGGAGGGGCTTTCCCCATGATTTTCTGCGTTTAGGATTATCGTATCGAACCCACTTTTCATCAAACAAATTTGATACCGTAAGTTTCTGAGAGCATTCGATGCGCTTCAGCTGCATTTTTTTGCGAATTGTAACAGAAAAGTAAAACTTCCCGCAAATGGCGAGAATTGGGCACATAAACGGACATTTTCGAGCGTGAATAATACGAAAACAAGAACAACTGTCACTGAAACGGCGATGACAATTCGTTAGGCACTGTCCATACTCACTTTAAAGGCATTACCATCTATGTATTTCAACCAGCCTCAGCCGGTACAGCCACCTATCGGAAAACGGCGGAAGCAAAGTTGTACACCTGATAAACTAATAAAGTTAGAAGGACAAAATTCAAGGATGTAGTAGCGTACATATTAGTCCTTTAGATATATTAAAAAAAAAAAATTATTGGAAATTTGCAAGGATATTGAAGGATAAAGTGTTAAAAGGACATTTTCAATACCTCTTCGTCCTTTTGCACCAAAACATTAAATTTTCAAAGATTCTAAGGATTTTTCTTTTTCATTTGATACCCATATTGTTATTCTACAATGCGCTCTATTTTTAAAATAAATTTTTGAAATAAACATGTCCTTGAAATTTCAAAGTCCTTTAAAAAAACATCCTGATGTCAAAAAACACCAGTTTATTCTAAAGGTTCTTTCAGTAGGAAAGAACGCTAGAAAACGTGTGCAAATAATCAAATTTTATTATCAAATTATTATTAATGAAATGGCTTTGATAAAGCTGTCGGTAACATCCACACCGATAACACCTATGAGAGGTGTCCTTTGTGAGCGGATATTAAATATTTTTTTTTTACATTTTAATATGAGTGGGATGACAAAACGCAAAACTAGACCCATGTTCAGGTACTGAAATTTGAATCATTATCATGAAAAATAACCGAGTAAAATTTCATTTTCAGCTGCGCTCAGTCTAAACGTGAGTGAAAGCGAACTGTCAAATTAAAATATGTATGTATATCTTCCGAATATTTCAACATAACAGAGCGAGAGAGAAAATCTACACCGCAATCGCCACAGCAGCGCTGTAACAACAAAGGGCCTCATTGCATAATCCGGGAATATTAATGGGATTGTGTGACTTTAGTTTAGAGTCGAAATTGCCGCATTCCAGTAGTGAGAAGCACATCAGAAAAATTGAGAAGAACACACGAAATTCAACAAAAGGCCTAAATTCAGGGCGACATGTACATATTCGCCGAACAGGGGACGGTGCTTCTAAAGCTCATTTGCATCTGCACCACAACAATAACGCAACATTATCATCGTCAACGGCATTACGTTTGCCGCCGCCATCGCGCCAAAGCGACGCGGACATTCCTCAAATAAACAAAAAAAATCGACACAAAAACAAGAAGGGAGAAGAAATGACAACAAATAACTGCACAACGGAAGAAAACTGAAAAGAACTGCCAAGGCTAAGCTGCCAGCAGCGTTCGCTCATTTTGGACACAGTGCTCTAAAAATGGCGCACGATAGCTGAGACGGACAGCGCGGCGGTGCCGGCTCCCTCTTGTATTATGCCTCCACGGTCCCCTTGGTTGCAATTCCCGCGGGCACGGGAGTAATACCCTCGTAATCACAATAGCCTGAATGAAAGCCGTTTGTCGCCCGCCACCCGCCAAAAGTCTATGACGATCGCCATCGAGGTGGCCATCTTGCAGTTTATACACATGCAGCGCATAGTTGCGACCGCTGTTGTGAAAATAGTATTTAATTACTGGAATGTTGGGAAAATGAAAGATTTGCGACGTTATTAAAACTAGCCGTGCACTTAATTTGCCTATGAAGTAAATCGAGAAAGAAGTGCGGACATATTTCTGCGCTGTGGCAACACTAATGCCGCATATGCCATGCAAAGACCGTACTTGAAGCTGGCACACAACAATTAATTTGCCTTCGGCTTAGCTGTAATACCGAAATTATGGTGTGAATCTTTTCCGCCGTCCCGCGCTCTGCTGCCCCACTTAGGCAATGCAACACCACACAACGCAGCGTATTTAGAGCGTTACATATTTATGCTGAAACAATTTGCAACAATGAAAATAATTTACGAAGCCGTTAAGATTCCATTTGGACATCACCACTTTATCGTTCATGCTTGCATATTGTGCTCAATATTTACGTGTGAATGCCTTCAATTGCCAGAAGCACTAATGACAAGTTTTTACCGAATAAACGCGCTTATCAATAAAATTTACATTCACGATTTGAAGCTTTGCCATTGAACTCAAGATAATGCCGTTTGAGAATAATGATTTGCATAACATCATTAAAATTAAAATAGTTTCAATATTCGTAATGCATTCGGTTGTACCCAACCTGACATCCAAGGACTCACCCTCACACTTTTGTTTTGTTAAATAATACAATACCCATTAAATTATCAGGTGTACAACTTTGCTTCCGCCGTTTTCCGATAGGTGGCTGTACCGGCTGAGGCTGGTTGAAATATATAGATGGTAATGCCTTTAAAGTGAGTGTGGACAGTGCCTAACGAATTGTCATCGCCGTTTCAGTGACAGTTGTTCTTGTTTTCGTATTATTCACGCTCGAAAATGTCCGTTTATGTGCCCAATTCTCGCCATTTGCGGGAAGTTTTACTTTTCTGTTACAATTCGCAAAAAAATGCAGCTGAAGCGCATCGAATGCTCTCAGAAACTTACGCCTTAGTCGCGCGCTAAAAGAAAAGCGGCCACAATATCAAGAGCGACATGACAAAGTCATCCTCCAACACGACAATGCTCGGCCTCACGTCGCAAAAGTGGTCAAAAAGTACCTGGAAACGCTGAAATGGGAAGTCTTGCCCCACCCGCCGTATTCCCCAGATGTCGCCCCTTCTGACTTCCACCTATTCCGTTCGATGGCACACGGCCTGGCAGATCAACATTTTCAATCCTTCGAAGAATTGGAAAAATGGATTGCTTCATGGATAGCGTCAAAAGAGGACTCCTTTTTTCGAGCCGGGATCCGAAAATTGCCGGAAAGATGGGAGAAAGTTGTCGCTAGCGACGGACAATACTTTGAATAATACATCTGTAAGCACTTTTTCGCAATAAAGCTTTTAATTTTGGAAAAAAACGGCGGAAGCAAAGTTGTACACCTAATAATATTATCATTTACTTCTTTTTATTACTTCTTTTTCATTACTTCTTTTAACTCAATCCATATGTAAACGTAACTTAAGCAAAAATTCACTTTTTTAACTATAGACAAAACAAACACTTGGCGAAGAGATAGAAAAACAAGTCCGTATTTGGGCCCTGGGACTCAGGGTGAACGATTGAGGGTTAAGAGAGGGTAAAAACAATAAGGGCTCGCAACATATCCCAAAGTAAAAAGGAATGATTACTCTTCGTTATAAACGTGTGTAATATAACGCAGGATCGTACCAATATTAAAAACTATAGATCTATAGTAAAACAAAGTGCGTTTGCTAAATTATTCGACCACATCATCAAGCTCAAGTTGTTTCATCATGTGAATGCTGCGATTTGCGACTGTCAACATGGTTTTCTTCCTGGGAAATCTACATGCTCTAATCTGGCATTGATTTCAGGTAAAATCGTCGACGCATTAGAAAGTCGCAAGGAATTAGATGTTGTCTATACGGATTTTTCGAAAGCTTTCGATAAAGTTGATCACAACATTTTACTATTGAAATTGAGTAAATTCGGTCTTTCTAACAAGCTAATAAAATTTTTTTTAGAGTTTCTTATCAAACCGGAAACTCTTTGTAAAAATTGGTACTACTACCTCCGAAACACTTATAAGTGCCTCTTCTGGCATTCCCCAAGGCACCCATTGAGGGCCTTTACTATTTCTAATCTGTATAAACGATTTACCAAATTGTTTTAAATTTTCCAATTGTTTAATGTTTGCGGATGAAATTTTTCTAAAAATAACTCAATTTTCGGATTGTTTAAAACTTCAAGATGACTTGTTGCGTTTCCAAATTTGGTGCACCTTGAACCACCTGGACTTAAATGTTAATAAATGCTGTGTAGTATCATTTACTAAAATAAGAAATGCCATTATTCATGATTATACACTTAACAACACTACATTGTTACGTAAGCATGAGATGAAAGACTAAGGTGTAATATTCAGGTCGGATTTCAGTTTCAATTGTCATATCGACTATTTTTTTTTTTTTAAATTTTATTCCTTGTTCACTTCTCACTGGAGCATAGGGCCTCAACAAGACTCTTCCATCGTACACGATTCTGGGCTGTTGTTTCTGCGCCGTCCCATGTGGTATTGACATCGGCTAGCTCGCGTAGGGTCGACCTTCTCCACGTGTTTTTTGGTCGACCGCGACTTCTACTCCCTTGCGGGTTCCAGTCCAGTGCCATTCTCGACTATATTATCGCAAAATCTTATGCCATGGTTGGTTTCATCATTAGAAACACTCAAAATTTCAAGGACCCTTTGACAATAAAATCACTTTATAGTATGTGGCGTTAGTTCGCAGCATAATTGAATATTGTTCTATTATTTGGAATCCCTTCTATGCGGAACACTCAAATCGGATTGAACATGTTCAAAGAAACATTACGAGATATGCACTTAAGAAGATGCATTGGCCCGATGGCTTACCGTCTTACGATGCTCGACGTAAGCTCCTTGGTCTGCAATCTTTAAAAGACAGAAGATCTCTTCACTCTCTTTTATTTGTTTACCACATTTTATCTGGTAAAGTAAGATGTGATGAATTAATTAGTAATTTTGTTCTGCATGAACCTCAAAGATCTTTGAGGAATTACAGATTTCTTGAAGCCAAAATTCCTAGGACAAATTATGCCGCAGCTGAACCAATCAACAGGTGCATTTCTCTATGTAACAGTTTTGCCCATTTTTTGGATTTTGGCTTGCCTGAGAATCGCTTTAAATTAAATCTTTTTACACTCTTTAATTAGCTTTATGTAGCTTAAGATTTGTTGTTATAGCCTGTAAGATTTAAATATCGGTAGACTGAATAAATAAATAAATAAATATTAATTAACTCATTGAAGTCGATCCACTTTCTCAATTGGTGCTAATTCGCTGGAGTCGTACTTCGAGTGCTTGCCAGCCGCGTAAATCCCGTTTGGGTTCCCATTCCCGACGAAAAGAATGCATTGCACCCTATGTATGCGTCAGTTTGTATATAAAATGCTATATTTTCAAATATCTTTGTACCATCGACCCGGTAATGCGCATGAGAGACTTAAACTCAGCCGCAACTTTTTGCGATCTTCAAATGTGTATGAGTGTTTCTTTTTACATCAATGTAAAATGTTACATCAATGTTATAATGTTGAGCTAATTAAGTTTATGGTTAATACTCGGGCTTCGAAATTTGCTAGCTTTTTTTAATCCTTCAGCATCTGCACGCCAGCAACTTTCATCGGTCATTGTTCCTTTGTAAATAATTGCAAATGTTTATCGTCGTTACTTTTTATGCCGTTAATTTCTAGCCGACGTTGTGTTTTGCTCCGCCGTTTTGCATATTTGCCAAGTATAAAATTCTATCAGCAATTCTAGGAAAACTTGGACTTGATTAAAGCAAGAAATGCAGTTAAGGTAACTTCATAAAAGTAAAAACCCCCAACACAAAAAACGACGAAAAACACTTGCAGTCACTGTTCACGTCAATTGCGAAACTGTAGTTGCCCGGCGTGTTCTGGCACCGGCTGCGGGAGTGCGTTTAACTCGGTTTTGCAATGATTTTACCAAATTGCGGATAGTGGATTTCAATATGCTGGGCGCACCATCAACCGCTGGCTCCCAGGCGTCTAATGTCTTGGTCGCACTTGGGCTTAATAGCGCTGCCAGCCAAGCGAGAACTATTAACGCCCTTGAAGCGGTTCTAATAACGTGGCAGCTTAACATTATTTCCAAGTGTGCCATTGGCGTATTTTGCGGTCGCGGGCAGAGAAAAAGTGCAAAGTATCGAATGTTCGGTCGCCTCTGCGCTGAAGCCGTTAGGGTTGGCAAGGCTGTCGATGATGGTCAGAACGTCAGATTGCCACAGCTGCCGGACGGCGAGATGGGCTGGTGACTGGAGGCGAGTGAGTAGGTCGAAAGGTGTAAATGTTTATGGCTAATAATGGCAATGATCCCAATGGGCAGTAAAAGGGTGGAGGTGAGGAAGTTGAAAATGAATGAGGCAGCTATTTAATGCGACAGAATTTAAAAAGGAATTCCATGGCAGCGCGAACACAACAGCGAAGCCGCAATTAAATGAATCAGTACCACCGACCCGGCGCACAGTGAGACAACGCCGGCATTAAATACAAAGAGTCATTGTAGAGCTCTGAAATTTTGCACAGGTTATTTTTGAGACAATTCCAGTTTAAAAAAAAAAAATTAAGAAAATTCGCCCACTTTTACGCCCACCTCCCATACAATCGAAATTTGTAAAATGCCGTATTGTCCGTAATACTTTAGGTATAACTTTCAATTTTGGTATACTTGAATGTTATATTGTTACAAACATTATCGGAAAAAAATTTTGAACTTTGGCCCACTTTTACCCCCACCACCCATACAACCTCAACATAAAAAGTGCCATATTTTCTAAAATATTTTAGGTACAACCTTCAAATTTGATATTACTGTAATTTATATCATTTAAAATGTTTCATGCAAAAATTACAATAACACGCCCACTATTACGCCCACCTCCCATTGAAATGCAATAAAAAAGAACAATTTTTTTTTCATTCTATCAATAATTTTTTTGTATGTTTAAAGTACTTTTGCAAACTTTTGCTATATGTTCTTTACTTTAAATGAAAGCTGAGACTTCAATCTTTCATTTGATATAAGTCTGCACCTAGGGCGAGGGGCTGCTCTATATTTCCTAGTCCATTGAAAATGCAAAATGTTCAATTTTTACACCACAATTCTGTTGTTAAGAATTTTTTTTTTGTGTTTTTTTTTTTAATTAATTTTTTCATATACTCATTCTACAACAACTTAATTAATTAAAAAAATACTTTAAAGTTATAATTATTATGTATTTTTTTATTAATAAGCTTTTGAATATTACATATTGAACTAACATATTTCAAGCGCGTTGGCATACCTCAACTTTGACTTGCTCTAGACCAAAAAGTAATGAAGTTATGAGGCTGAAATTTCAGGGAATTGTTACTCATATATCTGTTAATATACTGTGAAAATTTCATCCAAATTGGACTACACGCCCAAAACCATTTTTTGCCGCAGTTACTATAGGGCTGTCTCACTGTGCGGCGCCCGATCGTATTCTCCTACATAAGTGTACATACTTAATTTTGCGGCCGCATATTGACGTAAATACACGCAGGCTGATTACATTTACACATGTGTGCGCATGTGTTGCTGCTTCGTGCGCTGCGGCAGGTTGGCTAGCACCGACACAATCACGGTATCCCGCAAGAAACATGGCTAATTTGAAATAAATTTATAGTAAACGGTTGTGAAGTAATTTGGATCTAGGTTTTGGATCATTAAATAATACTAAACTTTTAATTGATTGAAAGATTAATAAAAAACTCTTTCATAGACAGAGGACGTCAATAGACGTGGAGCTGGAGGCAGCTGATTATTTTAACATGACGATACCCCAGCTGAGGAATTTAAAAATTAATTTGTTCCGAAAAATGTTTTTGTTTGTTTAAATGTTGTTCTGAAATCTTTCGTTTTTATGCATTTATTTATGCAGATTTTAAAAATTTACTAGAAGCTTTATTTCCAATTTCCAACTATTGCAAATCATTATTTCATCATTTAGAGTTTTTATTTTAAAAGTGATTCGTTCAGCGCAGAGCGGAGGAGTAAAAGTCGGTGGGAGTTCGGGTTTGTGTGGTCTTTATTATACGGCGTATGAATAACAAGTATCACAATTAACGTTAAACGATACAAACGGCCGAAGCCGGGGAGCAGAAGATAGGGGGAACATGATTACAAAAGGAGAAGGAAAGATTGGGATTAGAGATGGGATCGACGGATCACTGAAGACAGCACTCATCTAAACAAAAAGATTTGCTCCATTTTTATGAATGTGAACGTTCCTAATACAGTACTTTTCGCTTTAAGGGGGGTTTCTACCTTGTGCGGTCAAAAAAATCGATTTTTTTTCATGCATTTTTGGATTAATACATGATTGTAGAATACGCTCCCAAAATTTGAAGTTGAAATCTTTCGAATTACGGAAGCAATTTATCGAAACAGGTAGCAGTGTCGAGCTACCAGGTATGCGCCTATGAAACCGGTAACGACATCTAGCGGTAAATAGCCGAATATTTATAAACTTCGGAACCGTACCAAATGTCATGTTTACTTCTTCTGTCATATGTCAACAATATTCAGTTCACAATTTGTCAAGTTTCATCCAACAACGCATTGTTTGACGCTCCGGAAAATGTCGGATTACGTGCCTACAGTTAATTTTGTGTTACCATTTGAAGAAAAACGCTTCTGAATCGCATCGAATGCTTGTGGAAGCTTACGGCGAGCATGCTCTTGGTCGCACACAGTGTAACGAGTGGTTCAATAAATTTAAAAGTGGTGATTTTGATGTGAGAAACGAGGAGCGTGGCCGGCCACCAAAAAAGTTTGAAGACGCCGAATTGCAAGCATTGCTCGATGAAGATGATGGCCAAACGCAAGAACAGCTCGCAGAACAATTGGGTGTTGACCGTCGGACCGTCGGAAAACGTTTAAAAGCAATGGGAAAAATTTTAAAGGTCGGTAGATGGGTGCCACATGAACTGACTGAAAGGCAGCAAGAAAACCGAAAAACCACTTGTGAAATGCTGCTCGCCCGGTACAAAAGAAAGTCGTTTTTGCATCGAATCGTAACTGGTGATGAAAAGTGGGTCTATTTCAGGAATCCCAAACGAAAAAGATCGTATGTTAACCGCGGCGAAAGTGCGCAATCGACCGCAAGGCCAGATCGCTTCGGAAAGAAGGCCATGCTATGTGTTTTCTGGGACCACCGTGGTGTCATATGGTATGACCTTCTAAAACCTGGTGAAACGGTTAACGGTGAACGTTACCAACAACAATTGGCCGATTTGAACCGTGCTATACGCCAAAAACGCCCAGAATATGAAGCCAGGCAACACAAAGTGATTTTCCTCGATGACAACGCACCACCACACCGCACTAGAGCCACCAAAGAATTGGTTGCATCGTACAACTGGGAAGCTCTTGCTCATGCGGCTTACTCATCAGACTTGGCGCCTTCGGATTATCACATGTTCGCATCGATGGGCCACGCATTAACGGAACGGCGCTTCAATTCTCACGCAGAAGTCAAAAAATGGATCGTTGATTGGTTTCAGGCAAAAGACGAAACATTTTTTCGGCGAGGCATCCATAAATTGCCTGAGAGATGGGAAAAATGTGTAGCTAGCGATGGCCATTACTTTGAAGAATAAAATTGTAATCATTTCCTCACAATAAACGTGTTTTTTTCAAAAATAATTACCGGTTTCATAGGCGCATACCTGGTACTTCACTTTCACTCTATACTGAAGCAAAACTTTGAACGCGTTTTTCTCAAAACTACATTTTTTGACCTGTCGGAAGTGATTTAGGCCACACGAGTTGAGCAATAGCTACGAAATTTTAAACAGTCATTTATCAAGGTCTTAGCTATGGCCCGAACTAGAATCTTCAAGAAATAATAATTTTTTTTCATTAAAAATAAAAATTTGTATTAGAAAAAGTAGGTAAAAATTGAGTTTTTTAGTCAAAATCGCATTTATCCTTCATTTTTAATTTTTTTTTTTAAACCCTAGTTCCTGCCATAGACAAAAGGATACAGAATAAGAAAAAATTTCATTTTTGTGTTTCAAGTCATCTCAAACAGCGGCAGGACTTCCGCGAGTAAGGAAGGCGCGCCGCCATTGCTCGATGGCCCCCTCCCGCCCTTTGCATATTTTATCTTGAAACTTTTTTTACTTGTACAATAAACATATACCTACATCTGACAAAATTTTCCAGTGTTTATCTTAAAAACCTTCCCATCAAAAATTAAAAAAAAAAAACATGTTTTCTCGGCCGCACAAGGTAGAAACCCCCCTTAAGCGAACTTCGAGGGACTGGGCAAAATGGTTCGTTTTAACCGAAAGTTCGCTTTAAAAGGGGTCCGTAATAAGCGAAAACATACAGCGCGTACTTTTGAAATTGGTTCGTTTTAGGCGGAAAATAATTTTAAACGGGTTCGTTATAAACGAAAAGTACCGTATTTGGTGTTGATTGCAATCTAGATTCAAGTTGACGATTTTAAGAACTTACCCGCGGCGGCCAGTTTGTCAAGATACCAATTTTTTCTGTTCTTTATTTCCTTCTATGCAGATGACACCTATACGCAAGAACGACTCATGACTTTCCAAATAAATAGCACTGTGCAAGTCGAAAATTCAGACATGAGTGTCATTTAATTATAATTAAATGCCACTCATACGCCACGTTGCGCTGCGCAACAAAATGCACATATCGCAATTACACAGTTTGAATGTATTTTTTTTTGGATTGGTGTCTTAAGCAAATTTGTTGGTCGTTAAAATATTTACAAACTTGCCGAAGACAGTAAAGCGATATTCGGAACGATTTAGGACCTATTAGCATTTAAACGTTCGAAGACTTAAGCGACGAACTCGACTAAAATGAGCAAACTTCAAAGTCGGATTTCTCTTAAACTAGAGCCAATCCAGCCAAACGGCTGGTGGATCTCAACTTAGTATACCTATAGAAAGTCGCTCAGTAGGTCCCCCATGTCTGAATTTTTTAGGGTAAATTTCACGCACAGTGTAGTTATTAGTAATAATGCATTACTTTCCGACTACTTACAAATTGGTCGTAGAAAAAGCATTTACTTAAAAAATAGTTGGTTCTGACAACTGAAGACTTTTCTCGTGCGGGGTACATTCATATATCCGTTTGTAGGTAAATGTTCGAAAAGCGCCGTGTCATGAGACAGCGGATGCATTGCCCTTATGTAAAATCGCACACAGACGTGCATGATGTGTTTGTGTAAGCGAGTAAGGGAAAAATTAGTTTTGCGTGCAAGAATCACAAATTAAATACGATACTCAAACAACATGAAGCAGACGGCAAGTGGCATGCAACACAAGGAACGCGGCGCCAGCCATTCCGTCGTTAAAGTTGAAGCGTGAAGGACGACAGAGGCTGGCCTGCTGGGCAGTGAGTGGATGCAGATACTGCAGCTGTGCAATGAAATGTGTATTTAAGTCAGCACATAAACAGATCTGTACATGGGTGCGTATGTAAGCACCCGCACACCCGCACCGCCGTACTGTGGCTCGGTTTGCCATTTTTCGTTGCAAAAATCATAACTTCTGAACCAATAAAGATATTAAAAAAATTTAAATTGCATCTGAAAGTGTCCAAGCTTTAAAATGAGTATAAAAACAGGGTGCCACAGTAACAGGGGGCTTTAAAATTCGTTGCCAAAGTTAAGATTTACTAAAACTTCATACTACAATGAAATTACTTTTTTGTTTGCATTAAAAAATTAATTTTTTTATATATTTTTTCTAATAAATTAATATCATTTCTTGATTCATACGTAATTTTTTGCAAACAAATTTTTTTTTTTAAAAGTTCGATTTTTTCAAAATCGCTATCTACGCTGGAAGGAATGTCTAATAATGAAACCATTTCTAAGCTATAAGTATCTGTAAGTTCTTTTTGTGATCTTACAGATCTCATAAATGAAATAACTGGATCAGGAGAGACTGCTAACATGTTGAAAATGTCTTAATTTTGTCTAGATCATAATATTTTCCAAGTGTTCATACATCTATACCTTTTGTAGTCCTTATTTTTGCATTCTTGAGCTTCTTCAGACAATTCTCCTATTGGTAAGCGCTGGTATTCTATTAAATCCTTTCCATGTGCTAATATTTTATGTACCGTAGGAGTAAGTTTCTTCTCTGATTAACTCAATCGAGGCTGCAATCGAGTCTGCTAAGTTTCAGTAAAGAAATGGACTGCGCTTGAACCAGATTTAAGTTAAATAGGCGGTGCCACGCTTCCTTGTTTAATACCCGCACCTTTCCCTCTGCCGAAAGATATGAATAAATGGTATGTTCGTACTTAGTTTCATTGCTGTGCGACATATAAGTCAGAAAAATATTTGGGTCACAAAAAATGTGCCACGCCCCTTGTCCAACGCTCATCAAATCTTACCAGTAGAATGACTCATCTATGGGTCGACGCTATACCAAATTTCAATGCTGTGCGCCTTACAATTTCAAAGATATTCCATTATTAAGATTTGGCTTGTATGGGTGGTGCCACACCCCCTCGTCCAATACCCGCCCCATTCCCTCTGTCGCAGGACATGACTAAATAGTAAGTTCGTAGTGAATTTATTTGATGTGTGACTTATGAGAATTCACGGTCAAAAATGAGACGGATTCTCCAACTTTTCCAATAGATTTTCCGGAATTTTCTTTTCGCACAAACCTGAACTGACTCAAGACGAATCCAACAAAGAAAACGTCATTGAAATCGGCCAGTCCGTTTGAGCGTGATTAGATATATAGATTTAGATAGATGCCAGCAACACAAAATGGGTTGTCGACCGTACTAAATGTGCGCGATTTTTCGTATACTTGCGTGTTTTTCGACCCGAGGTTGTTTCACTTTATTGCTCTAGAAAGTAAAGCGGCAAAAAGCGGCAGCTGAGTTTTGGAAGTTAGATAAATAATTGAATAATAAATAACCACCCTCAATTTCGCGGAGGTTATTTTTGGTATATGTATAATATTTTTTTTATTTTCGATTAAAGTTGAAAAAAAGGTCGAAATATAGACTTTTCGAGCAATCGGTAGATCGAACCACTTTTAAAACAAAATAAACATTTTTTATTTTTATTATATTAACAATTAACGTACCTTTTAGAAAAAACCAACAAGTTACCGATTGCTCGTTTCATTTACATACAAATCAATCTTAAAGATGAAAAAAACCCAAAAAATACAAATTTTTCTCGATGTGGAAAAATTGTTAACTTTGAGCGGCTCTACCTCCCAAACTAATAATCCGAATTTAATGAAAGTTACATTTTCGTAATCCCTGGAAAATTCTCAATAAGATGCGTGTATTCATTTTATCGAACGCTTTCATGAAATTTTTAATTTTTGCAACGTTTTGCCGACCGTTGGGCCATAGTGCGCCGCCGCACTCACACCTAGCAGAGAAGTGCATGGCGCACTTAAACGCAGTGCAGTCAGTGTTACCCAACGAACATTGTTACGGATCGAGGCGATGTGATGCCTACGAAATGCATACATAACGTTTGCAGAAGTAACAAATTAAGATTTCGGTCGAGCAAACTCCAAAGAGAACAAATTGATAACATTAGTTATATGAAATGGAAATCCTGTAAAATGCTTTAATACACAAGTTTTTATGGGCTTTTAATTTAATTTATTAACGAATCAAATTTTGGGATAGTGTCGGTGCAGATTAAGCCGCCCAGTAGGATCACCTCTTGATCTCATTGTACAAATGAGTGCTAGGACACTCGGTCGAACCGACTTGGCTATGATCGTACAGGTTGTACCCACTGGATTTGACTCTTGGTGATGGTATAGGCCAACAGGCACTTGACAGCTGAAATCCGAGCGGAGGTGGGTGTGTCGCCTGGAAAACAATAATTGTGAAGATTCATAAACGATCAATTTATTCGTCTCTTGTTTGTTCTACCAATTTTAAGATTTTACATCTTGAACACTGTAAACCAAATATAAATTAGTACACTAACTGTTGTTGTTGCCCATGAGGGAGATGTAAATGCTGGCATGAGTACCCACCACGTTTCAGCCGGTAGATGAAAAAGTTATAGCCAATATCAGCCCAGCCCAGATCGCCTATGTAGTCGTACTGAATGTTCTTTATTTGCTGAATGCAGGTCGCTTTATTGGAGCAGTAGACGCCGGCAGTGTGATGGATGACGGCATAGGCGACGCTGTTGGCCAAAGTGGTTTTGTTGGTATCAGAGCGACCAGCGCATTCCGATTTGGAAATGATGGTGATGCCGAGGATGGCCTGGGCGCAGAAGAGCACAGCCAGCAAGCCGAAGAGTGCCTTGGAAATCATGTTTGCGACACTAGACTTGAGTTAGTGAACTGTTGATGCTTGGAGAAAGTGTGCTCACCTTTATGTGAAAATTCGCACTGGCGAAGTGATAAGTCTGCTTCTAATCAAAGTAGACAGTGCGGTTTAGGTGTATATCTTATGGATTATTAAAACAGACTGTCAATCCTATTTTGAAGATTTTAGATAAGCAAGCGAACCGAATTTTGATAGGTAGGTTACTCGCCAACTTTTTTTTATTTTATAAATATTTAACTTAAACGTTTTTTGAAATAATTTCGCTTTAATTAAAAACGTTTATACAAAAATTGTTGTTTGGTTTTTCTAAATTTGTGTTTAAACTGACCCCTCTGCGAAGTTCTAGCTACGCCCTTGACTTTGAAGATGGTTTTTGGAATGTGTATTTTTAAAAATTTCATTTTATATAACATTAACATTTTGGTGGCAATAAATTTTTCGCACATGCGTTGATTGAGGCGAATGCAAAACGATAGACACTGTTCAAAATTTATGGCAAATTAATGACTTTCTCACAGCGCACTGATGCGCGGCACAACAACCACTTTAACCCCACAACAACCACTGAGCTGCAGCCACTCCAACGCCGCGAGTCGGGAAGGTGGTTTTGGCGTTTAGTTATAATGTGGTTGCTCTGCATTGTGCGACTGTGCAAGCCAAGGTGGGCTCATACTGTCCTTGTTATTATTTGCTGTTGCCGGAAATGGGATGCCACACCAACCACAATTGCTGTCGCACATAGTGCACGCGTGCAACACACACACATACATACTCGTACTGTATGTAGACTGCGACGCACGCAAATTGCAATTGCTTACATATTTACATGAGGACGTGCGGATGCACATACTCGTATGCAAGCTTGTGTATATGTAACATATGTGGCAGTACGAGCTGCAGCGAGCAGTGCTCGCGCCGCCACACGGACGGCTCGTATGCGATAAATTGACGACGGCGTTCAGCTGCAAGTTGCGTACGTGTCGGCGTGAACGTGTAACAAATTTAAGCAATTTGCACAAACATTAATAGCCGTGCCGCGCGACCAGGCCACCTACGCCGCAACAGCAGTGTTAATAGTGAGAACGTCATCGCCACAACGGCGCAGCTGGACGTGCAGCTGAAAGTCGGCCATTACTCGCGGTCGGCGGCGAATCCGTCATCAATTCCAACTGCGCGGTTCGATGCTGCTGCACGTCGAACGCAATTCCCCGATCGATTTGCAAATCTTGCATTCGCTAAAATCTGCATTATGCGAGCAATCGCAAACATCAGCGCGTCCGGCTGAATATGATTTAATGCAGCGCGAAGTGCTGCATGTTGCATATTGAATGTACAATATGTAAACACATAGATACATACTTCTGAGGATGGGCGTAAAAGAACCGGGCGAATCAATTCTTGATTTCATGACAACTTCAAAAGTATTCTGAAAGAAGGCTTAAAAGTTTGATACTCTTGTCTCTTGTCTACCGTATTCGAGCGAACTGTAGGACCTCTACAAAACCGTTAACACAGCCAAGAGTAGTGTTGGAACGAAAAAGGTCCAGTGAAAAGGAGTTCAACGCGGTTACTGCCAGGCAACGAACAAAGAGTTTGTTAGTTGTGAGTGATTTTTAGTTTAGCTACATGCAACAACTCGACATTCTTTGCAGCACTAACTACTAAACTTTGCTTTTAAGAGTCTGAGTTTAGAGTACGTTCCAGAAGTGGTTTGGGCGTATTATTGTCGTGGTGTCATGGTATAAAAAAATTAATGAAATCGAAATCAATTCGCCCGATCTACAATTCAGCTCAAATAAACTGAGTACTCAAATGCATTGTGTTACTGCTGGATTCCGATATCCAGCCTTGCATGCCAGTAGATCATATGATAAACATCTCAGTTCGAATTTATACCATCGCGTAGTGAATTCCTTTGAAAATTCTGACTCTTTTACTTAACTCTCATTTCTCCCACACAAACGTGTTTTACTAATATTTTGTTTTGATATGTATGGATTGACCGACATTATATTTATTCACGTCTTTTTTAGTCCATTAAAAATGTATAAATCCACCAATGCTGGATTATATTGGTTAATATAAACATTTTCATATACACGATACAAAACAAGCTTCTGATTTATAACCAAGTGTTAAAGCCAGTGTGGACGTACGGCATTCAACTGTGGGGATGCACTGCTAAGTTCAACATTGATAGTATACAACGTTTTCAAAACAAGGTGCTGAGAGGTATGGTGAACGCACCATGGTATATACGGAACGATGACTTGCACAGCGACCTGGAGGTGAGAAAGGTAGCTGACACAATCACTCTCTTTGCCACTAAACATGACAAAAGAATACAGCTCCATACAAACGCAGAAGCATCGGTTCTCAACGATGAAGCCACCAATACAAGAAGACTAAGAAGAACCAAGCCACGAGATCTCGTGGTTAATTTCCTGTAAATTCAATATAAAATAAACAGAATTATATTACTCGTTAGCTTAAGCTAGGTGTAATGTGATGAAATGTAATTAAAATTTATAACGTTTCAATAAAAAAAAATATATAAAAAAATCATTCCAAGTTATAGTCATTTGTACTAAATTCAATTAGGGTGTTTGAAATCGTTGGGAGCTATTGCGCGTTCTAGCCGGTTAACCCATTGCTGCCTAATGGGTAAAATTTTACCCATGAAAATTGATTTTTTTAAAAAATCACAAAAAAGTCAATGTTTGAGATCTCTCAAAACCATTGATAGAGATAGTTAGGGTAAAGATGGAACTACCTTAACCTTGTGAAGGTCACCCTAAAATTTCGCCATCTAGCTAGAGTTACCAGACTCCAAAAATCGTGAATTTTCCGGAGGTGGAAAATGTGGCGAAACGTAGTGGCCTTAGAACTTCACAAAAATCTGCCTCCTAACTCACCTGTAAAAAATATAACTTTTGTTCACGCGTTTAGCTGATCACTTCACAAAGTATGGAAAAAAGCTACCATTGCTGAGTAATTGGTACAAAATACCTAATGAATATCTCAGCAACGTGCAGAGATATAAAGCTGAAATTTTGTTTCTGATCATTTTGGATCACTTCTAGGTCGTGTATGAAATTTTATCAAAATCGTATGGGCGGAACTGGTACCCGGCAGCAATGGGTTAAGAGACGGACGGTCCCGAACACACACATACAAGTATCGTACGGAACACTAAAAAAAAGAAATATAGTCAAGAAAACTGAGGGACAAAGATAATTGGTTTCTATCCTTCTTTCATATAGTTATAGGATTTTCTCCTGTGTGCAATTCAAAGTTGAATATTTTTGGACGGTATTATATACGAATGGCACGACCATCCTTGTTGTTCGCTCAACTAGGATGAAACACTTGGGAAACAGAATACGCATCCTCGCAGGATCCTAGTTAAGCCATTGTACGTAAGTATGCGTCCTTGCTGTGCACTTTCCAGATTTTCTGAAAGCGGTGACAGTTTTTACATGTGGGACAGCACTAATTGTGGCAGCACAATAAATCGCTTGACCAACTCTGGCTTGAGTTTACACACCGCAGTAATGACAACCGAAAAACTTCTGCTCTCAGCTCGTGCAATTCAAGTCAAATAAATGGAACGACCACGTTGACACGAGTGCGATACCCGTTGCCGCAACTTTCTTGTGGAGCGACTGCGGCAGTGAAGCAGCGTTCACTACAGTCCTGCGGGCCGCAGCTGTTGCAGTGGGACACTTTGCAAGGTGCTTCCACTCGCCGGGCGGCGCTGAACTAGTGCAAATTGTGTTTGCGACTGCAAATTGCGAGCGCTTTTTCAACTTAATGAGGTGCTTATTTTAAACGTATACTTGCATGCGAGGACGAGGGGAGCAAGGCCGAGCTGTGTGCACGAGTATGCGCGCGTGTACGGATTTGGTGGGAGTGGTGTGTCAGATGTTTGCGGTGACGAAGCTTGCGAAGGCAATGGACATGTTATTGCGATCGGAGTTGTCCAGCAACGATGATGGCGAACACAAGGGCTCAACGCAAAAGGTATTTGTATTTGTCTTTGTGGTGTGGTTTGTTTTTCTGCGCTCTTTTCGTTATTCGGATGTACCGATGTTTGCTTAACTGTTTTGCTAGGGGGTTCGTTAGTTCCGAAGCTTTTTACTCTAATCGTGGACCTACTGGAGAATCAGAAAAATCAATTCAAACTCACGTGTCACACCCACTTCTTCAACGCTGCTACCCGTGTTCAATGAAATCGGTTGAGTAAGTAGCAACTTGGGTCCGCCAATTTGCACTTCTGGGTCTTCATAATTTTGAAAACAATTAAAGAGTGTGCATTTCAGTTATTTAACAACTCCCGGTAATGTATTGACCGAAATCACAGGGCAAGATGTAGCTATTAATACTCGATTTTCTAGTTGATTTTCTCACACTATTTCCAAGTGGTTGAAACATGAATTTACGTTCAGTGCAAACAAATATCGTGTACCTACCTACATATATAATTAAGTAATTGTAATGCGCCATTATTCAGCGATCGGACAAACGGAAACCGAGTTGACCAGCAACATGAAAAGTGCGTTAGCAGCAACAATGCCGGGCGCCATCTGCGAACCGCAATTAATTCAGATTTTTGTTTAACTTTTTAATAAGCTGCACACACATAAGTACTCACAATGTGTGTTACATTGTTACAACTGTGACAGCTATTGTCGGCACTGTTGGCCTTTGTTTTTTTCATACATATTCTTTTACGCTCCCACATCAAAACTCACAATTCTCGCGAATGGCAGATACATTCCATACACACCCACACACACACACACACACACACACACACACACACACACACACACACACACACACACACATACAATATATATATATATATATATACAAATATTTACCATCGCATGAAAACGTTTTTATGTAATTTCAGTTTATTGACAGTAATTTGCATAAATATTGACGCGACCTGTCATTGTGGCAAAATTAATTTCGAAATAATTGACAAATAATGGACATAGCGGAAACAGCAAAGTGCCACGATTTGGCGCAATCCCAAAATAGCACTAACAGCAACATTAATTCCTGCATAAAAAAATCGAAAATCATGTCTAATGAGAACCAAAAAAATACCAACAGTTTTCAAAAGATATATTCGGTGTAATGTGAGCCACAGATTTACGTGTATTAATTAGCCTAATTAAAAGCGAATAATTTAAACCGGTAGATGACATTCATGGCCATGCACATACTCGTACATATAAGCACATTTACACATAAGTACGATGCAAACGCAAAAGCTTTATGAACAAATTCTTGTGGCTAGGTACGCTCGTTACATTCTAAGAACTGAATTAAGACTAAAGCATTTTTACTGATGTGTACTATATATATATATATATATATATGTATATAGTTTATATATGTTATATATATGTTTTTTTATATGTTTTTTCATAAAATAAGCAATTCCAAACATAACAAATTTTCCTCAGTCAAATAAAAATAAATCAACATGCAATAAGTGCCATTCGTCTCTCTGCTTTGTAATTTTTGTCGAAAGTTATGAAATAACTTCAATATTTTCAAATGACAAACGACAAAACATCCACTCTGGCTTTATACTAGAAGCGGAACGGACACTCGAACAGTCAGAATCGTACTGTATCTTCAAAGATATAATACGATTCCATAAATTCTTTAATCGTGATGAATACACTTTTAAGCAATCAAAATAAGAAATTGTATTTCAAACATTGTTTTAACTCTTTTCATTAAGTAAGTATTTCCTTCTATGTAAGTTTTTTTTGTAATGAAATTAGCTACATATATATAGTTTAGTAAAATGTGCATCTTAGTTTTCCTTGTATTCGATATTATAATTTCGCTATCCGCCTAAAAAGGCCGGAATTGTGGAAAGACAATTCTTGGTTTTTACACCACGATAATGCACCATCCCATACTGCACTCGAAATTCGTGATCATTTCGCCAAAAACTCAACCCATATCGTTCCGCAACCACCGTATTCACCTGATCTGGCGCCGTGCGACTTCTGGCTGTTCAGCAAGCTCAAAAGACCGCTCCGGGGACACCGTTTTGATACGATAGAGGAGATTCAAGCCGCAGCGAAGACGGAACTGAAGGCCATCCCGGAAAGTGACTACAATCAGTGTTTCGAAGATTGGAAAATCCGTTGGCATAAGTGCATTGCATCGGGAGGGGATTACTTTGAAGGGGATGGAATTGATTTGGAAGAATAAATAAAGAATTTTCAAAATAAATACAATGTCACCTTATTTTTTGGACACAGTAGTATAGGTAAATATATTTTCAATTTTAAAGACGTAATATCATGAGTATTCAAACTTAATCATAAGCGTGCGCATGCAATCTCATGTGTTTTGGGAATTGTGTAAACAAAATGGATTAAGTATGTATTTGTCCGGATCAAAAAGGTTTCTTTAAAACAGCATTCAAGTGATTTTGGATTCATTGCATTTGTTTTGATATAAATGTATAATTTTGTATCAGGTGTACAACTTTGCTTCCGCCGTTTTTTTCCAAAATTAAAAGCTTTATTGCGAAAAAGTGCTTACAGATGTATTATTCAAAGTATTGTCCGTCGCTAGCGACAACTTTCTCCCATCTTTCCGGCAATTTTCGGATCCCGGCTCGAAAAAAGGAGTCCTCTTTTGACGCTCTCCATGAAGCAATCCATTTTTCCAATTCTTCGAAGGATTGAAAATGTTGATCTGCCAGGCCGTGTGCCATCGAACGGAATAGGTGGAAGTCAGAAGGGGCGACATCTGGGGAATACGGCGGGTGGGGCAAGACTTCCCATTTCAGCGTTTCCAGGTACTATTTGACCACTTTTGCGACGTGAGGCCGAGCATTGTCGTGTTGGAGGATGACTTTGTCATGTCGCTCTTGATATTGTGGCCGCTTTTCTTTTAGCGCGCGACTAAGGCGCATCAGTTGCGTTCGGTAGCGATCTCCTGTGATGGTTTCACCCGGTTTTAAGAGCTCGTAGTAAATCACACCGAGCTGATCCCACCAAATACAAATCATAACCTTGGCGCCGTGAATATTCGGTTTTGCCGTCGAAATCACCATTTTTAAAACGTTGAAACCACTCCCGACACGTTCTTTCACTCAGAGCAGCATCACCGTAAGTTTCTGAGAGCATTCGATGCGCTTCAGCTGCATTTTTTTGCGAATTGTAACAGAAAAGTAAAACTTCCCGCAAATGGCGAGAATTGGGCACATAAACGGACATTTTCGAGCGTGAATAATACGAAAATAAGAACAACTGTCACTGAAACGGCGATGACAATTCGTTAGGCACTGTCCACACTCACTTTAAAGGCATTACCATCTATGTATTTCAACCAGCCTCAGCCGGTACAGCCACCTATCGGAAAACGGCGGAAGCAAAGTTGTGCACCTGATATATTGTATTTACACAAACTTGCATATATCTGAGCATAAATATTTGATGCTTCTTCTTATATTTGTGAAAAGTTTATATCAAATTTAGAGATCTATTAAAAATAAGAGTACAATTTGCTAGTCGGTGATTCGAAAGTGCCAAAACTATTGGAAATTAAATGTGCAAATTGACAAACTGCCGTGATTTCGGATTTTAGTGATTTCGTATATTGTCCATGTTTTGGAACTAAAACATGATGATTTGGAACTGATGCGGGCTTAGGGAAACACCTGCAATATATAATAATTCACAAAGATGTTAATGTTCTGTGCAGTGTTATGTAAACCTTACTCTGTGTTACCACGTGTGTAAAAATGCCCGTAGACCCGTTGTGAGCTTTCAAACTCAATGCCTGCAACGATAACTATTCTGAAAAAGACATTATTCTTAACATTGACTGAATGCTAAATAGTCTTTGAGTAATTTCAGTGCAAGTTTTTTAACCTTACGCCAGTATTAAAGCACACATCACACTACTTAGTCGATTTGATACCTCACTTTCGACCAACAACCGTACTCACCGTTTAGAATCCCGATGTTTACTTTTCTATCTGGATAAATTAATATTTAGTCGTTATTTTGGAAATGCATTGATTGAAGTTGCAAACGATTTGTTTTGCAAATTGGATAGACCGGTTAGAAGGATATTTTTTGCAAAAACGTTGTCACATTTCGTACGGACAACTTTTTTGTTTTATTCTTGTTAACTTAAAGCGTCACAATTTGCTTTACTACTTTTTGACTTGCTCGCACTGCGCTTCGCCAGTATTTCTGCAAAGCTTTGTTTCGCTGTGCGCTGGCCAGCGAGCTAAGTAAGTCATTCGAGATTACAGTTAAACAACTAAGACTACACAAAAAGGTTGAATACGAAGGCAAAGTGCAACTTTTTCGATTTGGAGTTCATCCAAACTGTGCATTAATAAACGTAGAAAAATATGAAAGCCAAGCGACTTCATTAAAATTGCTGGCACGTTCTTGGCGGTCTTGGCAGAAAAACGGAAGCGACGCAGGAAAGGCGGCCATGCGCGCTAATTTCTACTTTGCCCATGCCTAAAACTAAGATAAACAGCGCAGTCGCGCGACAAATTGATAAATCTTCTTATTCTATGCTGAATGCATTCGAGTAAAACGTCGCGGCGAAAAAAGTATTGGATTTGGGACAATCTACACGCGAAACAAAATGCAAATTAATAGATGGCTTTAGTATTCCATTACCGTAGATCTGCTTTAGCAGCACCAGCCATGCCACTTTCAGTCGTTTAGTATTATTTATTATGTACGTTCTAAAGATATCTTCCGACAGCCATAACTCGATCCTGTCTTAAGTCGGCTCCCCTCTCTTTCCCCATCCGCCTGAAATGTGTGCTGTAACATATGTTGGAAAAGACAGTGTTGCGAACACATTTCCAAAAAGGGTAAAATATGTGGTATCACAATGGGCCTTTCGGGCCTCCGAGTGTGTCTCTTATAGAGGCAGCCACCATAACCTAACCTAAGTCGGCTCCTGTACTAAGTGCTAAATCAATGAACATACTTCGTGGAGTGTTTTGAAGAAGTTCGGGCTTAACCAAGTGGATATCTTCTTGGACCTTCTGACACTCGTGGATCTGGTGGCAACGCCAAGAAAGCTGCAGCGCATCCTTTTCCTTTTGTTTCACAATTCAAGTCAAGGCAACGTGGCACCGGAAACAGAAGGCTGCGCACAGCTCGGCGCTTCTTCTTTCTTCTACATCGACGACGTGTCATGGAATTTACGTAAGACATTTTTGCTGTTGTCTTATAAAATAAACGGTGCTTGCGTTGAGCGCTTAGCACGTGGCGCCGGAAGGACGGGAGCGGCAGCAGGATGGCAGAAGCGGTAAGTAGCGAACAGGGCTGGCGCGACGTGAAAAAAAATTAATTCAATTCATCGCCGGAAGGTGGAGCGGAGGGTCTGTTTGAGTTATTGTCATTTGACTGTAAAACAGGGTGGCGGGCAAGTGGGCTTGGGAACAGGCAACGGCGCACAGATCCGTCATTGACAGACGGAAGCAGTTGACGACAGGAAGACTATGTGGAATTTGGCGGCGAACGAGCCAGCGCAATGCCCCGAGTGCAATAGGAAATTAAATAAATTATTTATGAAGTAAACATGAAGCGGGCAACTTTATTAAAACGTGAGATGTGGACATCTTCGATGGGTCGTGTGCATGTTTGTTCGAGTTTCTGCCCGGACCTTCGTGTTCCTTCTTGAGTTTGTTCGTTTAGCGCTGGCGGTGGGTTTAGTAATCTAATCAGCAAATTGCTCAGATTGCAAATGCAAAATGCAGTAGTTGCGTAAGTCCATCATTTCGGGAAGGGTGATTCGAATTAAGTTTTCTGACTTTTACGAAAACAACATGAGCTTCAATAATGTCTTAGTTAAAATGGTATTCATTACTTATGAAAAATGTGTAATGTCTGTTACATTCCGCTTCTGGTTCTTCAGCAACAATTGATTCGCTCATGGAAATTTTCGATTACATTTTCGTAAATGTTGGGTGTGGGCTGGCTATAACTTGACGCTGGTTCGATTTTAGGATATCCTTAGCGACCTCGGACATTTTAAAACAATACAAATAGTTAACATGCGTAGCAAAAAATCGCATTTCTTCCACATCAAAGTCTTCGATTTGTTGCCAAAATTAATGGGTTTATTGTTCCTAAAGTAAAATGTAAGGCCCAATGATATCACCTGATCACAATGCGCACAAAAAATGTGTCAAAAATTGTATATGCATGCATTATATTGTATTTTCGGCACAGCCTCAAACAGGGTCCGGTGAAAAAACTAAAAACTTTATAATGCAATATTGTAATTATGGCCAACTTCAACATTTCCCAGTAAAAAGCTGTGTCGCATTGGTTGTTCACGGAAAACACTTAAATTGGCATTGACATTAGGACCAGTCGCACATTGCATTCCTCAGCGAACTCCTTGGCCACAGTGACAAGAGAAACTAGAATAGAAGAATTTTTATTTAGTTTTGTTGAAATTTTGAAAACTGAGTTGTTGGGAATTTCTTTGCTAGTTTATGAAAAAGCGCAGGCTGGGGAGTGAATAGAATGCTTCCGGCAAACGTTTCTTCCAACGCAGATGAAAATGGTCACGCCAACAGTTTAATTGAGAACACATTTTCCATGACAACACGAAGACGAAAATCTACTGCAGTTTCAGTAAACAATAAAAATTGATGCCACATATACTCGTTCGCACACACAACTAGACGAGTTCGGCTATCTGGACGGGCTTACATTCATTTATTCAAAATAGAACCTGTCACAAGCTTTTGAAATTTGAAGCATTCTTCAGTGCCAGGCAAACAAGTAAACACGAAAACAAACAAGCTTTCGAATAGTTAAACAAACAATCCCGTCGCCAACATCTCCTGCCACCTCGCAGCATCGCACAGCGCCGCTTAACAAAGGCGTAATCAATGCCAGCCCCGCTTCGCTTCGCCGCCTGTTGACTTTTCTTAAATGCCACTTCTCGTGGCGTAGCGAACAAGGCACTCATTTGTCCGTGCGTTGCCAGGGCGATTGTGATTGTGATGCCGATTGTGCAGGAGTGCCGATACGAGCACACAAAAGTGTCTACGGAGCGCCGCAGAGCTGCCGCCACGCTGCTCGACGCAAACACACTCGCAGACACACGCTGGCCTTTCAGCTCGCTCAGTGTCGGTGTGCCATTAATGGCGAAAGGATAATGCAGGATAATGCTGACTTGGCTTTCATAACTTTAACTTCAGTTGACCTTTATTTGAAATATAATCTTTTTATTATCCTTCAATTGTGTGCGTGCGGCCCTAAACCAATGGGTGCGTGTGCATGTGTGCCCATCTGGCTATTGTTGAGCGCACTTGACTGGGTCCGTGCGGGCTTGTATGGCCGGGTGGCTTCCGATATCCGCTGCGCGCCCACGCAACCAACCACACGCCCATCAAGCGAAGAACATTCAGACAAAAGGATAACCAGACGTACGTACTTGGAAGCGAATAAACAAACTAAATAGGGCCGTTGAACACTTACACACTTCGATTTTATTGTAGTTTCTTCACACAGTCACATGTAGGGGAAGGCTGCACTTATTCGGTCCTTCGCTCGTAGTTGTTCTGCATAGAGCGTGTTCTCAAGTTTAGTAAAAAATTCGGCATTTGGCGGATTGTTCAAAGTCCGTTGGAAATGACATGGCGAAACTATGCAGTTGCAACTATTGGCAGTAAATTTTGAACAGCATTTATATGACAATTTTGAAGTAGTGCATTGTGGTCCAATGGACAACTTGCCTGTCACTCCTAGTGTCTAGTAAAAAGGTTGACATAATTGGAAGACTGCCTCACATATTTACTTTTGAATTTATGAGCTTAAAGAACTTATGTAATACATAGTTTGAATTTATACATGAAAGTTTGTTACGAATTAATTACCTACCATATGTTATGTTTTCTAAAATTTTGTTTTCAAGTGGAAATAAGGGCATCTGAAAAAATTACCTATACACTTTGTTATACCACCTCTTATCATTATTTAATAAAAAGAACTATAAAGAACTCTGAATGATTTCAAAGTCAATTGATTTTTAGTTTGTAGAATAGATGGAAGTCTTAAGTCTAAGTATCAACCAGTGGCGGATTCAGGGGGCAGGGGGTTTGGGGGATGAACCCCCCGAAATATTAGGATCCACTTTAAAACTGCATACAAATTAAAAGGCATTTTATGAATATTAAAGAATTACTTTTTGAAACACCCCCAAAATATTTTTCTGAATCTGGTATCGACACTTCAGCTTGATACTAATGTGAGTACTCCTTATCTGTACTGGAGTCCGAAGATCCGTTCACTATAAATATTCAGCTTACTCAAAAAATATTTAGTTTTTTATTAATTTTTCGCAATTCTAATTTGGAAAGTTGTTTAAGTACCTGAAAAAAAGTGGTGTTCAAATGACCCCATTCTCCCCTATATCTAAGCGCATTCGTTCATTTTGTCTGCCTACTTCACCCCGACACCCATCGAATAATCTACCATATCCCTTATGTCTCGCTCATCAAGGCACAATGCGTGCTTATGTGCCCCGCCGCCAGGGAGCTAAGCAAAGCGGCGGGTACATTTATATAATGAGCCATCGATTTCTAATGGTATAAAGTTTGTATTGGCTTAAACGGTGTTTGTGCTTAATGCACAGGATATTAAGCCGTTATGGACGGGCCCAATGAAGATGTACGTGGCGTGGGTGAAGTGGACGCTGAAGCAGCAGTGATCCATAAAATCACTTTGGCTGGTTGGGTACCAACACAGCGAGGGATTTTCCTTCGCAGCGTAAGATTAATGAGCCGGTTTTCAGGACCACACTAATTAGTTTTCATTTACACTGCACGTTTACATTTCCTTCCTGACCTGTTTATCAGATTCGATACTGCCGCAAGCTTTGGCATTTTGGACTAACATATTTAGTAAAATCTGTCATAGTTTGCCACAAAGCGCGATATTTGACTTTTCAGCGCGTTCAGCATTCCCGTCTGAGTTATTCGTCACATTTAGCAAAACCTAATTTGCATTTTGCCCACTCTTAACTTTTGCCCGAACCTTTGCGCTAATTCAATTGCCACCACTACCGAGGCCAATTGAAAACCATTAACGGCAACAGCGGTAGCAACGGCGCCCAAAGGATGCAGCTTTAAATTTTGCACCAGTCCACCCACTTTACAGCTCCCGTGCCGCATATCTCACTTCAGCTGGGTCCATTGCGAGAACGCTGCGCGCACATACTCGTGTCAGCACCCACTTCGACAGCAAGCGGTAATAAAATATTAAAAGGAATACACAAGCGCTGTTGTCCATATTGAAAACTGGGGGTTGTTGCTGTTGTAGTGACTATAAATCTGAACCTAACCTAGTGAAACAATAGTTTCGCATTTAGGTATTCGTCCTAGTTTCGTACATACATACACATATTTGTTTTATAAAAACGAAAAAATAATTGTTTTGAGCTGCCTCATCTTGCATTTGTTTGAAGTTTTAGTATTGTTTGTGTAAATGCGATTATGTGACGAAAAAAGGCCTGAAAATTTGCTCAGTAAGAGAGACAAAGACCTAAGATTAAAGATAAATCAATTTTTGTTTTCCCAGGAGTGCGCATGGAGAAGTTACTTGGTTGGTTCTAGTCTGTTCTTCAACTGGTAGCAGTGGAACCGTAAGGATTCCGGAAAGTCGAGTGGCACCGAAGCGTGCATGATTTTATCTAGTTGTCGTTGTTGTCACCACTAACTCAATTGCAAACAATTTTTAACATCACACCACTGCGCAGCCGACTAAAACTTTGCCAATATTGACGCCATGCTATTTCGCTGGCTGAATTGGCTTCAATTTTCATATCTCAGCGTTACAACAGGAATAGCAGCGGCAACGACAGCAACGGCAGCAGTCGCGGCTTTGGTAGCGTGTCAACTGTTGTTTACTGCGGTTTTATACCAAAAGCTAATTAGCTATTTTAAAGGAGCATCAAATGTTGAGCGAAAATAATAATGGCGAAGACAAAAACAGTAACAACAACAAAGATTATGTGACAGTGATGCTGCCGGTGGTGATGGGAGGGCACACGCTGCTTGTGACGGTTGCGGTGACGACGAATCATTCTGCCAGCTTTCAAGAATTCGTTAAGCCGTTGGTAGGTTGACTGCTGTCAGAGGGCAGGCGGGTAGGAGGGGTGGCTAGGACATGTTTTGCTGTCGTAGCCGCTGTTCTGTCGAGAAGTCGAGTCGAGTTGAGCTGCTTTTGGCGTGAATGGCACTTCATTGTTGACGGTGCAGCTGGTCTTTTTGCTGATGTTGGTCCTTCTGTTTCAGCATGTAATGTTTGTAAAGTTTAAAGTTTGTGGCGGCAGTTGGCTTGTGTCGCTGCTCTTCTCTATTGCTTCATCATTTCTTGTGTTCTCGGAGCTTGATGCGTGCGTCCCCGTCACTTCAGTAGTCTGTCAAAGCTAGTGTTCGACCGATTGATTGGTGTTGGCCTGTATCAGCCAACTTTTAAATATACGGTAAGAATAGCCCATTGTTTTTCATAATGGTCGATTGCTTTTTGTGTTTTCTAATCAGTCAGGTATAAAGGAATACATTCGGGATATTTATATAGCGCAGCGCTGTGACTCAAGTAAGTTTATGTAAGCTTCATTGCTTAATAGGTATGACCTCCTCATCAAAATGTGTTTATTTGAATGACCTATGTATAATTATCAAACACTATATTACAAATTAAAAGCGCAGCGAAGGCTATCGGCCTTTTCTTTATGAAATTCATCGGTCAAATCACCGGTCAGGCCGGTGGATACCGATCGGGAAAAACATCGGTCAAAGCCACTGATATTCCTTCATTCATTTGATGATGATGTGATTCAAACGCAGTTATAAACTTATTAATTTTTTTTATTTTGTTAAAACGGACAGCAACATATGCAACACCGATTCGGTTTCCCCCGTGGTTTAATGATACACAATTTTTTAAGAAGGTATAACAATAAATTACACTTCAAAGCATGCTAGCTGCTTCGGAAATCAATAGGCTTTGCAGCTGGTTGGCTCACAAATTGGACCAAATCTATTATCTAATCATAAATATAGGTATAACTATATACGTAAAGGACACACCCATTCGGCGTGAAATTAGAATTATGTCTGGAACTCTCTGAAAAATTAAAGACAAAGGGTATAAAAAGGAAACAATATTGAAGGTTTCCTATTCCAGAATATAAAAATGATAGTAGGTTCCTTATTCTTATTTCCTATTTCCGATCCTGGTAATCTGGTCATAGGTGTCTTTCACACAGGCGAATTTTCCACATTTTCAGCCTCGTCAACTATTTACCACTTTTGCCAACATTTCATAAATTTTTCATCATGAAATGCATGACAATCGAAACCGAAAGAGCGCATACTCAAAAAGGCACAAATACGCAAGTACTTGTCGACTGGGGGGAAGTGAGACTTGAGTGGAAGCCGCAGGGTCTGTACTATGCTATCCTCGCGACGCGACAAAAGCTTTATACTAAGTAACGAGCAAAGGCAAAAAACTTCGCAAGTGTACGCCACCGGCTATGGAGCGCATTTTGCTTGCCGCGACACCCCCTCAACGCTCCAATTCTTATACAAACTGGCGACAGTGTTACCAACTTTGCGATATCAAAATCTGCTCAGATAAAGAAAAAACATGATCTCTCCAAAGGCTCTCCAAACCTTTTCTCCACATAAAATATAAAACAAAATATTTAAAAACTAAAAATGAAAATTAATAATATATAATTTATTATGTTACTAACCTATTACATTTTATATAAACATATTTTTATACAAAGGATATATGCATATAAAAAGAAGATTCAGATTAGAAGATTAGAAAATTCAGTGAATGAGAACTTTTTACTTAAAAAATCAGACACACGAATTTATTTTCATAATTTATAATTTTATAATTATATACATATAAAATCTTTTAGAATTACGTAAGGCCGATAGCCTTTGCCGCTAGTTGCCGTTTTAGTTGTAATACATATAATTATTTATAATCTAATCTAATCTAATCTAATCTAATCTAATCTAATCTAATCTAATCTAATCTAATCTAATCTAATCTAATCTAATCTAATCTAATCTAATCTAATCTAATCTAATCTAATCTAATCTAATCTAATCTAATCTAATCTAATCTAATCTAATCTAATCTAATCTAATCTAATCTAATCTAATCTAATCTAACCTAATCTAATGTAAATATATACTTACATATAATTTTTTTTTGTCCTGACTGATTCATCATCGCCCAGCCCAACTCGCTAAAGCTACAAATATGAAAATTATACTGTAGGCACATCCTATCAAAATAATTCATCAAAAATAATTCGACACGTATTTTTCAATTTTTCGAAAATCAAAATTTAACGGGGTGAACCGAGGGTTAGATATACGGAAAGACTTCAAAAACCCCCTGAACTGATTGGCCTATTGACTTTAAAGTTGGTGAAAACACTTGAAATCCAAAATAATTTGACACGCGTTGCTCATTTTTTCGGAAACCAAAACTTAAAGGGGTGAACTAAGGGTTAAAAGTTTGTATGAATAAATATGATTTTTTACGCTTTTTGACCGCAAACTTGTTTTTTATTTCCTCCAAAATAATACAAAACTGATGGGGTCAGCGATAGGTTAAAAGTTTTTATGAAGAAACTGTGAAAAACACGAATTAGTGGGCCCGACTTCGACTTTCTTTTTTCGAAATTTGAAACCTAACGAGCTGAACCAAGGTTAAAAGTTCATATGAAGAAATATGATTTTTACGCTTTGACTTCATACTTGGTGAAAGTACTCTTAAATAATTCGATACGTGTTTTTTCGAAAATAAAAAACTGACGGGTTCAACGATAAGTTAAGAGTTTGACTGGGGAAATACGACTTAATGCGCCAATTGACTTCAAATGTGGTGAAAGCACTTCAAATCTGAAATATTTAATTAGATGAGTATTTTTTCATAAAATCTAACGAGATCAACAAAGGGTTAAGAAGAACTTGATTTGTTGACCCCATTGACTTCAAACTTGCATGCAAAGCCGCGGGCCCTGCTAGTATTAAATGAAATGAAAAAACAAAAATTTACACTTGAAATAAGCACGTCTCAGCTGCAATGTTACGGTTGCAACTTGGTGGTATTTTAATGTTGTAGAACACACTCATATTTACTTATATTTATAATTTAACCATATTGCCGAGCTTGTACTACTTTTGAAATAAAAAACCGTTGCGTTTTTCGTGTTTTGATTTTCAAAATTCGTTTATACTTACTATTGGGAAACCTGTTGAGTTGGCAACACTGAATGTCGGTGGTTCGTTTGCTTCATTGTTGCCGGGAAATTTTGTTTAAATGATGATGTAGCAAGTTGTTCAAGTTGAAATTGTAGTGTTTTGTGTGTGTGTGCCGCCCGCTTTTATACCACGTCTCCACTCCGTTCACCCCATTCGCTTGTACCGATTTTTTAATGTAAATTTATACTTTCTTGGCGGTTTTTTGCTGCTCTATGCAAACAATGTTAGCCGAGATTTTTGCATTGTCTTTTCGCGGTTCTTTATTTGCGACTCCCCCGTACAGCTAGTCGTTGTTGTTGTCACCGCTAAAGTGTAGTCGCATTGTTCCAATTTTGGGCCGAGCTCGCTGCCAGCGAGACAACGGTACTCGCACGCACACTCGGCAACGTCGCTGCTTCGTCGTCTTCGCAATATTTACGTGTGCAGCAGCCGCAGCGGCGGCAACTTGTGCTGGTTGCCCGATCCAGTTGCTGCCTGCAGTACCCACCGGGGCTTTTTTCGTGGTCCTCCCCCTGTTCTGCCGCTGACAGCTTCATTCAGAGTGCAAGCGTTCGGTAATGGAAGCGGTCGGTTAACAATGCAAGCTTTTAAATAATGGTCTCAAGTGCTTAAACTAATTAAAACTGCTTTGTTGCAAGGCAATGTTAATGAATTTTGCGCTTTTTGCTAAAATTGCAGCCGTTGTTGGTATTTTTGTTGTTGTTACTGCTCCTGATCCGGCTCGCTATATGCGATAGTTTTTCTGCTCACTCCGGTACTCGTCTCGTTTTTTGTCATCGAGTGCAGTGCGCAGCAAATTAACGCTGCTCTCAGTGGCTCCGTGGCATTGTTGCGTTTGCGCTCGTCCCTCTGCGCGGTTAATTACTGTCAACGTGCATTATTTCCGAATTTTTCCAAGAGCCGTCTCATTGTCTAGAGACTTCTTTATTGCTTTCGAGGTATGCTGCGCAGCGTTGGAACGCCACTTTTATGAGTTTTGGAATTCGCTGCTCATCACACTACTCATAACTTGCGAAACGTACACACGATTTTAACAGCTCATTGTTTGCGCAAGCCATCTGTCACGTTAGCTCCTCATTGCGACGCTGTGCCCTGAGGCAAGTGCACTTATGCATCTTAACTGCTTTCGTTCAGTCATATTCCGCGTCCTGCGTCGGTTTGTGTGACAGCCCAAAGTTTTCTTTCCCAAAGCTGCCATTCACTACGCGGCGGCATCCATTGTTTAGCACAGTGCGCCATTTACCGGCGTGCATTCGTATCCACCTATGATATGGTGTCTGCAGCACAACGTGCGACGCACCACTAATTTATGACTTTGCCTACACAAACTTCACTATTTCGTTTTTCTTCAAAGAAAGAGGAGACAACTAAAATTAACCTCAAATGCATTCGCTGAAAAATAAAAAATACAAACATTGCTTTGCGGAGAAGCGCAGCAATAAAGAGTGGTCCTGATACCGTTAACTTGGAAGGAAATATTTACATTTACAGTGCGTTTCAAAAATAAGTGTTGCTTATAAAACTTACAAAAGAAGCTATAGTAATGAATTATATATATTTTCTGAAAGGCTGTGCAAATATATTTTTCGCATTATTATCAAAACTTTGTCCAGTCTCCGTTGTTGTCAGTAATAGCTTGGCATCTTTTGTTACAATTTTGGGTTATTTTTGAGTGTACTCCAAAGAAACCCTCTCGAAATCCGTTTTAATGCCAAAATGAGCTGTTTTGTTGTTGATATTATTTTTCCTCTAAGCTTTGGCTTCATTAAGGACCAAACATTTTCGATTGGGTTTGCATCTGGACTTTAAGATGGCCAATTTAGTGTTTCCACCCCAAATTTTCTCTATGCTATTTCAGACGATTTTCCACATGTTTTTACCCAATAGCGATTTCGACATGGTACTTCTATGAGGAATGCCCGATTTCAGAAGCCTGCATCGGATAGTGGCCGTTGACACTTCGACTCTCTTCTGCGACAATGTTTCCTTCGCTTGCTTCAGGCTAAGAGTTGGAGTGTAACATCCGGACTACCGCCTTATATGAGTGTTTCTTTTCCTGTCCCTCCGTGGTCCGTCGTCAACATTTCCGAACTCTATAAATCGACTGATCCACTTCCTCACAAATGAAACTGATGCTTTCGTGTATTTTGCGACTTGTGGAGGTTTCAATTTTGGACCCTTTGGCGGGTTTACCAAAAACACTACTTCGAAACGCTTCAAAAATATAGCATTCATTTTTAATTCTTGATATTTCCGCGAAAACTTGTACCCAACTAAGAAAACAAAAACACACGCGAAAACGGTATTTTAATATAGAAGATGATCTGATATTAAAACCATGGCAAACTTCTACGATTAAAAAGATATGGCCAACACTTATTTTAGAAACGCACTGTAACCCTTTCCGGAAATTTGTACGATATATCGTAAAATTTTTTCGAAGATTTTTTATTTGACAGCGAACGAACTTTTTATGGAACAGCTTTTTAATTTTCATTAAGTAGGCTGTGTTATATCATTCTGTTTAAAAATAAAAATCATAATAGCCGTAGCTACACAGTATGAGTGCGTTTTGTAAGCAGCTTTTTGCAAGAGTTTGAAAAACCAGCAAATTACGGTACTTCTGCGTAGGAATTTTTAAATATGTAATACTTTTTGGTACCAAATAGCGAAACGATTTCAAAGTTTGAATTTCAGTTGATTTATAGAACTTAAGAACTTTAGAACTTAAAAATGTTAAATTTACATTTTTGCGTCTAAATACTTTTCCCGAGTCTTTAAAAAAATTGTACGATATATCGTACAAATGACCACAAGGGTGGCAAAGCTATATCGTACAAATGGAAAGCAAAGGTTGCAAGTTATGTTTGCATTTTTTTAAGTTATGGGTTTGGTAATAGAATTTTTGCGTTTGCATGCCTGCCACGCCCATCTGTAAACCACGTGAGTAATAAAATTCGTCTATTCAGTAATTTTCGATTAAGAATTAGAATTACTAGACGATTTTGTGTTTTACTGGGCAGACACAGGTTATGTAAGGTTAGACATGCGTACTTGCCACTCCCACTACGATAATAAGAATGGGCTATATTCAGTGCCTTTCTGTAAAACTGTATGAATTTTAATTGATTCTGCATTTTATTGAGAGGAAAAGGGCTTCGCAACAAAAACAACGGTTATATAAGGCCGAATAAATGTGAATAAATTGTTTATATATATAATTTATATAACTTTCGATCAAAATGAAATCACGTTTTGATTTTTTGTTGTTATAATTTATGTTTTCTATAAAAAAAATCAATGAATTGTTCATAAAACTTAAAAACCGAAACCAAAAATTCATGAATTTATACTCTTTTGCGGACCATTGTACGATATATCGTACAAAATTGATGAAGCTTTAATTCTCAACCAAAATGATTTTTTTTGAAATTTGTTTGTATTTTATTGCTAAAATGTTCAATAAGAGTCAATATTTTGAAGGAAAAATGTTTATCTCAAGAAATGTGGAAATTGACCGGAAAGGTCAATTTCGAGGTATCCAGGTATCGAGGCTATTTATTGTATGTATGGAAAAAATGTTATTATTTTAATTCAAAATGGCTCCTAAACGGGTGGACGGATTTCTCGACGGACGGATCTGGAAGAAAAAAACAAACATTTTATGATCTATGTGCTATAGCCCATAGTAGTTGTGGTATAATGAACAGTAATGAACACTCCCAATAATATATAATAATAATACCCATAATAGTAAGAAGGGTTTTTCTCTTAATCGAATTTTGTAGAAATGGTCAATAAATTGTCACTAAATTTACTGGCTGTAATTTGTTGAGTTTCCACCAAATGCAAAAAAACGGATATCTATTTCTATCTTAGATCTTTTGTCAGAATTTCCAATCGATGCTTGCAACGGGGTTCGAATAAGTTGTCCACCCAGTTTGCAAAAAGTGGTTTCGAAAGAAATCTAATTTTGTGGAAGATCGTGATATTTAACGGCGTTGAGTTTTGTTGTTTTGTTACCCTAAAGGTGGAGTCTTTCATAAAAATAATGCCGAGGTACCGCTCGAAGTAGTACACAGTCACTGAAAATACCGCAAAGGAATCAAATGGCCAGTGGCTGATAATTGATTGATAGCATTTTTTATTAGGAATGAAATACAACATATTTACGACTCAAAAATTTAAAGTGGAATGTTGAAGAATTTTTGTAGTTTTCAGCATGAGTCTAAAATTTATCAAATGGTTTTACATCAATACAACAGCAACAACTTTAGTGATATATGACGAAAAAGTATGTAAGATTTTTTTTTAAATTTTATCAAATGGCACCTGAGGAAAAAACAAATGAGGTTACGCTAGTTTGAAAAGTTATGAGATGAACGGCAAAAATAAATATTTATTCGGGCAACAGCAAAGCAACAAATACGCACACAACAAGCACAAATACAAACGTCCTTAAACTAACGCATACATTCACACACTCAAAAGGGTGCGAAAGTAAACAGGACAGTACAAATGGCTGCTAAGAAGCGGGAGTAAAAGTGGCAGCCGACGACGTCAGACGGTAGACTCGGAATGAATGAAGCGAATGGAGATGAGTCTTGAGGACCAGAAAAACAGACAGCAGAAATTGGCAGCAATTTATACTTACAGACGATAGCAACACTACGCCAGCGAAGACGTTTGTGTGCAAGAAGAGTGCAAGGAGTGACGACTGGAGCATAAGACAGGAGTCGAAAGCGAACCATTATCAATTTTAAAGCTAAAATAGTGGCGAATGCAGAGCGCTTCGGGGAGCATGAGTCAAGGATGAGTGTCAGCGCAGTTGGCTGGCAAAGGGGCAGAGAAGAGCCCAAAGTGGGGATGACAGATGAGACGAAGGTTAGTGGAAGCGATTGGGTGCTTGTTGGTGGTGTTCTCTGTTAGTTGGTGGGGGTGTGGGTGTGCGGGCGCTTGTTTATGCGAAAATTGGGTATCAATCGAAAAGCGCTTCCAACTCGACTTTGGCCGACTCTCTCAACTTATCCGCTCTCCAGCTGCGGATGTTCCACTGGCACGCTGGCGAAAATTTAATCCGGCAAAATGTGTCAGATTATGGCAATGGCTTGACATAACGATAATATACGCACGACGCGGGGAATGGGGAAGCGCGCCCGTATAGTGGAAATGCTCGGAATAGAAAAAAGTTCAGTTCAGTAGCAAAAAGCAAATCCCATCAATGGAAAACAACGAAAAAATGTGAAATTTATATTTCAGCAAATATTTGACATCTTACTGCTGGCGGCTAGGAAGTTGGCAGCGGCAGAAGCAGGGGACTGACGACCAGAGGCTGGCGGCGGTGTCAGCATGAAAGACGTCGAGTGAGCACAGGGACCCAGATCAGCAGCAGAAGCAGCTGTAGCTGTAGCACCAGCCGGTGGCGACAGTAGTCGATGCAGCATATAAAAATGTCAAAGTGGTTATTTGAGTGCTACGCAAACCAAATGCGACAAACAACAGTGCAGGACATCGCGGACAAATGTCAACATTTGTTCTGCTGTCATAGCCCTGAATGGAAGCCAATCGAATTATTTTGTGCCTTTTTGACACGCGCTTTTGCGATTTTCCCTGCTGTGTAAAATGTTGCAATGCAAGTTTTATGCTTTTTGTATAAAAAGCCCGAGGCAATTTCGATCATATTTTGTTTTACTATTTAATTATTCGGTAACTTAACTTAACTCCAATGACTTCTTTTGTGGAATATGAAAATTGAAACATTTAAAAAGGGCAAGCATACTGGAACTTTTCTTAAGAGGAGCATTCCGCAATGGAGTTTATAATTAAATTTGAAAACAGTTGCTTGGAAGTTAAAAATTGCACACTATGTGCTGAGAAAGTTTAAGAAAAATCTTGTCATCATTCGGAATGCAGTTTTCGGAAGAAAAAAAGTGCTTTGTACTATAATGTGGCCGAAAATTTGGTACTAAAATGCAATCGAAATTCTCCATTCGTTGTGGTGAATGGAGAAGCTCTTTTATAACCTCGAGCACAAGAAATCCCGGTATTTCTTTAAGGAATGATTGGAGGAAAGGTTAAGGCTAAAAGCTACAAAAGTAGAGTCAATTTCTTGAATTGTCCAGAACTTAGTCCAATTTGAAGTATTGAATTATGCTAATGTTGGCAAACATTTTAGGGGAAAATTATCTGCAGCAGCCCAGAAGATTTCGAAAATAACAAGAAATGGAAGTTACCACTGTAAATGGAGAGTACTAAAAAGTAGAGTTGAAACACTGATGCTCATGCATTCCGCGTTGAAACGATGTTCCAAGGCACTTCGCACTAAAGAGAGAGAGGCCTTTGGGCGGTACTGCGCGATTATGAAATTGTCTCCTTGTGTAGATTTTCTTCAATACTTAAGTTCCTTTCCACAACCAATGCAGTCAACACTTTGTTTCTCTGCGCGCTGACTTTTAGTAAAAAAAATTATATGTTTAACCCCACACATGTATACATGGCATACACATCGTTCGCCTAAACAAGCTGTTTCGTTTAATTGCGATTCCTACCAACCAAAGCCAGTTTTTCTCGTGAAAAATTGCCGTTTATGCTCATATTTGTGCATGTGGAACTAAATGTGGGGGAGAAGTAAATAAATATTTGTACGTATTCGCACTTTTATGCATATTTTATGAAGTTTCGTAGTTTCATACCCCCACACATCCGGCTTCATAAGCGAATCAATCACTTAAATCCTAATTTGCCTTGTCGTCGCAGCCATCGCCTTTGTCGTAAGCGATAAATTATGATAAAAGAAATATTCTAAGAAATAACCGTATAGTCAACATAAAGAGTATTGCATTCACAAATAAGGGGTGAACACAGCAAGAGGTTTTCAACACTAAATTTATGTAAAAACTCTTAAAAAGTACGAACCTCATATAAACCATATTAATAATAATAAACTTTTATTTTTATATCGATATAATATTCATTTATTTTGTTTGGGCTAATTATGTGCTACTCCTACTGGATGTAGGATTTCTTTGTGTTATGTGGTTAATGAAAGAACATACTGGATTAAATCGCGTTTCGTTTCTCTGTTGACCATGTCAGATTTTGATTTTCGAGAAACGTGCTGGATTATTTTTGATTTGGAGTATTTTAACCAAATTTAAAATCAATACGCTTATTAAATTATGTTAGGTGCAGGAAGAAACCTTATTTGACCTCTTTAATTCATATTATTACGAACCTTTACAACACATTACTGAATGATTACATATGAATTTAGAATTGACTAAAAACATAGATAAAACAAACTTATTTTTCAGAAATACACGTTTTGGGAAAGCAAATTCTTGTAGGCGAAGTTAAAATAACGGCGTTTCAACGTTTCATATAGTGAGTGACCGAAATTTCTTAGAGTTGTTTGATTTTGATGAAATTTTGCACAGATGATTTTTATAAAAGGAAAAATGAAAAGAATCGGACGACGGACACGCCCACCTCTCATACAAACCAAAATTTTGATTAGTGATAGTTTTTGTAATTTTTAATATAGAGAGATGAAATTTGAAACATTCATTAATTTAGGCCACATTAACATTTTGTGAAATATGGGCATGGTCAGATTTTACATTCAGATTTTTTCTTATTCCACTTATATTTTGAGCGCATTTTTATGGAATTTCGTATGAATATCCATATTTATATCGATAATTAATCCGTTTTTGGCACCACTGCAAACCCAAATTCAAACATTAAATAGTTTACTCATCGATTCTACTTACGTTCAGCTATTATTGAAGCTAAAAGTTTTTGCGAACAAATGGGAACTGTTTTTTTGCATTAATTGTGCTTATGAATTTTTAAAGTAAAGGTAGTCAAGATATAATTAAACCCCAAAAAAGGGTTGATATTTCCACATAGCTACTATAATACTGAAAAGTTTTAAATATCTAGAAAATTCAATTCAATTTTTTACAAATATTTTTCCGCTTCTGAAAAAATTTGATGTTAACAAACATTTTTAACTTATAGAGCCATATCTACTAAACCATTAGCTTCTGAATAACGTATTGTACAGATATTTGTTAGTTCGAGTATTATGCAAACTTGGATTTTCAATATCACACACTCGATTTTTTCTATTTCGGCCACATTGGCGACACTGTGTGAAGGTTGGAATGTAAGGTAGAGTTAAAAAGTGCATTTTAAAAATCTCTTCTTAGCGAAGGTTCGTTTTATAAAATAAACCTAAATTTCAATTCATTCAACTTATCTTTAGCGATTTGGGCTCGGCGATGATGAATCAGCCAGCCAGTCAGGATGAAGTATGAAAGATTTTTAGGTTCACCCTTTATACGGACATGCATTTGTTGAGTTGAATATTGATAAATGCAATCGCACATTACTGCTAACATGCTGTTCCGTTCGTTTATATTAAAATGTAATTTGTCATAATAAAACTACTATTTGCAGCGAACAATGAAATTGTTCGTATGTTTTGTGTGTGCATTTCAATGCAAATGCATAATGCGGTGCAAAAACCGATTCCATACACGAACCCTTTTGTAAATTTATGGAATAACATTACTTACTACTGTTTGTGTTATATGTATGATTGAAATTGTGCATCCCTACATGCATTTACAGTCTTGTGAATCGAGAAGGTCGTATGATGATGAAAACTCTCCTTTAAAGTAAGACTTGTTATAGAAATGTTTTAGAAACTTAATCCTACAATTTGATTGCGTTTTTAACCAATAAATAACATTTGTGATACTGCCATGGTTCAGCTGATTTAACATTGGCACAATGTTACAATTTTGTTTGTAAAAATTTTGTAAAATAATTACTTTAAATAATTTTTGCTTAAGTATTTAAAAAACACGCATGTTATTACTTTTTGTGTTATTTTGAAAAACCTTTCAATATTATATTTACTCTCAATTCGGTGCTTAACTTTAATCTTACGCAATAAAAAATTCACACGCTCTCGAATTTCGCAGCAACGCCAATCAACTTTTAGTACCAATTTCGAAGAGATAAATTTCTATACTGATTTTGTACGCACAAACCTATGTCATGTTAAAAACATTTCGGAGAAAAATTACACAGCTTTGTGGGGGTGAAACGAACACGCTGAAAGTGTGGTGCGTTTGCCGAAGCAATTTATGGGCTGATACGCAGTTTTTATGCCAGCCAATTCGTTGCGAAAGGTGCGCAAAAGAGATCGAAGGTAATAAAGTAGTCGAAAGGGAGCGAAAACAACTTGGTCGAAAACGGAAGACATTTCTCAGACAGCGGAAGCGACATGACAGCCAAAAAGGGAAGTGATTAGGTTGTGCAATTCAAATATTAAACGGCCGCCAGGGATAGAATTCAACTATTTGCACACACGTGAACGGCAGGAGCTGTAGAATTACACACATTCATATGTTTATATATAAGCGTGCTACGACGCTTGCATAATTGCTACTTGGACAACAGCCAATGCAAACTAAACACTTTCATTCACAAGAACGGCTTGGACAGCTACAGATTCGGAATACGGATTGTAGTTAGACTGAAAACAAATTTCGAATTTTACTGATATATTACTTATAGTATATACCTGTACATATACATATATATGTATATATTGGATTACCACATACATATGTATACCCATAACCAGGGTGAACACTTTTAAATAAATTAGGTTGTAATAGGAATGAAAAAACTGTGAAAACTGTATTTAAAATGAATAAAGTCACAACAAAAAAGATGATACAGGCGTGAAACTAGAAATTATTCATAGTAACCTGGTATACTCAGCTTTTCATTTTTTGATCCGATGTCCTTTAAAAGGATACCCATAACTTCATCATTGCACATCCGCAAATATTTAAATAAATTATTTGAAATATTTATGTCATTATAACTTAAAGACCTTGTACAAGGATATCGGATCAGAAAATGACAAACTGAATATGAAATGTTACTGTGAGTGATCTCTAGTTTCACACCATCTATTGAATGGGTCTCGATTAAGTGATTTTTTGTTTCATGAGTTTAGCAACTCATTGCACACCGCATCAGTTGAAAATCAAAAATACTTGTATTTAATTCAAAATGTACATACAAGTACATATGTATAAAAATAATTTTTAATTTTTTTTTGAGATCAACATCCAAAACACCCCCCTAGCTCCTAAAATGTAAGAAAAGTGTTTGTTATTTTACAGAGAAAAATGTAACCAGCCTTTCATATAAACTTAATCACCTATGTAATATCACCGAAATACTAAATTTTTTGAAAGTTAGAGCTTTTCGATCATAGCGTTTGGAATTTTTAAGGTGACTCGCGAAAGAATGAACCGTAAAAGAATTATGTTTTTTAGGAAGAGGGACTCTTTCAGTCAAAGGGAGAATGGTAATTAATTGAATATATACAAGTAGTATTTGTTTAATATTGAATTTTTCTACGACCAACTCTCTCACATGCATAATACAAGTAGAGGTGTACACAAGTGCAGTTATGTATTTATAACAGATCAGCTACCATCCATAAGTTGACTACTTGCCGCTATTCATGGCTATTCGAGACTAGGACCTAATTTCCGCAACAATGCATATACACTCATAATAGAGACCTACAAATTTATTTATTGATTCCGAATAGCGAGTTGGGAACTTTCTCATAGGCAATTATTTTATTCACGTTTTTCGTTGGCGAGGGTGGCTTGAGATCAGCGGCCGTACAGCAGACCTGAAAGGCCCAAACTGCAAACATCTACGAGTCGATAATTCCGGATTTGCAGCCACACTGTGGTATCGCTTACACCAGAAATATTCTCGAAAAAATGTAAGCCACGACGATGCATACAGCTGTCTAATTTGCAGAGTTGCTAGCATTGGAAACTCGCCCTTTATTATATACATAAGTATATATGTACATAAATCTCAATGAAGATACATCCCAAAAATAAAGAATTGATATGCATGGATAGACGTATGCAAAACGTGCATTAGTTTTCATTTAACAAAATCAGTGTTTACTTTGGTGCTTAAGTGCTGAATAGGATCTGGTGTCATAAAGTCAAATGTGCTGCCAGTTTCCACGTTAATTGACCGAGCGCGGGCACAAATGCCATAATACAAGTTGATAAATCAAAACAGCTTTAAAAGTTGGTCATTTTGATGAAATGATGTTCGGCGCTGGCCTCTCATCTACACACGTACACCAAATTTCACATAAATCCTTCAAATCAAATCGTGGCAAACTTTATCCCGCGCCTGTAGGTGGGTCGGCGGTGTGGATGTGCTCCGAAAAACTCACTGCAAAATGTTCGAAGAGCACAAAAACGACCGTGGTCGTAAAAAATTTCGCCAGCTCATCTATGTGTGTAGTTAAAAAAACGTTTCATATTAAATAAATGCGCACAATTCAAGCCAAACATTTGCGCAACCGGCCCACTCTATTCGGCCCTCCCGGCCGCGCCGACAGTGTTCGCACGCTGCATTTGGCACGCTTCGCGCAAAAATTGCGAAAGTTTGCCACTTTTTTGCCCGGCCAAGTGAACAAAACGTGAAATGAGCATCGAATGGAGCCATCGACGCAGCGTTGGAGGGTAGTGGGCGTTGCTGCAGCAATTGGGGCTTTCGGCGTAGAGGTGGAACATAAAAAATCAGCGCAATGCGCGGTACGTTGCAATCGTCGGTGCTGCGGCGCTGTCGTAGTTGCGGCTGATGAAGTTGCCGTGCATTTGTTGTTCTTGCGGGTGTTGCTGATGTGCATGTCGTCGCCGTCGAAACGGGCGACCGGTTTGGCTAAAAATAATTGCACTCATCTTCCGGCTGTCCCAGTGTGCGCGTGGGGTACACTGGCGCGCGTGGTGGCCGCTCTAAAAATGTCGGCCGAATTTCTGTCTACTATTTTGCCGACGCGCGCTCTGCAGCGGAGAATTATCTTCTTGTATGTATGTGCGCACTTCCGCCATGACCGCACCCAGCGGCCCTTAATGCGTTCATTAATTTTAATTTTAAAACAAAACTTTCCGCAGCGTCGCAACAGCGGCAACGGACATTGTGCTTTTTCAGTCGTTGCGACTTTTGTATTTTCGCCGCGGTTGTCGTATAATGTTGCATGCAACACATTTTCGCATGACGGTTCTGTGAATGACACTTGAGGGTTTTGCTTGCCGGCCCAACACTGACTGAGCTCGTCATAGCGCATTTGCCGCGAAATACTTAGTTGCGATGATTTTTGCTGCTCACTCGAATTATGCAGCAATGCATTTTTATGCAAATTTTTCCCATTTCGAAATATTTCTACACATGTGCATAAGTATGTACTTGTAGATGCGTGTGCACAATTCTAATAATATGGATTTGCACTCGTTTCATTAATAATATTCATGAAAGTTTGTCTCTAGCGGTGATTGTTAGATCAGTTTGTGCCAGAAGCGTGCGGGTTGTTAAGTCCATTTTGAGTGTAACCAAATGCAATAGTTAAAATGTTAATTTTCATTTTTGCTCAGTTTTTCTAAGTATAAAATTGAAATAGTCAGCGCAAAGCTCTTTTAAAGTTAACTACTTAGCAATTATGTGGAACTCGGAGATCGAAACACAATTATTTTCCCTTTTGTAGGTCCCTTTTGTAGCTCCAAATTATACATAAAGCATGTCATTGTGAACTTTAGTTCTTTAGGTCTTTAGTTCTTTAGGCTTTTACTTCTTGGGCGCTAACAGAAACCAAACCGATAAGTTTTTATACAAAATTAAATTTGATGTTGAAATACTATTAAGGCACTCATTCCCGGGATCCCGAAATCTCGGTATCACAGCTATTATTACCAACCCCGAAATCGCTTGGTTTTTACAACCTAAACCGTGCATGGTGATTTGAATACTTCACTGATACCAGTACATTTTGCATGGGAATGAGATTTTAACTGTATTCTATAAGTATTGTAAAATTGTCGCAGTGTGGAAATTCTATACCCATGCACAGAGTGACGGTTGAGTGTTGGGAAATTCGGCAAATTGGTCCCTTAATGGTTGACTAGGTTTTGGGAAGAAATATTGAATTAAATAAATTATTGCATGTCGATCCTTCATGTAACCATCTAAGGATAACACCAGCTCCTGAGTAATTTCTTAGCATTTTCGTGAACTTAGTTCTCGATGCGACGGCATTTACGCCAGCCTACTCCCCATTTATCCAGCCTCCAATTTTTTGGCTATATATTTTTTCATTAAACGTCGTAAAACAAGGGGTTCGGAATATCAAAATTGAAAAATGGTTCGTTAAAGCATGCTTCTGATCTCTACAAAGTAAATTTTAACTTACTGTAAGTATTTTGCTTACAAAAGATGAATGAATGTAGTGCTTTTGTTTTGGTTTGCGATATTTTTATACGAATTTCATACAACCTTTATTAAAACAAAAACTTACTGTATTAAATATTTACTATTTTATTTCATAAAAATCACAGCTTATATCTTTATATAAAAAAACTATCATAGCTTGTATAATTTTTTGTTAAAAAGTTACATAGAACGATATACCGAAAAATCCTGCGATTGCCATTCCCGGGCATGGAATATTGTATAACACTACTCGACACGAAAAATGCTCCTAAAAATAAAAGTATTTTTTAGACTAATCTTCGGCTGCTGAACACGAAACTGAAAATCAAAAAATTTTCTTAAGAAGCGTTTTCGAAAAATCTTCGAAAAACACGTTTTTCCCCTCTTATTTCAGTTATGAGCACATATCTCGTAAACCAACCATCCGACTAACACAAGTGGGCTTTCGTTCAGAAGGCAATTAACTAACCTTTCCAACGATAAATTGATTGTCCAAATCAGATGAGATTTGGGTAAGTTACTGACGATGAAAGTTGTAAAAAAGTGAATTTTTCGACCATTTTCAAAAATTATACATTGTCGAATCGTTTTTTTATAGATAAAATGAATGATCTCCTCTGGTTTTAAAATCTAAGATGAAAGATATATTATTTGAGCAAATATTAAGCCTAACATCAATAGAATTGAAAGAAAAATGACAAAGTTATGATGCACGGAGTTAAAACACCAACTTTTCATTTATTACACCGTGCGAAAAATTTGTTTAATTTTTCCGAGACCCATCCAAATGTTGATATAGACGTAAAACTAGAGGTCATTTGTAGTATCCTGGCATAGTCAGTTTTTCATTTTCTGACCCAAAACCTTTTTAAAGGACTTTAAAATTTTAAGGACATACACATTTCAAATATTTTTAAAAATATTTGCGGTTGTGCAATGATGAAGATATGGGTATCAAATGAAAGAGAAAAATTATCTCCTTGTATAAAATGTATCCTTTATCTTCTTGTATTATGTATCCAAAATATGTCAGGTATGCAAAACATAAATGTTTTGAATTAAAGTCTGTAGATCCATACATCTAAATTTTTTTCTATTTCAAAGTTCTGAAAGTTCAAAATAGAAAATTTAGTTATGAGGAGACAATTTTCCTCTGTAATTTGATACCCATATCTTCATCATTGCACAATCGCAAATATTTAACAAAATTTTTGAAATGTGTATATCCTTAAAATTTTAAAGTCCTTTAAGAAGGTTTTTGGGTCAGAAAATGAAGATTTGACTATGCCAGGATATTATAAATTACTTCTAGTTTCACGTCTATATCAACATTTGGATGGGTCTCGGAAAAATACACAAATTTTTTCGCACGGTGTAATAAATGAAAAGTTGGTGTTTTCACTCCGTGCATCATAACTTTGTTATTTTTCTTTCAATTCTATTGATGTTAGGCTTAATATTTGCTCAAATAATATATCTTTCATCTTAGATTTTAAAACCAGAGGAGATCATTCATTTTATCTGTAAAAAAACGATTCGAAAATGTATAATTTTTGAAAATGGTCGAAAAATTCACTTTTTTACAACTTTCATCGTCAGTAACTTACCCAAATCTCATCTGATTTGGACAATCGATATATCGTTGGAAAGGTTAGTTAATTGCCTTCTGAACGAAAGCCCACTTGTGTTAGTCGGATGGTTCGTTTACGAGATATGTGCTCATAACTGAAATAAGAATGGAAAAACGTGTTTTTCGAAGATTTTTCGAAAACGCTTCTTAACACGTTCTACCCGGCGTGGACCACCGGTGGTCCACGGGCAGTGTGCTTATCTGGCGGCGTGGACCACCAGTGGTCCACAGGCAAATTCATTTATCTGGCGGCGTGGACCACTGGTGGTCCACAAATGTGCGATGCGCAGTAAAAAAGTGCCGCTATACGAACAACTTGTCAACTTGTGCACGCAGTGCATAGAAACATCGAAAAAATGCGCCGGGTAGAACGTGTTAAGAAAATTTTTTGATTTTCAGTTTCGTGTTCAGCAGCCGAAGATTAGTCTAAAAAATACTTTTGTTTTTAGGAGCACGCGATGAACCCATTTTTTGTCGAGTAGTGTAATATATAAAGCTAAAATGCAAATTGAGAAAATGTTATTTTATAAAGAAACATAAGGAATTTAGGGTTTTTATTTGATAAAAAAAGCATGGGTATTTATTTAGCGCCTGGTGATATTTTTAGTGCATAGTAAAGTAGTGCAAGTACAGATAACATTAGGCAATACACCGAAGGTAATTAGCTCGCTGTCAGTGAGTGTGTTCGGTATCTCATTAAAGAAACAAAGAAAATAAAGAAAGTATTTGATGTCGATTTGGATTTGACTACGGCTTCAAAGCAATGAAGCGCTGTGGTGGTGCAGTGTTTTAGGCCTCTACTCAAAAACCAAAATTGATTGACGATCTTTTTCCCATACGTATTTTGGTAATACCACTGGGCGGATTCACAGCTTCTCTTATTTTGGACAAGAGCCTTCTTTACCTTGATTACTTTTATATTCACCAATTTCTCCCAGTGCTTCCATAGGTGAGAGAGCCATCATTTCTTGAGGAATAAGGGCATCACAATAGATCTAACAGGTGGCAGTGTACAACAGCCTCATATGCATCTTTTATCTTACTTTCAGAACGAACTACACGTTTGTATGTCTGTACTAGGGATCGCCATTTTTTGGCCATTATTATCGGGATATAAAATTCGAATCCCGGGATCACGGGATTGCGATGCCTAGTCTGTACATATGTAGGTGTGTGCCGGGAAGTACTGAACTGGCAACTTGTTTCATGCAGTCAGCCTGGCATGCCGCTGCAACGAATGTTACGTATATAATAACATTTTTCAAATGCTTCACATGTGAATGTCACAAATCGTTAAAAATGCAATGTCGGCAACACTGCTGTTGTTGCCCAGGGCACAGGAACATTTGAGGCAACACCTCCAACATCACCGCCACCACTGGCAACGCCAACAGAAGCGTCGGCAGCGTCTGTAGTGAAATTTAGCTGCGAAACTATAAACTAAATATGTGCACACACTCTCGCGCGAGTGCATCGAAGCGGATGGAACGGTGGGGCGGCTGTTGCACAGGCAAAGCAGATGCAGATGCAGATGCAGGGCTAGAGGCAGGGACGGGCACCGCAGGAGTGACAGAAGGTGGAGCTGTTGGCTTCTTCAGTGCATCTTTAGATTCAATTGACTGTGACTCAATTGGATTTTGTCGCTAACACAACCAACCGGGCGCAGTGAGGCGGCTAGGCGGTGAGTCGGGCGCACGCAGGGTGTAATGCGCAAATAAAAGTTAACATGGCGTGGCAGAATGCTCCCAATCGAATGCACACACATACACACACAACTCAGCACACGCATTGCTTTCGTAGTAACGGTGGTCAAAAATAATAAGCGTAGTTCGAATATAATAAACCTTGGGAATTTGTTTTGTAGAAAAAGATTATACCAAAAATATATTTGAAATTGGATCACTGCCACTACCACTTTTTATAAAAAAAAAAATCGATATAGTCAAATAAATCCTTTCAAGAAAGACGTAACTTATGAATTACTAGCTTTCTTACATAATTCGTAATGCAATTGCAAAGTCGCAAAGTGACTTGAGTATAATATACTTGTTAGATACATATTTACTCGTTTACACTTAAAAACTAAGAATTATTCATACATGCATATTTACGTAACTGGCACATACAATTTGGCTTATTGCTTTTGCCTTTCGCCATTTTCTAAAATAAGAAACGGAACTACATCATCGGCATGCTTCTGGTTTTCGGTACATAATGCCCGTGCAACAGAAAAGATGATAATAAAACATGAGTTAAAAAATTTCCTTTACAAACAACAAACGAATAATTCAAATGAAGCCACTTGTTGACGAAATAAGTTATATTTGAATTTTCCACTGCTAGTTAAAGTTTCCTTTGTATTTTGATTCGAGTACTTGGGTGATCTGCTTTTTTCTGCCCGCTCGCCGCATCAAGCGGATATCTTAACCTTGCTATGACTTTCACTACAAAATTGACCATAAGATGCATGGTAGCAAAAACTAAAAGAAATTTGAGGGTCTTGTGACAAGGAAAATCCAAATTTCAAAACGAAATTCCAAAACCTCTCTGACCTTGTTTTCCTCTGACCTTCTATTCCTAACGATCTGCATAAAAAGTTTATATAACACGAATAGTTTTTTAAATTTTTGGCCACGCGCATTGCACTGTGCGCCATGGCCATAGTTGTCGTCGCCGTTGCTGCCTGCGCTGTGTGGCGCATGAAGCGCCAATAGCGACCCGCACCTCTTGGCGCCTTTGCTGCTGCTGCCCCGCTGCCAGCTGGCTGCTGCTTCCTGCTCACTGTGCGCGCTTGAAATGCTTCATTGAATCAATTTGCCATGTGCAAATTGAATCGCTGCAAAGTGCTGCGAAAAGTTTTATTCTTTAATTTGCTTTGTTAATTTAAAAGGTAAAAAGCAAAGTGAAAAGTTTGTCGTTGTGAAGTTTGACTAAATTTGATTAGAGCGAATGCAAACGCCTAAGCGTGGCGTTCCGCCTTGCTGCGCCGGCTTCCGCATACGTGCGCTGAGTTGAGCCTACGCACGGCCAGAATGAGTGCAGTTCGGGGCCACGTGTGCATGCGTCAAGCGCATTACGTGTGTAAGTAAATTTTGAAATTTCTGCTCTGCACCGTTGTACTCGTAAATGTAAATGTAAAACGTGCAGCAAAGGGTGAGGTTGCATCGTGTTTACAACTTCTGTTCCCATTAGACATCGCAATCCCGGGATCCCGGACATTTTTCAGGATTAGAGAGTTTGAATCCCGGGATTTTCGGGATTGTATTTAAATTAAATTGCTAACTTGTAATACTTAATTAAAAAAAATTTTGGAAAGTTCAGACGAAATAATATTTAATGCCAAAAAAATAACGATTCCTTATTTGAGACTTTGATAAATGAAATTGACCTTTTTTGCAATGAAGGGGATAGAGTGCGTCTTTTGCAAAAGGCTTACAATTATTTACTGAGCATTCAACCAACAAGTGCTGGATCTGCAAGATGTTTCTCTTCAGCAGGGGTTATTTGCAATAAATTTCGTTCTAGATTAGAGGACAACACACTTAATGCCTTAGTATTTTTCAGATCTCAGTTTTCATTTAATCAAAACTAGTGTCCGACCGAAACCACTTTTTGGGCCGAAACCGAATATTCAGTCGGAAACTAATCCGCTTAACTTTTTTTTATCGAATTCGAAGAAAACTAAAAGTACAAGCAAATGAACTATTTTATTTTTTATATCAAATATGCATATGTATGCACTTTATGATATGCGTATGCTACAAATCAATAAGTCAGTTTAAGTGTTATATTTGGATAAAACGAAATGTCATCAAACTGAAGTTAAATGTTGAATGAAAATGTTTAAAGTTTACAAAATGTGATTAAACTCAAGATAAAAAATTTTGAAATTAACCCAAATGTGATTAAACTGTGTCCATTTTTATGGAAAATATATGATAAACATGTATTTATGCAATTTGGGAAAATTGTTTAGTTTTAAAAATTTTTCTATGAAACCCCGGATTAAATCCCGGGATCCCGGGATTCAAATTTTCAATCCCGAAAATCCCAGGATCGCAAAATGGCCAAAAATTGCGATCCCATCTAGCTTTGCTGACGCTGACTGGCAAGTCTGCTCTAAAAGCGCATACAATTTGCAAAAATATACTAATGGGCCTGTAAATAAATGTATAGCTAGGTAAGTTTATGTTGTTTACTTTTACATATTATTTATTTACATTCATGCATACATAGGTAAGTAGTCTCTCAGTCTTGCCAAGCCGAAAGGATTCGCCTATTATAAGCACTTGATTTCGTGCATTCCTGGTGGTCCTCGTAATCGGGGAGTACAAAAGTACATGTGCAGATAATACAGAAACCGAGATAAATCGTAATTTGCACCTCGGCTTTCTGCTTTAAAGAGAATACTTTTTATAGGTGATTCGGTTCAGAAATAAAGCTAACCGATTATAGCATATTTAATGATATAAAGATAGCATTACAAGGTGAAAATTGAAATGAAAATAATTATTCTCAGAATGCGATTACAGCATTCTAACTGGAATGCTTTGCTATTTTGTTATTTTTACAATTGTCAAAAACAAAATAATAGTTTAATCATTAACCAAACATAGCTAAAAATGCCTAAACATTTTTAATAGCTTAAACAATTGCAAAATGCGTTTTACTGCGCAAAAGTGCTATTATCCACGAAAAATCGACATATGATTACACTTAGAACTAGAAACCATATACAGAACTCAGCATTCTCAGTATATGTATGTATTTGTTATTAATACATTTTTTTAAATCTTGTATAAAATTAAAGACTTAAATTGCAGCATTCGAACTGCTACAACAAAATTTAAGTAGAACATAACTGTTGTAAAACTTTCCAATTTGAAGTGTGATCCATTTTTTGTTCTATATCACAAAGTAATCAATTTTAAATTTTTATTTACATTTAGATTATCCATTTATTTTTTCTCCTTCATTCAATTGAACTGCTGCACTGTACAGTGTGGCTTGCCGCATAATGACTCGAACACATTCAAGACGGCAACGACATGGCCACACAACTTCAAGATGGCGTCGGCTTCGACCGTCGCCGTGTAGTCAACTACGTTACTACAATGAAAGCGGCAGCAACGTCATCACAATCGTATATTTTGAGCTCCTAAACACATATTACAAAGTGCTTGTGCACTTTGTCTATTAAGCATTCGTTTATGTGGTTTAACTTTCTACAATCAATTTAAAACCAATGACAATGTGTAATAATTTTTAGAACTAGTAACCATGTACTAAAAATTTGTAATTGTTTCTCAAAGCACTCCGAAAAAGTTATAAAAATTCCATTAAAAATATCTGTTTACAAGCAGTGATGCCAATAGCTTCGGTTTTGTAGCCTACCAAATAGAGAATGGTTCTTTGTTTGGCGACAGCGACAATTGTGTTCGGTGTCGTGTAGTCGTGCTGTCGTAAAAATAATCGTTTCCATACGAACGTTCTGATTCTATAGTTTGACAGATGCAATCGTGCCATTGCTGTCGTCTATGTGTTCGGGGCATTACACTTGAATATATGCTCTACTTCACTCGGTGTGCTTGCCAGCGTTGCCACAGGAAACAAAATTTATAACCAGGAACAAAAATAAATATGTATAACCAAAATGTAACAAAAATAACCAAAATGTTTATAAAAATAAATAACTCATACATAAGGATTTATGGAACATTTAAAAGGCTTTTGACACATATGTATGTATGTGTGACATAAAATAAATAATTAACACGTCCACGCACAGTAAAAATTTCAGTGAGCTGCAAAAATAGACAGGCGATATTCTTTTTAATTAGTTGTGAACGTGTTGTTGACTCTTTTTAAAAAATAGTTATCGATTTAAACAATGCTGCTTACTTTTTTACGAGAAACACCAATGGCTATGAGTTGCCACTATCAATCAATATCAATATTATTGCCACCCCAAATAATATTGTGCTATATTTAAGATACATTTTGTATCAGTGTGCAATATTCTAAAAAAATAACCAAATGGGATCAAAAATCACCAAATAACCAAAACCCATTTTCAGAAATAAAAATAACCATTTTTGGTTAAAAATAACCACACCAGAAACGTTGGTGCTTGCGTTTTTTATTCTCGCACTCTGTTTTGATATTTTTAATCAAAAAGAGCACAAGCACTGTCGCTGTTGTAACGAAGCGCTTTTCAAATGATGCAGTGCTTGCGTTGTTGCAGACTACGGGCATAGAACATTTTTATTCGGTGTCAACGCTACACTGAAGTCAGTAGTTGGAAGTAGTGTGCAGTAGTGAAGTGTAACAAATAGAAAGTGTTGCGCAGATCTCTAGTAACTACTTTATGGTATTAACCGAACGAGGGCTCACCAAATATTTCAGTGCAGAATGTTCGTGTCGAGTCTGTTGGGAATTGTTAAAATAAAATCATAATCATTATTAACTGCACTTAAACACAGCCTAAACGAAGTTGCCCAAAATTAACGCAATGGATTCGGAAGCCACACATTGTAGCGCATTTGCTCGCAATTGGCAAAGAAACTAGCAAGACTGCGACAAGCCCACAGGACGCAGGATTCACTGGCCGACTGCCAGCATGTAGACCAGCGGAAGAAATTCATCACGACTGTGACGCCTTTCTTCCGTTCAGCTGTTTCCAGCATTCTACTTCTTTTCCGTAATTTTTTTCTGCAGTCGTACTGTCATTACATTGAAACGTCGCACAGTACTCGTTCTGTGGGAAAAATATAAACAAGTGTATCATTTCAAAAAACAAAGTCTCACTAAGAAAAAGCTATGTAGTATATAACACCGTGCGACAGCATTTTTCACACCGCGAAAACTCCATATGTGCGTTAAACTAGAGACCAAATATAGTAATACTGCGTACTCAGTTTTTCATTTCTACATCCTTTGTCCTTTTAAAAGGACTTCAAAATTTTGAAGGGGGAAAAAAAATAAAAAAATATTAAAAAATATTTAACCTCGTAAGAAAATGGCGATATGTATATAAAATGAAAGAGGAAAGGCTCAAGAATTTAAATAAAATTAATTTTGTATCTATTTGTAAAAAAAGGATATGAAAAATGTCCTTTGAAAATTTTAATCCTTTATATCCTTAAAAATTTACATAGCATTTTTTTGAAAAGTATGTATGTATGTAAGTATGTTAAAACCCCAAATCTCCCTGATCACGTGTCAAAATTTCATTACTCTAACTTTATTGGTTCGAAAGTTATTAAAAAAAAGGCGGAAGCTGCAAGTCTAATGAAGTACAGAAATTCGAATTTATTTGCGTATCAGTATTTTAAATAATAAATAGATACAAAATCAATGAAGCGAGGATAATGAAATTTTGACACATGATCAAGGAGATTTTGGGTTTTAACATACATACTTAATTTTCAAGAAAATTCTACATAAATTTTCAGGGATATAAAGGATTACAAATTTCAAAGGACCTTTTTCATATTCTTTTTTTACAAAAAGATAAAAAATCAATTTTATTTCAATTCTTGAAGCTTTCCTGTTTCATTTGATATACATATCGCCATATTCTAACGAGGTTAAGTATTTTTTATATTTTTTTTATTTTGTATCCTCTTCAAATTTTTGAAGTCCTTTTAAAAGGACAAAGGATGTAGAAATAAAAAACTGAGTACGCAGTATTACTATGTTTGGTATCTAGTTTCACGCCCATATGGATTTTTTCCGGTGTGAAAAATTTTTTAATTTTTGTCGCACGGTGTAACAGGTAATTGTTTCATTTGGTACAGCAATGATTAAATAAGGAGTTGACTTGCAGAAAATACTAAAAAATTAAATTTTTCATGCATGACACAGTTCATGGAAATTTTTGGCCAAATTATCTGTTTTCGTGTGAAGAAATCTTTAAATTAGGAAAATAATATTTGTAGTCCCGGTTTTTCAACCAACCAACCCACCGGGTTTTCATTCTTATGGCAATACTTACTATGTCGGGATTTCCAAACAATGTTTAAAACGGGATTTTCTCTATTTTTACATATTCAGTCATTGCTGGCCATTCCATTTTAATATTTTTTGTACATTATTTTAATGCCAAAAATGATAGTAAAAATAACTACTATATAACTATTGTGTACTTATTTGACCTTTCTAAAGAAATTTTTGAATGAAAAATTGTTTTAATATGGTTAATATGGTTAAAATGGGTTAAATAAGCGCACTACAGCTTCTTCTAAAATATCCATAAAGTGCTAAGTTATCTGATTAGTTCTTACTGGTATTTGTTAAATACACCTTTATCCGGCAAACCTGTTTTAAATTAAGTGAACAATGCTTATTTTTAAATCAGTTGCCATTCCTAATTTACCCCCTCCGAAGGTAATTTTTTTTTACTTTCTACGAACGGTCGAACGTACAAACGGATAGACGAATGAATGCAAACGATTGATTGATAGTCCCGGTGTTATTATTCATAAATATTCTTATTGGTGATGTTAATTTTTTGCCGAAAAGTATACGAAAATCTTTAGGTTGTAGGAAAAAGTAATATCTTTTTTAATTCGACGTAGCCTTATTAAGAAGCAAAATTTTACAAAAGTCAGGCAAAGCACTGTGCGTGCACTTCAAATCACCAGTTTATCAATCATCCCACTGGGCGCAGAAACCTGCTACTGCATCTCGCCTCGCATCGTCCAGCCGCGCAAATTGGTTTTCTATTTCAGTAGTGCAGAAATAACTCTAAACGCCAAGTGAAATGGAGTTTACTTCACAGAATGCATTCGCTCAAATCTGTTACGTTTCAAGCGCTGGGCGGCAGTTCTAACTCGACACAAGCGGCACCAAGCTCATCGGCAAATACATCTGCATACGCAGCTCTGTCGCGTGAAAACATCGAAAACCTTTTTGCATGCAAACACAACTTGTCCGGTGTTTCCACGTCATCCGACACTCAGTGGTGCTGCATTTTGTAGCATTTTACTATACACTTTGGGGGAGACAAGACCTATTGTTGGTTGGCTATAGACTGCCGTTGTTCGGCAAATTTTGTTATATGGGATAATCATCTGGTGGCCTTTATTGGTCAAAAGGTCTCACTCTCAATTACTCATCAAATGTCAATTCAACTCATCAAAATTCACTTCTTCGCAATGGAGAGTTGGGCGAAATGGGTACGCAACAATTCAAAATTTTTTTTGCGGTATATTTCAGAAAATAGATTTCATTGCACCCAGGTTGTCCGTTGACAAGGACGGTTCCAAGACGGTTGCTTGGAAAAGTAGGTTGTGGTATCTACTTGTTACTGCAGTGTCAAGCCAAGGTCACGGCAAACTGCGTAGCCTCCGATTGGCTTAGGGTAAACGGGATATTGGCACAAGATATCCTGCTACTACGAGACAGCCAGAGCTCTGAATGCAGTCACAATAACACCAAAGACTGTAGACTGCCGCCAGGTAGCTTCATATATGCCTTTGCTGGGTTCCGGGACATAGGGATATTTCAGGGACTAGCAGAGGAGGTCGCTCGGCAGGGTACGACTGAGCAGCAACCTTAAACCGTCGACGTTCTAGAGAACTTCTCTGACTAAAAAGAGTCCAGATCAAAATCATGATGGGTGTCCTAACGGGTCACTGTTTAATTGGCACCTACGCAAGAAAGTTGGGAAAGCTGATATAGAGCCTGTTTTGCAATTCGCTTATTTAATATCGAGTTAATGCTGCTTTTTAAATTTACCTCCTTCATTTATACGAATACGTGTCTGAAGTCTTTTCACTACCATCGGTGCAAAACAAACAAAACCACCAAACGCTACTGACTTCTGCTTTTGCTTTCAAAGTGGGCACTAAACTGATTTTCCACTTTGCGTCAGCTGCTCGGACGCGATCGTCCTCAAAGCAACCAAACAGCCTGTGCTCGTTCTGGCATGAACGCGCTATAGATTTGGCCACTTTAGTGTTTACATTTGCGTATTTTTGCGACGAGAACGTTTACTCTTTTCGGTTTTGTTTTCCCACTTTCGAGAGAACGAGACTTTGCCAAAGTGACTGCACGCAAAGGAGCAAAAAGCACGGCTCCGACGCAGCTCATGCAAATCAAACTGGAATACGGAAAAGTACTTTGTACCATGCGCAGTGTATGTAAGTATGTATATTTGCATCTATGGATGCACGTGTATGCGTTGAGTAACGGCCGGCAGGCCAAATGGACAGGCAGAAACAGTCCAAATAAACAGACTGTTGTGACGAAATAAAGCCTCAATAACGCGATTCGCTGAGTACTGAAAACTGTTGAAATTGCTTTTGCAAATCCAAATCAGCATCGGTATCGACATGGGTCAAATATGAACTGAATGTTTTCGAAAAACTCAAAACTTTAAATTTGAAAGCCAGTCCAAGCCCGTTCCGTTTAACCTAAATATTGTGTTCTATTTTACAATCACTCAAAATCAGGTAAGAAAATGTGATTTGTTTTTTATTTTCGAATTGTTTTACATGGTGCCCAGTTTAGTATAATATTAGAGTAATCCAGCTGAGCAAAAGCCGATTTGGTAAATGTGATTATCAATGAAGATAAGTTATTCTTAAATTTATGGTTAGGTTGTTAGGTTAGGTTGTAGTTGCTGCCTCTGTATGAGACACACTTAGGTCTCTATATAGGCCCATTGTGATACCCGTTTGAAATGTGTATGCAACACTGTTTTTTCAACATGTATTACAACACACATTTCAAACGGTTAGGTTTTTTGGCAATTTTTCCTATCACACTTGGAGGTTTTGCCATTGCCCACCAAGAGCGCACTTGTACGATTCTTGAAATTCTCATCTCCTTCATGTGGATAGCGATAGAAGCAGACGAGTTCTTCACCAGCCCGAGCTAGGATTCGAACCTAGAGCCTCGGTATAAGAAGCAAGCGCGCTACCCGCTAGACTATCGAGGCCGGCAGATTTTTGGTAATTATGGTAAATTTATGGTAGTTGATTTAAAGATGAATAGTGGTTTGGCGTTGATTCTGAAACGAATTCTGTGGTATGTAAAATGAAAATGATACGGATACGCTTCTACTTCATTGCAAAATATATATGTATACGTATATACATATCATACATATACATACAAATCCCCAAATACAGGGAAACACATTATATATTATATAAATCCCTTGAATGAAATTAAATGCGAATGCCTTCATTTTTTCTATTCTTGATATAATTAAGAACAAATGAGTCGACCTCAAGTTCAATTCAACACTAAATGAAATGGCAAACCTCGGAGAGTAAAACTGCTTATGAAAACCTGCCAACTTGCTGTTCGGAATCGGTATTTGTCGTGTTGCATTAATACGCACCAGTATTTTAGATTCGTGCCAGCTACTGATTTCACGCCTGAATTAAAGATGTTGTTTTCAGTTCGACATCGTTCACATCTCTCAATTTCATCCATTTCATTTGTACTTTAAGAAGCTATTTTTTAAATATTGAAACAGTATTGTATGAAAGTCATTTTAAATTTCTTTTCACTTATTCGCCGCATCCTTTCCACTTCTTGCTGGCTCAGCCTTTTGCGGTAGTCTTGCTTGTATTAAACTGACAAAAATGTTATTTGTGTTTTGTTTACCCAACTGCAGGCAGAATAAGCGCAAAAATTCATTTTCAATCGCTGCCATCGAAAACAACATAAAATAATAATATTGACAGAAGAAGTGCAGAGCGGCAGAAGCAGTTGCGATGCGAATTCGCGTACAACACAATAGCCCATTCTCATTTGCAAAATAAAATGTGAAAAGCAACATAAGCAAGCAAAGAGCAACAAAAATCAAAAAGTTGTTAGCCACTCTGGGCCACTTTGCAAGCGGCGGCAGCCCTTTTCAAGGACTGTCTCCGTTCAGCAATCGCACACACACATGCACAAACGCACACACCGCGGACCCGCAGGCGAAAAATCCTTTTTCAAGAATGCCGCAAAAGTAAAACAACACGCCTACGTTCAACCGAAGAAATGATGGGTTCAAGTGCGTGAGTCGAAAGGTTTGCGGTGAGTTTCAGCAATCTTTGTGTATCCCGACGGATACACGCGCGTAAAAATCTGTTTTAGATGGCTCGTTTGCATAAGAAAATCTTTGATTTTCCTTTAGGAATTGGACTTTTATAACAATACTCATAATTTTCCATATGCCAATCATATGGGCGCTTGTACATACATACGTACATACATGTGTATGTTTGAATGCATATGCACTGAGTAAACATAACTTAAGTTGAAAACACGTTCACATGGCGCGGACATTTCAGTTGATTCTCTCACACATACGCAGTGAATAATAAAAAAAGTGCAGTAAAACAAGTATGTTGTCAAAAATTTGTGAATGCCTTAATAGCATGAATGATTATATATTATAGCCCATTTCTCCAGTTAGAGCTACATATATTCGTTTATATTGGTTTGTTTGTTTTTTTTAATTGTTTTCAAAATTGAGAATCATACAAAAAAATCATAGATATATTAGATTTTAGTACACATGTCTCTAACATTTAGAGTCCGACCGATTAATCGGCATCGGCTAGTATCGGCCAATAAAATTGGTATCGGCATCGGCCAATAAAATAGGTATCGGTATCGGCCTTTTTTGGCCGATGCCACATCGACCGTTTTTGGTCGATGGCATATCGGCCTATTTTCCTGCTTTCATTTTTTCGTTTTCATTGTGTTCACGTCGTTGCCTGCCGTCGCCGCGCATCACCTATAACAAATAAATATAAATAAATATATTGTACATAAATAATAAGTACATCTCCTCTCCCACCTTGTTTACTCACCTTCTCCTTATATATTTACCATTTGTACATGTCCGTTATTCCTCATCCGCTATCCTCTCTTGTATACTTACCTATATACTCACCTATGTACTTACCGACGGCATACCTCGCTGTCCTAAACGGTGCTTGCGCGGCTGACGGCAACTCGTCATCTGAACTCCGACGAAGACACCACGCGATCCGCGATCAACGATCAAACATACGAGGGCGGGTCAATAAGTCCGTGACTTTTTGAATTTCCCGCCTCTTAATTGAAATGGCAACACTGCTCCCGTCAACAGTCATCTGTCAGTTGACTCTTGTCAAAAATTGAACAAGCTGCGACATTTAGTTTGTTTTTGACAGCCGTTAATATCAGACTACCGCGTTGACTGAGAAGAAAATGGAAAAAAGTGAATTTCGTGTGCTCATTAAGTTTATTTTTTGCGGAAAAAATCCATTACGCAAACCAAGGCTAAGCTTGATAAATATTATGGGGACTCTGCACCATCCATTTCCATGGTAAAAAAGTGGTTTACTGAATTCCGATGTGACCGTACAAGCACGGAAGATGCCGAACGTTCTGGACGCCCAGTTGAGGTCTCCACATCCGAAACAATTGAAAAAATCCACGATATTGTTTTAGCCGATCGGCGATTAAAAGTGAGAGAGATTGTGGAAGCCATAGGCATCTCACATGGCTCAGTCGTTTCAATTTTGAATGATCATTTGGGTATGAGAAAGCTTTCCGCAAGATGGGTGCCGCGTTTGCTCACAATCGACCACACAACCAGGACAATGCACGGGTGCACACATGTGCAGTTTCCATGGCAAAAATCCATGAATTGGGCTACGAATTGCTCCCTCATCCCGCCTATTCACCCGATCTAGCCCCAAGTGACTATTTCTTGTTCCCAAACTTGAAGAAATGGCTCGGCGGAAAGAGATTTGCCTCCAATGACGAAGTCATCTCACAAACAAATGCCTATTTTGAAGACCTCGACAAATCATATTTTTCGGAAGGGATAAAAAAACTGGAGAAACGTTGGGCTAAGTGTATAGATCTCAAAGGAGACTACGTTGAAAAATAAAATAACTTTTTATCTAAAAACCTGTGTTTCATTCAAAAAGTCACGGACTTATTGACCCGCCCTCGTATCAACACACTACAAACATTCAGCATAAACCATAAAAATCACACACACTGTATATACACATACGTACGTTCACAACAACTAACATTATATCCAAATTTAACAAACACCAACTCCTGTTTCTTACAACATAAACCAAACATAAAGTTACATTGTACACATTGTTTTTTTTATTTTTTGAAGCTGAATTACACTATGTTTATTTTTCATATCTCGTTTCCTAGAAATGTTTTTTTATAAAAACTAGGTATTTTTAAAAACACAGATTTTCTCGAATTGTCTATGCATTTCGTTTATTAATATGGACACCAGAAGAAGGGCCATTTACAATCTTATCCTTCTTTTTTTATTGGACGAATTTTTTTTAAACAGGCCGTTTATTTTTCAAATTTGTTTTCTGACTTCTTCCCATCACACCTGTACAACGGGTCGCAATTTTAGAGTACAAATTTTAATATAAAATTCGTAATTTTAAGACGAAGAAGAAACTGAATTTGTATGTAATATTTATTAATAACCTGTGTTAACCCATTAAAAACGGGTACCAGTTCCGCCCATACGATTTTGATAAAATTTCATACACGACCTTGAATTAACCCAAAATGATCAGAAACAATTTCAGCTTTTTATCTCTGCACGTTGCTGAGATATTCATTGGGTATTTTTTACCCATTAGGCAGCAATGGTAGATTTTTTCCATACTTTTTAAGTGATCAGCTAAACACGTGAACAAAAGTTGTATTGTTTACAGGTGAGTTAGGAGGCAGATTTTTGTGAAGTTCTAAGGCCACTACGTTTCGCCAATTTTCCACCTCCGGAAAATTAACAATTTTTGGAGTCTGGTAGCTCTAGCTAGATGGCGGAATTTTAGGGCGACCTCCACTAGACTAGGGTAGTTCCATCTTTACCCCAACCATCCCTATCAATGATTTTGAGATAACTCTACCATGAACTTTTCTGTGATTTTTTAAAAAGTCAATTTTCATGGGTAAATTTTTACCTATTAGGCAGCAATGGGTTAACGTCAGTATTTTTGTTTTTTTGTTTTGTTTTTTTTGTAATTTTTTGATGAATATTATTATGAACAAATGTATATGAAATAGTTCCTTTTGTTATTTTATAAAATAGGCTGTGTTTTTCATTGAATTCATTCGTGTTATTTTTTTTTCTTTGGAATCGGTATCGGCATCGGCCGATTAATCGGCATCGGCCAGATCTCTCCCTTCCGGCCGATTAATCGGCATCGGACAAAAAATTTGGTATCGGTCGGACTCTACTAACATTATTTAACATTTAATCCTTCGCTGCATGGCATTGCATATATGTTAACTTTTCATAGATTTGGAAGCAATTCTATTCACCATTTTACAGTCATTCATTCTTCAGTTGTGTCTTTTATGTTAAAACATTTGATTACTAATGGTATTCTGCGAATAACACTGAAAGCAGGGGCGTAGCCAGAACTTGGTCATGGGGGGGGGCGGGGGGTTTTAAAAAAATTTGTTTGCCAGTTTAGTATTACATGTTTTTTTAAAGTAAAGTGCACTTCCCAAATAGGGCATTTTGTTGTGGCTTATGTGACTTAATGCATTAAAAACTAAATTTTTTCCCTGATTTTTAGTAAAAATTTCATGAAATTTGATGGACTGAAAGCGAAGTTATTGCATCTGAAGTGGAAGTATGTTTGTGTCATCGTACAAAAATGTGCATCGAGCAAAGATCCAATATTAACTATTGTTTTAAAAATGTTTAAACTTTAACCGAAGTATTTAAATTGATGGACCAAGTTTATGGTGATTTTTGTTTATACCGTGGTGGAGTTCATAAGTGGTAAAAGCGATTTAAAAACGATTGTCAGAACATAAATGATGACCAAAGTGTTAGCCAACTGAATCCGCGATCACCGTAGATCAAAACTGGGCGGTAATTCGTAAAAGATAAGCCAAAATCTTCATTGAAATTCTTGAAATTGGATTTAACCTTCGCTTTACTTATACCCACCCGGGTGATCTTTTTAATATTCATGTTTAATATCTGCACAAATTTTAAGGTAATTTTCAATAACATGAAAAAATATTTTTTTGAAATTTTGTTCATGTTTAACCCTTTTAGTGTCAGAGGCCGATATATCGGCTCTTGCTGCACTAGCGAGAAGTGCCAGATCCGATATATCGGCCCGCGCTTTGTAGCGCTTTACTATTCGCATTGCGGGAGAACTCTATCTCAAAATAAATTTGTAATACGTTATAAATGATCTAATTTCATTACGAGAGAATAAAAAAAAAATAGTTGTTTGTTTTAACTCTTTGTGGACGTTTATGTTATCGGAACTTTTCGGCAGCGTGTTATGTAAACAACTGTTTGAAGACTCTTGCGAAATAACGTTGCATTGTCGCAGCGAGACGTAGGATCAGTTAGTGTCTCCTCGATCGTTGTTTTGAACAGTATATTTCGTCCCAGTTGCAGTTTGAAAGCGTCATTTTTGTTATTGCCGTTGTTTTCCGCTTGTGTAAAACATTGTTGTTTTTGACAAACCAACAATTAGCAATACAGGATTTCGAAAATTCTATTCATTCTCTATGTCATCCTTAGTACACTGCTTTTTGAATCATGTAAATATTGTTTCTCGTTTGGTTTTTATGAGCATTTTTCCAAACCCTAGTAAAACTGTGAAATTCGACCGGTTATTCTCGCATAGGCACCTCTTTTTCGCCCGGCACTAAAAGGGTTAAACTTGAATTTTGTCATTTTTTATACAAATGTATCTGTGTGATCCCAGGCGCTTTCGCTACCATTTTGATTAAAACTCACGATAAATTTTTTTTGCGTACCTCATTATGTGTTCAATAAACACTCTGGAAAGAAATCTTCCAAAATAAATCATTAAAGTTAGGCCTTTTTTCGAAATACGAACTATCGCCAGAGGAAGATACTAAATACTGAAGTATGAAAAAAATGTATAAATTATTATATATTTATTGTGAGTTTTACTCAAAATAGCGGCGGAAGTGCCTGGGATCATCTTTAGTAAGGCGAAAGTTAAGCATCTCAATAGCATAAATTTATTGCATTTTAACTGAACATTTGGCTATCGAAGGATGCCATCCCATCTATTGACACTTGTTTTGACTGTTTTTTTGCTTTCACATGATGTGGCACCGTGCGAATTTCACCTTTTCAAAGAATGCATTTGCCGATGAAAAAAAGCGTTTTGAGAACGTAGAAACCATCTAAAAGGCTTGTACCGACATCCTGAAGGACATTCCGGTCGACGAACTAAACTACTCTTTAGACATGTTTTTAGAACATGCAAATCGCTGCAAAAAAAAAACAAATTAGTTTCGGTAAAAAAAGGGTTTTGTTAATATTCTTTTAAATATTTAAAGATGAAAAGACCTTTTTGCTAATGTGGGAACGTACATACGATGCATAGTGATTGAAAATGTTGACAAATTATAGGCTATGGGGGGGTTCTGACACCCTAAACCCCCCCCTTGGCTACGCCCCTGACTGAAAGTATGTGCAAAAGAATCGAAAAAGCATAATTAAAGAAAAAATTTTGGTTATTGATGGCGAGATTTTGATATGGCGGTGGCCTTCGCTCAGCTGTTTGGTGCATTGAATTACGAGTATAGGGTGACGCTTGACCGCTGTTCGACTCCCCGTAATAGCCAACACTAAAATATAAATAAAACCGACTTTCATTTCGGCGGTAGCGTTCTCGCCAGGATACGGAAAATATCCGCATAACTTCTTTCATAGATACAGGAATTCAACAAAATTTCATTTTTACCATCAGAACTTAACAAGCAACAAGAATTATATAACAAAAAAGTTTTTTTCTTCACGGATATTAAATCATGCAACGAAGGGTTAACATGACATTTAGTTTACTTTTGACAGATACAAAAACATACACATCGTTTCTTGTTCGTGATTTTTGGATCAAAAACAACAGCATAATCAAGACGGTTCCTTAAAATGTAAGATCCATGAAAAAAACTGAGGTTCGCAACGATTTTGGAGATTGGAAAGAGCTCAAGGCCATACAAAAAAGCGCTCGTACTTACTTACTTAACTGGCCATAACAACCCGTTATCGGGTTACGGCCTGCCGCAAAACTTCTCTCCAGGCGCCTGTGCTTCGCGGGCGCCTTCTCCAGTTGGTCACACCAAGAGATACCAGGGCCTCTTCCACTTGGTCCTTCCACCGGAGACACGGCCCCCCTCTTCGCCGTCGACCTCTAACCATCGCATCGAACACCTTTTTCGCCGGAGCTTCGTCGTCCATGCGGCAGACATGACCGAGCCAGCGTAGCCGCTGGATGTTAATTCGCTGCGCTACGTCCATGCCCTTATACAGCTCATACAGCTCGTTATTGGTTCGTATGCGATAGTCATCACCAACACGAACAGGGCCGAAGATTTTGCGAAGTACCTTCCTCTCGAACACTCCAAGGACCGCTATGTCGTTTCGTGTCATTGTCCATGCTTCAGCGCCATAGAGGAGCACGGGCAAGATGAGCGTCCTATAGAGTGCAAGTTTTGTCGGTCTAGAGAGGTCTCTACTTCTCAAAAAAGCGCTCGTACAAGTGTATTATGTCTAATGGACAGTGGCTCACACAGGGGGGTGTTGGGGGTTCAACCCTCCAAATACAAAATTACTGCTGTAAAATATGGGTTCATATGGAACCAAATTCAAAAGTTGTACGCAAACCCCCGGTCCCCCCCAAATAAAATCCTGTGTGCGCCACTGCTGAGGGGATATTGATGAATAAATAAATATTATAAATATCATATTCTAATAAATATCATATTCATAATTATTTTGTCGAAATTTAAATGTTAATCAAATTCGGTATCAGCAACAATTCACAACAGCACACAAAAACAACTTTTATTTTTTATTTTAGTTCAGTCTCAGTTAAGACGGCATACATCGGTTTCCATCTGAACGCATTTCCGATACAGAAACATTTGTTTCGTACTACAGTTGGTCGCGAAGGCGGTTGTCGGCACAATCAGGTTTGTTATCGCAGCCATATAAATAACTTATAATTGAGTCAAAGACATGGTGTCCTTGAAGATTGCCTGACCGCCCAAATCATCATTCGACAATTATACAAAAATTGTTCGCGGTATTTGTAAACGCTAGCAAAAAACAGCAGTTCAATAAACAGAAAGTAATTATTTTTTTTCCTTTTGAGTAGAGAAGGTCAAACTTGTGCCTGTAAAGTAAATAATTACGTATGGAGAGCTCCCACCGTCGGAATCGTCATAAAAACGGCAGGTCGCTTCCGCTTAAATTTCCACGCACAACAGAGGTGGTTGCTGGAACCTACAGACTTTAGTTCCTGCTCGGACTGTCGTCATTTTTGTACACATTTACATACGTACATATTAAGTTACTGCAGTACATGCGGATACTTATTTGTGTATATACATATACATATGTATATATGTACATATAGCAACAGATATACAGCAATTTGGTTTTTCTTATAAATTTTAAATTATCACATTTCAGTCCGCCTTCGCAGATTTTTTCGCTTATTTCGTCCATTTATTTGCATTTGTTTTGTTTTTCTTCCTTCCTTCTGGTGCTTGCTTTCTTTTCGATTCGGTGGATGTTAGGCGGTTTTGTGTGTTGTTTGTTCTTTGTGCGTGCACAGAGCATTTTATTTTGAATTGTTGCAGAAGGACAAAGAAAAATATTAAATTTCCGATCACGTAATCAACTCACGTCCGCTGCTCTTCTGCATCAGACACGGGAATGATGCGAAGTACTTTGTCCGTAATGGAAATTACATTAATGTAGCAACATCGGTGCTTCCTGTGCCAAAACATAAAATGGCTAATTTTCCATACGCACTAACTGTACTTATGTATGCATTACGTATCTTGTACGAGCGAGCGAGAGAGTATTTTATACTGGCATATACATTTTTATAATCTGTCGAATACCTTTGCGTACTGAGGTACTTTCAATTATTTACCAACTTCTCTGAATTTTAGAATTAATTTTGAGCACTTTAATTGCTGTGACGTCAACAAGAATCGTTTGCCCGTAAGTCTGTGCGAGCAAATGTCAAGCTTCATGAATGGGTGAACATTTCGCCGTTACGCCGTCATACTCGCTTCGTATCTGATTACCGTAACTGATGGGTTTACAATGCAAAATATTTTGAGTAAGGCAATAAGTGCAAAATAAATGAGCAACAACAAATCAGTACCTCGTTATCGCAGCGATAACTGAGCGCAGCAGTTGTAAAACTTCACTGGGGCAATATGCAGGACAATGGCTGCCAAAAAATAACACGAATTCGGTACCGTGTCGCATTCGATCGGTATGTGTACAACATTTCAAAAACTAAAATGCACAAATATCAACAAAGTTCTTAGTAGATGTGTTTAAATTTGTTTGAAAATCTACCATAAATCACAAATGAATCATGTCATTTACTGCAATTCACTTTAATCGAAACTTTTGTATCTTCATTCCATAGGTGTATAATTAGTTCCTTAGTTAGATATCAGTTTAATGTAGTGCATTTAATGGCAGTACCCCCCAAATTCTGAAAAAATTCAAAGTAAACACAAAAGTACTGCAGCAAAGATGTTTATGTTAAAATGATTTGACTGAATTGTCTTCTCTTATACTTTCTTCTTTATATGATCTCAATTGTAATTACGAAATCTGTTTATATATATTTATATACATCCCCAAATGCCACGCCCCCCCTTCCACGCGCAGTGTATACACATACATATCACTGGTGTCAATTCCCATAAACTCACCTAAATCTGCTTGGATTTTGTTACGTTATCCTTAAAAAATGGATTCAGTTAAATAGTTTTACTAAAATATTGTTCCGGAAATGACTTCTCTAAGTTCGTTTTGGATTGTGCTTGAAAATAAAACAACTTCATTTATTCAGCGCAAACGCAGTCAAAAATCAACAATCACTTTATTTACAAATTTACACTTGTTACTACTTTACACTACTACTATTGCATGTTTCCCCTTTGCTTGCTCAACACAGACTCGACCCTCTGCGCTGCCACTGCTGCTTTTTATACTTGTTTTCTTATCGCGCCGATGTTTCTTGCACATTCTAGTTGTACTCTCTATTGTTCTAGCACAGCCCATCACCTTCGCGAACCATCCTTGCCATATCGGAATTATAGCCAACCGGCCATGCTCCAAAGTGCATGCCTAAAAGTATGCTTGGAAAAGCATTCATGCACAGCACAGAGTGCCTCATCGTTGCAATATTTATTGTAAAATATTGTGACGATAAGACACCCTGTCGCTGTGCAATGCACTAGAATGCTTTTACGGGCATACTTTTAGGCACGCACTTTTAGAATACAGCCGACTTGCTATAATTTCGCTCAGGGGCGTAGCCAAGGGGTGCGGGGTTTGGGTGTCAGTGTCTCATGGCCTATAATTATTTAAAATTGTCAATCACTATTAGTAAAAAGGTCAAAAAGGTTTATGTTCTTTCACCTTTAAACATTTGTACTGGGCTGCATATAAAGGTATTGATACATGAAACAGGGCCGCGTACTAATGCGACGCACTGCACTAATCACTAGCGCTAATCAAGCTAGATTTGTTTAGCAGTGAACGAGTGAGCGCTAGCTAGTGTTCGTATACACACTCGGCAGCCAACATGAGTGTTTTTGTTGTTGTTGTTATGCTGAGCGCGGCGCTCTTAAATCGCATCTGCGTATCCAGCAGATAGTGGGGTGTGGTGGTGGTAGTGCACTTCGGCCGCATTACACTTTATGACCTTGCGCAAAGTGTTGGTAGGATGCATTTCGGCTGCTTGCACTTGCAATTCCAACCATGGTGTTGTTGTGTTGCGCAGCTGTGGAAGTCTTTGCCGTTCTGACTGCTGCATTCCACCAACCACGTAAAGGTCACCCCAATGCACCAAATTTTGTCGCATTTCTGTAAAGCAGTGGGGTGATCTGCTGGATTTTAGCTAATCTCCGATGAATAACCGCCAAGTTTTGATGAAATGGGCGGTGATCGCGGATTTCAGTTGGCTAACACGTTGGTTATCATCTATGTCCTGACAATCGTTTTTAAATCGCGTGTACCACTCATGAACTCTGCCACGGGATAAACGATTATCACCATATACTTGGTTCATCTATTGAAATGTTGCGGTTAAAGTTTTACCAAGTTTAAAGCAAAACTGAATATTTGCTCTTTGCTTCCAGTGAACCAAATTTTATTAAATTTCCAATGCACTAAGTCACATATGTGTGGCACAACCACAAACTGCCCGTTTTGAAAGGTGCAGTTTACTTTAAAAAGCATGCAATACTAAATTGGCAAACAAATTTTTTTGAAAACCCCCCATGACCAAGTTCTGGCTACGCTCCCTGATTTCGCTATAACATTCGCAAAGATGGCTCGCGATGATAATGGAAATTTTAAGTCCAATTGGAATGTGCGAGAACGATCGGCGCGACAAGCACACAAGTATAAAAGGCGGCCGAGTACAGCGCAGAGCATACAGTTGTGTTTTAGCAGGCAAAGGTCCAACACGGAGTATTCCAATAGTAAAAAAGTATAATAGTAAAAGGTAACAAGTGAGTAGACAATAAAGTGTGAATTTGTAAATAAAGTGATTGCTAGTTGCTAACTGCGTTTAATAATTGAAGTGCGTTTTATTTTGAAGCACAATCTAGAGAGACAAATAAGCCTACAGAACTAATTTTCGTAACAATATAGTCTATAAGAACTAAAAAAAGAAATCGCATTCATTTATTGTTTTCATAAAAATTGCACTATTTGAGGTGGCACTTCACATAAACTCAGTACATAAAAAAATATAAAATTCAAGTAAAGTAAAAATTTTTTCATAGCTCAAGCTGCTCTAAGTAGTTCTTTAAGTAATTTGTCCATTTCCCATTACGGTTTAAGATATTTTAGGCACACATAAAATAAGATTCTGAAGAGTTTGTGCCGGTATGCAAGCCTAAACCTATTCAATCGCTTTTTGTCCGTGAAAAAGCGCATTGTTTTTCTAGAGCTGTGAATTGCAGCATTATCCTGCTGAAAAATAAATTCAGGCCCACAAAGTTCTTCTGATTATTCTATTACCATTACGTTTAAAAGTTCGCAGTAAATGTAGAAGTTAATTTTTTCAGAAACCCACGCAAATTAAGTCGTACCATACATGGCAATACCGGCCCAAACCATTATATCACCACCTGATAATATCCGGCTCATACAGACTTCCTTTTCAACCAACTTATCGATCTATAAGTATTAAAAGCCTACTATCTAAAACGAACCGTTTTTGTTATTAAACAAACCTGTTTACAACTGTTCACGCCTCTAAATAAGACTAACAGTCAAAGGGGGTTTTTTGAGGCGTTTAGTGTAAATATCGCGGTTTGAATTTTGTAAAATTTGTCGAACATGTCGGGGCTTTATAGACAGATCGATGCTGCGAACAAACTCCGTCGACATTAGGTTTTCTTTTATTCCCAATGCCATTACCACACGTTTTTGCCTTACGATAATTTTCGTGTTTCGGTCATATCTTACGTTTTTCCCATAAGATCCGCGTAATTTTGAATAATGACACACTGGTGTCTGAGACCTGCCTATTTTATCCGCTATGTTCTGTATCGAATACTCTTATTGATTGAATGCATTAATTTTTCCCTTTTCTTCAAGTGGCAATTACTTTCCTCTTGGCATTTTCACAGGTCTGAAGAAAATAAAAATTTTACTTTTTTAATAGTAAACCAGCTTATAAAGACATAACTTACCTCAAATTCCTTATATTTTTGTTTCACTGATCAATTTAAATCGCTGATCTTATGTGAACTGCCACATTTCAATTCTGAGAAAACAATAGTCGCTCTTAATGTTTTGCTCGATCACGCAAACTATAAAAGAGTGCATAGCGGCACACCTGGCGTTTCTTACAGCAAACTATGGAAATGTAAACTACAACCTTTATTTGTTTTTTGAATCATCTCCTCTACTCCTACAAGACTTTTCATACCTCAGCTCAAAGTGAGTTTATGGGAATTGCCACCAATGAATCTACAACACGTCTCTTTTACATTTTGCACAATAAATTTGCAATAATCGGCAAACCAAATCCTATGCTGATAGTGCTCGATAAGATATATGTACGAGTATATACACACGAAACATGAAAACGAGTTTACAATTACAGTGAAATTCCTCATAACCGGACACTCACCGTCCCAATGTTTTTGTTTGGTGCTGACGCAGAAGGATTGACCCAGGTCGATGATTGGGCAAGCGGAAAACATCGTGGAAAGGGAGGCGGAGCCCTGGAAATGCGATAGATGTATAACAGTTATAATTTAGTATATAAGCACCAAAAACTCCAAATAAACTCAACTTCTTGTTCAATAATCGAAGTGCCTGGTGGCGTTATTTTATTTGACAGGAGTTCAAACAGATCGGCTTTTCGGAGCCATAAAATATTGGCGCGGCCCGCCGAATAAATATAGGCCAAAACATACACTCGACACTTATACACACGACCCTTTGACACCACACCGGTTATGGGCGATGTCCGCTTATGAGGGAGGCAGGCACAAAAAATTAGTTTAAATTGTATCCAGGTGTTTCTCGTTTATTTATTTAATATTTTTTACGAATTTATGAATATTGAATATTTAATTAATATTTATTACATGTATAGGCAAAGTACATACATTGTACAATTCGTTAAATTTTGGTACTGCTTTGGTTGAACAAATTTTGTAATGGTTGATTGTTTTAATTTTAAATGTTCATTTTCAAATAAGATTCAGATTTGTAATATAGGGTAGTACAGATTTTAAAAAACTGGTTGGGCATATTTATTAATTTTGTTTATGAGAGATTTTTTAATCAAAATGGTTTGAAATATAGTGTCCGCGTCCGGTTATTGGAGCGTCCGGTTATTGGAATGATATTCGTATGGACAAATTAATGAAATTGCTATGTCTGCGAAATGTGTCCGGCTATTGAAGCTGTCCGGTTATAAGGACTGTCCGTAATGAGGGATTTCACTGTACATACATATGTGTGTACGCACACCCACGTGCCCCTTTGGGGAAAAATTTAATATAAAAGAAAGTAAATTGTAACCTATTAACAGTTCACTTTCTGTAGCAAAAACGTAATCATGATTTCCAAGGAACTCTTCGGTCTTCTGGCTGTGCTATTCTGCGCCCAGACCGTGCTCGGCATCACCATCATCTCCAAGTCGCAATGGGGTGGTCGCACCGCCACCAACAAATCCAGTTTGGCCAACAAACTCGCCTACGCCGTCATCCATCACACCGCCGGCGTCTACTGCTCCACCAAAACAGCCTGCATTAAGGAAATGAAGAGCATCCAAAACTACCACATGAACAACTTGGGCTGGGCTGATATTGGCTACAATTTCCTCATTGGTGGCGATGGCAACATCTACGAGGGCCGCGGCTGGAACGTGATGGGAGCTCACGCCACCAACTGGAATTCCAAGAGCATTGGCATCTCCTTCATGGGCAACTACAACAGTGAGTGCACTAAATATAATTGAATTGTTTGTGTCTAAACAAAAGTCTTCACATCAACATTTATTTTTATTTTTTCAATTTCCAGATAAAAAACCAACATCCGCTCAGATTTCGGCTGCCAAGAACCTGTTGGCCCATGCCGTCAAGAAGGGTCAAATCAAGTCGGGATACACCCTGTACGGTCATCGTCAAGTCGGTTTTACCGAGTGCCCTGGCACCAACTTGTATAACGAGATCAAGAAGTGGTCCCATTGGAAGGCCTAAGCGTTTTCCTAAATTTAATTTCCTTAATATAAACGAGATATGGCGAAATGAAAATTTGTGTTATTTATGTGTTGATATCTTTGAATGCGCTTAGCATTGAGGTGGTGTAGAGTAGTTAAGCTGTAATTTGGCACGGAAGAAGTTGTGTATTTGGTGACAATTGGTTGCATATCCATGCCGGAGATATGCGTGTTTTATTGCAAATTTTAGTATACTGATTATAGCTTTATCGTTTAATCTCAATAGAAAAGTTCCCGGTTGACAATAAGATGAGAACGTAACTGTATCTATAATTAGTACAGTTTTACTATGTGTTGACATGTGTAAGTATAAAATTGTCCTATACTAAGGTCTCCAAAATATAGCAAAGCTCTCAATCTTTATAGCATTATGGTAATAAATTCAAAGTATGCCACAAGCAAAATTATGGGGTTTCTGTTATGCACATGTGGTATGTAATGGTGGTGTCTTCTTTTGGCTGACCTCTAGTTAAAATTGTGTAGTTGTCATATAACTTCCAAAGACAAGATTGAACCAAATGAATAACATACATTGGAGTTAATATACATATAATATTTATCATTTACCGATTATATGTAGATATCAGAAAATGATATTTCTACCTACTCTAAGAAAGAGAAATATAAGAGCTGGATTTTGCTGTTTCACTTGATTAGAGATTGGTTTAGGCCAGGTTCTAGCATAATAGCTGTGAGTGAACTGTATGTGAGTTGTTATCTTTTTTTTATTTTTTTTTATTTTTTATACTCTTTAAATTGTTGAGTTAAATTTTCCTTTTGTGCCTCGGCTACATCTGATAATCATTTTAAAATGGTTTGAATTTTTCTTGAAAAACCCTCCGCATTGAAATTTCCCAACCACATCCTTTTAAAAAACAACCGTATCCATATATGACAATGTAATTGTGTGATATTTAAGAGATATGATAATAAATATTTAAAATATATCAAACAAATCTTGACGAGGACTGGGAGCGCTATCGATGCACTCAGAAGAACTATAAGAAGCATATTCGAGCTTAGAAGAAGGCCTCTTTTAGAGATTTCTGTAGCGGCATTGAATCCTTGAGCGACACAGCAAGGCTGGTAAAAGTTCTGAAAAAGGACCAAACCGCGAAGCTGGGGTCGCTTAAGAAACCTGTTGGCTCCTACACGGAGAGGCAAAGTGAGACACTCAGTCTACTGATGGAGTCTCACTTTCCAGGAAATCAGGTCAATGTTGCCCAGCAGAACCATTGTGACAGCCAAGCTCCGCTCATGGCCTTGGACAGCCCTCTAACCACCTCTATGCTAGTCAAGTCCTGCAAATCCGGGCTTAATTATGTCGGCAAATATAATAGCCTGATGCTCACCTGGGTCCCGGGACACGCAGGAATTGCGGGTAACGAGACCTCGGACTCCTTAGCTAGAATGGGTCACTATGACCCAGGAGGAAGCATGGCAGTCTGAGAGAGGCTGCAGTGGGACGAAACTTATGCTTCTCGCCATCTCCGACAAATGCTCACAGTTTCTTTTGTCACTAGGTAGAAGAGACTGCAGGCAGATAGTCGGGTTAATGACGGGCCATTTTCTATGGGCAAAGCACATGGAAATGATAGGCATATCTGACAGTGCCCTATGTCCTGCCTGTAAGGAGGACGTTGAGACGGCGGAACACTTCCTGTGTCTCTGCCCCGCGTTCGCTCGTCAGGTTTGAGACGTTTGGCACTGATGTGCTAAGAAGCGACCATCTTGGCTCCTTGGCACCCCAGGATCTATCAAGATTTCTCCGGAGGTCGGGTAGATTTAAAACACATTAACAGGGAACAACAAGTCGTAGTACAATGGACGTACCTAATTGTCTGAATGCTGCGCTTGCTAGATCGTTCCGACATGGGGAAAAAATATTTTGGAATAGTATGTTCGGAAAAATAATACTTCGAAATAGAAATTTCAGAACAAATGCAATATAGCGAACCCTCATGAAAAAAAACGGAAAATTGGACCATATAGAACTTATTTTTGTGCATCTAACACACTAAAAATTTTGCATTGGAAACGCTCACAAAAGGCGTGGTTCGGGGTCAAAGTTCAAAGTTTTTATCAAAAAAACGCAATTAATCTCCAACTGATTTACACGATATGGGTATCAAACGAAAGGTATTTTTCATACCTTTCTATTAATGTACAACATTAGATACGTAGTGGTGGTGATGATACGTAGATACGTAGTGGTGAAGACCATGACTTCAAAATTCGAAACGATAATCTGGAACAGAGTTTATGTTACTGTACAATAAAACACTTTGCAACAGACAGCCAACTTACTAAAAATTTTAAGTAAAAATACTCCCGGGCTTCCATTAACCCTTCGATGAGCAGTAATTAGTTACTACACATTTGCACTTTGTCGTCTGGCCAGACGAAATCTGGGTGAGGCTTTTGACAAAGGGAAAGCGTAATGACAGATGAAGTTTATTATGTTTATATGGTAGGCAATGTATGTAAGTATATATACGAGGGCGGGTCAATAAGTCCGTGACTTTTTGAATTTCCCGCCTCTTAATTGAAATGGCAACACTGCTCCCGTCAACAGTCATCTGTCAGTTGACTCTTGTCAAAAATTGAACAAGCTGCGACATTTAGTTTGTTTTTGACAGCCGTTAATATCAGACTACCGCGCTGACTGAGAAGAAAATGGAAAAAAGTGAATTTCGTGTGCTCATTAAGCAAATCTCTTTCCGCCGAGCCATTTCTTCAAGTTTGGGAACAAGAAATAGTCACTTGGTGCTAGATCGGGTGAATAGGCGGGATGAGGGATTCATTCGTAGCCCAATTCATGGATTTTTGCCATGGAAACTGCACATGAGCACACGAAATTCACATTTTTCCATTTTCTTCTCAGTCAACGCGGTAGTCTGATATTAACGGCTGTCAAAAACAAACTAAATGTCGCAGCTTGTTCAATTTTTGAGAAGAGTCAACTGGCAGATGACTGTTGACGGGAGCAGTGTTGCCATTTCAATTAAGAGGCGGGAAATTCAAAAAGTCACGGACTTATTGACCCGCCCTCGTATATACAAATTATGTTCATATATACTTACTTAGTTACCCACAAATACACTGTAAAAAGGAGATGAATCTGTGATTTTTTTATTTTTTTGAACAATCTCGTCTGGCCAGACGACAAAGTCCATCCGAGGGTTAAGTGCGAGAACATAAATAAATACCCATTGTAGAACCGGTAAAATAACTCATCGTTTTGAATCTACTAAGCCGACTGTTAAGGAACTTAAAATTTATTAAAATTTATTTCGAAAATATGGCCGGAATGCGAACTAAAGCTTCTGAAAGCATTCCTTACGGTCCTCATACTATCAGTTGTTGAATTACGACTCACTTCTTGATTAGTTGTGCTTTTGTATTTTCGGCTCGTTCGATAAATTATTTATATGTGCCACCTATATCCCTCCGAATAGCTCAGATAGGTTATATAGTGACCATGTTGATAACATTGTTAATCTTTGCGAAAATAATGAAAATTTTCTAGATAGTCTATTTAATATTAATCTTACTCAAATTAATATCTCATTCAATAAGCTTATTAAATTGCTTGATCTTGTTTTTTTTGTTGAAAATTTAATATTTAATTTAGTAGAGTGCCCTTTTCCTATTAATAAGACTGATAAACATCATGTACCTACCTCTTTCCATTTCATTCGACTTTTGCGATACTGTTTCAGTTAACTTCAAGAAGCCTTTTTCTTTTAATTTTCGTGATGCTGATAAATAAATTAAACGGTGCCTTATCACAATTATTTATGGCTAACATTTGCGCGCTTCCTCGCCTCGTCTTCACAAATTACACAAAAATTTAAAAAAGTTAGAGATCAACGGAATAAGTACTATAAATTGTTTAAATCTCATAATGACAGCATCACATACTAGGAAAAATATTTGTATTGCATGAACCAATTTAACGTCCATGATAAAGTCTTATACAATAAATATATTGGTCGATTTGAATCTGAACTGAAAGAGAATCCTAAAGCCTTTTGGATTTATATTCGTTCTAAGAAGGGCTACACTAATATTTCAACCTGTATGAATTTTAATGGGAACGGTACTTAAAATTTATTTGATACTGTCAACTTTTTGCAGATTATTTCAAATCTGATTATGTGCTTGATGATGTAACTGATGATATGGCTGCCAGTTTTGGTGTTTCTCAATCTTTAGACTTTGGGGCTCTGTCCTTAACTGATACGGATGTTAGTAATGGCATTTCCTCTCTGAAACTCTCCTTGAAAAGTGATATCGATGGTTTATCCTCTTAGTTTCTTAAGCAATGTAGCTCATCTATATGTGTAGCATTACGTCTTATCTTTAATATGTCCCTCTCTTCAGACGTTTTCATCGATCACATCCCATCCTTCTCACAATCTTTATTAATGATACTGGGTCTGATTTTGTCAGCATAACGACATTAACTGTCAGAAAATAAGTGTACGATGAAGAGAGAGCTCCTGCTATCTGGCACACTTTATTAATTTCACTATGATAAAACCTAAATGTTTGCTGGGAGTATGCCTCACTTATTGAATACAACATTTGATTAGTAGTAGCCGGCCGTCATTCACAGAAGTTGACCAAAGGCTTGCCGGTTCATTGAGTATTTTTTTTCATTTTTAACCCAAGCAATGAAATCTAACAAATTAACTCGGATCCACAGCACTGCAAAAATATATTGTACTAAGTATATTAACAACAGCGTGAACGTGCTCCTTGTTGGTATATCTACCACCAACAGTGGGTAAGCGTGGTTGATATGGAATTTTCTTTCGTATTCGTGTTCGTACGTAAACCTGTAATCAGGTTCACCGAATACAATCGTGGTACATACAACATATACCCTGCACAGTGCCTAATAGGATTGATATCAATTGCATTGAAACTTCCTCTAAGAAGCGATTTCCCTATGCAAATATTTTAATACAATTATACACTGCTATGTATAAATGCTTTTCTTAAGGCCAGCGCCTGGTTTAGACAGTGTTTTTGTTTATTTTCTTTTTCAAGGAAGGAGTAGATTGGTTGTCAAAAACTCTTTTGGTATAAATGTTTTATTGTTTGAACATGTAAAAAAAAATTTTTTTGTCCGCTGTGTTACAAAATGGCCGCCATATCGCGGCGTGAAGTTGGGGTTCATTTTGCATGGTTCCCAGCGTGCAGTTCGCAAATCTCGTCAGATCTGAAAAAATCGAACGGCATTCTGTTAAGAACTAATTTGTCTGTAAACTGAACCTAAATTGAGTGACAAGTAATGAAAATTCCGGAAATGGTGGCATAAGTCGGAAAATGGTACTTTTTGGTCACAATGAGCGTACTTTTTTGTTTGTTTAACGATGTGCCTCAAAATGGTCCAGGTTACGCGAACCCATCTGAAGAGTGTGTGTGCCAATTTTTATTAAATTCGATTCATAAGTTTACGAGTAATGATGTGAACCGATGGAAAAACACTAACTTTTCAGGAAACGAGTTTAAAGTTTCGGAGGCGGAGGAGTTGTAGGCGGAGCGCGGTGCTTTGTTCCTGAATTTGGACGTGAAGGAGTTCGAGTAGAGACAAAATATTTTAGGACATAATTCCAAACATATTAAACTAGCATAATAAATAAATGCCTATGAAAGTAATCGTATATGCTATATTTTAAACAACACTCAGTTATTAATTTTAATTTAACTCAAGAATTAAAATGTATTATTTTTGTGCCTTAAAAAACTTTTTCGCAAGCTCTAAAAAAAGTCGGTCGCATGCCAAAGCGGTTTTTTACAGGGACCGTAACAGTTATAAATTTTATCGTAAAAATCAATGTTTAAGAGTTATTTTTTTACTTTTATTTAATGACTCAGCAAATAAGAGTTATTTTCTATTTATATTTTAAAAATCCTATAATAATAATTCTTTTTGATTTTTTCTTATTAGTCCACAGATAACAGTTTTTTTCGATTTTTATTTTAGTTGTCCTATGATTACAATTACACAGCACAACAAAAAAACACTTTTTTTCTGTTGCATGGAGTTTTTCTACTGTTTCTTACTAATTTGGGTGCGCTGATTTCGAATCTATCCTCAGATTTTTTCTAGCAGCTCTAGTTAGTGAGATATATATATATGCTCTTTTATATGTTCCATTTATAGTCTGAAATACAAGCAAAAAACAAAAATATTTTGAATTGCTCGAAGCAAAAAAAAATTAAAAACTTTGCATATTTTGAGGCTCCTAATTTCTTAAGGAAAAAGACTGAAAATGACTATGGTACATTTTTGCTATTATTTCGATGCGAATGTGTATTCCGCCAAATAATTTGGCTGTGTTGTATTGCTTGATGTTTCTTCTTAAGATATTCATATACTTCGTAACTTGATTTACGAAACATCTGTACAATTTTCGCCATCAGAAAAACGCCTTGAAATTCAATATTTTCCTACTTTGAATCCTTATTACAACGCCAATTTAGAACGCATAAAATTGATTAATGTTAGAAAAGATGGCGTGAGATGTTGTTAGTGCAACAATATAAAAAATCATGTCGATAGGATTATTGGTTCGGAAATTACAGTCGAAAATGTGAAAAAGGTCGAGGAAAATTCGAAAAAGTGACACGCCCATTTTTTGCGAAAACTAGAGCTGTTACATAAAAACTAGTATGGTTTTGAAAACAGTGTGAAAAAACTATTCAGATTCATGTAAAAAACTCCATGCAACAGACATGCTGTTGTGCAGTGTTATTGGTGACTTTTTTTTTAAGTCATCAATAAAAATCATTCAATGACTTTTATTTTTTAAGCCGCAATATAAAACTAATTTTCATTAATCGCAGTACTGGATTCATTAAATATCGAAATGTATATACTATATTCTTGATCGACTCAACAAGACCTGACTTGACAATTCTGTTTTCTGGAAGAATCATAACTTTTGCATGCATTAATGAAAATGGCTTTTATATTGCGACTTAAAAAATAAGTCACTGAATAATTTTTATTGATGACTTTTTAAATAAAAGTCACCGAATGATTTTTATTGATGACTTTTATAATTAAAAGTCACTGAATGATTTTTATTGATGACTTAAAAATGAAAGCCATTGAATGATTTTTATTTTAATTTATTTAATTTTTCCATAAAAATTATATTACAAAAAAGGTTTATTGCCAAGTTTGATTCTCGGTGCGAAAAGAAATGTATTGGTATATTTCATTTATTTGTATGACCTTTCCTTCATAGTAATTTTTCAAATATAGTTTTCATAAATAACTGTTATTTGCGGTCCCTGGTTTTTTAGCAACTGATCGAAAGCAAAGGTTGATAAAAGCATGTTGGTGCAAGAGTCTTTACTTTTTTGTGCATTGTCAACATTTCATTGTGGTTCTGTGGTCTGAATACGTGTAGTTTCCGAAAAAAGTGCTATAGCACATTACCCGACCATATCAAAATACCCAAAGCCACCCTATTTTCACTCTTGACATTTCTTTCCTAGTTAAAATGGTACTTACTGTCGATTTTTACGTTGGAAGCGTAATTAATGCTTCGCAATAAAAGACGTATCGCCTTCGCTATACCTCTATTAGTTGCTGCCCGGATATTGTGTGGTAGTGGTTATCCAGAAAAACACAATAAATCAGATTCTTTGTAAATATGTAGTTGACCATTTTATTTTTACACAGTTAATGCACCCTCGAAAAGGATGCCCCTTTACGACAAATCATCGCATAAACTACTCTATTCGAATATTTTTGTGTAGTACATGTTTACGGTAATAATAGTAATATTATAATAATAATATTAAAGTCTTATACAATACAGAAGTGAGATAAATACAAACTACAAAAACAATAATTGACGAATGTTATGAGAAGATAAAACCAAATTGGAATTCCATCGTGAACAATAACAGTAGGATTGGATTGCAAAACGAATTCAAGATCTAAATTGTAGTGGGAATATGTGAAAATTGGAGTTAATTTAAAAATTAATAGCGTGTCATTTTAAAGTACCAGGGCGAGCCTGGAGAGCTCCTAAAATAGCAAAATTGTAGCAATATTGTTAATTTTGTGTAATTGTATTTTCTGTTGTTTCCCTTCCGCTGACTGCGTCTCATTTGTACGCATACTCCTTTTCTGTCCTGAAATTTCACTACATACCGAATGTATTTACGAGAGGATATTCATATTCCACGTAATATAGTACATTTAGAGCAATAAACAGAAACGAGAGCTTTTGCTAAAATTTTGTTTTGTTTCTTGGTTTTCGTAACATTATTGTTTTGTTGTGTTAATACCATAATTCATTGAAAGGGCGTTCGCTATCTGCTGGGCTATATTGCTGCTAACACTGCTGCACGAACGCTCCGTTTTCAGTTTACCCTATTTTTATTTTACCGATCTTTTTCGAAAAACCCGCTCTTCACTTCAAAGACAATGTGTGGAGACGTACAAATCTGATATTACACGAAATAGCATATGTTAAAGTTCCTCAATCACAATATAATAGTCCTTTTTTCCAATAAATCCAGCTATCGAGCATTTTATCACCGCCTACGCGTTCGAAAATTGTGCGAAATTCACTTAAGGGCATTATTAAAGACGCACACCAACAATAAAACTTTACCAAAAGAGTTCTCAAAAAGTGTTCACTGCACCGCACATTTAATTCTTGGGACAGAGATTCCTTGTGATAAAAAGGAAAATATGATATTTATCGTAATTTACACCAGCAATAGGCCAATTCGACCTACGTCGGAGTTGAAGTTTAAACTGGAATCTCCACAAACGCAACACACCTATCACGGATGGCTTAAGCCTGACTCTCGTTGTTAGTATTATTAACAGTGCGCACTGGTGACTGCTGCTTCTGTTCCTCGTTTTGTTGCGGCTCATTGAGTGCTACCACCAACACGGCATAGGATGGGGGTGCGTTTACATCGCAATCAGCAGCTGGTTCTTGAACTGAATCAGCAGCAGCATTTTCATCCCGTGCCATTTGTGGCGCATTTGCATTAACGTGCATTGTATTATTGTTGTTCGGAATATCATTGTTGTTGTCTAAGGCATCTGTTCCAGCAACTTCCGATGCATTCTCCACTCTTTGGTAATTGGACATGGCAACCTGGTACGATGGTGGCGGCGCCTGTTTCATGTACTGTGCAATAGCCTCATCATAGTTGGGCAAGAGGGTGGAATAGGCGCGCTCCTCGCCCAGGTTGGCGCCGCTTAGGTCTGGTATAACGCAGGGCAGCAGTGTGCGCATGCTCTGCTGGCGTAATGTCAAATACTTGTAGCAGCGCCAAACAACACCAATCGAGTAAGCCTTGATAAAAACGATGCATATGAAAACCAGCAATACGACTACCACCAGTTCATCTGGAGAGAGCTCGAGTAACTTCTCGCGCCAGGGTAGTCGGTGTGACTCGGAGATCAAGCGATGGGCAGCCTGCAGGTAGCAGATATATCCGGCTGCAGTGAGACTGCGCACAAATAGAAAAAACGATAATAAGTAGCACCGTTCGTTAAATTTGCTTAATTTCATCACATACGTTGTAATGGCAAAGTCGAATAGCTGCAAGCAGAAGAAGGGCAGCAGGTGCGAGGGTTTTCCTTTGATTGTACCGTATATCATCATCAAAGTTATGGCGATCATGCAAGTGCATACCAGTCCGCCCATGTCGAAGTTCTCTGTACAAGCATTGGGGTACACAATTTTCAACAGTAAGAATATATGTGAATTAATTGTAATCTTAATTTAAGCTTACGGTATGCCTTACGGTAGTTAAGTGAGTGGTCACGATAGGGGTAGGGTGGGTCCACCTTACTAAGTGGAGTAGGTAGCGCCGGCGCATTCAGGTCAACTGTGTAATCGTAGCCGCTCTCCAACTCTTCCATCATATGCGGATTTCGCCAGATTACAGCCAGCAGGCTGAGTGCCAAAATGTTCAAAAACTGAAAGCAAATAAAAGGTTAGTTTGTGCATCCAATGGCGCACGCATGAGAGAGTTTGGGGGGTTTAAACCTTTCCTTCCGTCCCCCACAACCCCCCAAATACCTGTTTGTTAAAAAAACTGAATAGAAAATATAGTTTCATACCGTATTGGGCTAAAAAGTTGTATACACGTACTGCGTACATTTGCATATACCTACATTGTTGTTATAAATTCGAATAAAAATAAAATAATAAAATAATAATAAATAAAATAAAATAATAAAATAGGAATAAAAAAATAAAAAAAACTGGACAAAATTTACTTCAGTGCAAATTGGTTTGTTTTATATTGTACAGAGCCTATAAAAAGGCTGTCACTTTTTTCAGCAACATTTAAATTAAATCGTTTCCTCTTGTTTTCAATTGTTTCTTTATTAGCCGTAAAACTTTAACTAAAAAAAAACAAAAAGGTTGTACTTTAGCGTTTGTAAGTGAGAAACAGAGTTGACCTAAATGGTTCGCATAAATGTTAGAAGCATCATTCTTAGTTTTTGTATGAAACTATCTGACCAGGCGAATTTCGTCGCGTACAACACTTGTTTTTTTTTTATAATGAAAAGCGCGAGATGGCCAATCTATGGCGATGCAAATTGACGAAGAAAACCAACTAAAGGAAGAGCTACCGATTAACGCATTTGAGGCCCACAAATCAGCAATGTTGCTGCTAAGTTTCAGCAAAGAAGTGGACTGCGCTTGAACCATGCCAATTTCAAAACCAATTTTTATAAGTTTTACTTACGCCACGCCCCCTTGTTCAATACCCGCACAATTCCCTCTGTCGAAAGATATGAATAAATGGTAGGTTCGTACTAAGTTTCATTGCTGTGCGACTTATAGTTCAGCGGAATATTTGGGTCACAAAAATTATGCCACGCCCCTTGTCCAACGCCCATCAAATCTTACCAGTAGAATGACACATCTATGGGACGACGCTATACTAAATTTCACATTTCTGTGCACCTTACAATTTCGAAGATATTCTATATTAAAGATTTGGCTTGTATGCTTGGTGCCACACCCTCTCGTCCAATACCTGCTCCATTCTCTCTGTCGAAGGACATGACTAAATAGTAAGTTCGTAGTGAATTTAATTGATGTGTGACTTATGGTTCCAAAGTTATCGTCTGAAAATGTCGGCTGGTGAAAAAGTGCCACGCCTCGTTTTCCTAAAATTTTATTTCATACAAACCTTATTCTGACAACTACGAATACAACAAAAAAAACCAGCCAAATCGAGCCGTTCTGAAGTGATTCGCGGTCAAACATGGCAGGGATTTAGGGATTTTCAATCGATCGCAATTTTTTTACAAGCTTTCTCGTGTGGCAACTTTCGTGTTTGAAACTGACGTCTGGATTGGGCATTGATCATACGGATGTTAAACTTCAGTTGTAAACATTTTACAAGCCTCTAAAAAACAGCATCAAGCATTCTAAGGAGTTTCTGTCTGCTGAAAACAAGTTAATGCTCCTTTTGTAAGTCGACTACATTGTGACAAAAAACTCTGATTTCAATGTGATTTCTTACTTGTGAGGGGTTAACCGTTCGAACATAGGGGGTAGGGCGGGGGAACGTATTGACATAAATTACTGAACCTAATTATCATTGCAGTTTAACATACATTTGTAGCTATGATTTCGGTTGTCGCAGAATGAATATTTCTAAAATTTCTAGTGAAGCTCATTTTACACACACATTCAATATGACTCGTAATCTGAGCGCATAAATTCCTACAAGCCTTTCTGTGTGCCACTACTATGTTTCATTAGAGCAGCCAATTGTACATACAAAAATAAATCAAATCGATACCAGAATTTACAAGCAACATTCCGAGTCAAGCCGTATTTAAGTAAAATGTATTAATCTCATATTTCTAGCACAAATAAATAAGATCGTTTCAGATATAGGCGAATCGTTTGTTTAGATTACCGTTGTTTTAGAACGGTGTTAGATTACAAACGTTATGTTAGATTACAATCGCCATATCATTGCAGAAACCAAAAGTCGCACAACGACAGTCTGGACACAGAAAGTGGGTATTAGGGGTGCCTATGCCATAGCTTTTTAGCTTTTAACTGCGTCGATTGTCTTATTTGTCCGGTTTTGGGAGGGGAGCGTGTTTTACTTTAAGCGAAATTTCAATGAAACCGGAATTTCTATGATTTTCTTCTTGTTAATGTTTCTTCAGCTTAACTACAGATGCAGATTTAAAATTGAGATAAAAACGAAAACTGCACGCCACACAGCACGACGAGTTTTTGTGTTCTTTGCAGCGTGTTTCCCAGTTTATATTTGCTTATCGCTTTTACTTTTCTTGGGCCTTTTTGTAACATCTGAGTCAGAATTCCATAAATCGTGATTGGAATGCTGTGTGCTCACTTGAGCGACAAACACAAGAAATGTGCCCAACGTTGTTGGACAGATATTTTATAAACTTTTCTTAAAAAACACAGAAAATATTTACATACTTATATTAGCAAAGTCCATCTGCTGACAAGTGGAAATTTCTTTAATCGCTCGTGGCAATAAATTCCGATTATACAATAAATTCAGCATAGCGCTTAGATATGTCCCACGCGGGTTACTTTTGCAAATCTATACAAAAACATGACACGCGTATCACCTAAAGGTTATCAGCACTCTTGTGTTTCAGCTGGCATAAATTTTGCCATAAATTATACAGGTTAATTTTATTGAGTCCAGTCACGACATTAGTGCGATTTGAATATTTGTATGTGAGTCATATACTACATATCAAAGCTGAAACCCAGCTGATTAAAACACAGAATTAACAGCTTCATATCAGTGTTTACCAAATAATGAAAGCTGCACTTTAATCAGCACGAAAAAGGACACAACTGTATTGGATTTTTAAAACAGATAAGCTGACGACCGAAATGTAAACAACTACTCGCAAAGCAAAAAGAATGATGAATGAGTCAATACGACTGTGCCAATATAGGAACTCAAGAGAATCGAACAATTTCTGATTGCAATTTTCCCTTTGTAGCAGAATTTGTCGAACCACTGATGCTGCTGTTTATCTATTTTAAGCCTACAAATCGGGCGAGGTAAGGCAAGCAGAACGAACGATTCATTCGCGAAACATCATTCTACCTAATAACCGAGGCCTGCCCTCTTCTATGATAACCTAAACGCGGATAGGTGGCACTTTCCCTCCCTCTTAATTCCACTTCCAGTAACCAATCAATGAATGCCAAAATAAAAGCAGCCAGCGCTGCAATTTGCAATACATATATTGCCACCACCATCAATACTAACACCCTCTGTCGCCCACACGTCCCAGCAGCTGTTCCACACTTACCAAATGCCAAAGGCCAATAACTATGGTCGCGGTATGGACGTGTATACCGAAGATGCACGTCCACTCCTTGTTGCGTGTTTGGGGACCCATTTTTAGGCGGATCCTTAGCATCGAAATATCTTTTTGCGTATCCACTCTTAACCTCTTCCTTCTTGCTATGCTGTCCAAATGCAAGAAAACACAAATTGTTTTGTAGTTTTTACTTTGCTACTAAACTCACGGACAACTGCTGCAAGAAACAAAGACGTGACACTGCGATACGCAATCAACTCGCCATACACGTAAATTAGTGTTTCGATGTTAGCTAAGTACCTTAGTCGTTAGACGGTTTGTGAATAAGAAGTGATAAATTGTTTTATGTAAACTTTAGATTCTTTTGTACAATTTTCACTGGCGCATCGAAAAATCGCAATAGAGAAAATTTTCTGAATCTCAACAATTTAAGCAGAGTTGTAATAAATGGATTCAGGGTGGTAAAAACAAAGCTGAGGAGTGGAACACTCGCCTATCTTAAGCGTTGCCACACTTGCAGTCTTGTTATGCGCTACTGAAGCTGCGTACAGAATTCTAATTTAATGCCCGGCACCTAAAAATTTATATTATGAGTTATATCGCACACTAAACATTACAAGCTTTGTTTGCAGCAACGCTTTTGTTGCATCTGTCAAAAAAGTAAAATCAGTATATTTGTATGAAACGAGTTAAAAAGCGCAAAGCGTCGGATGCTATTATGCGAAAAAGCAGAAAGTAACCAAACATACACTTTTCGACGCTATGCTCGCATCGCAGCTTTCTGTCCTTAATAACTTCTTTCAATTTTGGTGCTGACAATGCTTTCAAACAAAGCAAATAATATTCATAGCAACGTTTAGAAATATTTCAGTGAATATAATGCGTTCAATTAAATTATTAATTTTAATTCCACCATGAACAAAAATCGGATAATAGTTATCAATTACATTCACACACTGGGTGTGATCTTTATTTATTTGTATTCATCTTTGCGCAGTTTGATATTAGACGCAATTGACATTGGATTTGGATTGGCTGCCCAGAAGTCTTTCCTGAGCACTTGCAGCACAAGCAATTATGCGAACAAAGTTGATTAAGTCAATAAATTCTTTAAACTTCAAAGTTTCTTTGTCCGTTGTAGATCACGTTTTTTGATTTCACACCACAAAATGTTACTGTCTGCTGATTATACGACACTTTAAAAGCGCGCTGTGACCCTCAAAGAGTGAAATCTGTAGAATGTGTCGAAAATGTACGACGGAATGTCGGAAATGTGGCGACATCAAATATTTTGGACTGAGGGTCATAAAGTTAATTATGCACTTAATGAGCCAATCAATAGAGCGCTTTCGGATTTTAACTTGCTTTGTGTTAATCATAATTTTGATTTTAACACAAGTAGAGCTCAATTTAAATTATTTCTTTGTAACATTTTTAACTAGTTTTAAGTCATTTTAATTTATTGTTTCATAGTCTGTAAGGTTGCGAAAACATTAGACTGAATAAACAAATAAATAAATAAAATGTGACCAAGCGTATTACGGAGTTGCAACATAAGGCATTCAGTCCAGAAGCATTATGGATGCCCTTAGATTTCGGAACTTAAAAATGGCGAACCCGGGATACCGGGGTTTTCGAGTTTTTTGTGAATATTATTTTGTGTAACCTTTTCGGCAGAAAATTATAGAAGCCAATCGAATTTGTTAAATAAACACATACTTTTCCGTTAAACTGTCGTGTTTATGAAATAAAACAGTATTTTATATAAAATAGGTTTTTGTTTTAACAAAAATTTTATGAAGTTCGCAAACCAAAACAAACCCATTAAATTCTTTTGTAAGCAAAATACTTACAATAAGTTAAAACCTAGTTTGTGGAGATCAGAGGCATGCTTTGGCGAACAATTTTCGATTTTGATATTCCAAACCTCTTGTTTTATGAAGTTTAATGAAAAAATACATAGCCAAAAAATTATAGGCTGATGTAGGGGTAAATGACGTCGCATCGAGTACTACGTTTACGAAAGTGCTAGGAAATTTCTCAGGAGATGGTTTTATCCTTAGATGGTTACATGTAGGATATACATGCAATCATTTATTTATTTAAATGTTTGTTCCCAAAACCAGTCAACCATTAAGGGAACAATTTGCCGAATTTCCTCAACCTCAACACTCAACCTTCATTCTGTGCTTGGAGTACACACTTTCCCACTGCGACAATTTCTTTCTTTACAATATAATATATAGTTATAATAGCGAAGTTCACTCTTCGTAGCCTTTTAGATGTAAATTTGTTATCGTAGCAATTTTTGAATTTTCGCAATGATTTCGAAAGCAGTTGTAGCGACAAATTGCTACGATAGCAACTTTACACCTAAAATGCTATGAAGATTGAACTCCACTAATATAATTTGTTCCCAAAACACTGTTCCCATCCCATCCCAAAATGTATTGGAATCAGTGAGAAATTTAAATCTCCATGCACGGTTTAGGCTGTAAACACCAAGCAAGGTTGAAATCTCGAGATCATCAACAACCGGGATCCCGGGATTTCAGGATTCGTGATTCCAGGATTGAATGCTTCACTGAGTTACATTTTAATTTATGCTTTAAGGTGGTAACGCTAGATTGGAGACTTCTTATCTAATTCGGTATTCGCGCACAACGTTAGGGTTGATGACGCAGATCAGTAGTATTAAAACTGCTACTTTTTCAAAGGGTGTAAATATTATAACTTGTGTAAAAATAATCGTCTGACTTATGCGGATTACAATATATAATTAGTATTTCAAATGTATAAATGAAAATGACTGCTAGCGCCCATAAGAAATTGGCTATACCAAAAAAATTTGCCAGAGGAATGTAGAATCTGTTCCTTTAGTTACATAGCAACTCTGCAACGGGATTGAAAACAAATCGCTCATTTGACTCCGATGCAAGTATTATATCGTGAATGGAGGGACGTGCACGTTGGACCCGGCGGTCAGGCGTATGTGCATTTGAGGCAGTGTGTGTCGCAGGAAGAGATCTTTCGTAACTGAGACGTTAGCGCAAGCCGAGTAAAAGAAAAACCATAGGAATTGCAGGATTGGCTGGAAGCATGGTGTTGACCAAGGAGTACCGCATCTGTATGCCGTTGACAGTGGAGGAAGTAAGTTGGCTGGGCAATGAGACTATGAAATGTGTGCTAATACGCAAACTTGCTTTGACAATTTCTGTTTGTGGTAGTACCAAGTCGGTCAGTTATACATGATTGCACGCCACAGTCTGGAGCAGTCGGACGATGGTGAAGGCGTGGAGGTTGTGGCTAATGAAGAATGCGAGGACCCAGAGCATGGCAAGGGACAGTATACGGAGAAACGAATACACTTATCTAGGTGAGGGCAAGAAAGCCAGCAGAAAGCGTAAGCGGCTTGCCAAAAATATCACCAATTCAATAGCTTCTAATGAGTTGTCTGTCCCTCTCCCGAAATATATATGTATATACATATATATACGTAGCCGTCTGCCCTATTGGATACAAACTATTTGCCCGCGAGTCTTCTATGTCACCGAGAAATCATGGAACTTTTATCCTTTCACAAAAACAGGTACATGGTGAAAACAATATTTGTTTGTTGTTTTCTGTTACGAACATATGACGTTAGAGTTCAGTTCAAAAATAAGCAGCATTAAGTCTAAACTGCTTAGATAGAAACTTTAGTTTACCTGTAGTTGCGTTCTTCAAACATACCTTAGAATTCTATTGCAGAAGTAAAAAATTCGGTGAAACATACTTCATAGATGAATTAGTTTGAATATCACTGACCAGAACTATTGTTAAAAGTCAACAGAAGATTAGCGCCAGGTTAGTTATTCGTGTGAACCTAAACATTTGTGGTGGTAAATTTTGGTCGCCTAATTCAACTGGATCTACGTGATATGTATGATACATATAACCATGCACATGTGAACGTGTATCAACGTTTGTCGTTTATCTGTAGCAAACTGTTCTTATCTGAAATGTAGAGTAGGTACATTTGTTTATCAGATAATTGCAGCAATCCTTCCCAGTAGTAGTAGGCTTTCATGTACATATAAGCATTTCGCTTGAACTGCTGTGCACGCAGTTAGGAGTTTTGTCCTTAGTTCCTGTAGCCAAAAGAAAACAACTTGTGAGTGTAACAGAACTCTGTTTACAGAATAATTGAACCGACTTTCAGTAATTACCGCAGTTAACTTTGTGCATTCAATATTTGTAACGACAGGAAAACCATTTGGATCATTATTTCGCGTTGGGGTATATACTAGGGAGATCGTAGCATATAATGTCGAAGTACGGAATAGCAAAAGTGGAATGATATGTAAAAAAGCTTCTGTGACTGTCCATACACCACTGTCTTCGCTTTTTATCTTTACATGAAAACATCTATCAAAATTAAAGATATCCAATTAAAATTATATGTAAATAGAAAAATACAAAAATAAAATTAAGTGATTTATTGTAAATGCTTTTCGTTTAAAATTTGTTTGTGATGTTCAAATTTGTTGATGATAACTGTAGTTGCAATGATTTAAATGAAAATTTGTTTCTCTTTTCATGTTAACATTTCCAATGTTTTTGCCAAAAAGAATACACAGTGAGTGTTTCTCATATTCAGAAAGTAAACTAATGTTTTAAATCCTACAAATTTTTTCTTTTATAGTGCTCATTTATTCCCAAACTGTGCATATCAATTAAAACAAAGTATGAAAATAATAACGGAATCTCGGATAATGTGAGTACTTATAATAAGCCATGGTCCATGGTCCATGGTCCCTATAATTGAAAGCGAGATTGGTAACTATTAAAGTGAAATGAAAATTTGCCGAAACAGTAGAATGGTGTTTTTTACTTGAATTAGCAATGACGCACAGTGTAACGACTTCATATACCCGTGACCAAAAGTAGTTAACGTTGTCCAATTTCGATGAAACTTTGTGAGCACATTTTTTATATAAATTAAGAAATTTTCAAAAAATCATTAAAAAATACTACTGCAACGCCCACCTCCCATATGAATTTTAAAGTAATTTTGGAATCATTTGCTTGATACCTATTAGTGATAAAATGATTCAATTGGGTAGTTGAGCTTAGGATATTGACCTAAAAGTTGACACTAAAAATTAGCGGCCTACTACGCCTACTTTCAAATATATGACGAGTTTCTGAAAAAATAGCTTTACAAAGAAGAACAGTTGCACAAATTTATAACAATTTTACTGTCACGCCTACTTCCCAAATAATGACCTATCATAACAGTAATTATAAAGTTATATATGTACAATCAGGACATAACAAAGAAGTAATTAAAACTCAATAGGTGAATAGAGTAAGTTCGGGTAATGTGATATACCTGTTTGTTTTACGGCGATTCCCGACACACTTTGCATTAAAAGACACTTTTTTTGGTCTCAAACTGCTCACTGACACATTTAGTATATCTATGATTATTAACTCTTTAAGATAAACTTTTGACGAGTTTTTCAATTAAAAATCAAAATATCCAAATATTGGCGTCTGATAAAAGTAGCGGGTAATGTGATATACCATCGGCGGGTAATGTGATATACCCGAAAAAACAATATTTAACAGACCTATTAGTTTCAAATTTGGTGAAAATACTCCAAATTAAAAATAATTAGAGACGTGCTTCTCATTTTTTTTTCGGAAAATCACAATCCGACGGATTAAACCAAAGGTTAAAAATTCGTATCGAGAAACATGATATCATGGATGTTTTTAATCTGAAACGTAACCATAACAGATTTTTGAGATTATACCACTTCAAATATTATAAAATAAAGCATATATACATTTCTGTAAACAAATAGTACTGCTGTAATAAGTTCGGTCTATGTGATGTACTATATCACATTACCCGAACTTTGGTATATCACATTACCCGAAAATATTATAGAAAAACAATAATAATTTTGTTAAGAAGAGCGTACCTCGCAAACTCATAATCGATATCACTGATTTACTTTTGATTAACCTTGAACTTTGTAATAATATTTTTTTTGCACCTTTTGGGCTTTCCAACTTTATAATCAAAAACTTGTGCAAGCCTACTCAAAGCACTTCATCACACTGACTGTAAACTATTTAAGCAAACACATCCAAAATCATGCAGCGCGAGTTTTTTTTAGTTGCTATCCATATCACCATATCACATTACCCGAACTTACTCTATACATGTATCATTTATACAATTTTTTCTATATATTAATAGAAAGAATATCTATTTACAATACAAAGACTACAAATCTATTCATTAGAATTTAAAAATCTTAAAAAAAGAAATGACTTAAAGAAAAGAATGACTTTAGCAAATCAAAGTGATTTTCTTAAAGTAAAGTACGTGCTCCAAGGGCTTCAAAATTTTCCAAACATCCAAATATTTCAACATCTCAGATATTTATGTAACAGCCCCGTTTGTAAAGGCGTGTTATTTTACTATTGATAAAACTACCCATTGCAGCCATCACTTATTTGGCACTTTTCTTGTGCACGGCCAGCCGAACCCCAAAAATTACACATATTTACACCGAATGTGCCACTATATAAACGTAGATAGATAGCGGAGTAGCAGCTAATTTTGCTTTTATTCGAAAGTTCATACATGTAGTAGATTTTGTAGATTTTGGTGATAAAATTGGGGAGATGTTTTTTGATGTATTTTTTTTTTACTCTCAAAGTTTAAATTCTTTGCACTTTTCGTTTGAAAGATCGCACGTACTTTAAAGTAACGGTACTTAGAAGATAGTGATAAAAAAAAACAAAAAAAAAAAACAGTCTTGTAAAGTTGTATTAATACCGTATTTTCGTTGCGTATATCGTTTATGAATGTGCCTTAAATAATGAGTTAAATATAGTACTTATAAGTAGTACATAAAAAAATCAATTCGTTCTGCAAGAAAATTTCAGTTCAATTTTGGTGGCCTGTAGTAGCTACAAGAACTCAAGTATTAAGAAAATATTTCGGATTTGTCTTAATATGAGTATTATCTTCCGATGTACAAACAAGTTTTTCCACATTTTGAACATCGATTTTACGTATTTTTGGCTGCACTCGTTACACTGTGCGACGTCTCTACGAACTTTTATGACTATGATAATTTCAACGTCAATCCCCAAAAGCTATTGAAAGAGTTTCTCAATTTATTATTGAATTGTTGTTTTGACAGTGTCTAGGACTCAGCGAAGAAGAATTGAGAAACCGAATAGTAGAGGAGGTTGATATTGCATTCGACGAGCTGTCTAATATGAAACACTATAAAAAAGAGGAAGATCCAAAGCTGTTTAAATCGATAAAAACAAGTGGGTATATACTTAACACTTGGTAGTAGCATTGCATCAGAAAGATCCAAATGTCAATGTTCATGGCGTAACAATATTTTTCCTCGATAATAGCGCTTGTTATTTTGCAGATCGTGGACCTCTAATCGAATGTTGGCGTGTTATGGACACGCCTATTATGTGTTCCTACAAGTTGGTGAATGCCTCTTTTGAGGTGTGGGGCCTTCAAACCAAAGTGGAAGAATTCATTCAGCGCGCTATTCGCGATGTCCTGCTTTTGGGTCACCGACAGGCGTTCACTTGGATTGATGACTGGCACGGTATGACGTTGGAAGATGTGCGCGAGTACGAGAGGCAGAAACAAGCCGAAACGAATGAGAAGCTCAAAGGCAATACAATTCCAGCAGCAACGGTAATTAATGGCTCAAACTCGATGACAACAGCCGACCAAATTTTAGGAGGCAGTACTGAGGAAATTGATTAAGCACTAAAACACCTACAGAATAGTTTGGGATTCACTTAAATGATTTAAAAAGTGGTTTCAACTCACTGTACGTCACAAAGAGTGTGTGTGAATTAGGCGCACAACCACTCAGGTCGTTATTGAATTTTGAGTTTTTTCATATGTTTTTTGTAATAATGTAATTGTCCAAATGAACAAATGGTTCCATAGTGGAAGCGCGCAGATATGCTTAATATCTTTATTATCTATATAGGCGTCACTTGCCATCTGGGTTCGTTATCATGTTTGACACTGGAAATACAATATTTGCTTTTGCCGAAACTTGTTATAGGAATTTTATTCTCATTTAGCTGAATTGTAATTATATAAATTAGTTGAAATACACGTAAAAACATGTACTTAATACGACTTTAAATACCTTTAAATTCTTTATGTTAAAAAGCAAAAAAGAAGTTTGCGGTAAAGTTTCAAGTTGGAGAAACTTTAGCCAGTTGTTTAGCATTACTTATTAACACCCTTCATATGCCCAGTTCTAATAGACCGAGCGATTTGCACTGGAATTGTTATTTGGGGCGCAAAACCAATTAGCATAATTGCGAGAGCGTTAATCATTTTCAGCACAATAACACCGACAGCAGAAGCCAGTCGTGTAAATGATTAATACAAATATTGGTATTTTACGGACTTGTGTACGATCAGAATTTGCATTTGAATATTGAAAAGCTATAAACCAAAACCGAAAATCAGATGCAGGCGGCGTATCTCATTTCGATAGAGCTTAAAAAAATAACGTTTATATGGACACGGAAGGGCATTTGCTCTCGCGACTAACTACATTGTGGCAAACTAGACTTATTTGTTTGTTTCGTTATCAACCGTATATTGATATTTGCACAACAAATGGATATATGGAAGTCACCCACGACATGTGCACTTTTAGATTTCGAATATACTAAGTGCAATACGTTAAAAACGACCTAACAAGACTGCGATCAAGAACAGACAACAAACATGAGAGCGGCGACGACAAAGCTCACGATCCGCTGATCGCACGCTAGCACTGAGCGGCAGAAACGAAGCGGCCGCTTTCAAAGTTATAGCGATGGATGTTAGCGGGTCGTCAACCACACTGCCGTCGCCGTTAGCTGGGGCTTGAAGAATGCTGCGTGCGAAACCTTCGAATTCACTCTATGTTCAACAGCCGAAAGTGGCGGCCAACACAATCGTGTTCCGTGCGATCGCCAAATTCTAATTCAAGTGCAAATTCGAACATTTAGGAAACGGTTCCAGTTCGAATTCGTGTGTAACAGTTGCAATAAAGTGCTTGAAAACGTTGCAGACTCCTAAATAGACACATAAATTAGCTGCCGCAATGTTTGTGGTCAAGAAGAAGCAGAAACAGCGTCAGCTGCCGAATTGGCTGGTGCTGCTGGCTTCTGCCGGCATTGTGCTCATCAACGGCCTATTTACAGTGATACGGTGCGTGCGACCTCATTTAGTCGCGAAGCTGTTTGTGTTGGGCCCCGCAACCTTGGCAAAATTCATAAATTAAATTGCTATATTGTTTAAAACAAAATATTGTTGACGTTGGTCTTGCTCCTGCTGACGTTAATCATGTTAGCAATGATTTCATAGTTTACGGGCCAGAGACAATGGTTCAGTTGCTATTCGGACAGAATGCGTTCTAAAAAGTGATATTTTCACTTACGCACCATTTAAATTTTGTGAATTTTGTGTGAAGCTTTGGCAAAATAATCAGTGATTAAAGTAAAAAGCTTAACTTTCTTCTGTGTTTGATTAGGTCACAAAAATACATTAAATGAGTGGAAGAATTTAAAGACAACGTTTTTTCTTTCGGTGATAACATTTTCCCATTTTTATTTATCTCAATTGCTGAGAAAATTTTGTGATAATAATGCTTTCATATTAATAAATAACAATTCATAACACGACTTAGCGCCTACTTGACTTCTTTCGGTGCTAATTTTAGCTACAAAAGCTGACCTACCCCATGAATGGTTAATACCTACTTTATCTAAAAGCAGAAATGCTTGGCATGGAACTATAGTAAGTCATCTGAACACAACAAATTGGTCAGTAAACAATTATTTGAATGAAATTTTGTGTGGTCCGTGAGTGGAATGCTATAAGTACATGTGCTGCAGTAAAGTGACAAAGTGTTTGTAATTGAATTTTGTGTGCCAAATATACATGAATTATGTATTAGATATGCAATTGGAAAATGTCGAACATGAACTTAAGATTTTTTATATGTACTCTGAGATAAGTAAAGCACTTCTACGACCAAATAATTACTTGGGTATAATTGGAATTTTTAGTAAACGCGGGCACATTTTGGGTTGAGGTAATAAAATCTACCTTCGATAATTATCTATTAAAATAGATAAGCCTAAATTTCTAGTGGTTCTGCCATTTCATGTGCCATGTAGATTTCTAAAAGGGGAGCTTGAATTTTATTATACAACCACTTTCGAAAAACTTCGCACAGCTGCAACGAACTAATTCACAAGTTCGAAGCATTACGTAGTTTTACAGATCATTACCAACACTTCTGGCAGATAAATGTTTAAACAACTTTGTGTATATGCATTTCTTAGCTAGTCTTGTAATTCAATAATTTTCTATTTTTGATAGCACAGACAATTTTTGGTTCATTATATATAAACAAACCAATTATTGTTGGTCTGCTGTAATCATAAAAAGATTAATTCAGACGCTCAGATGTTTACAATTTCCTGCTAAGAGGGCCACTGTTGGAAAACATGTTATTTTTAGTACTTATTCAATATATTTTAATATTTTCATTTACTTGGCTGATAGAGCGGCCGCAATTGAATAGTTGTTTAGAGATATTTTCCATTATTAGTTATGAGCCTCTTATGATTTAGGAAATCACCAAATTTCGATACCTGGTCTCCAATCAATAGAACAGTTGGGTAAATAGTGTTCTCTAGTTGACCGTAATATTTTAACATTGACATTCAGAGAAGTGATCGATAAAATTGATTTACTAAAGGTTTTATGGTTATTCACACTTAATACTATTTGTCACTGTTCTTCTGTTGATTTGAAATCATTAATTACTCCTCTGATGGTATTCGTAGGCACATAAATCATTACCACAATTCCTCTTTTATTGGAGTTATTTTTTACTTTGATTTTTATTATAATATTGTATTACGTCAAAGTTAAATTTTTTCACTCTAAAAGTGCTCCTTCCAAGGTGCTAATTTTAATGCTAATGATAATTGACTGTATTTCTCAAGAGAAGCATCTATTTTTAGAAACAACTTGTGATGTCGTTTACTAATCTACCTTTTGAAAATATTTGGAAAGCTGGTTAAGGTCATTATTTTCATTCATCATCTAAAAATATTGAAGTGAAATTGTTTAGTTTTTCGGTCTTCTTACCATTTATAAAGTTAAAAACCGAATGCAAAAAAGAGAACGAAAAACTCAAGCTCGGCATTATGGGATGGCACTTAAACAATTTGGTTTTTATTGTTTTCAGTCGATCAGCTTTAATTGGAAATAAATGACGTCTATGGTAAAATCTACATATGAATTCCTGATTGGCTGGGACTGTGCCGCTCTACGCTTGGCTTTCTTCGCCCAAAAATGTTTAAGGTATACATGTTGGCATACGCAGTTTTATTCCCTTTTATTAGACAGTTTGTTTTGATCGTAAAAATAAATTAAACTTTAAATAAATTAAAAGGGTGGATTTCAATGTGTCTGCTATTGTATTACAAACGCAATCGCGACTCTTTTTTAATCGAGCGTTGTGGAAATGTGCGAGGAAGTAAAAATAGAATAGTGAGAAGTACATAAGCAACAAAGCTAAACATATTAACACAAACACATATCAGGATAACAGCACATTGCTGCTGAAATATTGCTGAAAATAGGGAGGATAAAGGCTCATGGTTCTTGCAATCTAAAAATTGTTTAGCGTGCGCTCCGAAAATAGCACATTACGCATGCAATACTTTCAAAATTTAGAAAGCACATTAGTATTCTGCCAGTTGTCTACAAAAAAAAATATTTTTACTAAAGGAAAATTGCTGACAAATTTCACAATTTCTGGTGCTGCAATTTAATTTATTTCTTTCATTTTTGCGCATTTTGCGTTATCTTCGAATGATTAGCATAAACATCCGTTCACATGGGCGATAAGCGTTACATTGCCTTAATAAAACAGGTGTTTTACAGGCACTTCTCTGTTTGCTCATCTGTCTACATTATTTTCAGCTAATGCCGGGTATATGCAGAGGAAGTGAGTGAAGGTAGAGCTAACAGATGGTATCGCAATAGATGAACTGTGATAATTTTTTCTTGAAATGTTGTTCATTTTCTCTTTCTTTTGAAATTTGTAAGCTTGTTTTTCTCGCATTTTTTTAGCAACCTGATTTATTATAATTTTATATTTCATAATTAACTTATTGACATAGCTTGTATTCGCCGTTTTAATTTTACGTAGAACAAACATTTGTATTTGTAAAGCAAGTTTTTATCTGGCTAGCCTATAGCTAGAGTCTGTAACTGAAACACGCTTGATTTATTGGGAAGACAAAAACGACAGGAGTCTTTTTTTAGAGTCTTCAGATAAATGCTTGACCACACTCAGAAATTTATGTTGAATACGTCCATGTAGAGCTTGAAAATACAATAAGGGTATTAGATAGTCGGTAGAAGTTATGGTAAGTACATACTAAGTACTTTTATGACGAAAAGGGAACCGTTTTAGCCAATGCCTTCGATAAGAATCCGGCATGCCGTTGGACACGGGTTCATTGGTATCTTTAAAAATTTCCTTCTTCTGCGGAGAATACATTCTGTATGTTTTCACAGTCCAGCTGCACTTTACATAGTATTAATTGATAAATTGATTTTTTGGATTAAAACGTGAAATGCTTTCGCAGGCTAGACTATTGCGCCCGCTTTATATATTTATATATTTTTCTTTGTCGAAACAGCCTAGCAAGCCCAGCACTCTGTTGTACTTCAACTTGATGTTCCCTTTTACTGTGCTTTAAATCTATGCGACCTCCATAGAAATCTGAGTAGATCTTGTGGCCAAACCTCTTAAACCGTCCGTTGTATTAATGCTGGTGTATTTTTAATTTTATTTAATTTCTTTCAAAGAATTAAGCTTTTCTAACTCTATGGTGTGATCCATATTGACCTTACAATTTAGTTTCGGATCCTAAACCTATTCCGAAACCTATTCTTTGAAATGGTTAACTGCCGTTCAATGAGTTTCAGTATGCTGAATTTTGACACCTCCATTATGGAGAGTGTTCCGTGTTGCCTGGATTGACATTTAGCCGACTAACCAGCGGAGTCGCTCAATTCAAGATTCCGTTCAATTAAACGATTTTGAATGGACTAAAAATACCGAAGCACACGCTCGCTAAGCAATCACATACATAATAAAAAAAAACAACTATTATGACATCTTGTCTGTTATAATGTTATTTCGGGAATACATTTTATAGTATGTTTTTTATTTATTACATAGTTTTTGATTGATTTTAATTGACAAGCATTTTCAAATAGAGTCCAGCAATTATATTCCGTGAACCACTTAGCGATTCTAAAGCACAGGTGGAAAAGGTTTACGATTTCAATTTGCATGCCTTGGCAGATTTAAGATTAGTAGTTAAAGCATTTTTAACTCATTTGAACCACACACAAACTGCGTACTGTACGTATTTCTTCGGCTATTATATGATCTAATATTTGTATCTATAAATGGAATGAATACTTATTGGATAGTTATAAGTGTTGAGAAGAGCCATTAAGAACGCACTCAATGAATTGATCGCAGCTTTCCAAACAAACACTGAACAAACGGCTTTGGATATTGCTAGCATCAAACAATTTTGACACGATGTAAATACTATCCCTGGCTTGCTTAGATCAGGCTTGAGAATACTTTAAATATTTCAGGAAGATAAAACAATATACTATATAGAAGAACATACTACACTCTTTGCTGCTGGGACTGCGTTGTGCCAAAAAAAAATCATCAAAGGCTTAAATTATCACTGGCTACAGTCACACTTTTAAGCAAGTTGTAATACGATGCATGTATTCCCTACCTTCCAGAGCTCTTCTAACACAATTGTTAAGTATCTATTGCGGCAATTTTGCAGAAACTTAAACTATCTATAGTTTACCGAACGTATTCGGCATATTTTTGTCGTACCTACTTATGTATGTAAATATGTAACATATTTATATCCCTTTTTTTCGTACGAACATAATACGCACGACTGTGTTTTTCGTTTAATACAAATAAATGGAATAGCCCATTTGTTTGTGAATTCATTCATTCAGATTTTCATTCCGCATTCACTCACCCGTTGAATTCTTGAGTGATTTATAAATATAAATATAAAGCACCCAAGTAACAACTGATATGCATGGGTGTTGTCTAGTTGGGCAAAAAATCATGTTCCCTTTCAAAATTATAAGTAATATCCCCAGTTTCCCTATCCTTCAAATTAAATATTAGCAAAGACCAGAGATAAGATTCTCACTTTTTACTCTTTTCGTATATTCGTTATATATAAATAAGTTACATATTATTTTATTCTTGTTCCCAAGCACGAGTAATGTCTGGATATTAAAGTTATTCCGTTTGCTTTGGAATTCGTCGAATTTACAATGTATGTGGTCAAAGTCATGAGGTTCAGATAAAAAACAAACAGTCTAATTCGCACTCAGGTAATTGTCAAGCGCACTAATGTGAGTAATACAAATCGATGCGTATATTTTCCGCTTTCAGTGGGCCTGCCCTGCGGTGTTAATTCTTGCGCGTGCATATAAGGAGTGTCCACTTTGATTTTTTAAATTTTTTTGGGACGCATCTCAACGAAATTCAGCAGCGAAAAAAAATTGTGCACACTTTGAATGAAAATCTTACTTGGACCCAAAAAAGGGTAGCAAAACATGTGGGTGTCGGTGTTGCAACGGGGAAAAGGGTTGTCAAAAAGTTTAAGGAACACCTCTCTGTTGAAAGAGCTTCAGGTTCTGAGAGAAAGGCTGGTCCTGCCAACGAAAATTTTTCCAATGCAGTGAAGGCGCATTTTAAGAAAAACCCGAATGTATCCGTCCGTGATACATCATCCATAGTGGGAGTATCAAGTTTTGTCCACAAAACTAAAAATAATGCTCAACTCAAATCATATAGAGTGCAGAAAGTTCCGGATAGAAGCGATGGCAAGGAAAATGAGGCCAAAAAGCGAGCTAGAAAGTTGTATGAGCAGTTCCTTACAAAATTTGAGTGCTGCGTCGTGGACGATGATGAAACATACGTTAAAGGCGGCTTCCAACAATTGCCCGGGCAGCAGTTTTAGGTTACCGCAGCTAAAGGAGCTGTTTCTAAAAAATTTAAAACACAAAAAATGTCCAAATTCCCAAAAAAGTTCCTTGCAGGCAATTTGTACCTCTGGAAGAAGAAGCGAAAGGCTCAACTAACCAATTTTGCCTTACATGTAGGTATGTACTCGTATGTATGTATTCGACCGTTTAATGGTATCTCCACATGTGTATAAACCTGTGTTAATTCGAATATCACAACTTCTGTAAATTTCGTTATTTTATTATAAATTTTCGTTTGGTTAGTTTGCGTCGTACTACCAACAATAAAAACTTAAACAATTATAATAATTGTAAATTCATTTTTAGAAAAGTCGATAACGAAATCGTATATATACATAGAACTTATGTAGACGTGGCCGAATGGGGAATGTTTCAATAAATTCACATAACCTCGCGGAACTTTATTTTTATAATGTATATTACAATATCAAGCTTAAGTACAATGTCTGCAAGTATCTGTTAGCATCGTGAATAAATATTATTATATTAATATTATATATATAATATGCGTGCCTTTAAATTGAAAGCTCAGGAATGTACGCTCCAAGCGCCTCAATGTCTAATTAAGTACCTTAACTAGGCAGTTGAATGAGTTACAAGAGATGCAGTATCGAAAGAATACGTTCAAACTGTCCGAGTGACAAAAATTCTCACAGGCGCACAGTGCTCCGAAGTGGGACAAAAATAGAAAAATTTTATGTCACCGATTTCAAAGAAATTTATGTAATTTGAAAGATAATACTTTCATTAAGCAAGATCTCAAACTATTTCTTAATCGGGTAAATTTTGAGAGAGTTATTGCATTTACAAGTGGATAAAAAACAAGAAATATAGTTATGTGATAAAATGCAGTTTTGAGCGTCAACAATTGAAAACAAAACCAAAAGACTATTTTCGCTTCAATCGGAGAAAATGTTGCTGCTGTGCACTTATAAGAGTCCAAAAAATCATTTCATGAGCTATTTTGAAAGAAAACCTTAAATAAAAACGTCAAAACGAAACATTATTTTTGATTTAAAACTATAAAAACGATATATTTTTGTGGATCGAAAATGTCGAATTGCGCATTATTACACCTACTTTTTCACGTAATCCTCTAGAATGGACTTTCTTCTTTTGGATCAAGAAAAAAATTCTGCGATTTTTTGCGATCTTGAAAAATAATAGAATTTTTTAAACTACTCTAACTAAAAAATTGGATTTTTGTACCCTATATTGAGGTGCCCACCGGTACATTTTGGTACGGAGCTTGTAACGCCCAGAAAGTGATGTAACTGGAAAGAAAAAGTATAGTAGCACTGTCGCTATTTAAAATGGGCATGGTCCGCCCGCTAAAGGCAGAGTTGTCATATGGAAGTCTTTCATAAAATATGAAAACTTCTATATTAACAAAGCCAATGTCACAAATTATTGACGTTTTATAAAAATCTGGGTTTTGCTTACCCGTTTAACCCGTTAAGAGCCATATTATCTTACTTTTGTTTTCATTATTATGAAATTTTTTGTTAAAATGTGATTTAATGCTAATATTTTCTGAGAATAAGAAGAAAAGTTAAGGAAGGCAATTTTGTTAAAATTACGTTGCATTATTTACACTTGTTTACAATAAAGAAGAAAACTGTGGAAGAAAACTATTTGTAAAATAGTTGTATTTCAACTGAACTGTTTGTGTGGGATTAAAAACATCATTCTTGATGATAGTGAAACTGAATAAACTGAACTTTTTAAAAAATTGCAATTATTTTCTTTCATCCTGGAAATTTTACTATAGCTGAGTCATCTCTATGTTAAGTTCTACGGAAATAAAACCAAAAATTCGTTTCTTTCAAGCAAATTCATTACCCTTTTTTCCACCCTTTGAAGGTCGATTTTAGAAAAACGCTAAAATACGTATTTCGTTATTTTTCTTTAAGTATATACAGGGTTTTTCATCATGAGCCGAAAAAGTAAATAAAGAAAAAAGATCAATTAAAATTTGAATTTTGATGAAACTTTATTATCAAAATATTTGGTTTGTGCCATTAGTAATGGAATATGACATCATTCAAATGACCGCCACGAGCAGCCTGGCACACCTCGATTCTTTTTAGGTAATTTTCGATGACTTTTTTACATATAGCAGGCTGTATGGCGCCAAGAACTGCACGTATGTTGTCCCTCAAATGCTCCAGAGCCTGTGGATTATCTGCATAGACTTGGTCTTTCGCGTAGCCCCAAAGAAAAAAGTCCAAAGGGTTCAGATCGCACGATCTTGACGGCCAATTGGCATCACCAAAACGCGAAATTATGCGTTCATCGAACCTGGTTCGCAATTCTGTCATGTTCGGTCGTGTTGTGTGGCATGTAGCGCCGTCCTGTTGAAACCACATCTCCTCCACATCCATATCTTCGATCGCTGGCCAGAAATACTCGGTTATCATACGGCCATAACGTTCAGAATTGACGTTAACGGTCTCGCTGTCACTGGCAGCTACAGTAGCAATATTTTCGGCCGAACGAGCAGGGCGGTTACGTATTGGCCTCTGTACATCTTGTACAGAACCAGTTCGTTCGAATTTCGCCAATAAATCCGAAATTGTTGACAAAACAGGCCTTCCGTGACGTCCGAAATCCTTCCTTAGTGCGCGAAAAGTAGTGCTCAAATTTTCACCATTTTTGTAGTGAATTTTCACTATGTTTACACGTTAAGCGATGCTAAATTGGTCCATTTTCATAAATGGCAAACACTAAACTACAATATTAACACAATGCAACGACAGATGACAGCTGCGGTTGTCGAACGCAGGGCTGTCAAAGTTTTCGGTTCGAAATGAAAAACCCTGTATATACAAAATTTTAAAACAATCCGACCAATAAACAATATCCGTCTATATAAGCTTCACCACCCCGTTTCCGGCCTGTCAAGGTCGAATTTTTTAAAATCGCTCCTTTTTAAAGGTTGACTTTTTAAAATACAACTATTGACCAAATTTCATCATTATAATTCCAGCGGTTTGGGCTCGGTGGTGATGGCATACTTGGTTATATATATTATACTTTTTTTAAAACTATATATTTTTTTGGAAAAAAACATAATTTTTGAAGTCAGTAGCCCCAAATAATTCAGATTGCAAATTTTCAGCGAATTTAGAGCACTCCTTCTATTATTTGTCCCAATTTTGTATGGAGTCGGAGCACTGTGAGACGCCTCTACTTTAATTGTATCCGTTTGTCAAATCCAAAATGTTTTTTCAACCATATATATAGTGTATATATAGACGATGTGTATATAGCAGGGGCGTAGCCAAGGGGGGGTTTAGGGTGTCAGAACCCCCCATAGCCTATAATTTGTCAACATTTTCAACCACTATGCATCGTATGTACGTTCCCACATTAGCAAAAAGTCTTTTCATCTTTAAATATTTAAAAGAATATTAACAAACCCCTTTTTTTACCGAAACTAATTTGTTTTTTTAATATTCACGTTTAGGCTTAATGCAGCGATTTGCATGTTCTAAAAACATGTCTCAAGAGTAGTTTAGTTCGTCGACCGGAATGTCCTTCAGGATGTCGGTACAAGCCTTTTGGATGGTTTATACGTTCTCAAAACGCTTTTTTTCATCGGCAAATGCATTCTTTGAAAAGGTGAAATTCGCACGGTGCCACATCATGTGAAAACAAAAAAACAATCAAAACAAGTGTCAATAGATAGATTTGCAAGGGGAAATGTGCACTGAGACCAAAATTGATCTATTGTGCCCCCTACAACTTTAGAGAACGTCCCCCAATCCCACCGACCTAATGAAACTTAGTAACTCACGTGGGAGAAGGTGCTTGACGTTCTCTTCTGCAAGCCAGTACTGGCCCAGGTGCTGTCTCCTACTGCGGCATACCGCATCGCAGTGCAGTATGACGTGCTCAGGAGTCTCCTCCGCTGTTTCGCAGAGTCTGCAGACGCTTACCTGTTCTAACCCGATTGTGTGCATGTGTTTCCTCATCCTGCAGTGCCCGGTTAACAGCCCGGTGACCAGTCTAAGCTGGGTTTTTCCCAGTCTGAGGCATTCTTCACTCCATCTGGAGTTATAACCTTTGATGAAGATTTTCGATTGCCTAAGACCTGTGGCATTTGACCAGTGTTCTGAGTTCCTGGTTCTTTCCTCAAGTCTTAGTGACTCTGCTAGAGTGCTTTTGCCCAGCCCAATGAAAGGTTCTGGTGCAAGGGGGATCGTAGCTGCCCCAGTTCTAGCAAGACTATCAGCCTCCTCATTCCCCTCTATTCCTCTGTGCCCTGGAACCCAGATGATTTTAACCTGGTTATATGTACCCAGCTTATTCAATGCTTCTATGCATTCCAGCACCAACCCTGAGGTAAACTCATACGAGATTAGTGCTTTGATGGCTGCTTGACTGTCAGAACAAATGACTATGTCTTGCCCCCTGTACAAACGCTCGAGGTTAATCTGCACACAGAGCCTGATGGCATATAACTCTGCTTGAAATATGCTGGGTGCATTCCCCATGGGCTCATAGTGCTTGAAGCGAGGTCCAAATACCCCCGCCCCGGTTCCCTCGTGCGTTTTGAAGCCGTCTGTGAACCACGTAATAGTATGTGGTTTGAAATGGGATTGGTGTGCTTCCCAGTCCCAGTCCACTTTGTTACTCATATATACTACGAAGTTTTTCTCGTAGTTATATGTTTTCGTTATTGTATCCATTGGATACAATACATAGGGGTTACTAACAGATAACACGTCTAAGTCTCTGCGACTTAGAATGTGATCCCCCCCTTTACTGGTTCTGGCCAGCCCAAGGACAGTGCGCTTGGCCGCCATTTCAATTGCTATATGCAATGGTGATATATTGGTTATCACCTCCAGTGCCACCGTGGGGCAGGTCCTCATAGCGCCTGTAATACACGTGCACGCAAGTCGTTGGACCTTTCCGAGCCGCTTCCTCACGGTCGTGAGCTTGGCTCTAGGGGCCCAGGCTACTGCTGCATACGTGAGTATTGGTCTCACTATCATGGTGTACATCCATTTCAGTATGCTTGGTCTACATCCCCAATTCCTGCCTGCTAAGGATCTGCACACCATGATTGCACTCGTTGCTTTACTAATAACTACCTCAGCGTGTTTGTTCCAGAGTAACTTTGAGTCTAGTGTCACGCCTAGGTACTTCACCTCTGTTTTGTATGCTATACTCTGACCGAGCAAGCGTATTGTACGCATGTGTGGCAGTTTTCTTTTCCACGTAAATGGTACTATGGAGGTTTTGTCAGGGTTTATCTTTAGACCTACCCGGACGCACCATTCTTGCGTTAGTTTTAATCCTCTCTGGATTATATCACAGAGAGTGTCCTCAAACCTTCCTCTGGCAATTATGACTATGTCATCAGCATAGCCTTGACAATTTATGCCATTGCTTGACAGAAGTTCAAGGAGCTCATCTACCACAAGGCTCCACAATAGCGGTGACAGTACCCCGCCTTGTGGGCAACCTCTGCTAGTGAGCACACTCCTAGTGGTCTTGCCCACTTTCGTTACTGCCGATCTGGTAGAGAGCATGGCTCTTATCCAGCGGCTTAGGGTGGTTTCTACCCCTCTTCTGCTGAGCGCCCTCTCGATCACCTTATGAGAGGTATTATCGAAGGCTCCTTCGATATCCAGGAAGGCGCACAGCACTATCTCTTTGTTTTTAAGAGCATCCTGCATTAAACTCGTGAGCTGAAATAGGGCAGTCTCTGTCGATCTGCCTGCCCTATACGCATGCTGTTTTGCATGCAGAGGTTGTCTCTTGAGTATCACGGTTCTAATGTACTGATCTAACACCTTCTCCATGGTCTTCATGACGAAGGATGTTAAACTGATTGGTCTAAACGACTTCGGCTCTGTATAGTCCTTTCTTCCAATCTTCGGTATAAAGACTACCAGGGCACTTCTCCAGCTAACGGGGATGTATCCTGTTGCTAGACAGCTCCTCATGATACCAGTTAACTGCCTTAGCAGGACCCCTTTGCCTTTTTGCAAGAAAACAGGGAGGATCCCGTCTAAGCCTGGCGATTTGAAGGGTTGAAAGGTGTTCAGGGCCCAATCAATCTTTGCCTGGGAGATGACTTCATCTGCCAGCTCCCAGTCCCTTCTGTTCGGATGGTATATTGTGCACTCGGCCGGCGCGTTCTGTATGGTTGCGCCGGGGAAATGGGCACCTAGAAGAGCTAGAGCCCGCTGCTCTTCATTTCGCGTATAGCTACCATCCGAGAGTTTGAGTGCCATCTTGTTCTCCGTTCCCCTCTTCGCGAGCGCTTTATGAAGCCTCGCTGCCTGAGGAGTGGAGGAAATTTCTTCGCAAAACGTCTCGAAACTAGCCCTTTTCGCTTTGCGTACTTCCTTTGTGTACTTGGTGAGTGACGCGGTGTATTCCCCCCATTCACCGGTCCGCTTTGCCCTATTGAAGAGTCTTCGCGTTTCAGTTCTAAGTTTTGCCAGGGTGTTATTCCACCACGGTGTGGATTTTTTCCTGGACTTCCTACTGTCCGGGCAGCTTGAATGGTACGCATTCATTACTCCCTTGTTAAGGATTTCAACCGCTTGCTCGACTTCTAAGGGATGCCGCATCCTACTTCGAATGTCAAGCAAGCGTCTATCCTCTACTAGCAGATTGGTGTATTTTTCCCAGTCGGTTTTCCTGGGGTTCTTGGTTGGAGGTATCTCCATACTGTCACCTGCTAACTTAAATTCAATCATCCTATGGTCTGATAAGGAGGGTTCGCTAGACACTCTCCATTCAGACACATAGTCACTGATTCTACTATTACCTATGGTAAGATCAAGGACCTCCTGTCTAACCCTAGTGACGAATGTCGGGGAAGATCCCGTGTTGAACACGACTAGGTTAGTGGCTAATATATATTCAAGCAGGTACTCACCCCTGGTGTTATCATCGGTGCTGCCCCAGATGGTGTGGTGGGCGTTCATGTCGCCTCCTATAAGGAGCGGCAGGTCATTTGCCCTGCAGTTCTCCACTAGGCCCTGCACTTCGTGGGGGGGCACCGTCATGTCCTCGCCCGGAAAGTACGCTGACGCCAGGACGACCTCGAGGTCACGACCCTCGGTCTGAATCGTCAACGCCACCGCTACTAGATCCCTGGACATGTACTCTGAAATACAAATATAGTTAGTATTTTTCTCAATAATGATGCAGGCACGAGGTATCTCATGCCTTGTATCATATATTACCCTGGTATGTTGCGAGTTCAAACCGCAGACTCTTCCGTTGTAGCACCAGGGCTCCTGAACTAGCGCCGCCCCGATGTGGTCTCGGGTGAACTTATGCGCTAGGACGGCCGATGCCGCCTTCGCGTGATGAAGGTTGATTTGAACAACCTTCATGTCCCGAGGGTTAGAGTTTGGGAGAGGAAGTGTCAATAGATGGGATGGCATCCTTCGATAGCCAAATGTTCAGTTAAAATGCAATAAATGTATGCTATTGAGATGCTTAACCTTCGCCTTACTAAAGATGATCCCAGGCACCACAGCCGCTTTTTTGAGTAAAACTCACAATAAATATATAATAATTTATAAATTTGTTTCATACTTCAGTATTTAGTATCTTCCTCTGGCGATAGTTCGTATTTCGAAAAAAGGCCTAACTTTAATGATTTATTTTGAGACTATGGAAAATATTAGAAGATTTCTTTCCAGAGGGTTTATTGAACACATAATGAGGTACGCAAAAAAAATTTATCGTGAGTTTTAATCAAAATGGTAGCGAAAGCGCCTGGGATCACCCAGATAGATTTGTATAAACATGAACAAAATTTCAAAAAATATTTTTTCATGTTATTGAAAATTACCTTAAAATTTGTGCAGATATTAAACATGGATATTAAAAAGATCACCCGGGTGGGTATAAGTAAAGCGAAGGTTAAATCCAATTTCAGGAATTTCAATGAAGATTTTGCCTTATCTTTTATGAATTACCGCCCAGTTTTGATCTACGGTGATCGCGGATTCAGTTGGCTAACACTTTGGTCATAATATATGTTCTGACAATCGTTTTTAAATCGTTTTTAAATCGCCACGGTATAAACAAAAATCACCATAAGCTTGGTCCATCAATTTAAATGCTTCGGTTAAAGTTTAAACATTTTTAAAACAATAGTTAATATTGGATCTTTGTTCGATGCACATTTTTGTACGATGACACAAACATACTTCCACTTCAGATGCAATAACTTCGCTTTCAGTCCACCAAATTTAATGAAATTTTTACTAAAAATCAGGGAAAAAATTTAGTTTGTAATGCATTAAGTCACATAAGCCACAACAAAATGCCCTATTTGGAAAGTGCACTTTACTTTAAAAAACATGTAATACTAAACTGGCAAACAATTTTTTTAAAACCCCCCCCATGACCAAGTTCTGGCTACGCCCCTGGTATATAGTGTATACATATTACGTATGTACAGTAAGGTGGGTCGCGAAAAAAAATTGGTGTTGTCACCACCCAAAAATAAAATTCAGAGTGTTTAATGACTATTTGGAAAATATTGCGATTCTGAGGTAAGCCAATTGTGAGTGGTTTTGCTTCAAAAATAAATATTAAAACTTCCAGAACTCAATAAATTAACAAAAAAAATTTTTACAAAATATGTGCAATCCAAGAACTCCTGAAGGTTTATCTAACCAAAAAAAATTATTCGAAAATGTCCAACAACAAAAAAGTTACACCCAAAAAACATGATAATTAGAGGTATTTTTGAAGCAAAACCGCTCACAATTGGCTTACCTCAGAATCGCAATATTTTCCAAATAGTCATTAAACACTCTGAATTTTATTTTTAGGTGGTGACTGAAACGTGATTTTTTTTTTTGTATGGAGTGCGACCCATCTTAATGTACAGTACAGGTCTAGCCCTACACAAATGTCAAAATGTGCATCATATGCTAAGATTCCGTCTATAGTTTCCTCATGTTTTATCCGTACGGATGTCCGGGCACGCAGGAGATTTCCATACATGCGAATTAGCGATCACAATTTTTGGCCATTTTACGATCCCCGAATTTTCGGAATTGGAAATTAAAATCACGCGATCCTGGGATCAATCACGAGATTCATATAACAATTTTTTAAAATAAAAGATTTTTTCCAGTTGCATAAATACATTTTTGTCATATATTTTTCATATAAATGGACACAGTTTCATCTAGGGACCGAAAGTAACTGTTATTTTACAATTTTCAAATTAAAAAGGCATAACGAAAAAATTGCCGGTGGACTTTTTCAAATATACCATTATGATCGTAATGGCCTCGGCTTCATGAATATTAAACGCCTTTTTCATTTTTGACTTTTGCTATAAAAGTTAAAATTAACTGTTGCTTTTGACTTTTATTTTTTCGGTCATAAATAACAGTTAGTATTTCGTGACTTTTATTTTTTGGTCAAATATGTTATATCAGGCAATTTGAATTTTTTCAGAGGCCGTTTGACCGACTAAAAAACTATTGATGCCATTTTGTTCGTCTCAGCAGACCGCAGATTCTGAGCTTTAAGCTTTATGCGAAATCTTACAAATACTAACGCATTTCGAGTTTTTTCTTATAATCTAGAACGGAATTTATTGCAAATAAACCCTGCTGAAGATAAACATCTTTTAGAGTCAACACTTGTTGGTTGAATGCTGAGTAAATAATTATGAACTTTTTGTAAAAGGTGCCCTCTATTCAATCCATTGCAAAAAAGGTCAATTTTTTCATCAAAGGAATACGTAGTTTTTTGTGTCGTTGCATTTATGTATTTCGTTTGAACCTTCATAAAATTTGAAATAAAGTATTACAAGTTAGAAATTTCATTTAAATGCAATTCCAAACTCTCCCGGGAATTTAGGGACTGAAAAAATGGTCGGGATCCCGGGATTGTGATCCCTAGTGCGAATGTTCGGGTTTGAATATTGCAACACAGAATTTTGAATAGCAGAAAACTGGGAAACAGAAAAAAATGGCACACGAGCCATAAGAGTTTGAATTACCAGTACTTTGGCTGTAAACAATTGTGTACTTATATATAAGTATGACGCTCGTTATAATTCGTGAGCATCCACTTACGACAGCAGTTCGCAATCTGGAGCAAACAACGTAAACAAAACTAATAATCAAATGTTTAAAATATGTATGTACACACTTCCGATCGTGTCAACTACGTGAAGCAATGTTATTCAACTTATCTCAGTGATCTGATAAAGTTTAGCGCATCAGAGCAAACTTGGTCTGGATTTTGTTTACAATAGAATAAAGCAATTACATATTTATTAGATTCTCTTTCTAATTTTAGACCCGCAAGTGGCGAATACATTTCCCACTTTCATCAGCATAATTTTTCCTGCGTAGACTGGAAGCAGGCGCCCGAGGCAACGGCGGGCAACTGCACTCGGTACGGACGGTATGGCGCGCTTCGCTGCTACGGTGGAATGAACAATTTGCAGTCAATACCGTAATGTCACCGAACACACTGTTTTACATAGAAAACTAATGTTATTGCTGGTTGTATGTGACACCTTCGAACTGAATTTGCAGGGAACAAAAAGTGCGCAAGCTGGAGGAGATTATACTGTGCGGCTGGCCCGAGGAAGTATTCAATCCGCTCACTGATTTGCAGTCGTTTCCCAGAATTCGTTCTCTTACTATTGAGTACAGTGGACTAAAAGAAATCGTGTTTGATTTTCCGGAAATGTTCCATCTTCAGGTGGGTGTTTAAACTAAAAATTATAAATAACGTTGACGCTCACCAACTATCGAATATACTATAAAGCTCGATTCTCGTAAAATCAGGTACTCATTCTAACATGCTTTTGATAATTTTAACTTCTGGTGAGGTTGTGAAAGATTTTACACACAATGAAAACGAGAACACTAAATTAATTTTGAGCAGGGTTTTTAAAAAAAATTGTTTATAATTGTTTAGTGTTGAATAGTGTAATCAGCTTCGGAGGTCATGGCATTTTCCAAAAATTGCACTGTCGTGCAGAACTGAATCGGTGGAAGAAATCACTTACAACTAATAATCAGATATAACGATGCTCCACTCTCATGCGAGACATTTTGAATCGAACAAAAACACTTAAAAAAAGGGAATTCTTGCTCACTGTATGAAAAGTGATGACGCAATTTCAATATGTCGAAACATGTGCCAAATCAGACTTTTAACAACTTCATGGACCACAATTTCATAGTTAAACTTTGTGGTAATTTTGTGTTGTGGTAAAACTAAATTCTAAACAAAATGAAATTTAATTAAGTACAAGCTATTAGTAGTTAGGCACTTAAAAACTGAACGTCTTCATCATCATTTCATTTATCATTCACTCGCTCAAAAGCAATAATTCAAGAGGTTCATTCCTTGTTCCAGAAGAAATGAACCCTCCTTATTTTCCTCAATTTTGTTCAACTAAAAAATAGTCATCAATTGTTTTGCTAAAGTTGAGAAGAAGTGCGAACTTCAATTATTGAAATGGATTCAATTCAAAGTTATTAAGATGTTCGACAACTAGTAAATTACATTAAGAAAAAATGATGACAAGGAAATGAGAATCGGTTTAAGTATCAGTAGTTTTCATGTCGGTGTTTATTGGGTTTATGAGTTTATATACAACGGACGGATACTAAATCTAATTATGAAAAAATCAATGCCGAGTTAAAAATGGCCCGCTGTCAGCTATGCAGCGCAACGGAGGAAGTTATAAAAACGGTCGTTTCCAAGTATGTACTTGCGCCGCACTTAATGGAAAATAACTTTCGTCATTCAAAACAAGTGCTTTTTTTAAATAATTGCCGAAATTTGTATCTCTGAATATTTGGAAGCTCTTCTCTTCTTGCGACATCTTATGCTGAGTTTTCCAAGCATTTGGCAGATAAAAGTGTGGTAGTGATTAAACTCTTTGGCTGCGTTCCATTGGATGAGCTTATTGTTATTGTTGAATTCAGCTTTAATTCTTTCCAGACAGAAACAGATTGCCCTGTTTTCAAAACTCAAATAGTCGAAATTGGTTTGTCTTTCGCTTTGAAATGGTCACACTTAAATATTTTTCCACGTGATTTATTATTTTCGTAAATTTGTATAACGCGTGCACGAAGAGTTTCTTGCTTGGACACCTTTTTCGGACAAATGCATTGAAAAAATTTTGGAAAAAATTTGGTGATTATACATGGTTACCATAGATACCAATGTGGGAGTGGCCGACTTTGTATCACTACCCGTTTTGTTTTTATAGATACATACATGATACAAAAAAAATACAGGTAGTTTCAAAAAGACAGATAAGAAGAAAATTGACAAATGAGAAATAAATGTTTTCTACTACTCTTTTCATTTTAGCCATAGGGCTATAACTTTACGGCTATCAGTTTATGTAGTAACGTATCATAAAAATACTATAAGAATTAATAATAATAATATAATATTAATTGTAATAACACATTTTTCTAAATGTTTGCGCGGTGACCGACAGAAAAAATAAGGCAGGTTTTTGGGGTGAAGCAGTTATCCAAATTTGATCGCATCAATTGTTAAAATTAACTACAACTTCTACCAACTACTATTTCTGAAAAAATTCCTACCATTCATATTTTTTCTGCATCATTTAAATTTTTTTTATTTGTCAAAAAAGCAACTGACTTTTAAATTTGATCGAATGAAATTACCTGAATATTATTGTACCATGGATACATATGCAAAATTTTTCTAATTTTCTTGTCATCAGCCGTTAACCCTTTCGCTACAGGTTTTTACTGGGGAAAGTTAAAATTTTTAATTTTACGTCTTAGGCTTCTATGTGGTTATATTAGCAATATTCCATAAGACATTTTTCAATTTTTATATTCGGATCCTGTATTTTAGAGTGTTTTTCTATGAGAGCAACCACATCGTTGTGGCTGTAATGATTACTTAAACATTAAACTTTTTGCGCATAACGAAAATTTTAATATTTCTTCATTTACTTCAGCCAAAATTAAAAACAAAAGTATCTAAATTGAAAGAAAACCTCAAAGTTCTCTAATTTTTTCTGCTTCTTCTTCCTTTACTATGTCAAGATATACCATTAAAAAAACGTGTATACTTCTCTTCTTTAAGCTTAAATATTCAGTTTATTAATTTCGTATTTTTCATAAAACTTCAAACTATTCTAAAGACCAACAAAAAAATGTATTCTTGCAACCATAGAGGATGCAGACGTCCACAAAGTAACATGTTGCCGTATGGCAACAAAATAGCGAAAGGGTTAATTTAAATGTAAATCCTAACTAGACTTGAATACGCAGTCGTAATTTGCTTTGTGGGCCAGTATTTTCAGATGTTACATTTTATAAAAAATCGTATGTGTCTTATGTATGTCAAAAAACGTATGTATTTCCTCACCGATTTTGCGTGGATCTTGTTTGATAGCATGTCTGCTCTTTTATTTAATAATAGAGCAAATTCTTATATTGTGTAAAAGATATGAATGTACATATTTCATTATGCCGGCGGGTGCCGTTGCACTTGAATGCTACATCAAATGTCACAACTGACAGACCATCAACATATCCTGGACGGATCTGTCGCAAATCAATTCGCGCACTTTTAGGCGCGTCCATACTTTGAAGGTGGTCGATTTGCGATGGAATAAACTGGTGCAACTGGACGGGCCCCTAATGCTGCCGCGATACTTCGAACGACTGTACTTGGCTGGCAAGTATCTGCAAATGCTCCTGCGGCGGGGTTTTCATATTTTAATATCCCTTAGTTGGTTAGGTAACCCGTGGAACTGCACCCGCAACTTCAAGTGGCTGCTCTTGCCCGAGAAGGGTGCTTCCGTGGCCGATCGTGATGAGCTGGTTTGCACCGATCGCAAATACAAAGATCGCCACATGCTGACTGTGATGAACTACAAAGTGGTAAGCAGTTGCTCTTAAATGTTATCGCTTATTTGACATGTGTACATGCGTACGCCTCGAATTTTGAAGATTTTGCGCAACGAATGCCAGTTGAATCCGGAACTTAAAAACTGCACCTGCTCCATGCACCACATTATTCCCAAGGCACACATCCCGCTCTACACAGTTAACTGTTCCAATTTGCAGTTCGTTCGCCTGCCGTCCACTCTACCAGCAAACACGACGATGCTCTTTCTGAACGACAATTTGGTAACATTTCGCAAGTCTCGATTGCTGCAGGGCTTAATCGTAGCTCACGTGCACTGCATTGTCGCATTCCCCAGATAACGGACATACTGCCGCTGCGTAACAATCTTAACTATCGTCATGTAGTAGATGTGCACTTGGACAACAATCTGATTGAGAATATTGACGTTCTGGAAGGTGGTTACTGGCTGGAACATTTTCGGCTGCTGAGCCTGCGCGGCAACAAATTGCAAAAGGTATGTCAAGACATTTGGGCAAAGTAGAGTGTGCGCTTAACTCGGTTCGTAGCCTGTTTCTTAAGAATCTACCCGTGCGGCCCTAATCATAAGTAACTAACTCCTGCATATGTAATTGTTGATAATTTTCAATATACACCCATACCTCACTTTGCGTCGTGGTTACGTTCCAAAAAAACACGACGCAAATTGAAACGACGCAGAGTGAATTATGATTTCCTATAGGAAACCATGTAAAGATCGAAGATAGGTTCCAGAGTTACGAAGATACTACATTTTAAAAAGAAAATTGAACAAAGTAAACATTTAAAAAACAAAAATAACATACAATTTTATTACATACATACAAAAAACAAAAAAAAAACAAATTCAATTAAAACAAAATAAAATATTCAATTAATTTATAAAAACAAAATAAAAATTAATCACTGTCTGATGAGTCCATAGTGGCTGTTGTCGTAAGTCGGCTTTCTTTCACAAAAGTTAGAAAGGGAATCCCCGAGTTTTGATGGCATGGCGTAATTAGAAACAAAAGACGTGCTATCTTTTAGAAAAAAAAAGATAATTTAAAAAAAAATGAAAGACTGGAACCCAAAACAACGCAACTTCGAAAATCTAACGACGCACAGTGAAAATTAGTACTAATTCAGCAGCGACGCAACTTCGAAACAACGCAAAGCGAGGTATTGGTGTAATATCTGCCTGCTTGGCCCACAAGCAGTACAAGTGTGCCTGCTGGCAAACCGTTTGTGTCTCCGACAACCAAAAATCACTCTTAGTTGTTACGCTTTTGTGCTTTAGATTCCTGTTTACGCATTGGACAACGCATTAGAGGATAATGCGAACGCAAACCTTCTGCTTCTGAGTAGAAATCCGTGGAAATGTACTTGCAAGTTTGCGATGCGCTTTCGAGAAATCCTCATCAAGTACAATGACATTATGCGCGACTCGTGGAATATATCGTGCATCTACCAGAAGGGTGGCGAGGTGAAGCATGTTAATGTGCTGTCCATAACACGCGAGGATGTCTGCAAGCCCAACGAGGAGCCAAAAGTTCATCCATTGGACCTGCTCAATGGGGTTCTAGCAAGCTTGATTGTCTTCGTGTTGGGAAAATTGGCTTATGACTACTACCATTACAAGAATTATGGACGTGTTCCCTGGATTGTGATGAAATTGCCGTAGTGGTAATAAGTGGAAATGTATGTAACTAGGTTTTAGTTAGAAAATGTATTTAATAAGGATCTAGCAATGGCCTATCTACAATACTTGGCCTACCACAATAGTCATACTCAGATATATCCAGATATTGTCATTGCGATATTACAATATTAGGAGTCATTGAGCCAGTTGAACTAGTAGCACTTACTTGTTCTACGTAGTAGAAACTCTCGCAAAGTAACGAGACAAGTGCTGCGTGTTGCGATATTATACAATATTTATAGTATAGCAAAACAAATCGTACTTCAAAATAAGTCGATTCGAGCTTGACAAACGAGCCTACCGGTATTGATAATTTAATGTAGATATTAGGGTAAATAAAAAAGCAATGATACTTTTTCTGTTGTCGATTTATTTTTCTACTTGCATCTCATAACTTGTGGCTGTTTATAAAATTCAAATACAAATTATGATTTATTTACTTAACTTGTCCTATTCTTTAGCTGAGACAAAGTTACATGAATATTGCACATATCGAGCAAATCAGAAATGACTTCATGCAATCGTAAAATAACACAAAATACACACACACATATTTTAAACATTGCACAAAATTTTCTGTAAAAAGCACACCTTTATCCTTGTCCTAATGGCGAGTACTTAAATCTACAATATTTCATATCACTACTACAAAGTAGTCTAAAAATTGAGAATATTTATGCCGGCCTCGTAGGCCGAGTTCTCAAAAGAACGCCCATTATCACGCCGAAGGTGGAATCTATATTATTTGTATTGTGCTTCATCGAATAAACCGATTGTGGATTGTTTAGTTAGAAATGTTTACTTTTAAGCCCACAATTCGACTCGAATTTTAGACCATTCTGTAGAACTATAAATAAAACTTATAAATACCATGGAATGGATTTTTTAATTGGCACGATATCATTGTTAATATTAGTGTGTGGTAGACCCAAATCATAGGTTGACTCTAAAATTGTAAGCGAATGCAAAAATATAATGGCGGTACAAGGTATCAATTGCAATTCAAATAGTTTACTTATAAATAAGCAACGATAACGATATTCAAAATGTTTCTTTCATTTTACCTAAGAACAATTTTAGGACTGTATTTGAAACAAGAGCGCAGAAGAAGCAACACAAAAACAATGGATTTAAACTATACTTAGATATAAAAGCAACGCATATGTTGCAAATTTATGATACGATTGTGATTGGTGCAACAGATTAGCTATGGCTAATATGTAGTTATCAGTGGTCACACTTTTGGACAGCGAAGAGCCACGATTTAACCCGAGCAATAATAGTACAGAGAGATGGCCACATTTCTAACAGTAAAACGTTTTCTATGGACGCTTGCCAATGCATCCTCCGGCAATGAGCTTATAAACATGGAGTTTAAAAATGTTTAATTTCAGCACTAAATGCGTATGTTTAAAATGTTATCATTTTCCTCAGATAGCGAACCCTCTAAAGTGCATTCCTTTCTTTTTACCATGTAATTTACACTATAGTTATGAGGATTCTTCTGATTATGAAGATGATTCTTAGCTCATAACTTGCTATTTCAACTTGTTTACAATAAAATATATGAATGGTCGCGCTCCAAGCGAGTTTTTGCGCGCATAGCGATACTTCCCATGGGATCAGAAGGCGGAGGAATGCCATTTGTCTGATGTGTGGGCTCTTTATAAAATACTTCGGTGCGGCCAGATTTGTAACCATAAAATACAGTGTCATGGGATCTAAAAATATACAAAGCATCATTTCAATTTCGATATTAAATGACTGTAGTCGTTATATTTCTTGGCTCACCTTAGGATAAGATCGGTTATTCCTCTGTCCCCTTCCAAGTCACGGTGTATGCATTCCAGCGTGTTCAGCTCTATTGGGTTCCATGGGCCGTTGCGCTGCAGTGCGTCCCATTTGGCATCGGTGCACATGAAGCTAAAACCACCTTCACGCTTATCACCTTCCACATTCACGTTTAATGTTTGATTCAAATGAGATTCCATGTGCGGGAATTTCGCCACACAAATATCAAACTAGTAATGAAAACTAATAATTAGAAGCACACAGACACAATTTCATTTTACCATTTTCTGCACAATGTGTTGCTGGCGGGCAGCTCCTTCTTCCATTAACAGCAGTAGGGTCATGTTCTGTTGGCCGCATATGTACAGCTCGACACGTCGAAGACCGTCAGTCTGACAGTGCGAGCCCGCTGTTGACAATGTGGACAAGGCATCCAAGGCATCATCACATTTGAGCGAACTGCGACGTGTAAACATCTTCGTGGTTGTCAGCGGTGTTTGAATATCTACAGCTGCAGCAGATGCGGCCTCCCATGCCGAGTGTTCCTCATTAAGTGCCAATACAGAAAGCTTTGCCATGAGCGGCGTGAGTGGTATGCCCCCGGACTGCTTACGACCGGCAACTGTGCCTTGGGCCTGATTACTTTCATTCAAAGACGTAGCATCGGCGAGTGGTTTTAGCGGCAAGCTTAATGATTTTTTATCCAAAGGCGTTTTCGGCTTCAGATCCACTGCGACGGGTTCCATGTTCAAATTCCGATCAGCCTTAAAAGCAGGAGTTGTGGTATTGATGCTCTCCTGCCGAAGAGATTCGTCGAGTTTCTTTAATTCATTGTCGAAATCCTTGAACTCCTCGATGAGTTGTGCGATCTCGGCGTCTTTTTTTGACTCATCGTTGGCATCCCAAAGCTTGTAGTACTTCTCTAGGAACTCCTGGAACAGACTTCGAGATATGGGTTGGCCATTAGCATTGAATACTGGATAGGTGGGATCTGTTATGGTACGCGATGTCGTATTATTTTCTTCGGAGTTGTCCGAGTACTCTTCTCCGCCTTCGTCGTCGTTCTCAATGAAGTCTGGCGAATCAAGCTCCGAAACTCCGGTGTTTCCGTTGCGATTCACATCAGTCTTGAAGTTATGCGAAAGCTGCTTTAGGGACAACTTTTTGGAGATTTTTTTCAGAGAGTCCTGCAAATCGGTGAATGAATTGCGTCGCTCCAGCTGCTTGTTGGGGTTTGTAATGAAATTTTGAAAAAACTTCTCGATGTCGAATTTTAGCGAATTACGGCGTTGATGCTGAGTAGACTTTTGCTTGTTTGAGTTGCTTTCATCCTGCAGGAGGATCAACAATTTTTTTTAACGACGCTTGGAATATAAATGTAAATATGTGTAAATATGACATTTCCCTACCTCTGGATTTGCACAAATCGACATAATGTTGCCCACTTGCAAAACCTTGTTCTCTGCCATAGGAGTAGAGCAGACGCTCGTCCGTCCAATGAACTCGGGATACGAATCGGTCTCGTCGAAGTTGATTGAGGCAATGCCAGACTCAGGCAGCTCTTTGGTGTTCATGTTGCTTTTCAAACGCAATGGAAGGTAGGTGGGACGAATTAGAAGTGATTTTGGTCGTGCGAGCTGTTGCGATTGGCCCGATTGACGTTTTTCGGGAGGCGCACTATCCTCTCCGTTAGCATGATCGCCACTGGCATGACTGCTGCCTTCCTCGGGTATGTTCGTGAAAATTAATGATTTGTCGCGCTTCATTTTGCGCTTGGCATATTGAAAAGGCACCGCGCTTTGCGACAATTGTGTGGTCTGTAGTGTTTGGGCGCGCTGTGCATCTGCTGCCAAACGTCGGTATTGTTGCATGTCCACGTAAACGACAATCATTTGCACACCGTTGGGTATGTGAAAATCGGTGACATTTATCTGTTCGGCAGTGGTGCGTATGTGCAGTGGGTCGGTCAGCACAAGTTGCTTTGTAGTGGCACCGCTCAGCTGCGTAGCCACCACCCTGTAAAAAAATTAAGTAACAGTTAAAAGGAACTTTGTGCAGAGTAAATAAACTAGCTCACTTGTTGTGATACAGAACGGCACCGCCTAGAATGCCCCTTGTCTGTTGACAGCATTGTAGTGTTTGTATGGCATCCAGAAAAATGTTGCTGGCCGTCTGGAATTATTCAAAAAAGGACGCACGCACAACTTTTAAATGAAATTCAAATAAGAATGCCAAAACTATGCACTTATTATTGCTGGTGGCAAAAAAATAACTGCAGCATTGAGAAACTTACTTTGGGCATGCGCAATTTGGGAACATTTTGGAAAATATTCCCGCTGCGTTGTAAAATCGGCAGATATGTTTCAAATATGTGATACAACTTCTCGGATAGATTCTTATATTGTCCCTGCAGTGGGAATTGGTCAAAAATCGTCTGCAAATCTCGATGAAAGAATGTCACCATCGATGCGAGTAAATCAGCGCGATGCTGCAGCAAATTGTCAGAAATGTTGCGATCAGTACCAACAGCCTGGAAACACCATTTAATTGTTTAATTAACGAAAGAAAAGTAACAATGATAAGTATGTATATAAACTGAACGACATCAACAAACCAAAGTGAAACGCCCAAAATCCTTCAATACAAATTTGCCGTTTTGCAAGGACATGATGCGCGGCTTAAAGAAGCAGTCTTTCAGAAAATATGAAGTGCCCATTAGCTGGCCGCATAGAGCCACCTTCTGTGTGTCCGATACCCAGCTGGGGTGGAAGTACAACACCGCCTTGACCGGGTCGTCAGCCTCATCTTTCAAGCACTCGGTGTCATAGACGAACACGATCATAGTCTCTCTACAAGTCAAGATTAAGCAACGGTGTTAGTGAGCACATAAAGAGTGATGTTTCTGCTAACTGTCAATTGCCATCAAGTACACCACCTTCCGTTGCCACTTCGCCTCATCGCTGCGTCGAGTGCCTGATCCACAGTCGACCATCGCTTATGGCTATTCTTGCGCCAGCTACGCCACATAATTCGGACTTGGAAATGTTCAATTCTCAAGGCAATTTGTTAATGCCGCCGATTGCCAATCAAAGCTAAATGTTAATGACAGTTTTCGCTTCGGTTTGGCAATTTATTTCACGTACAACGGGCCATTATCAACACTAGCGCAATGATAAAAGTAATCGCAATGCCATGCCACCTCCACATCGGCTGATAAGGCCAGCGTCGTTGAGTGAAAATCTTGTCAGCAGCCAAATGAGACGGTGCGCTTAGTTTGAGTAGTTTTCCCAGAAGGGCGCTTCGCGTCAAAATTTTACATACGTATGTATGTACACGTATATCAATTTTAAAGTCACGCGTAGTTTACAATTTGTTTGTTCATGACGATGTAGGTGGGGTAGGGGAGGCCCAAGTCGGAACAAGTGGCAATTAGCTGATTGAAATATGAGCGCTGGAGCCGCGTTGGACGAATGAGTGATTGAGGCGCGAGATGCAGCGGCGGTTGGCATTGGTGTGATTGGTGCTATTTACATACATATCTGTTGCACAATGGCGGCAATTAGCGCAAAATGGTAACATCAAGAAATTATAGACATTTATGTGGTTACAACTATTGAGTTGGGCATGTCGCACTAAACTACATTATTTACAACTAAGCAATACAGTTTGATTGCGTTCCTAAGTTTATATTGTATAATTTTTTATTACAATATCCTATATATTTCTGTACACCAAAATATTTTATAACCGAAATGTATAGATTAGTTTAACCGAGTTGCATGACGACAAGAATGCAAGCATGGACATACATAATATGAATTTTATTGGAAAATTTGTTTTACGCTTAAGACAATTTTCATGATTATGTGCATTCAAATTGAACAAAAGCAACTATGTGAATGTTGTTATGTCTTCAAACCAGCAGCATTACAGTATACATAGAGATAAACAGAAAAAATCAATGATGGTGAATGCGAGCTACAGGTACAGTATAGAAAAAGAATCCTTAATTTATGCATTCAAACCAAAAGCGATTCAGTATAGTCTTCATAATAAGCAATCCGCCCCATGCAGCAGTCCAGTAATCGGTTGCAAGGTTTATTTTTTTGCAGTAAATTTGCAACTCCTTTTATTTGGAAAGCCAAATTATTAGGCCACAAGCTTACTTGGCCATCTCCTTGGCGGTTTTATTTCATTTATTCACTAAACGAAATGCTGCAGCGAAACTATTCACAAAATAATTGTCTTGAACACATTTTTATTGTTATTTATTTTTTAATTCTCGAGGAATTTTAGTTGCGAATTCCGCTGCACGGCTGGAGCAGGGCTGGAATTTTTCTTATCAGTGAGCAAAACTTATGCCAAATGTCCAATGCACAATTTATCGATTTTCTAAGCTGGTTTGGGAAGCACTGTACCCGCTCACGCAGTACAATGCTTGTCAAACTTACCAGTCCATTATTGGGAAAATTTGCTATCAAAACATTAAATGAAAACAAAATATGCGAGCAGATTTTATAAAACTGTTTTATGCGCAAAAATCTCTTGAATTTTGATTTCAAAGTTTCGCAAAACTTTTATTCTTGTTATTGTTCTCTTTGGATGCGTACACCGCAAATGTTACTTGTCTGAACAGAAGAAGAAGCAGATGAATTGTACTAAAGTTGCACTGCCAAGGAACGTACACAACGCTGCAACCCTGTCATCATGTATACATACTGGGTCGAGAGTGAGTTCAGTGATGGCCACCGACGCAACCAAGTGACGAAGTATCGTGCTTTGTTTATTTGTTCAAATTAGTTAATATTTTCAAATTTTCCCTAATTTTCGGTGAGTTCAATTAGTCAACTGAATAGTGGAAGTGAAATTCGCTTAAAAGTCGCGTTGAAAATGTGTACAAAAAAGTGATTAAATGTCCAGGAAATTGGGGTCCATTCGTTTTTCTCTTTGTATGCTGCCTGAACTGGGTGCTGCACAGACACTTATGCTTGTGTACGTGTTGAGCGTTGTCGGCGGTGAATGTGTGCGTGTGTTTTGTGTAACGCAAACAGGTTTTTGGGAGTCGCTTTTGGACACGGGCTACAACCAGTCGCAAGAAAAACAACAGCAACAACAAACTCAATAACAGCACCATTTAATGTATGCACAACGAGCAACAAGAAGCAAACCACTTATGTCGACGACTGCAGCGGCGATTGCGGGGCGAAGCGATAATACGAGGAAAAATAAACTTCGTCACAAGTGGCTACAGGTGAATTGGATTAAGGCGGGGGCTCACTCGCTTGCTCACCGAACCAAACGCAGTCGCCGAGAACTGGGAGCAAAACCGAAGACAAACAGTCTGCTAGTAGTGACAAAGTGACGAGATACTAAGCCAAGTGACCAAGTTCAGTGCAAGTTGTAGGTAACTGAAAAGTGCGCTTTTATCAGGTTTACAGCTTGAACTACAACAACCCCATACACAGAACTTCCGACGGTACATTGTCGTCTTCGACGCAGTCTTCCAAAATAGTCCAATGATGCTCGTCTCAAGGTGACACCTACATACAAAGTTAGGCATTGCTCCGCCACTTGAACCTCGCCTTCATTAAACTGTATACGTCAATGCGTGTCGCCGTGAGTCACAAAGCACCGGAAGGAACACGGTATTATGAAGTTAATCTGAAAGCCGGCTGTTCCAATTTACGAATGTCGGGTGGACGCACACGTCCATATTTGACTGCCAGATTAGCTTTATCTGCGCTGCCTGCGGCGGAAGTGATGTTACTGAGGCGTTTCAAGTGCACATGCAACGGCAGCAGTTCAGTGCATTGCATTAAGCTCTTATATCAAACACTGCATGTGTCGTATGCGTATTTATACAATTTTGAATATTCTTCTGGTTTATCGCAGTTGTGATACTCTGTGTTCAAGAGAAGGGAGTGCGTTTTTGAATACCATTTCACCCACGAAGTCGTTTGAACAATTCCACCCTCATCCTTGTGCGAGAGATGTCATTAATCATTTACTATTTCCGATTAGTCATACACGTTAAATTAATTTGTAACTCGCTATCGAGTTACAGTTTGCCAGTCAATTGTTTATTATTTTTTATTATTAACTCGCTATCGAAACAGCGGCTTCGAACTGTCCGCTGAAAGTGGATTTTTGTGTTATCAGATACAGTCGAAGCAAGAAAAACAAGTCAAACGACTAAATTCTTTAGAATATTGCATTTGAAATGCTTTCTTCATTCACACATCACATTTGTATGCATTTCCCTTGGGACATGACGAACACTTTTATAAACTTGATTCAGTCAAAATTAGTGGAATGCGGATAAATAGAAGGCAACATTTTTGGAAGAAAATACATTGTCTCTTTAAAGTTAGAAACTTTATTGCCAAATTGGAATTTTTCTCATAATATGTATAAAGTCTTATTGTTTACAAAGAGTTTTCGCGTTTAGAAGAAAATCCATTTGCATTGCCTGATGCCTGCTTAGAAAACCGGATTGGAATTTTCTAACTTTTGCATAAGTCAGCGTTATTTCGCAGTATTTATCTCTGTATCTTGCGAACCCACTTTAACTTCAACTTAATTCTAATTTTTTGGTTATTTTCATCAAATGTCTCTTCAGTGGTGTCTCTAGTCTATGCTAAAGTTATTGTTTGTTTACAATAAGTACCGTTAATCTTTAGAAATTAGGATAGCTTAAAAAAACAGGTAATTACAGTCATCAAGCTTCTTGATATTGTTGAGGTTTAGTTTCCAAGTATCCAAGTATCCGTATCCGTAAAATGACATCCGATCCATCCCACTTCTCACCTTATACCGGATACGATCGTATGTGCAACCGAATAGTCTTGTCGAGATAATCCGGCAGAAATAAAGTGTCTGGCTTTAGAGTGCTTGTGGTTTGAAGTGTATTTCCAGCATAAAAAACCCCAAGCGCCATATTTTCACATGCGGATTTTTGTGTTGTGTTGTCTCGATGCATTGTTTCATATTGGCATTAAATCTATGGGAATGCCAATGCCAATGCTAATTGCGTTTATATCACTATTTCCAACAAATTTATTGTTTACAATTGGTATACCGCACCAATGGTGTAGTAACGACGATAGATAAAAACTGGGAACAATCTTATAAACAAATATGAAATAGATGTTCGATTGTCGCAACTGGCAAGCTGTTTTCAAACTCGCGTTCATTCATAAATATTTACGCTTTGTATGGGGCGAGCGGATACGCGGGAAAATAAATGAATCATTTGCCAAACATGAATGGCTGAGTTCTCGGCCAGCGTAAAAATGTCTGAATTTTGGCGTCGGAAAGGGAGTAGCTATCGGAAAGGCAATTGCAATTGTGACAACAAATGTCTGTTTGCATTTCTGTTTGGGCGTTTTTTGGTGGCTCGTTTCCCGGTGGCGGCGAAATGTCTACGAATTAATTGGGCTTTAGTTTCCCACACCATGCCGCGGCAAGTCACGTTTCCTCTCTTTGTAAATGGTATAACAATGAAGGCCACAATTTGGCAGACAAGCGGAAAATCCCGAACGTGATTTCCACACCATTCCCTAGTGGCGCACATACATGTGCAACCTCCCAGAATAGGAGAGAACGTGTTTGTATGTGAGAACGTAAATACCTGTGCCTGGGCGCTAGTCGGATTGCACACATGCCAGATACGCTTTTCGCCACAGGCGGCGCACAGTGAGACAACGCCGGCATTAAATACAAATAGTCATTGTAGAGCTCTGAAATTTGGCACAGGTTATTTTTGAGACAATTCCAGTTTTTTTAAAAAAAAATTAAGAAAATTCGCCCACTTTTACGCCCACCTCCCATACAATCGAAATTTGTAAAATGCCGTATTGTCCGTAATACTTTAGGTATAACTTTCAATTTTGGTATACTTGAATGTTATATTGTTACAAACATTATCGGAAAAAAATTTTGAACTTTGGCCCACTTTTACCCCCACCACCCATACAACCTCAACATAAAAAGTGCCATATTTTCTAAAATATTTTAGGTACAACCTTCAAATTTGATATTACTGTAATTTATATCATTTAAAATGTTTCATGCAAAAATTACAATAACACGCCCACTATTACGCCCACCTCCCATTGAAATGCAATAAAAAAGAACAATTTTTTTTTTCATTCTATCAATAATTTTTTTGTATGTTTAAAGTACTTTTGCAAACTTTTGCTATATGTTCTTTACTTTAAATGAAAGCTGAGACTTCAATCTTTCATTTGATATAAGTCTGCACCTAGGGCGAGGGGCTGCTCTATATTTCCTAGTCCATTGAAAATGCAAAATGTTCAATTTTTACACCACAATTCTGTTGTTAAGAAATTTTTTTTTGTGTTTTTTTTTTTTAAATTTATTTTTTCATATACTCATTCTACAACAACTAAATTAATTAAAAAAATACTTTAAAGTTATAATTATTATGTATTTTTTTATTAATAAGCTTTTGAATATTACATATTGAACTAACATATTTCAAGCGCGTTGGCATACCTCAACTTTGACTTGCTCTAGACCAAAAAGTAATGAAGTTATGAGGCTGAAATTTCAGAGAATTGTTACTCATATATCTGTTAATATACTGTGAAAATTTCATCCAAATTGGACGACACGCCCAAAACCATTTTTTGCCGCAGTTACTATAGGGCTGTCTCACTGTGCGGCGGCAGGACTTCGAGTGTGCGTTTAAGATTTGCTTTCAGCGCCATGTGGCACGAAGCAATCGCGAAATGTTTTTAGCTAACATTCCCGCTGTTTGCTCTCTTGCAGGTACATATTTGATTTCAATTGTGTTTCGATTTTGAACTGCGTTGGACGAGTCAAGAGGCATTGATATCGTACTCGGTCCCGTTCGTCTCCCGCTCATCCTTTTGCCATGAAGATGGGGCCAGCCGGGCACTGCGGCTGAACATTAGCAGCAACAACAACTGCTTCACATTAGTTGAAACTACAAATGCGAACGAGCCAATTGTATAAAACAGCGAATTCCAATTAGAAAAGGTTTACAATTAGCAATCAACAAAAATGCGAATATTCGAGGCAAATGCTCGCCAGTACTGGGACACAACTACGCTAATTAGCGCTTGCACGTTACTGTTGCAAATTTCGCTACAGCTGCAGTCACACTTTGTAAACGGTTGGATGCCCGATGTGCGCCCGGATTTACAGCCGAGTAAGTTGAGGCCTGATTGGCGGTGTTGCTTCTCGATAATTTAAATTTCCTTCTTTCATTTACATAAAGTAATAATATTTTTATTATTGCATTACATTTCATTATATTTATTGCATTACAGAGCAAGATAAAATTATCGCAAAGTTTTTGGGCAACAGTACTGACTACTTTAAGATTTTGGATTATAACGAGGCATCAATTTTAGTGGGCGCAAAGTAAGAATTTTTCCAAATACACATTTTTACAATCGACGTTGGACGATTGTAACGAAATGTATCTGATATTTTTTGTTTAAACACTCCACAGGGATGTTATATACAATATCAGCTTAAATGGACTACGTGAAAACAGCCGCTTGGAGTGGCACTCTTCGGACGCTGATCGAGAGCTTTGCGCACTCAAGGGTAAAGGTGAGGCAGACTGCCATAACTACATTCGGGTTTTTGCGCGGTTAGATAACGACCAAATCTTGGTATGTGGCACCAACTCGCATAAGCCTCGTTGTCGCCATTATGCGCCCACTTCGAATGAACTTAGTGCAGCCAGCGGCTCTGGCCAGCGATATGAGATCGCGCGTGATGTAGAAGCTCAGGGTCTTTGTCCATACAGCCCGGCACACAACAGCACCTACGCGTTCGCTGACGGCCAGCTGTACAGCGCTACAGTTGCAGATTTTTCCGGCAGTGATCCGCTTATATATCGTGAGAATTTGCGTACCGAGCAGTACGACTTGAAGCAATTAAATCAGCCGGATTTTGTGGGCGCTGTGGAGCGCAACGGTTACGTGATGTTCTTCTTCAGGGAAATATCCATGGAATACATGAATTTCGGCAAGGTATTTGCTGATCTTGAATGTACCAAAACTTATTAGCTTCAAGTGAAAATTGTTGACGGTATTTGTAGACAATTTATTCCCGTGTGGGTCGTGTGTGCAAGAATGATCGTGGTGGTCCCTATACGTTATCTAAGAGTTGGACATCATTTTTGAAAGCAAGGCTGAACTGTTCTGTTCCTGGAGAATTTCCGTTTTACTTTGATGAAATCCGTAAGTTGTAAAAGATGTGATTAAAATAGTAAAAATCATTGTTTACTCGCGCCAGATTTCATTTAAATTGCACGTTATCTTAAATACTCTAAAATCCCGTAAACATAATTTTACAGAGGCAATCTCTCCAATTACGGAAAGTGGTGTCAATTCACTCATCTATGCGGTCTTTACAACATCTGTGAATGCAATACCTGGTTCGGCTGTGTGTGCTTTTAACCTAGAAGACATCATGGACGCCTTTGAAGGCAACTTTAAGTCGCAAAAGGACAGCCAGTCGCAGTGGCTGCCCATCCAGGATGAACAAATACCCGAACCGCGTCCCGGTCAGTGTGTTGAAGACTCGCGAATGCTGTCCAGTATCGCTGTGAACTTCGTAAAGAACCATCCGCTAATGGAGATGGCCGTGCCTTCTGTTTATGGCCGGCCCTTACTGACAAAGGTAAACTTGCATCACCGCCTTACAACCATTGCCATCGACGCGCAAATACTGGCACTTAATGGTGAATACTATGACGTAATTTATACCGGCACCGATGACGGTAAGATCACCAAATTCATAAATATACCAACTCCGTCTATTGCGGGCTCATCGGGACCAGTGGATAAATTGAAGACGGTTGTCATCTCTGAGATGCAAGTGTTGCCAGTGGGCGTACCAGTGCGCGAGTTGGTGGTATCAGCAAAGACCAACACCCTGCTGGTGGTAAGCGATGGCAGTCTGGTTACGGTACCACTGCATCATTGCGCTCACATTGTCGACTGTTTTGGCTGCCTCAGTCTTCAGGACCCGAACTGTGCTTGGGATCAGCAGAATCAGGAGTGCAAAAGCTTAGCAACGAATAACAATAAATTCGGCACAAAGACATACCTGCAGAGCTTAAACAGCACGAAGAAGGTGGCAGCAGCGCTTTGTCCAAAATTCACACGTGGTACTTTGATGGGCGATGGCCCGGGTAGTGGTGGTGCAGGTGTCCCAAATGTCGGTATTGATCCATTATCTTCGCAATTGCCCCACGCGGATGACGAGAAAGCACTGGGAAAGAAATTGCACTATTCCAAGGTAGGCGCCACTGTGAACGGCGCCAACGGAGGTGACAACAATAGTGTCAATGACATAAATGTCGCCTCTAGCTCAGATATGGACGCCTCAACAGGAGACGCTGGAGACTTTGTATTAAATAGTTTCAGTGACGAAAACAAGATCACTCTGCACTCGGTAGATCCAGATCAATTGATGACTCCGTTCAGTGGTACGGTAGCAAACACAAAGCATTGGCTAAATTTTTACCAATTTGTATTTTGAAAATCGTAGATCCATTGCACTCGACTAGCAGTGTGGATGGCAAGACTATTCAGCTGGCTGGCAAAAGTTTTTATTGGAATTTCGCACCACTTTTCGTGGCGGTGGCATTTATAATTGGCATCGTTGTTGGTCTGTATGGGTCGAAGCGAATCTGCAAGGCAACTCTGCCGCATGCAAACCACCGCAACCAATTCAATTCGAATTCGTAAGTTCACTTGTGTGTGGGGGGTTTCAAATAGGTGTGAAAATAATTGAATTTCCCTACTCTCGTAGACAATTTGGCGTGAAACACCACAACAGTGGCAAGGACATAAATCTGCTCATGAATCCGAATCATTTCTGCAGTCAGAAGAAACCGAACCTCGATTTGGAGAAGGACCGTAGTCACGAGTGCAAGAACTCTACGGAGAATCTGGAAAAGGAACTTCCATGCAAAACGTCAACTTTGACGAAAGTAAAGCGTACATACATTTAATAGGTTGCAAATTGAATACTAGCGGAAATTGTATTTTTTTATGTTTTGTAATGTTTGGCTTGTCTGTTTGCTGTATGCGCCGTAGTGCGAATGGCGGCTGAATGCGTAGTTGAATTTGAATTGGGTTTGGAAAAGCGTCTTTGCAGCAGATAAATCGGGTAGAAATTTGTGTCAAACACGACCAATTTTCGTGTCTCCCTTTAGCCATTTCGATTAACCGGACGCAATTGAAATTGAACACCGTTTTCAGCCTGAGCGCGTATGAAACTGTTACATTTTTTTTTAAACATTACTTCAACCCTAGTGGGTGACGACAATGAAAACACAGAGGCGAGGAGTCGTTAAGAACACTCCTTATTTGTCAGTCCTGCAGAGTAACAACGGTACATTTTACACTTGGAATGTATGCATGTGTGCTAGTTGTTATGGCAGGTTATTTTTACATAGGCATAGCTTAGTTTGTAAATGTAGTTAACACAATATGCGCCTTGAGAACATAACTTTAGACACTTTCATATTGATTAAGTACAAAAGTATTGAAATAGCATAACATTAATTCGAACGGAGACGCATGTCATTGTTAAATTATTATATATCGATACTGAAATCAACCCAATATACATAAACACACACGCACACGTACTATATACTCACATATATGCCGTCATGGACAAATGTAGCGAGAAGCAAATATCCGATCATAATTAGGCGGAGCAAAAGAAGTGCAAGTATTCATGCGACTAGACTGAACGTTTACACTATACTTATACTTGTGTATATATTTTTGTACGGCGGAAGGACTAAGCAACAAGAAACAATTCTTTCGATCACGTGCTTCATGAGTAACGCGACTCTTTCTTTCTCTACAAGTAATTGATGTGCAACTTTGGCATTAAGTCAACCACCATCACTTCACCAAATTTTTAAAATTTGAATAGCGTTCTTTTCTAAACATTCCCATTTTCGTACACCTGTATTGTTTTCCAAACTTCTTATCGGTAGATTCGGCGAACTTCAGAATATCACATTTCCTTAAAAATTTCCTTAAATTTTATCTTGAAAAAAGAGTCGGCGGTTTATTTAAGCTATACAAATGTGACGATTAAAATTTTAAATTGCGAAATATCACTCGAATAATGAATAATACGAATGAATATTTTTTTATTGTAGTTATACCCGAAAATATACAAATATTGACATAATGTGACGAGAAGCTCAATTAATTAGGAATTGAATCAGAAAACAATAAACAGGGAGTTACAATTGTCATATATTCTGCTTGCGGATGTGAGCTTCGCAGATTTGCATTCGATCATTTTCTGGCTGATAATTTAGTAATTACTTAGCCTTTGAAAATAATAGCACATGTGCAACGTGTCGCTGTACCCGACACTTTATGCAAAAATGATTTATTTTCGAAGACCACCCGAAGCAACATCTATGAGAGTAAAATTAAAGTCAAGAAAAGCAGCATTCAGTTAATTTATAGGGCATGACATAAAGACATGTTTCAGCACCGTCAGTTGTAAACCAATAACGTAGAATATTTATTGATCAATTATAATATTGATCAATCCTTACAAAATATTGAGTGTTCAAAGCAACAATTGGTAGTTAAGTTATTTCAAGGGGCATATGACAATTTGTAGCGCCCTGTCACTCGTATAGAATTTTAAGTTTGCTAATCTAAGCACGGCATGCCTTATTGGTAGTTAGGCTTAAAATAATTAACGGATTCTGTGTAAGCTTGCAAGTCCACTAGGTTGTAAGTATGTCCGTCCCACTCAAATTTTGTTATGGGTAACTAAAACTCATACATTGACATGTGGAGTTATTTTATGCATATCGTGTGCAAGTGTATCTTTAGTCTGTCAGATACGGATTACGGAACTGGCGTGAGGAACCGTTAAATGTATGCGTTAATTCGTGTAGGGCCCACGGCAGTTTGGTGATTGAGATTTGATATTAACCCTTTTTTTATAAATATTTTAGGGAATATGTAAATATACGCATATACACGCCTATGGCTATACATTTTTACAATCGGTATAGAATCTATTTTATTGGTATTAGTGTAAACTTAAGTTTTAAAGTGTTTAATTTTCAAAAAGTTGTGATAGATTTTTTAAATTTCAACATTTTTGGCAAGCGAATCAACTAGTTTGAGGTTGAAACGATCAATTTTTATAATTTTGGAGAGATATTAAAAAAATGTCTTCCTGAATTGTAAACTAAAAAGTGTGTAATCGACCTTAAACACCATTTCTGTTGTAAGAAAACCCAATTTTCTGAAAATTTAATAAAGTCGTCATTTTTAAACAAATTTGTGCTGTGTTTGGAGTAAATAGTCCGATAAGGATACCCTATGGCAGGGGCCTAGCCAGAAACTTGGTCATGGGAGGGGAGGTTTACAAATTTGTTTGGCCATTTTATTATTACGTACTTTTTAAAGTAAACTGGACTTTTCAAACAAGTCATTTTTTGAAAATCAAAATCTGACGGCGTAAGAAAAGGGTTTCAAGTTTGTATGGAGAAACTAAAAAACAGGATATTTAATGGGCCTAATGACTTCGTATGGGGGAGCTGTGATAAAACATGCACTTATGGGTATTTAGACTTCAAAGTTAGTGAAAGTGAGAAATTATTCGAAGCATGTTTTTACTTTTTCCAAAATCAAGATAAGTCAAATGGGCCTATTGTGTCTAAAAGTGAAAGCACTTCAAACATGATACAAAAATAGCCATATTAAGCACCTAACATAAAAGCCGTTTTTGGCGATTTTATTTTTTATAAGAAGTAGTGTCCGACCGAATATTCGGTTTCGGTTTCGGCCCAAATAAGTGGTTTCGGTTTCAGTTTCGGCCAAAAAATGGCCGAATAGCCGAAACCGAAACTTTCTAGAATATTTTTTACATTTTATTGTGTAGCAGATATATAGTGAAAGGAGGAATAATTTAGATGCCACCAATGTAAATAAACTTCTTTTTTTTAGCATATAATATTAAATTATTTAATTTTGAATATTAGCGAGTAAGGTACGAAAGGGTGATTTTTTCATGTTTACGTTTTTAAAAAATGAATAAATTGTTTTTTTTTAATAAGTATTTATTTATTTATGCTATGTTTGTTTGTTTGTTCTTTATTTACTTAATGTAAAATTCGTTTGTTGAAAAAAGTGCTTGATGTGGTAATTTTTATTTCAACTGGAAAGTTTCGGTTTCGGTTTCGGCCCAAAAAAGTGGTTTCGGTCGGACACTAATAAGAAGCAAAGAAATAGAAATATATTTTGCAAAACGGATTTTTCACATCAAGTGTCACAGTGTAATGATCTACTTTCGCAATATTTTCATGAGAAATTGTTGAAAATGTAGCTCAGCACAGTCTTATCAAATATTTGTTTAAAAAAGTTCCTCAACCAAAATTAAAGCCCCCCAGTCTCAGTATTTTCTTAAAGTGATAACAATAAAAAAAATTGCAATAAGCTGACGAACTTCAAAAACCATAGTATAATAAAAAAGTAGTCTAACCTGAGAGTGTATTTCTAATGTATTTCTATTTTGTTTACAAAAATTGACAGAAAATTTTATGAACAGAGTTTTGAAAATATTTTGTGTTCAAATCAATATGCGCCTATGTTTTCTGTTGACAAATTTTGTACATCAAAATGAAATATTGTGAAAGAAAATTCAAAAAATTTGTATTCAAAAGAGGGGAGAGTTCAGGTTAGACTACTTTATAATTATACTATGTTCAAAAACATTACTTCAAATGAGAAACAAAACAAGTATTTTTACTTTGTTTTTCTCATCAAAGCCTGACGGGTAAAGAGAAACAATTTTTTCGGCCGATTGACTTGGGGAAAATACTTACTTAAATACTGTGTTTTAGTGTCCAAAAATTCCTAAATCCAAAATTCATGCCTGCAAAGCCGCTGGACCTTGCTAGTGTTGCATGCGAAAGTATTACCGCTGAAACGTCATTACTTTCAAAATAAAGTGGTCGGGTTATATGGTCTTCCCTGTAATCGAAGAGAACCTGCTAAAATGGGTCCGACGGCAAATGGGGGTAAGGCTTTCGACAAGACAGGACACGCTGTTGATTGACAAAACTGGTACTCTTCCTATCTCCACAATGTTACCAGCATATGATATAAAATGGTTGCCCTGTCTGGGGCCTAGAGAACATTATTTGTAAATGGCTTGACTAGGTCCGGATAAATCACTATTTAAGAGGAGCTTTAAAATAATGTGATCCCGAATGGATCATTATGCAGAAGTCGGTGGATAATGTAAAGAGAAAACCACGTTTTCGATCATTGAAGAACCTGGCATCGCTTAGTGTGAAAGAGGATAGAAAGCAGGGCACAGGGGCGTGTAATGCTGCCTAATTAAATTCCCAGCCAACCTTATTGGGGTTTGAAGCTTTAGCTTTCTTCGTCCGGCCCTGTGGTTTTCTGTTCTCAATCGATTACATGATACTGGCATCAACGAAGGTAATTTTTCGCACCTCGTTGAATGTGTGCAAAATTTGGTTATTTATGTTTACTGAAAATATATGTGCAAAATAGTTTTATTTCTTAAATAAAATTCAAATCTTTTTTCTCTGAAAAATCCGTTGTTAATATACACTAGTCAGAAAAAGTTTGCGTACAGGCAAGTCAAAATTATGTTATCATCAATTTTGACCTCAAAAATTGGTTCTCTGTTTACCAAAACTTATCCACATTATTCATATATGTCTTAACTGCACTTTTTGTTGTGTTTTAGATACATTAAAACAATAACTTTCCATATATTCGTATTTATTGACAATATACTCACAAAACGGTGCAGAATAAGTTTACGTACGAAACTAATTACGAGAATTTCCAGTTATGCTTTTCATTTTTATTTGGAAATTTATATCCCATTGAACAGTAAACGGACTTGTAAATTATTTTTAAACGTATACGTGCCTAAAATTATATAGAAAGCAATAGAACCCAAGCGAAAAAAAAATAAAAATGGATAAAAGGATAATCTTACTAAATCTTTCCCAAATTGACAAAAAATTTCGTGAAATTAGAGAAACTTTTCGAAGAGCATTTCGCCATTTCGAAAAGCCATCTTAAATTTCGAAAAAACCAGAAATTCTTGCTTCTTTGCTACGATCTGACCATTTTCTTAAGCTACCAAAGCAATAGGATTAGATTGTTTTGCGATCAGTGCATCATAATCTTAGGCTAGTTGCATCCAATATCTTCAGAAATGTACAGAAATATTTATAAAACCTAGTAGCAGTGACTTTATAAGAAAAGTCATGAAAAAAACATATTTCCCTTACATAATAGCATGTAAGAAGCCCATATTTAGCTTACTAACAAGGAGCACATAATTGCTTTCGTGAAAGAGTCCATCAAAGAGTCTAGAAAACCGGATTTTCGGGACGATGAGTTGTTATCTATGGAAAGTGGGAAGATTTATTATTATCTGATAATGGTTTGGCATATTTGGCATTAAAAGGCATCAACTAATTTGAAGAGGATCCTGTTAATAACAAAAATCTGAAATTAACAGTGAAGCATAGCATATGTGGGGATATGGTATGGGGCTGCATGTCTAGTAAAGGAGTAAGCAGGCTGTGTTTTTCTATTCAGAAATGTTTCCGAGGGGTTATTTACATATTCTAAAATTTTATGCAAGCCAAGGTTTCAAAATTTTGGATCAGGTTCCAACATTTCTTTTCAACTTTACGATGACCTTAAGGCGCAATGCATACGATTTGAAGCTATCTTTGCTATTAACTGGCTCAAAAAAGTTGAAAAAGTTCTTCCCTAGTCACCTAACGTGTATTTAATTAAATATATAAAGGTTTACTTGAACCCTGAGCCCAACAACACTACATCTTCAAAGATATAGTAAACAAATATAACAATTCAAGGATATAACAAAAGAACAGCTGAAAAAACACATAATTTAATAAAATTTATGCCGAAACTTCTGCAGGGAGTTCCAATAAGAGAAGCATGTCCATAAAGTTATTAATTTTTGGACAAAACTTAGTTTAAATTAAATTTTTGCTACATAACCTTATATTGTACGCAAACTTTTTCTGAGGTGAATTCATAACAATTTTTGTTTTTGGCCCTTCTTTTACAATTTGGTCAAGTTTTTGTTATTATTATCTTAATAGAATAAAAGAACTAAGTTTATGGAAAAAATAAAAAATATTTTGTTTTCGAAAAATTAATTTGTCATCTGCTCTACTTCTTTGGTGGTACCATATATTTAAATGCTAATAACAATAAAACTTTGTCCTTTTGTATAACTCATTTCTTTATGGTTTGCACAATCAATATCTTGCTGTGGTTTTTAGAAAAGCCGTTGCTTTCATGCTTAGATTTTATACGTAAAAATGTTTCCACATTGACAAATTCATGGTACAATAACAAGGTAGTGGCAGGAAAGAGAGAAAAAATTCACGTGTATTTTGTTAGTGTTTTTGTTCGGTTCATTGTCAAATCGGACGGACGGTTCTCTTGCCAACAGTATTGCCAGTATCGAATAGACTACTTGGTTTACAAATATTAGATTTTGATAAAGGATGAAAGAAAACGTAAAAGTACACCAATTAACACCAAAAGCACATAGATTCTTTGTTTTAATCTGTTGTTTGACAATGAGGGGCAAAAGTGCTAAGTCCATAGTTCGCCGATTTTGCGTTATTTCAGAAAAGTTAATATAAATCGGCCGAAAGTGTTATATGGTACATCTTCTAGGTAACTGCAAAATAATAATGATAAACACATCTGTAATTAAAAAGAAAATCATAACGAAAATTGCAAAAATAATTTTCTTTCATCATTGCAAAAAGGTTTCAAATTGCACAGAAAAACAGTTGGCTGGCAATGCTGTTCGCCGAATGTAAACAAAAGCAACACAAATTTTTGACAACCTACCGAACTCTGACGAGAAAAAAATAAAATCCGCTCGCCCGTAACACTACCTTGTTATTGTACCATGCGTTAGTTTGAGCATTTAGTGGATCAGCTGGTCAGCTCTTACAACTTGTGGGAAAATTTTCATAACTGGCAACGCTGAAATACTAAATTTGTCATGAACTAACGTATCAGGACAAGCCTTTGCAAAGGATTTACTTTGCTTTTCGCAGTACAGAGATTCCGATGACAAAACAGTATGTAAAATTATTCGTAAAACTGAAACCAAAACATTCAAGACTACATTTCAGTGGCCAGACCCCGCAAGCTGAGCATAACGTGTCCGGAAGCAGATGAGTTCGCCCACCCATATTGCCCACACGGCCCTACGCTGCTAATTTACCAACCCAGTGACGGTGAAGGAAAGGCACAGGAGTACTTCACATGCGCAGCGCACCGAGACAAGAGACTATGTAACTTTCACCTGCCTGTTCGAGCATTGACAGTGGGAAAGTTGCGGCGGCGGTACGATGTAACCGGGTACATAAATGAGTACAGGAAAGGACGCCGGAAAGTGAGTTTTGCCGTCTTTGTGACTTAAGCTGCATTTCCCGTTAACAGTTTTGTGAACAATTTCCTCCCAAGCTGCTCGACGTGAAAGTGGGAAAGCAATGCCATTACTGCCTTGAATGCAATGCGCCATTATTGTCCGCTGACTTGCCATCACATGTCAGCCATGAGGTAGTGCGTAATCTCACGGAGGCAATGCTACAGGATCCCACGAAATTCTTACCGCCACTTGACGATGACAAGGTGCAAGCACAGTACTTCTTCGACCTGCGAGCGCTGCAATTTTTCCGAAAGTGTTTTGAGGACTTGAAAATCAGGTTAGCTATGGAGCCCTTGGATACTGAACTGTTTTAAATCTTGGCTTTTACCTAATTCGATTTCAGTAAAGTAGTTTGCATGGGCGCGCCCCGTTTGCATGCCTATCTGCGCAATGAGTGCCCGTCGGTGCAAAGTTTTTTATTGGACTTTGATCACCGGTTTTTTTACTTTGAAGATACAAATTTTGCCTGGTACAACATGTGCAACAATCATTTTTTCGATGATCAGCAAAAGGCCGAATTCAAGCGGTTTCTTAAGCACAAAAAGTGAGTAAAAAAGTTCGATTTCACACAATGAAGCCATGTGCAACATATTTCATAATTATACATTTAGGAAACTGTATAATTGTAATTTAGCAAACCTCTTGTAATTATTACTTTAAGGTCTCAGCGTTTTTTAATTCTTACTGATCCACCTTTTGGTTGTCGCACGGAACCTATTGCATCAACACTTCGCCAGCTCACCGCACTCCATAATACAGTTAATCAGCTATTGCATCAGCCAGTGCCCGTTTTCTGGATATTCCCTTACTTCTCCGAACATTACATACAACATACCATGCCTGAAATGCAAATGTGCGACTATCGTGTGAATTACACTAACCACGTTGCGTACACGGATATTGGCAATAAAAGTCGCAAGCTTGGCTCACCAGTGCGCATCTTCACCAATGTACCATTGCAGTTGCTGCGGCTTCCCATACAGGAGGAGTACAAGTACTGCACGAAGTGTCAGCGCTACACCGCGCTACAGAACCAACACTGCGACAAATGCGGCTGCTGTCCCTCGAAGAATGGCAGCACCTATCGGCACTGCGATCGCTGCGGCGTATGTGTTAAGCCGACGTACGTGCACTGTGTCAACTGTCGACGCTGCACCCAGGCGGAGGCCCATAGCTGTCAGGAGTACCAGTCAAAACAACGCTGTTGGATTTGTTTGGACACAGGCCATATCGAACGTCACTGCCCGGCGTGGCGAGCGCAGTGCAACAGAATTGTTCTGCCTACGAGTGAGAACCACAGCGATGTAATCACTTGTTTGTTGTGCGGCCGGTTCGGGCATAATGAGCGCCATTGTGCACAACGTAAAAAGTACATTGAAGAGTCTCTATTTCTCAGCGAAACTAAGGTGAAGATTAAGTTGTCTCCATTACCGTAGTGTCGATGTAAGGTAGCATGACGTTTGCTAGGTTTTAACATTGCAAAACAACTTTATTCAATTCTTAAATGTAAACGACTAAAGTGGTACTACAAGAAAATATAATTCTACAATCTTTAAAGTGTTTTTGCTTGCTAAGCACATAGGGAACATTCTTGCGTAAGAACATTGCGTAGCATTACTAAGAATGAGCAGCGGAATGAAATAGTCATTAGATGTGATTTTAAATGTATATGTTGGAGTTATTGGATTTCATTCATTAACCCTTGGTGCAGTTTTGCGTTCCAGAGCAATCTTACGGAACGGAATTGCTCCGCTCGTGCGCCTTCGTTTGCTCGCAATGCCCGCGGGATTCATCCATGGATGAGGAAGTGTTTGCTGCTGTATACGAGAGATCATTGTTCTGAAGGGGTCAACTTTTCGCGTGTTCCGGCTTGGTGCGTTGGTACTCGCCCGTGGAATAATCGGCTTCGATTTCCCGCAGTTCAATTTTCTGATCGCGCATCGCGCGCTACAATGAAATTATAACTGTATTGTAGCTACTGCAACCTTCGACGTTTTGTTTCTCACCTTCACACATTCCTGGTAAATTTTGAATATGGGAGCACACAGCGAATCGTCGTGATGGCCTTTCAAAAAGCGGTCGGTGAACCAATTGTTGAAACAGGCATCGTACTGTTTCTTCAGTTCGTTACAGTCCTCGCCCAGACTGTTCATGGTGCCAGCGACCCTCCCACGGTTGTGCACTTAATAATGCAATTTGTGAATAATCTGTGAAATTACATACACTATATTGGAAAAATTCGTGACTGCTTCTAACGTGCACGACAAATGTCAAAGTGATATGGACGACCAAATGACAGTTTGTGAGAGTAGAACTTGCGCAGAGTGCGACCTCTGCAGTGTTGCAATATATAATGACGTTATTTCTTCAAAAAGTACTTTTCATATTTGAGGACAAATATCGAAACATTCTTAATTCTAAAATTAAAATTTAAAAAGTGAGAAATTCAATGTTGCTTTGCATTTAGTTTTGAACTGTCATCCAGAGCAAAACTATCTTGAGTGCCTTAATTTGTTTTGAAATATGTAATAATGCTGAATTTTATAGAATGTGAACGGTTAGATTCGATGTAGACAGATCAATCGCACATGCGATCATTAATTAAATGCCAATAAGATTCAATTGTTGGTCTAATTTAATCAATGCAAATATTTAGCAATGTTTTAGCAACTATTTGAAACTTCCTGGAACTGCCACTCACGGTTGCCACTCAACTAAAATTTTTGTACCACAATTTTCCCAAAAAACACCGAAAGTGGAAAAGAATGGACCATTTTATGTTTTGGCGACTTGATTTTTAGCACAAAAGCAAAACATAACTTCTCAATCGAAATTTTTATCGATGGCCCTCAAAACGTTAGTCTTGGTTTTGTTTTTGCTTCTACACTTTTGTATAAAAAAAGGCCCAAATTACATAAAAACCGGCCTGCAGGCCCAAGTGAAATAAAAGGGCCCTCTTTTGGTCCAAATCTACCAAAGTGGCAACCGTGCTGGCCATATTCTTACAACAATAACGATGTTTCGGTAAAAGTATATTTAGCTATACATATTTGTATGTTTTATAAAGAAATATTGGAAAATCATTTCAAATATTTAAAAGCATTTCAAATATTTTTCCGATCATTACAGTACATCAGCTTACTGCGTTTTGGAAGTCACTTGACTAAAATTTTAGTGTTCTCAACTTTGGTGTGTATCTTGTAACGAAATTTTAAAGTCAGGTGGCAACGACATTCTATTCTTAAGAACGTGAACAAAGAACAAAAACATCGGCGGTGAGACGTTGTGAGGTTAAATTGATCATTGCAGTATCATTTTTTATAGTAAGCGCCTAAAGATTGAAATTTGGGTGAAATGAATAATTTGGCGAAAGTTGCAGTGCGCCTGTCTAACCTGACGACGGTGAATTCAGCAAATGCATTGAAAAATGTGTTTGGTAAACGTGATTTTACCCGCACGCTGTGGCACATGTGCAAGACTCCAGATGTTTCCGGCACATCCAGCGCACAGACCGGTGTTCTGAGTGGGCACAAACCTAGCTTGACCTGCAGCTGTGGATGTGGCATGAAGCATATGCACAGCAAATGTAAGTGTTGGAGTGGAGCGGGTTGCTGGCTGAGTGATTGACTGTTTTTGGGTAAAACGTTACATTACATAACCTGAAAACGTGATTGAATTACTGTGCATGGCTTATCAATAAAACTAGCTTTAATTACCCTTGTAGGTTGCACTATCCCCACTAATAATAATAATAATAATACCCTTGTAGGTGAGCGCGAACTGGTGGAATTTCTAACAGAAGAGGTTCTAGCTGAGCGCAAAGCGCAGAAGGTTAAAACCATACCTACCACCCTGGAAGGTTTCTGCGTTAAGTTGGACGGCGCTGATGTGGAACTTACCAAGCAAGCCGACAATGAGAAGTCAGTGAGAAACTGCCGCTTTATATTCTATAGCTGTGTAAATGAGTTTTTCCTCTAGAATTGTCGTTTCCTTCAATGTAAATCACACTGTGGACACTGAAAATGATCCGGAAGTGGATCCGAACGCAGACAAACCAGATATTGGGGAAATGCGAAGCAAGCCAAGATTTGAAGTAGACATCGTCAAGGGTAGCACCACGCTGTCTTTCACGTGCTCCTTCCTTGAAAGCCCCCCGCAGGAGGGCGAATATAGTAAAATTAAACTGGCGGCAGCATATCTGGGCCGGCGGTTTTAATTAATATTTTTTAATTTGCAGATGACGTCTTCGGCATTGATGAGATGTGCATTTTCCAGGGCGAATGGAATGACAAAGTTTACGCTGTTGCCGGTGATGTGCTCGATGGGGTCGGTTTCTCATTTCTCTGTTTGACTGGCGTTAAATAACATTTCATAATTTTTTTTAGTATTTGTACGACTTACTTATGAATCTACTTGAGGAGAAAGGCATCAGCAATGACTTTGTTGAAAAAATGTCGGATTTGGCTACTGCCTTCGAACACTCGTCCTACATTGGTCTATTGGAGAGCATATCGAAGTTCACTACCGCAAAGCAGAACTGATGTGTTGTGCCCGTTTGCAGGTTTTGTGCGAAAAGCGGTTTGGGCGGTTAATTCATCATAAAACTGAAAATCTAATTTACGTTTAAAGTTTAAGTTAACATACCGAAATTGCTTGTATTGGCCGTTTTTGATTTGCGACTTGTGCCAAAACTTTCCCTAATAACAGGCAAAGATGTAGATTAAAAAACGGGAATGCCGGATTTAATCCTATGGCAGTCTTAGTTCGCCACAACGATTGCATACCAAGTAATCGACTTCACAACTTTGTCATGGCATCAACACCATTCGTTTCTTTGTGTAAATCGTAATGCATTGTATTTTCGGTTGCTCAGTTATGGTTTTAAGAATAAAATAAAACTAATACAAGTATAATACATTTTTTCATTTTACGTTATGGATATTTTGGTATCGAAAGAAAAAAAATCGAAGAATTAAATAATGAGGAAAGTAAATTGGACTGAAAAAACTTTAGATTTTGCATGGATATATATTTGTGGCTGAGTTTATAAATGACTTCATTCAATTTACAATGACAAAGGTATATTGATCTTAACTGAAACCTAAGTTCCCGTCGTCAATGAATATACATATAATTATGTCTTCATTGGAAAAAGGGGTTAAGGGATGTTGTAAATATTAAGACCTAAGTATATACCAATTATATTTCACCTCGGATGAGGACACACGAAATGATTTGGCAAAAAATCTGTGGGGAGAGAGACATGCTCTGTCAAATACCAAATTCATTGGAATTGACGGATATGAATTGTATACATGAACTTATTCAAGTTTCAGTGGGCTTAAAAACGTTTTTAGAGATTTGTGCACTTCCAACTCTTCTTTACCAACTGTTACCAACTGAATAAATGTTTCCAAAACCTCCACTGGGTTAATATTGAATTTTTCATGAACAATTTTTGCCAACTATTCCCAACTATTTCGAAAGTTATAGTGAGCGTAAGCCAGGTAAAAGGTGGAAGACGCACCAACACGACTAAATCTACTTTGGACTAATTACGAGAATTATGAGGAGTCGTGGTCGGTATCAAGAGGTATTTATCTCGTTGTGTAACACATTTGTAAGATGTATTTGTACCTGAAAGAACATGAATATAGGCGCATTCGTTTGAAATCATTCACGAATTTACATTTGTGATATTGTCAACATAATACATAAATCGCTAGCCAACGAAAGATGCAACAACGATCGCACCATCTAACTACTGCAGATTGGTGCGATTTTTGTTACATTTCGCAAATGCTCTCGTTCGTACACAGTATTGCATACACATGCATACATATGTAAGTATGTGCACAAATGTAAGCAAGATGGCATGGAGCGAGCTGCGAATTTGCACAAAGTGCAGCAGAAACACAGATTTTGAAAGCTTTTAGCGTTGAAATCTGTGTCGATTTCATGTCTTTGCAGCAGAGCATCATCCGCTTAAGGAACGAATGAGTGGTGGGAATCGTTGTTGTCGCTTTTATTGACTGGGAGCGCATCTGCCTAAATACTGGAGGCCTGCAACTCGGCGACTGATTGTATTGGAAGTGCAATATTTCAGCCCGGTGCCTGAATGTGATTGACATAAATTCCGAATTGTTATTCCGGCAGTAGTAATTTGTGGCCATCGTGTCAGTCGGTCGGGGCATATAGTACACCAATACGGTGAAATGGATGGCTTGCATGGAAATAGAAACCGCAAGCACTGTGTGTGCTCGAAAGCAGATCGATTGAGAAGTTATGCAATCGACTGTCGACGACGTACAATGTTGAGTGGCGAAAAGTGCAGATGAGCGATCAAAGGAAAACCATTTCGCATGGAAAAGTATTCATGCAAATGTAAATGATTGCAATATGGGAACATTTTATGACTACCACAGTTCAGTTCCCATTGAATTTGCCTCAGAGTTCGTAAGTATTGCCTACATAAGTTATTGAGCTGCAAGCTAAAGTTGACAGTGGAGTCACGGTGAAAAATTGCAAATCCGTGTCGGCTAGTAGTCGTGCAAGTATAGAAATGAACTGATTAATATGGCTAGCATCCTCGGGCAAATTGTTCTTAAGCGCATAGCCTTAAGTGAGGTGTAAAGAAATATTTTAAATATAGATTCGAAAAAATGCTTTGAGTAATGCTGATTAATGGCTAGTAGCGTGCAGTTGGCACTGCACGGGTTGCACAAATACGCAAGTGATTGCTTATGTACTTAAGGACTTATGAATAGTAACGATGATTATATTTTTCATATTTTGTATGTACTTATTACACTGACATATAAAATATTGTGTCACTGTGGTCGTTTTATAAGTGAAATGAAGTAGAATGAAAAGCGCGACTTTAATGGACACACATTTTTAAAGCGGCTTTAGCGTTCGAAATCAAAATGTTTCCATTTAACGATCAGTTTTATTATTATACAGTTCAGGGCAATAAAACTGTGCAAAGAAATAGAGCAGCATTTTGCGAAATGACATAGCGACGGCAACAACATTAAACTTGAACTTAAACGAAGTTAGTAGAAATGGTTTGTAAGTGAATTAACAATATAATATTTTGAACAAAACATCACCATAACCAGCAGCTGTGTGGGGCCTTTTAAGTGTTAGCCTTTCAAGGCACTAAGAAATTATTTTTATTCTTTCGAAATGAGCTGCCTTGCAAAATTATTATTACAAATGTGTTAATATTTTACAGGTCATCAGGCTTAACTATGATTGCAGAATTTATTTGTATATTATGAAATTATAAAATAGCTTCAAAAATTATACATTTATTTCCTATTACGTATGGCTGAACAAAATATGATACGAATTTATGAATTTGAGCGCGATTGTATGAAAAATTTCTTGTCTTTACATTATTTTATTCACCTTAAATATACATATACTGTTTGAAAAAAAATTATTATCGCTATAAAAGATTATAAAAACATTGTAACTAAATATGGAATAATATATTACATATATACTTACATACCGAACTTAGCTTTGAACTAACATCTAAATACTTAATCTATAAGCTTTACATAATTCGAACAGAAAACAAAACTCAATGGCTAAATGTGAACCGTCAGATTATTTAGTGGTCAAACTTTATCCAACCGACTGACTGCTTTGTTTTCAATTAATTGTTGCCGAGAATTTTTTAATTTTTAATTTGTGTTTGAATTAGCCTGCAAATTAATTCAAACTCTTCCCTCTAAAGTGTTTGGCTATAGGATACATGAACTATACTATACAACAATTATATACAATACAACCTTAAAATGTGTATTATAACTAGGCATAGGAATTTTATGCCAATAAATATGACCGAAATATGCAAAATATATGCTTATGTAAAAAATATGCACACCAGATTCAAATTTCAAGCGTTCACCTAGGTTATACTATACACTAAATCTTTAAATTTGAAATTTAAACTGTAGCTAAATTTTTGAAAAAGAACTTCTGCTAAAAAATGATATTTAAAAACTCGGGGTCTAAAGTGGATTAAAGTGTTATATAGAGGAACGAAATTTAATGGACCTATTGATTTCAAACTTACTAAAAAACCAAATTCGATATGTATTTTTCAAAAATCGACATCTGACGGGTCAAAACTGGTTAAGTTTTGTATAAGATAAAACTATGAAAAATACATTAACTAATATGCCTCTTGACTTCAGACTTGGTAAAAATACTTCGAATAAAACATAATTCGACAAGTATTTTTTAGTTTTTTAGTTAATATTGAAAAAGTTTACACGAAAAACTGGAATGTTTTGAACAGAATACAAATTATTTCTTTATATAAGGTCCAGAAAAAATACCGTAAATCAGCTAAAAACAAAAGGGATATGTACATATACATATATAAAGATAACTTAAATAACTGAAATTTGTTCTACTTGTAAGTTCTCTACGGCCAGGTCTGTGCCTCTTTTTTCCACAAAACGACATTGCAACGCCACAATAAGTGATTGGAGCATATGTGCACTTTCAAAAAATTCAAGCTCCACTTAGCAGTGCCAAACAAAATAGCTTTGTGAGCCAAACTACAACATCTTTAATAATGATCGTAACAACAAAAGTCTGGGATTGCTATCAGTCATAAAATCTTGTCATATCCCTAATGTGGAAGCATATCACAACATATCACCATGCCCCTGCACATTTTCCTCACTTTTTTGGGTTTGCATAGCAGAGCATAAGTCCATGTACTATTTGCATGTATGTATGTATGTTTATATATATGTTTACGCCGAATACGGGTAAATATAAAAGTGAAATATGCAAAGTATGCAAAAATATGAAAAAATGTGCAAAACATGCAAAAATATGAAAACATTCAATGCGAAAGGGAACTCATTCTAAATATTTTTCAATCAAATCATTTTTGTTTTGACATACACATTTCAAACGGGTAAAATTTGAGATATCACAACGGGCTGTGTAGGCCTAAATTTGTCTAATACAGAGGTGACCACCCTAAGCTTACCTGACGGTACTTTTCCCAGTCTCAATATCACAGGGCAGTTGTGTAAAATAGTTAGAATTTAACCTAATTGAGAAAACACATCTATCTTGCAGAAACGGTGTTCATATTTTGATATGGCACTGCACTGTATATATGTACATACTTATATATCTATGTATATACATATATGTATGTAACTTGAATATAAGTTTTATGCCCCTAAGCAAATATTTTATTCAGAAGTTAGCTATTTGCTGAATCAAAAACAATCATTGAATTGGAACCTTCCTAAAGTAGTGTGTTCAGAATCCTGAAACGATAAGGATGTTGCAAGAGCCCGGTATTGATAAAGAGCGGCTCAAGGTTGGATCCTTTCTTTTATGGTCGCAATGGTGCAAGACCTTCTACCATGTTTATCACACACCAAAACGCCAAAAGTTGTCTGCATCTTGACTTAAACATTAGCGTAAAGCTAAAAAGCTTCACCAAGTGACTTTCGCTCTGTCTCTTCAACAATATAACCTGTATTAGCTCTCTCGTTCAGCGTGCGCCGCAGTAGTTTGCTGCCACTCGGCTCCATGTTGGTGGTTTCGCCACATGTTCGACGTCTCTTCTTGGTGGCTTGTCTTGTAAGTGGCGGTGGGCATAGTTGGCAGTCCGAAGCACCAGATTTAGCTGGGCTTTAGTTTGATTTGAAACTCGTCTGTGTGCGGTCACCTCAGCCCCGACTTGCGGATAGTGAGCTATCGTTCAGTCTCCCCACTCGTTCGTGTGTGAGTTTTTGACTGTGGCTTGCTTTATTAGTGGTTGTTTGTGTATTTGTCGCACAAAGTTTCTTGGCCGTGTTGTGGTGCAAAAGAAAGAAATCAAAATAAGAAAGAAATAAGATTCGTTGAAACAGTCGACGGCGTGGCGATTCGAATTTCGTTCGAATTAATTCGTATGCAAGCGACGACATTATTCCCATTGCGCAGTCGCAGCCGTGGCCGTAGAGGCAAACGCAGACGTGGACGCGGTCGCCACCGAGGTGTGCGGAGTGCAGTGCGTGCATTGGCATTGCACGCAAAGTGTGCAGTGCAGTGCGCAGCGGAGGGCTGCGGTACCGCGCCGTATGGTGTGGGATAGGTGGTTCTTCGAGCTGTGCAGCCGTTAGTTGTGCCTTCGTTCGTTCGTTGGTGTGCCACCAACGCCATTTCGAGTGAAGCAGTGACCAATTTTGGCTCAGCTTTTACTTGGTGCCTCTTTTGTTTTTTAATTTTGTCTATGTTTTATTGGGGAAATTAATTAAGTCATACTATAATGTAATTAAATATTATCAAAATTTGACGGCGCTGTTGGCAAACTTTGCGGCGGTAGTGAATCATTCAAGCGAGTGACGGTTTTAGAAAATACTGAAAAGTTTCAATAGTCGCAATTTTGCCAATAAGCGCATATCAGTGTAAGGCTGTGGGTTTCGGCAGCCCTCCTCGCGTTCGTTTCGTAAGTCTTTAGTTTCGGAAAGGAAGGAGAATGTCTTCGTTGACTTTCGAAATAAAGAAAGGGACGTGCTTTAAAAATTGAATTGAAGTATTTATGGAAAAGTCATGCAATCTGAACTTGTTCTTAGTACATTTTTAAGGAACTAAAAACTTAATAAATTGCTTTAATAAGGAAAGGTGTAAGACTCCAATGAAACAAACATACTTAAAGCCGCGCCGTGCTTATGGTAAAAAAGTGTGCCAGCTACAGTTAATAATTGCATTTTTACAAGTTATGTACGTTAGACATCTTGTTTGTCTGAGTCGTTTTGCCTACGCACGCGGCCTAAAGGCTTCAAATTGATCCATTCATGAGCGCATTCGAAATCAATTAAGACATTGCAATTAAATTTACAAAATCGCAATAACCTTCACAGTGTACGAAAATACAACAAAAACAAGCAACAAAATGGTGCATATACATATGTATTGAAGAAAAGAAATACATGTTGATATGTGAATAAAATCGAGAGAGTGCGCGTGAACAACGAATAAAGCGAGATGAAGTATAAAGAAAGCAATGCGCAAATAGCAAAACGCGGCGAGAAACGAGAGGCAGCAGTGGATTTACCTACTAAGAGCATACACAATATAATTCAATACGTACACATATAGTTGCAGATGACATTAGTAGCAGTAGCAACAACAAACGCTTACCACAACAATAACAAATCGCTTCGAGAATTCAAGGCTATCATCTTCATAACGTTTTGCAGGCGATTTCTTGTGGTTGCTGCGTTTTCATTCCATCTGTCTCGTTTTGCTTACATGTGCTCATAGTAATGTTATAAAAACCAGCTAAAACAAGCTAACATTGTGTTTCATTTCGATAGCTGTTTGAATATCATTTCGCCATTTCAATAAAAAGTGATCTCGAAAAGTGTTCTTCTTGGATATATTCACCATTGTCTGAACCGTGCCCATTGTTTTAACACTGCCAACGGGCAAACATGTAAACCATATAAAGTTCACGAAATTAATGAATGAGTTTTGAGGAATTCAACAGACACAGCAGTAGAAACAGCAACCGCACTGCAATGGGATTACCAAACTTTCATGGGCTCGCCGTCTTGGCACTGATGACACTGCTCCTGCTTCGTTGCGTGAACTCACAAGGTAAGTGACGCAGCAGTCGACGCACTCAGCGTTTGTGTGTTGTGATGACTTGGTTTCCTAGTACGTTTAATGAGAAGGATCGCTTGATTTGGGAATCCGTAAATTCTAGTAAATTCTTAGTAAATTCTACAAAAGTTAGGTTGTCTTTCATTATTGGGGATCTTTGTTTCAGTATATAACTACATATGTAGCTATATTTGAATTAGAGTCCTGCGCGAGTATGAATTTTTGCTATTCGAAAACATTCAAATGCTTTTGAATAGAATACTTCACTTCATCTTTGCGGACCGGTCCGAATGAATACGAGTACAGCTCTCTTCGAGTACGAGTAAGCTGCGAACATAAACGAGTAGACGTACACTATTTATTCATATTAGCTCGAAGCGGGAAAACGAGGACAAAAGCATTCGAATAATAGTACACATTGCTTCGAATATATTCGAATATACTCGTTTTATTATTCCTAAGATTATTTAGAAATATTTATGTTATATATAAATATTTATTTATTTGTTATGCTACTTTCTTCAATAATTTCCATTTTGCGTATTAACTAATAAGCCACTTCAACCGCACCACAAGTATACACATGGAAAAGTGACATACTGCGCATAAAAATATTCGATGAAACTGTTGATCTTCGAATACTTCGCAAAGTTCTCGATTACCGAATACGAGCACTGCAGTATTCGCTTCTCACCGAATACGAGCACTGCAGTGTTCGCTATTCACCGAATATGAATAGAAACGAGAAGCGACGTTCGCTGGTTCTCGTTTCTATTCGTTTCGTTGTACACATTCTTCGAATACCAAGTACCCGTACAGTATGTACAGTAGTGTAGCCGCCAAAATGAATATATTCATGCAGGACTTTAATTTGAATGTATTTAAGGAACTGCTATATTTAAGGATCGAATATTCCTTAAAATGCAACTAGTTAGGAATTTGTGTAGTAAAAAGTAAATTTGTTTTTTTACATGTGTTAAAAATTACGAAAAATAATCTACAATATTTAAATAATGAAAGTAGATAGCTTTCTAAAAATATTTTTTGAAAACGCTTTTATATCAATGTGTTATCTAAAAATGGTGGGGGGCCAATGGCATAGAAAATGGTCAATTTTGTATGGCAGCCCCCTTAAAACTTGGAGATAGCGGGTAGGTATGTTTGGAAGAAACATTTGGAAGGGAAAATAAATGGGTGTCAGTCATACATTTGACACGTCTGGGGGCAACCTGGAAGCAGTGGGAGCCTATTTTGTAAAAACGACCATTTTGTATGGGAGCCCCATTAAGGGTTAGAGATGGGGTATAAATATGTTTGAAAGAAATGTTCAGTAGAGAAAACTAGTGGGGGTTAGTCATAGATTTTAACCCTCTAAGAGCAACTTCTGACCAGCTGTGGCGCAATTTGCCGAATTTCCCAGCTTTTCTGAGAACTTTGACCTCGACGCGACGCCATTTAGCCCCAATTTTTCACCCTACCGCATAAAAGGAGAGGTTGTAGAGCATCGAAATCAAAAAATCTTGCACTAAATCATGTCTAATGTACATACAAATACAAACTCACATCAATACCTTAAATTACAGTACACATATTCAAATATTTACTATAGCATTTGCATTGCTCAATGTGATGTTTTTCTGTCGGGAAATTGTTGATTACAGATTTCTGTCACGTGGATAATAGATACAAAACTGTCTTTGAGATGTTTGCTTAGCGTCTCCTTTTTTCGCCAAAGTTTTTGCAAGTGACATCCAAAAATTCACTGATCTGGTGAAAGAAGTACTGGGTAGTATTGGGTACCTCTGCTTCAAAAGTCGAATTCAAAACAATACGTTCGTGTGCATAATTTTAGACAAACAAATTTACTAAACTCCCAGCTCAGCTCATGGTCACTAAACAACACAGTTACCGGGGTTTACTGAACATTCAGTAAATATATAAACAGTTTCAAATTACTGGGTAAAATACATTTTGTTTGAAGAAAGAATGGTAGATGATTACGAAAAAACAAAATTATAGAATCTGTACAAGACAAAATATTTACAAGCAAGCAACAACAAATATGAGAGTACTAAAACAAAAAAGATAAAAAATGAAACAAAAATTTAATTTAAATATCTAACGACTTCTACTCATCGAGCAGTCCCACGAACAGTGCGCAAGTTGACGCTTCATATTTTTTTTGTTTTTATTGCGCTTGTTTGCTTCAGTTGAAGCATTCCAAGCTTAAGATCACATAATTCATGAAACAAAAACATCTTTAGCTTCCGCTCAGACCCACACCTAGCGCGCATGACCTTTACGCTGGCAGCGCGCTGCTGGTGGAAGCGCGAGCAAGTGCGCTGCCGCAAAAAAAATAATACTAAATGGAATTGAACGTGCTGCACTAAATGTATCAGATGATAAAACGGAAATGAGCGCACATTGTGCAACAAACGGCAAACACTGCAATGTTTACACTGATGGAGTGTAGCGTTCTGGGAAAGTGTCAGTGGTTCTCGTCGAATTGATTGAGTCACTGTTGAGGGAGTTTTACTTGAAATTAGTGTAAGCTGATATGGGTTCCAAGGAGGTTAGGGGCCATTCTGAAGTAATGGAGAAGGCCAGTGCACGCAGAAACATTTGTTTTAATAAAGCTAAAGAATAAAGCTTTCAAAAGTGTGTTTGCGTAGTCAGTACAACGGTTTCAAAAATCACTACAAAGCAATACAAATCGGTACAATTTTCAGGCGTTTTACGCTATTTAAGGACAATTTTTCATTGATTTATTGATTTGATTTATTGATTGATTTTTATTGATTTGATATATGATATCTCTAAGTTGACTTGCTTCCACTAAGACTTGGTTGCATTGGACCTTTGATGATAATTTGAGGGTGGGCATTGTACTTTGGAGGCGGAAAGTGATATCACATATTTCACTCGTTTTTTGAAATGTGTACGCAACGCTGTTTTTTCCAACACACTTTAAGCGCATGGGGGAATGGGGAGGGGGAATAGAACCTTTACTAAGCTTTCTTTAGTATTTGTAATTTTATCTTTTGGCATAATTTACATTATTTTTGTCACCAAATAAATAAATAAATAAATAAATAAATATCCTGATTTTATACAGGGACCGTACCGGTTATGGTTTTTATCAAAAAAGTCAGATTTTAACTGTTATCTTTTAACTTAACTGTTATTTTTTAATGATAAAAGGCACAAAATAACAGTTATTTTAACTTTTATAGTAAAAGAAAAAAATTTAAAAGGCGTTTAATATTCGTGAAGCTGAGCCCATTCAGATCATAATGGTATATTTGAAAAAGTCCACCGGCAACTTTTTCGTTATGCCTTTTTGATTTGAAAATTGTAATTTAACAGTTATTTTCGGTCCCTGATTTTATATATTTGGTCTTTATTATGGGTGAAGCATATTTGCTTATGAAATTTTTACGCATTATACAAACAGTCTTTTCTATGATTATTTACAAATGAACGCTAAGTGTTAAAACCGTAGCATTTTTGGTTTGCACTAACGAATACAATACTGAAAACACAACAAACAGAAAACGTTTAGTTCATGTAAAATATTTGCAAAGCTACCGATACTTTAAGCTGAACGCAGAGCGAACCGAACAAACTGTTCGGCATGCGAGCAGTTACCTACTAAGAAAGAAGTGAAGCATCGTTATTTGTTTACTAACGAGTGGTATAGCCGCAACAAACGCCGACAACAACACAAGCATGTTCATAAGTCATAGCCAAAACAAATGCAAAATACGCAAAATTATTTAAGCTAAATTTATTTCAATGTGGAAACAAATAAACAGACAGAAACAGCATGAACAGCAGCAGCAGGATCGACTGATAGGCAAAGGATGGGAGTAGCGGCATTTTAAAAAGACCTCAACAACAAAAATCAACAAAATCAACCACCCTAGCTGAGAAGTAGAAGCTGTCCAGAAGTGGTTTAGCTTTAACTGTGGGTCCTCGTCAAATAAGCACGCCACTTTGGTTCGGTAAACGCGTATAGAGATCTACGAGCAGCAAGCTGGAGGGGCGACTTACTGGCGACAATCGGGCATCAGGTGGTTTCAGTGTGAGACGCTTGCATGATTTTATGGCATAGTTTCATGCTTGTGGCGCTGCGCTTGCAATTTATGGGTCGGAATGCCAGCGTGTAGCTGCAACTGCTGCTAATTTTTGTGTTTTGCAAATGCAGGAAAGAGCAAAGCGCCGAGCGATACGAGCACCGAAAATGTTTCGCTTCGTGAGCGGTCATGATACAATAATTGTTAATTGTATCATCGTATAAAGTAACAGAGAAAAGAGGGAGGACGCACTTTTGTTGTTGTTGTTAAGCATTCGATGATCTGCCTGTTGCAGTGGTAGAAAAACGAGGGATGAATTGTAAAGAGGAAACAAAATAAAATAGTTGATTTTTACTAGCAAAAAGAAGAAGAATCTTGCAAGTCCAGACAGTAGTTTTTCTTTTCCGATTAGTGAACCAAACTGCGTTTTTCAGATTACAATTTTGAGTTAGCGGCCTTCCGCCCATCACTGTCTTCGATTTCGCTATCACGCATAATCGTATGGGTTTGTTAGGCAAATTAAAAGGCATCTCATCGTTACACAATCATTATCGACAAAAATCGGTTTTCGTAATAAGTTCCACAAAATGAAATTTATGTTAATTAGAATAAGTAGTTGTAAAAATACAGCTGAAACTTGAAAAGCTATTGCGCAGTTGTCCGCATACCAAAGCCATCAGCAGCATCGGCGGCGAACGGCTCCACTGCTCAGACCGCGGGTGAGCGCTGTTTGGAGACCAACAATATAAAATGTTAATAATATTAACTAATGAAGCGATGATCACACAAATAAGCGAGCACTCCTCAGCGTTCGATGCCGTTCGCCGCGCCGAGACGAGAAAGCATGCTGAAAACTTGTTTTTGTTGGCTTGCATAAGCTTGACACTTGAGCGAATGATGCCCCACACACATACACATAGATGAAGGCAGCAGAAGACACGACTGCATCTGTTTAAATATAGGATTAGAACGTTCGTATTGAGATGATTATTTTGACGACTGCACTGCTACACGGCCCCCGAGTGCAGTTGTCTAGTTATTTTGTAGGCGACAAAACCAACGCAATTGGTTCAATTGGTTCACTGCTTCAAAAGAGATATTTTTAATGTCAGTTTTCTTACTTTTTCAGTGGGCTTTAATAATTACATATTTGTTAGTATTTCAGTTAAATTTTACTATTTCTTAAAATTTATTACGGTCGAAGCCGACGCCATCTTGTTGTGTGGTCGTGTCGTTGCCGTCTTGAATGTGTTCGGGCCATGAAGCGAGAAATGAACAGAAGACACGCACCGAAACACAAACAAATAGCAAACGGTGCTTAAGTCGTCTGGGGAAGAGGGTTTTGTTATGTTAAACTAGTTTACAGCTTTGTTTCTGTGTCGTTTTCATTGGGTTTTGGTTTTTGCAAATTGAAAAGCTTCAGTCGAAATTGAAAGTGCTAGGAAACGCAACAGAAAGTGCATACATACTGAAGAAATCGCCGCTCGATCGGTTTGAAGTCTTCGATGGCCCAAAGGTTTATGCTGATTCAATAATTTCACTTTCGGCGTTTGTCAAGTTGAGAATGCAGCATGCAATGCAAAAACGTTGAAACGAAAACAAAACCAACTAACAAAACGCGTCTATTTTGCCACTTTCTTGTGGGCTGTGAAATGGTTGAGGAAAATGAAAGTGAAATGACGCTGGTCGCGCCGCGCACCAGGTGGCGAATTCCCTCACTGAAGAGCGCGCATAGCTTGAACGACTGAACGAGGCGAGGCACGAATGCGACCATTAACACCATAACATTGGCAACATTAGTGTCACTACACGTCTGGTTTCTGTGGGATGAAACGCAAAGTGTAACACACGAGCGGGCTGAATGATGCCCAATGCCGCCTTTCTCCTGCAGACTAGGCCGTGTTCAGAGACAACAGTTTGCGCGAAAACGAAAGTTTGTATAGCGACCGTCATTGAGTATCGCTCAGGGGCGTAGCCGGAACTTTACTGTTACTGTTAATCTAAATATATGTAAATAAGAAATTGAAATAAAATAATAACGGTTAATAACTTGTATTCCCGTTTGAATATTAAAATTATTTAAAACGATGGTAGACATTTTAGACAAATGTGCGAAAAATAAAAACTATTGCATGAATTTTATAGCAGGCAATGAGAGATGTTTAGGGACGTTGGAGTTCCAACACTCCACCCCCTTGTTCATGCCCCTGGTATCACACACAGAAACAATTAGCAGAGCTAGAGAAGTTCTTACGGATAACAATAATAATAATTAAAGTGCTGCAAAAGCGATTACATGTGCCCATGTATTTACATATAAAGACTTTAGTATGCACTGCTACAGGTCTCATGTGTAGGCAAGAGGGTTTCTTTTTGTAATCAATGCAAAATTGTAGCTTTGTCGAGAAAGTTTTTGTATTTCAATCGTTTTCACTTTTACGCACTTCTACGGTTTACGATCATATCGTGGCGGACCATGCTTCGGCTCCTTGTAAAATTATGTTGCAGTTGAGTTGCTTGCATTTTACCCAGACTAAGTTTTAGATAGTTGGATTTTGTTTATCGATAAATTTAATAAAAAATGTCGATATCTCACTTAAATGATGAATTTTGAACAACTGATTATAATGTGAAAAACTTTATTCGTAATGTACTTGTAATGTGAAAATGCGATAAAAATTGTGAGGAGTTGTTTTTAATACAGACAAAAATAGAAATATTTTTCATTTATTATTTGTTGAATGCCGAATTACTAGAGTCCGATTAATGGGCATCGGCCAGTATTGACCACAAAAATTGGTATCGGCATCGGCCTTTTTTGGCCGATACCACATCAGCCTCTTTTGACCAATGCCACATCTGAACAAACACAAACTGAATTTTAATGCCATATTTATTAAAAAGTCAAGTTTACGTCAGTATTTTTGTTTATCCCAGTGGACATGTGGAATATATGTGATATATTATTATTTTTAAATACATGTTAATGTATACGCTGGATTCTCTAGTGATTTTATTGAATTTGAATTTTTTCGTTTTTGTGTCATTTATGTGAAATTTGTTACAAACAAATGGTTTTTGATTGAATCCATTGGTTTTATATTTTCTTGGATAGCAAATTTCGTCCAATCCGTATGGTTATTTCAAATTTTAATATTGAAATTGTATTCCATTTTTGGTAATTTTGAGGATTTCGTTCAAAACACTTTGTTCAGTTTGATTTCTTTTTGATTTCCTAGTGAATTGAAATCTATTTTTGGTGCTTTAATTGGCGGAGTAAAGGCAAGCAAAATAATTCAATTAGATATTTATTTCAGGAATATCCGCACTTTCCACTGCATTGCGTATGTGATCTATGAATATTGCATTTTCGTCTGAGCAACTGTGATTAGACGAACAGACATTTTGATGGCTAGCAGCAGTATGTGAAAACGAACCGCATTTCTCTCCGTTTAAATGGGCTCCAGCAACAAAACTAATAATTGCAAATTATAACAAGTGAAGCAGGAAGCTTAAAATACTAATAAAATAAAGCAACAACAAAAACAACAATCACCAATAGGCAATTCGAAAACATTTTCAATACGCGCATTTCTCTGTTTCCCCGTTCGGGTCTCGGTGTGCTGGGGCAGGTGCCAGTCTGCTGCCGCTGTGACGGCTTATGTAAGTCTTATTGCTTAAAGTGTAACAGTGCCAATAGTATGTGTGTATGTATCACAACAACAACGATAATACCCATGCGCGCGTAGTAATAGCAACAAAAACAATTCGAGCTTGTCTTCGACTTGTTTCGCTCGCCATCGACAAGTAGAATTGGAAAGCGAAAAAGTTGTTGGAAAATTTGTTTGTTTACAGTTTTCCCCCAGTTTTTCGCTTACTTTTTACTTCGCGTTTGAGTGCTTCAGGAAAAAGTACTTTGCCGCACTGCAGGCCCCTGCGGTACATTTGTAATTGATGAGCGTCGATACGAAGCTCTGTAGCGTGTGCACCAACGACTAACTGCATTGGATCTAACTTTAGTCAGTAAGCTTTGAAAACGTACAAGTGCCGACTCGAAAACATTTCCGCAATGTTATCACTTTCATTCGACTCCGCAGAGAAGCAACGAATAAATGCTGACTTATAAATGGCCAATAATATCAGAGAATCTTTTAACTAATGCACATTATTATGACTGATAGCAGTAACTTAATGCGCGTCCTTCCTTCTGGTACGAGTATTTACACTCGCGCACCACTCAGTACCTGTATGAGCGCTTTTTATTATTTACTATTGCAATACGCCAAAAACCTGTTGACCAACTTACACACATTAATTAATTGAACGAAAAGAGCAGAAGCACAGGCAGTCGTTAAAGCTGCAGCACCAGAAACTTGTTCGCGTATTGTTGAGTATGCGACCAGCAACGAGATTTGCAAGTTTGACTGCCGTTGGGGCCGCCAAATTGCACGCATACTAAAGTATAACCAACACCAATAATTTCATCGATATTATAACTAGTTGGCTTAACAGTAAAACAACAACGCCGAATGACAACAGCAGCGAATATGCTGCGGGCTGTTGTGTCTCATCTGCAACCAATTTCCATCCAACTCCATCGGCTGCCATCGCTATGAGTAACCGCGCGATGACGATTACCACCACTACTAACGTCATGACGATAATTTTGGCGTGCTTGAAATGCGGCGTCCGACCAGAGCTGGTTGGCTGTGGCTTACGTACTCGTTGCTGCCACTTCAGCCCCAGCAGCCGCCCTGCTGCAGTAGCTGGTGCGCCCATTTTATCGCTTTCATATTGTGTGCAGTTTAGGAATTTTCCTTGTGTTGTCTTCCAACCAGCAACATAATCAACAAAAACAATATCGAGACATACTAATAGTTTAATCATTTTACATTCATTTGCCGTTTTTGTTATCATCATTTTCTGGTTGTTTTCCTGTGGCTCGTGCAGGTTTTCACTTTTGCTGATGTGTTTCTCTCAAAAATTGCTGTCATGATTGCTATTGTTGCTAAAGGTGATTGTGAAGCGTGACAGCACACGCTGATATGCACCGAAGTGCAGCACTTGCTGCTGCTTGAGTGCCAGCTGTCACCAACCACTGCGGATTCGCATGGCCTACATTCGAGTCCGTATCGCCGCACAAAAAAAGGCGGAGTGAAATAAATAAATCAAATGACATAAGTTTTTTCCTATATGTCTTAGAAGAAAAATATGAATATTGGTCAGGTATGTTTGTTGCAGCTGCTGCCCTACTTGCGCCTTACTGAATATAAAAAAGTGATAATAAGTCTGCCTTAGACGCTTGGGAAAAGTGAAACATTGCTAAGAATCAGCAAGGCCGGAACAGGGTTTACTGTTTTCCAATAGTAATTTTCAGAATAAATACAGGTATACCTCGCTGGCGTGTTAAGCGAGGTCTATCTGTATGTACATACATACTTCTTTGAAGCATACATATGAATGATTAAAGTGAGGTCTTGCACTCTTTTAATTTTGATACGTATGTTATGTACATACATACATATATGGATATGCATGTGTATAAATCAGGAAAACATAACGCGTAACTTTTTTGGGGTTTCAATACCGTGTAGAACGCGGCTTGTTTACTTGTTAATCGAAAATATGTCGCAAAATGTGAACCGTGTTAAAGCGAGGCCGTGTTATAAGAGGTATGTGTTAAGCGAGGTCTACCTGTGGACACATTATACAGTATTTTCTGGATATAAGAGCCGAGCAAAATGCTTAAAATTCAAATACTTTATCCGGGAAGTCTTTTAAAAAAATATAATGGCTAATAGCACTTTTGGGGCAAAAAATCCGCTAATAAACCTTTTGGGGCTTATATAAAAAACCATCTAATGAAACAAGCGCCCTTATAGAAAAAACCTGCATACACAACGTACTCGCATTAATAAAACAAATTATGTGTTTGTCTTGCGGAGCATCCATACTGAGTCTCACAATTGAGCTTTGGTAGCAGTTTTGCGCTCACCGATAATTTTGCTCATAATTACTGAAATGATCTTCCTTTTATTTCCAACCATGCTGTAGAATAAAAATAAACAGTTATGAACAATTATTTCACTTACGATTTTTCAAATTTGGCCACTTGTTGCCATAACTCAACAAACATATGTTTTTACAGACCAAAGGTTGTCATGCCGCAAACAAACAAAACAAACAAAAACAAAAAAAAATCATCACAATGCACAGTGATTCGTTCCATAGACAAAATTCAAAAAATGTATAGTCTCAGAGTTTAACGATTTTGATGTCATTTTGAAGTTAAAACTCCAACTAAAAAAATCCAAAAAAATCTGTGCCAAAAATTAATTAGCGTGTGTGCAAAAGCAGCTCAAAATTGAAACTTTTTTCACAAAAAAATGTAAACACATATTTTCTGTTTTTTAGTCTATTGAGTAAAAAAAATTGTAAAAATACATGGTAGCCAAGAAGTTGCTAAAACTTTCAATATAGATTAAGAAATGATGTGGCCATTTTCGCTTTTAACATTTTCTCAAAATCTGCCAAACTGAAGCTTTTGCTTGACTTTTAATTCAAAATATTTTTCTAAATTAAAAATCTGAAAATTGGCAAAACTTAGAGGAAAATATCTAAAAAGTATGTGAAAGTATGTTCCTGGATTTTTTTTTATTTTAAGAAGCATTCTTTCTCTGTCGGATAATGTAATTACATCTTCCGATATCTTCCGATCTCAGAAAATAATTATATTTGAAAAGTGGTCTAAACACCTATTTTTTGACAAAATTATTTTTTTCATCCCTAAAAGTATGCAATCAGCATGAAAAATTGAGAAAACTGCAAAAAATCAAAACATACGTCTATTATTATCGTTTTTATTGTAAAACTAAAGGGTCCTAAGACAATTTCTGTCACTCTTTGCATTTATCAATGTTGACGTTACCGATTAAATGTAAAATCTGAAAAATCTAGCCAACACACTTGGTGCTGTAGCTTTCCAAAAATTACGAAAATTGCAAATTTAAGTCTCAGAAATTGCCAAACTACAAAAGTTTAAGAAAAACAAAATAGAAATTTCAATTCAGCAGATCATGCTTAACTGGTATACCAAATTTTATGAAGAACGGACCACTCCTTCTAATTTTGTCCCGCGGTTGTATGGAGTCGAATCACTGTGCAATGCTGCCAATATTTTCATTTTTTCTATCCGGGGATTTTTGTATGACTTTCTTTAAATGGTTCACACATTTGCAACGTTATAAGCGGGTAGATCTTTTAAGCGGGAAATACATTAACCCGGAATTTTCCTGTATATTGCTTATGGGGATTTTTCGTGACCTAATTTGGTTTGGCGGGGAAATCAATTAACCAATTGACTTATATCCAGAAAGTACTGTAGAACGTTATGGTAATAATTTTAATAGAATTTGTTTATATAATTGTCTAAATAATTAATTAATTATAATTCATAATTATATGTTAAAAGCCTGAGATAAATGTAAGTAGTTTCATTAATTAATGGCTGTGAATGTGACATTACCACCTTCTGGGGACTATAAACGAGATGTAAATATTTCTGGACTTGTATGTTGACAGGTGACTGCCAATTTTATGACTTGATATCTTTGTGTCATTAAAAAAGCTTTACTGCTGGTGAAATTTCGCCCAGTGTTGAATGTTGAGTAATTTTCTTGCATGTTTTTTCCTAATTCCTGTGTAAATCTCCATCTTTTTTCAATGCTATAATTGATTAAGTCTTTTTTTGTAGACCAACAACACTTAAGTGATAGGAACATCTTGAGATAGGCGTCGTCAAAAGGTTATTACTTAATCGAGAATGCAAATTACAAAGATTTTTGAATAACGTCTGAATATAGTTATGTTTATATAGAGGATTACAATACAGTATATTGTATATATCGTGTATAGAACGTGAATTCATATAGTAAATATTTTATTGCTTGAAAGTCAAAATCCAAAATCAAAATTTACATATACTTACATATACTACATGTACATATTACATAATACATATTTTGACTGTCCTCGTTGTAGGGTTTAACATATACCAGATTTGCTGCATATTTTGGAGTTTGGAATAGATTTCGTAAAACATTGAACATAAAAATTGTTTTCCAATTTTAGCTCATTTCGTTACAAACTTGCCTCTTAAACATATTTACATAAACCTTCCAGTAAAATCATAATTAACGCAATCTAAATGCAGTGTCATTGTCGCTTCTTTTGTTAGCTCGTCGAAATACTAATTCCTTCGGCTGAATCTCAAACACCTCTCAGTGGCCATAACCTGCTTCGTTTAATAATTGTATGATAAAACTATTAAATGACACATCAATTTGAATTTTATCGCAATTACTTGCACTAATTTAAACATGCTCGTTGGTCCAACACAACGATGCAAGTGACAACAGCGAAGTGGTCAGTGGGTTTAATGCGCTTTTAACGCCAAGTCAGCAATGGCCCAGTTACACCATTGCACGCTAATTTGTTAGATAACCCTGTAACCTTTCTGGCTGCAATTGTTTTTATAATTTTTGTCACCAAAGTATTTAAATGTAAAGACTTAAATGCTAAAGCCATGGCATGATACCAACGCGATACCAACTTGCTTGAATGGCCAACAACGTCAAGTAGAGCAGTGCTGTAATTGCTTCACGCGCGCGACAGCGCAATGGCGCGCCGACAAGCAGCTGTTTCGTTGGGGGTGACTCGGGCCTTACTGCAGCCATAACTGCAAAGGTGGCCAGAAATGAAACGAAATTATGTACAAGTGGGCTTTTCTGCTACGCCTTCACTCCGATTGTGATTTTGAAATTTGGTGCCGAAAGATGCCGTTACATTTAACACCAAAAGAGTCGGTGCTGGAAAACGACGACTTTCGCAAAATTGCCAAGTAATGCCAGATCTCTCACAGAAATCTGCATAAATGTTGGAGGTAAAAATGTAACACTAAAGTATGAGACTTTCAGTGCTCAAGTGTTGCCTATTGACAATATCTCTGTAAAATAACCTGGCTTTAAGCACTTGTGCTCCTTCTATGTACAAAACAGTCGACGTTTTGGTTCTTGGCACGCGTTCCAATGCTCTCTGCGCGCGCTGCAACCACAACAGACTTTAAACAGTTGCTTTGGTGCTCCCCAATAGCCTAACTCCGCTATTTTTCTATTTTCTGTGGTTGTTGCTGTGGAGCTTTTGCTGTGGAGCTAAAGTCGTTAAATTATTTGCAGAGTCTGTTTAGAACGGAAGTGATTGTTTAAGGTTATCAGCCGTTGACCCCGTTTCCATAAGTGTTAAGTGTGTGTGTGTGGTTGCGATTTGTTGGTTTTCATTTTCAAGTCTCACTTTCGCACTGGGTCAGGTTTAATGTAAATTGTAGACTGTGTTACAAGGGCTTTGCTTCTTTGCTTCTAGACGTTTGTGTTTGCCTAAAAATGCTCAGCTGTCAGTTGTGTAGTTTTGCGTGGTTGAATGTTTCTGCCAGTGTTAAATGCAATATTCAGTTTTTTAAGACATCTTTAACGAAATTTGATGCACAACGATTTCCATATCGAGCCCTTCCCGCGTCTTTATCGTATGAGCCAAACACCAAACTTTACAGGAGACATTTTTTTGCTTTTTGTTTAACATAGTTGCATGATTTTTGGTATACACAAATAATTGTTTCCTTTGTATAATGTATTTTCATTTATTGAATACAAAATATTGTTACTTTCAAATTGATGTAGAGTAATTCATAGGTGATATAGTGTAGTTGAAATACGAAATGAAATACGTAACATTCTTTCAGAAAAAATTAAACACTATCTTCTTCATCTGTTAGCTAGCACATCTAGCTAGCACATCTTTTGTCATTCCATCAATTTTTAAATCTATGTAAATATTCAGGACTAGCAGGGCCGCGCGGCTTTGCACGCAAGTTTGAAGTCAATGGGGCCAATAAATTATGTTCTTCTGAACTCTTTGTTAATCCCGTCATATTTTTATGAACAAATACTTATCTAATAATATTACTTCTCATTTGAAGTGCTTTCACCACATTTGAAGTCAATTAGCGTATTAAGTCGTGTTTTACCGTACAAACTGTTAACCCGTCGTTGACCCCGTCATATTTCGATTTTCGAAAAAATGAAAAACACGTATAGAAGTATTTCTCACTAAGAGTATTTTTACCAAGTTTGAAGTCAATGGGACTATTAATTCATGTTTTTTACAATATCTCCATATAAACTTTGACCCGTTGTTTACCCCGTATTTAAGAAAAAATAGAATACACGTATCAAATTATTTCTCACTAAGAGTATTTTCACCAAGTTTGAAGTCAAAAGGCGTAACATATCATATTTCTTCATACAAACTTTTAAACATTGGTTCACCCCTTTAAGTTATGATTTTCAAAAAAATGAGAAACACGTGTTAAATTATTTGTGATTTCAAGTGTTTGCACCAACTTTGAAGTCAAAAGACCAATCAAGTCAGTATTTTTTCGTAGTTTTTCCATGTACGAACCTTAACCCTTCGTTCATCCCGGTAAATTTTGATTTTCGAAAAAATAAAAAATACGTGTCGAATTATTTTTATTTTCACCAAGTGAAAATACAACACCTTAACCCATGTTTTACCCCTGCAGACCCCGAATTTCAGAAAATCCCGTCTTAGCGGAGGTTCATTTTTCAAAATGTATCTACAGTTTAAATTTCATATTTGTAGCTTAAGCGGTTTGTGCTGGGCTATGATGAATCAGTCAGTCAGTCAGGCAGTTATCCAGTCAGGACAAACAATTATATGTATATAGTTTCACTTTTCACTATTCAAATGTTTTCAATTGTACAATTTATTTAGATCAAGTATATTAATTTTTTGAAGAGTTCAATCTCTGAAATTGAATACACTTTTTCAATAAAGTTAAAAATTAACTTTTTGCAACTAAAGCAATTTTATCGTTACGCATTGCTAGTCGCAGGCACAAAAATGAAGGAAATATTTAAAGTGGACATACGATAAAATTGTTTTTTCTCAAAGTTCGTAACGGTTCATCGCAGAGATGTGAGCTTTTAGGGACTGATGACTAATTTATAGTGCTATCGTTATTCGGTAAAAAATGAATTTCGGTAAAAATGGCTCATACGATAAAAACGCGGGAAAGGCTCGATATGCCAAATGAGTTGCTTCAAAACACTCCCAGCAATTCAAAGGCGAAAAATGTGCATAACTTTAAAAGTCGCACAGAAATGTCAACGACTTTAAATGACGTTCAAAGCCAAAATATCAAAGGCATTCAAACGTTTTTTTATATAATCTTATTCGTTTACGGTATTGCCGAAGACTCTTGAATTGATAAATGCAGTCGTTTTGTTTAGGAGTTGTCTGTGCAATATGTATATTAAACATATATATATATGTGTATTGTTTGCGTTTTTGTGTCTGTAATTATGTTTGTACATCATTGCTCAAAAGAATGAAAAATAATGTTATTTAATGAATATTTTAAAGTTGTTGCTGCCCCATAGTGAAGAACACCGTTAGCTGCAAAAGGTATGGTTACCAGAAATGCCCTTTTTGTAGATATCTCAAACATTATAACTTTATCATGGTTTGTGGTATTTTGCTGCTTCTGGGTTCATGACGTGTTTGACTTGAATCGTTTCTTCCGTTTGCCCATTCTTTGTCTTCCCAAGTCAAGCTTTCAACTAGTAACTTTAGTCAAACAGTTAAAATAGGCTTTGAAAATCGGATGATTATATTTCGCTATTGATTCTTCTGGCTTGAAAAAGAGAATCGTCAGAGAATTGTTGAGATGTACCATGCTGATTGTGCTTGTAATAACTCAACTTTAATTAATTAAAGTATGCAACCTTATTATTTGCAAATTTTTTTTGACTATACAACTTAAATGCTATTCGTTGGGGATAATTCTTTCTTAGTTAGTAAAGAATTCGAATAAGAGCGTGAAATTATTTTGCGGAATACTCAACACTATTAATGCAACGGAATATAAATAAGCGTGAATTTGTTATGCTGTTCAATTTTGGCCATGAACTTTTTCGGCAGCATAATATAATAGAAACAGTTTTGACGTTTTCTCTCAGCAAATGTTACTCGTTTGGTTTATGGTGAGAATTTCCAGATTTTGTTCATATTTTGTGCTGAACAAAGAAATATAAAACAAAGAAGTGGAAAATATGAAAAGGAAGTGGTTGAAAAGGTCTTCGCTTAAAGTGTCGACGTTTTCAACAACAGCTGAAAATCCTATCTTTTTTCGAAAATGGCAGTTCAGAAATGTTAAAAGTTAAAGATGATGCAGCATTGCCGTATTGTGGCTTTTTGTTAAGACCCTTTAAATATTTAATCCCGATTACAATACAAATTTTATTATAAATTTATTTCTAATATTTTTGACGCTCTCACGAATCCTGCGGGATCTTCTCACTTATTTAGAAGCCGGCCAACTCGTTAAATTAATTAGTATTGTGCCAAAAATACAATAATGTAAACTAAACTGATTTCAAATTGAGTTGGATCCACGGAAAGCGATCGTTTGAAATAGTTCGTTTATATATTAATAGACTTTTTTCAAGTTGAAGTGATATGTGCCGGCATATATTCAAATAGCTTGTTGTACCTACTTTAAATGCACATATGTAAGAAGAAACACAAACTTGCGGAATTACAACTAAAACGTTTTCACGTTTCCAAACACTTTTGTAGTGAAGTTCGAAGAAAAATAGCCGATTTAATTTGCCGTCGGCGGCTGCGGCTGCGCCGTGTGCCAGTTCTTCATGCCCCACACATGAAAACAATCAGCGCGTAATGAATTCGCCACGCCGCTTTCTGCCATTTCGGTGGGTACAACAAGTGGCAACTAACAACACGTTCAAACTATTTTCTTGCCACAATTACACACACCTACACAAGCGTGCTTGACTGCCATTGTATGAGGAGTCCGCATGCTTATTACTCATACACACTCGTACATACACACGTGCATACGCATGGATATATGCACGTTCACACGTCTGTATTTTACCAGTCTTGTGTCTGCAAGACGAATTTTCCGCATTAGGCAACGTCGCACTATGGCCCAACGGTCAGTAAAACGTTGCAAAAATAAAAAATTTCATGAAAGCGTTCGATAAAATGAATACACGCATCTTATTGAGAATTTTCCAGGGATTACGAATATATAACTTTCATTAAATTCAGATTAGTAGTTTGGGAGGTAGAGCCGCTCAAAGTTGACAATTTTTCCACATCGAGAAAAATGTGTATTTTTTGGGTTTTTTTTTCCTCTTTAAGATTGATTTGTATGTAAATGAAGCGACCAATCGGTAACTTGTTGGTTTTTTCTAAAAGATACGTTAATTGTTAATATAATAAAATTAAAAAATGTTTATTTTGTTTTAAAAGTTGTTCGATCTACCGATTGCTCGAAAAGTCTATATTTCGACCTTTTTTTCAACTTTGATCGAAAATAAAAAAAAAAGACCAAAAAAGACCTCCGCGAAATTGAGGGAGGTTATTTGCTATTTAATTATTTACCTAACTTCCAAAACTCAGCTGCCGCTTTTTGCCGCTTTACTTTCCAGAGCAATAAAAGTGAAGCAACCTCGGGTCGAAAAACACGCAGGTATACGAAAAATCACGCACATTTAGTTCGGTCAAAAACCCATTTTGTGTTGCTGGCATTTGTATATAAAGTTATATTTTTTGGTTACGAATGGCATAATACATTTGCTATCCATGTTTTGCTTATTTTATTTAGAAAAGTGTTTCCTAACAAGCAGCTGTGAATTTTTTCGCAATATTTGGGTGGCGCTCCAAAAAACAAATTGCCGAATTAAAACCAACGGTACTTGAAATCGACGAAGGGAAATCTATTACTATAAAGTATGAGTTTCTCCTGACTATGATCGACGGGAAAGTTTTAAATCAATTAACTAATACTTCATCGACAATGAAATGTGCAATCTGTAAAAAAAATCAAAAAGACTTCCAAAAATTGGATGAATCAACAAGTGACGAACATAATTATGAGTATGGAATATCTCCTTTGGATGTATGGTAGATGTATGGAATTTGTCTTGAAGTTGGCATATATGCTACCACGACATGGGGAAGTTTTCGAGGACAACGCAACACCCAAAGAAAAGCAGAATATCAGGAAAAAAATAATTCAAGATGTATTCTTCAAAGAGCTTGGGCTGAAAGTAGACTCTCCAAAGTATGGGTATGGGAATACAAATGATGGCAACTCTTCACGCAGGTTTTTTGAAAACAATGACTGCTCGAATAACTGGAGTTGATAAAGATATTGTGCGAAGATTGGGAGTAATTTTGAATATTTTGAATTGCAAGGAAATGGTTAATGGACCTAAATTTGGTGAATATGCATCCAAAACTGCCGAACTGCTGCTTCAGAAGTATCCTGAGAAGAAACTTACTCCTACGGTACATAAAATTTTAGCACATGGAAAGGATTTAATAGAATACCAGTGCTTACCAATAGGGGAATTGTCTGAAGAAGCTCAAGAATGCAAAAATAAGGACTACAAAAGGTACAGATGTATGAACACTTGCACTTGCGGTCACCGAATATGAAAGTGCATGTCACAGAGCTTTGAAAGCTCGACAGGCGTCGGCGCGCTTACTGTATGCGGTTGAAACGATCGGAGTGGCATTCCGCTTACTCTGAGAATGTGTTGGAAAACAAGTTTTAAACTGACTCAATTAAACGAATCGGCGTAGCATGCTTAACGCTGGAGAGACGCAGACTTGCCTTCGAGCAGGCAATGGCAAGGCGAAACGTTTTCGCTAAACCAATGCGCGGAGTTCATGAAAACTTATTGTCTGGCAAGAAAAACAATGCAACCGAGTTAAAACTGCGCCCTGGTATGCTTTGTTCACCTCTACGTAGTTCTTTTTGGAGCTGAACAACTTTTATGTTTTGCTTGAAACTGACAGAGCTATTTTTTGATTGATTTGCTTAGTAGGTTGTTGGTACTTGTGTTTTTCTCTAAGCCGATTCCATAGTTGGCAAGCAGTATTTGCATGAAAAGTGCCATTGAGCGGAAGAAAATTTCAAGAAATAATAAAATAATCCTTTTTAATCTATATCGCGTATATTTAATCATATACCCTTTAATGATATAGATATGTAATAAATATATTTTTTAATAATGTGGAAGATAAATGTGCTTAAAAATAGGCCCACCTACATCGATCCTGAACTACAGCGTATCAATGGGCTTAGACCTAAATGTACTCCATGGGAGACTCCACTTAAACCACCTACCTACTGGGCGCACTGTTTTGCATTGTCACTGAATAGATTGAACAATGTGTTAGCAACTGGTGTGTGCAACAATACGCGTATTATTGTATTTTTACGAGTGTACAAACATATGTGCAATTTTAGGAATGCTTTGATATTCATCATAAAATATTTTGGCCGGTGGAAATATTTGATTGTCATGTGCAATTTATCGGCGTTCAATTAGTTTGCTGTTTGTGTCTTTCGCAGTCAGAGTCCGAATATGATTCATAGATGACGCATGCGTTTCACAGCCGTTCTTGGTGGGTGACCCGAATTGCGAACGTCACCGAATTTAAATCCGCGACGCGACGTATTATATTACGCATTGTCGTGTCTCGTTGCAAGAGACTTGGGCATAACACTATTTTGATATATGTATGTATTTTTTTTATTGTTCAACTGGCCAGATAGTAAGTAAGTAACAACAATGTTCGAGTCACGTTTTCGACAATAGCAGCTTCGATCTATTACATTTTTTACTTTTCCGCCATGTCAATTCATCATATACACCAATACCTCACTTTGCGTCGTGGTTACGTTCCAAAAAAACACGACGCAAATTGAAACGACGCAAAGTGAATTATGATTTTCTATAGCAAACCATGTAAAGATCGAAGATAGGTTCCAGGGTTACGAAAATACTACTTTTTAAAAAGAAAATTGAACAAAGTAAACATTTGAAAAACATAAATAATATAAAATTGTATTACATACATACAAAAAACAAAAAAAAACAAATTCAATTAAAACAAAATAAAATATTCAATTAATTTATAAAGACAAAATAAAAATTAATCACTGTCTGATGAGTCCATAGTGGCTGTTGTCGTAAGTCGGCTTTCTTTCACAAAAAATTGGTCCAATGTTTGCGTTGATTTTCGGTTAGAAAGGGAATCCCCGAGTTTTGATGGCATGGCGCAATTATGGTGCCATCTTTTAAAAAAAAAAAGAAAATTTCAAAAAAAAAATTAAAGACTCGAACCCAAAACAGCGCAACTTCGAAAATCTAACGACGCACAGTGAAAATTAGTACTAATTCAGCAGCGACGCAACTTCGAAAAAACGCAAAACGAAACGACGCAAAGCGAGGTATTGGTGTATTTGTATTCTGTTATGAATCTATGTCTGTATGTAAATAAGCCAAAGTCAGATGTTTGAACGCAAAACCTCGAGCAATTTAATTTTAATTAGATTTTTGTAAATATATGAATTTAGTTAAAAAAATATACTTAGTAGAAGAAAGTTTAAAGTATTAATCAATTCAGAATAATCTTATTCGCACGCAGCGTTCATATAATTTTCAAAGTACTGAACTCTAAGATACACAAAGACAACACAGTTCTGCAATATGTACAGCTAGTTTAAACTAAATATTGTATTTCGTAAATAAATTAGTCACAGTCTTGATAAATACCACATGGCTAGAGAAACTCCATACAAATACAAGTGCGGTAAAAGAGAATATTGCAACAAGTAAATACACACCTTGTGCGCGGCCCACCCAATGAACCCAAAGAAACCGATTTGAAAACGCCGCGGTTAAAGGTTTAGAAATAAATCGCAAACAAATCACGGCACCAGCCAGTGGCCAATAACAAGAAGTCGAAGGCGACAGCCACCGATCGAAATGGCCAAAGTTGGTGCGAACCAGTTTGCGGCTTGCTGAGTCTCGGTATGATTGAAGCTGCTTTATTTTGCATTCATTTTACCTTTGCGAATATTCTTGCTAAGAGTTATACAATAATAAATCGTAAAAACCCTCTGGCACGGAAAAAATGTAGACGGAAATGTTATACAATACTTGTGCTAAAACGAAACTTGCGCAATTCGAAAGTAAAAAAAATCTGCTTGTACCTACATATATAATTGGAAATATGTGGAATAGTTCAATTTACATATTTTTCAGTGAGCGATGGCGTATATTAAAAATGGATCGTTAACGCAGGGTTGATATTATATTGCAAAATTATTTAAAAAAATATATTAACTAAGTGATCCTGTTTCAATGTTTTAAATTGTACCACATAAATAAATTTGGGCTTCGCCTACGGCTTACGCTTACCACGACAGCAAAAATCAGTGTGATATACCAATGGAGATACATGGTTTAGTGTCAAAATGTTGCACCGCCGTTTCTTTTCATCGGCATATAGATGCCTAACTAGTTTGGCTTTTTGTTCCGTCGTCTTTGGTGCAGTTAAACCGCTCGTGTTTGAAAATTTTTTCTACCTCATAAGTACGTATAAAGCATAGATTTTACTCCATTTCAAGCCTTTCTAAGCGAAGTTTGTACACAAGATAGTTTTTTCGGTTGTTTCGCTTTTGATTCTTGCGCCCATGCCGTCCGTGCCATTTAGTAATAGAGCGAACAGTTCATGTTGTTGTTGCCGCATTTATGTTGCCCAACTATTGCCGTAGTTTGGCGTGTTTGGTATTGCTTCTGAATGTTTGAAACCGAATCTGCATGCGGCGGCTGGTAAGAGCTACACGCTGCAACAGTGCTTGAAAGCCCATTTGTTGCTAGCCAAAGCTTATTTACTTGCTGATTGAATGCGCACTTACGGGCGCCGCACAGTCAGTGGGGTCAGATTTAATAAAAAAAATTAATTAAAAATGTCTGCAATATTTTTTTCACTGCGCTTTCGTAAAAAATTCTCTCTGCAATTCTTAAAATCTTTATTCCGTGCTTCTTGAGCTTTTTCCGACAGTTGGCCAATTGGCAAGAAAGCATGCGATAGGATTTGCGGTCTATGTAAAAACTATTTGTGGGAAGTTGTGGGCATATTTTACCAGGGATAGTACTGTAAAAAATAGTTTGCAGTTTTTAATGCACAGCTGCGAAAATTTCCTATTTCGATTTGATGTTCAAAATGGTCTGCATGTTTTTAATCAAGTCGGCATCGATTTCTATTATTGATGCAGATATTTCTGCATTTTGATTTTTCAGCTAAAAAAGAAATAATTTAAAACTAAATCTATTTTGCACATTTGTATTTGTTCGCACACATGTTCCCACACAGTTCGCACATAAAAATCGAAACGCTTGAAAAGTGCGCAACATTCGCGCAACTTTTTTTCATAAAATGTTACTAGAATATCTAAACTATACGCTAATAAAAAGAGTTTTGCTCGATCTCACAAGACTTATACCTATATGATTATGTAAAGGGTAAAAATTGGACAGTTTTTAAGCTTCTAAATAAAAAATGCATTACTTAAATACCTAAACATGAAGGCTGCAACATTAATTTCATAAAAAAAAATCGGTCGAAGTAAAGAAAAAAACGCGTTTATTGCTGTGCGCATAAATACTGAAAAGCTAAACGCTAAACTATCATATTTTACAACAATTCTTTCACTTAGTGTTAAATTAGTGGGAAATTTTATCTATTTTAACCCGGTACCAAAAATATATTTGTATCTTGACTTATCCTTTTTGAATTAATCGGCACTTTACTTATACATTATCCATCCCACTGTGCGCCGTTGCGTAGACGTAATTGAACTCAGCAATCCTTACCATGAAATACTGGCGAATTACGCATTTTCCCAACTGACCACATATGTACAAACCGAGCTTGCGCCTAGGCGAGTTTGTTTCTTAAGTTTTTTGTTTGGTGAGTTGTGCACCAGCATTGCCGGATCGTCGCTTGGAAAAAGATGTCGTTTGTTAAACAAAACATTAGATTTTTGAAATGATTTCAAAACAAAATTATTTCAACTATACTGCCAATAAAAATTTTCACGCGCTGTTCAATGAAAGGGACACTCATAAAAACGTAAAGAAACTGAGCTCTCTTTGCTGGGATGGAACAACAACAGTTCAATACGACTATAATAAAATTCCTTTCAAGAACTGTGCAGTTTCAAAAATTATTAAAACAATACTTTAAAATAAGATTGCAATCTGCTTCGCTGAAAGGCACAAGCCATGGCATACGGAAGGAGAGAACCACGCAAAAGCGCTAAATTATCCAGACTACATACACACATTAACTAGAAAAAGAGACAACCGTAATTATAACAGCAATAACAACAATAATAAAGTAAGATTTAAGAACGCAGCGGGCACTGCCACTGCCGACAGTATGGAATGGTGTGCAGCGACTTGTCGCGGCCTGTGCAGCCGACAACTCAAGTTGTGCGGACAGGCACCAGCGTTCAAGACTGAATTTAAAACAGCCAGCGATTGTTGGCTGGTTGTTTGGCTTTGTGTGCGTGTGCATAGAAAACAAGATTAAAATTACTCGATTGTGGTTTCGCGCAGCAAGGTGAGGCCTTGAGCATGCACGTTTCTTTGCTGGTTCGTTGCTGTGAGTGTGAATGTAAACTCATATGGAGTACACTATACTATATTGAATTGCTGGCAGACTGTCACACTGTTGTAACAGAAAAAAATAATGGAAAATAGAGCATTTTCTGTTTTACAATATGAAAACAATGACTGCCTGTAATATCAACAACTTGTATAAACTTTGCTATATTCATATATGTATTTATGTGGTCACCATTAGCCCTGAAATACTTCAACGTAATATTGCACTACACAAAACTGAAGACTTGAGCAACGAACTCTATGTTTAATTTAAAAAAACTAAATTAAATACAATTTTAACATCTTCAACGAGCATCAAACTAATTGTTGTAACAAGTGTAACTAACATTTTCCGACAATGTGGCGTGAGGGGTTGAGAAGTCGTATTCAAAGGTTAAAAAAGGTTAGCAAAAAATACCACACAACTGTTATAAAAAATTTGGAATAGGGTTTTAAAACGGGTTTAGGGTTTAATTAACGGTAGTTTTGTGCCAATAAATGGTGTGTATAGCAGTTTCTTAAACAACGTAAAAATTATTTATTTCAGTGGTAAAACTTTCATTTGTTGGTTATTCAACGGTGCAGGCAATGTTCAATGCCACATTTTGTAGGTATAAGAATATTGAACCATCCAGTTGAAAATCCGTGATAAATAAATGGTTTCGGAAAAATTTCAAATACGTTATTATCTAATATCGGAAGATGTTGGAATTCATTCAAAAGAACGACTTGAAATTATTTAGAAAATAGCATCGGACCATCTTGCATCTGTATATATGCTGAAGAGTCAACATTTCCCTTTGAAGATCAGAATGTGTCATTTTGCTGAAGTGTGGACAACATACTTTCTTTGTGCTCTAACTATCAAAAACGTCGTGCCAACAAAACACAATTTGCGGGAAGAGCTTTGGAGGCGCTTCAATGGGATGTCTTACTCCACCCCCGTATTCACCAAACATTGTTTCCGAGTATCCGACTAATCGCCGAGCAACACTTTTTCTTTGAGTCGAGTCGACTTCGGGATAGCCTCACTGAGGAAAAATTTCTCCAAAGCCAAATTCGTATGCTCCCTGAAAGATGGGAAATGTCGCACAATTCTATGAATTGAATATACCTAATGTACCAATTTGTCTCAATAAAACTTCAAAGTTTTAAAAGAAAACTTTCAAACTTTCAAAAGAAAAACCTTCAAAACTTGTTTGTACCTTCCATACGATAAATTGATTTCAAATCCAAATAGTTATAGATTTTTTATATGTACATTATATAAAAATATTGGTTGCATTCTGAACCGATGGTGATTTTCAACTTTACTGTACCTAAATCAAACTACACTTTTTGCTGTACTTCAACATTAATTCATTAATTCGAAATTTATCGTTGCTGATACCGATGTCGATTACTCGGTCGAACACTTTGTACAGTCACATAACAAATGAGGTAATTTCAAAATTATTCAAAGTTTTTAAATACGTATTTCTATAACTTCGCTGAATTATTTCATGGAAGGGGAATTTGATAAGCTACATACAATGTATTTTGTTTTGCAGTTGATAAATAAATATTTGCTGTTCTAGCATATTTTGAGCTTTTATTCCATTTCTGTCTTTGTGATGCCCTTTAGTGTTGAAAACTGCTGGCTTGAAACTGACCGCTTTTAGTATCCGCTTTGTGTTATTTTAACGTTTTGTCAACAAAATCAATTACAACAATTAGAGCCAATCGATCACCTGGAAACCAGTAAACGGCTTAACTGGCCCAAGGACATTTTTTGCTCTTACGCTTATTATCCACAATTATATCCGTCAAGCACACGGGTCGTTGGTGGTTGGATGTGGTGATTGTTGAAAGTGGCTGCTCAATCGCAAGTACGCCCCCGCATTTGCACGAATAAACTTAGTTACCAGCAACAACACCCAGTGTACACAAATCGATAACGAAGTCTTGGTATTTGCTAAAGCCATAACCTGTTCAACTGGTCAGTTCTGCAGGCATGCAAGCAGCATACATATCTTTTGTAGGGAGAAACGACTTTGCCTTTTACAATAGAAGTGCGCAGAAGTGTGGAAAAGTACACTGCATGCCATGGAATAGGGTAAGTCTACGCGATATGGCAGCCGAGAGCTTGGCATTGTGTGGAAACGTCTTTTATAACGACTTGAGTAGACCAAAAGCTTAGATGTTATGTATGTAAATAACATGTTACACTAATTCGATCTCATTACATCACTACTAAAATAATTATCATTTACCATCATAATTTCAAATATTTAAAAGCGTACTTAATTTTTTTATTACTACATATTTATAGCGGAAAAGACAATTCAAAATCATATAGTTTCAGAGTCTTAATTGCAATTTCTACAAAATGGCTTTTCCATTAATTAACTAAGTAACAGATTCATGCTTATGGGGGACGTTATGGGAGGCAACACGGCAACTTGTTATGGGTTTTCAATCTAGCACCAATGTGGTTTGAAAACGATGTAATCTTTTCTAAGAAGTTGAAACTAAGCTCAAACACGGCCAATTACTCGGTGAAACCTTCTTATGAAATTCAGCCAATAATCGTGTTGTACTACTAACCAGCTGCTATAGCGCGTAGCAAACTAATAGTACCTATTTTGCCACCAAATTATGAAAAGAGTTTTTAGAAAATTATTCGGCCTATTAGATCACAAAGTCTTTCCAAAGTCCACAAAGTCTTTGCTTTGCGCCTTATACACCATATTTGCCTTATGCATTTGACAGTACTTAGCACATTGTAGAATGACTGAAAAGCTGTTTAAAGTCGTTGCCTCATACGTTTTGCATACATACTTTTATTGGGCGTCAATGCTAACTAATTATAGTTGCCCCTGGGCTTGAAATTGTATTCAAAAAGACCTGTTGCTACAACTGCTAGCAAATGTCAGACGCAACGGTACTGAGGCCAATCAGTGGTGGTGATGGTGGTTTTCCGCATTCTCAGGGAATTATCAACGAAAATTGTGTTTTTCAATGCTGTGTTTCAGTCAACTCGCACACAACACAAATGCATGAATATATTTCGCAAGGCGATTTCCAGTAAAGAATGCCGCAATTGAAATGTTAAAAATATTTCTCAAGTTTTCCGCAATTAACACTCGCAAATAGATTGTGTAACACACAAATTGTGTGCAGATATTTATTGTGAAATGCTGTTCTGTTCATATGGTTCGCTGCTTGCAACGCAAACACTCAGCACGCCCAAGTCGAGCCCACGGAGCCCGCAAAAACCGCACTCGCTGTGTTGCGTTCAATTTCAGTGCCTTCTGCGCGCAGCAGCTGGTGAATTCGAATCGCGGCACTTGCGCACATTTTAGCTGCTCTAATTGTTACTTGATTTCGGGTAATAAAGCAACGCCGTGCAATGTGCAAATCTGCATATTTTTCACAATTACCGCTCGGTGGTTACAGCGTCAGCGCCCAACGCAATAATTATTAGCAAACGATTCGCTGATTTTCGGTCAGCTGTGCGCTGCGCTGCGGTGCTGGTACGTGGGGGACAGGGGTTGAGGGTGCGGTAAATAAATGTTTTTGCCGCGTTCTGCTTTGGTTTCACAACTAATCAGTTGGCGACCATAAATTGGTTTGCGCGTCGTTCGACTGCCTCGGGGAAGCGTAAAGGCTCATTGGAAGTGACAGAGACTTGCGGGTAATTTAAGGTCATAGATTCCTTCGAAAACATAAATAAAACTGTTGGGTTCAGTTTGATTCGTTTGGCTTTAAGTGGTTGTCTGGGCACAGGAAGTTGCTAAAGGTAGTGTCGTGCAAGTAACTAACTTCATCGGATGCTAAGTAACAATTTGTCATCGTTATCGTCATAATCCTTGTACCAAACTTACGTTGGCCTAAACTGCTGAATGTGCGCTGCTTTTGGCGTTGTGGAATTTGTTTCATGTCTCAAGAGCAACAACCGAATTGACGGACGTTGTCCATGACCTTCTGTTGGCATAATTATTTTGCAATTAATTTGCAGTCGATTCCACTTCGTGTGTTGTATTTCCCTCGTGCAAGTTCCGGTGGCAGAACTTAAAGGATATCGTTCTACTTTCTGCGTTCGACCGCTTGTTGTGCCGCTGTCACATTCGTAAACAAAGAAGTGAAGACAACCGCGGCTGAGATTGGGTGATTATGCGCCACGAAATGTTGTTGAACCCATTTAGTGACAGCAACAACAACCGCCGTAAACGTAACAGTGGTTATGTGGGTTTTTTTAATTTGGCATTTTGGTCTTTTCTTCGGATGATGTCACATTCCCAATTTTAGTCTGTTCTCGATGTTGTAATGTGGATATGTATGTTTACTTAATGAAATGACGGGGGAGCTGGTACTGGTGTTAGTGTTGGTGTGGGTACGTTATTTGGCACAAGCGCGTGATGACAATTTGAAATGAATTCTTGAATTCGGTGTTGGTGTAGAGTGCGTAAATTTCAGCAGGTAGTTAAATGGGGTCTTAAATAAGTTGACGGAAAAATCGAACGCTTGGTGACAGTTGCCTCTTGTTGTTGAGCATTCACAGAAGACTTTGATGCATATGAAAGCTTTGTGAATAAAATAAAACTAAAAATAGTAAAGTAAATAAAGTAAAAATGGTGTACGGAATTTTTAAGGGGTATGTGGTATTCTCGCAATTAGCAATATTCTCTAGTATTTTGGGGTTTTTCTTGTTAAGAATTTTGTTCAACCGTGAAATTATTGTTCAAATCTTTTACGTGGGTTCCTAAATATTTCCTTATAAACTAAACTACTGCCATACTACTAATAATAACTTGAATACAGCATTTTTAACGCATTAATGAAAATAACATAATTCTACATTTATTTTAACCTCTTTCAAAATCTAATAATTTTGTAAACAATTTTCGCTAAGGAAATTATTCTTTATGTGCTTTTCTGCACATTTTGCTATTGATTCAAGTGTCTATCAAGTCTGCAAATTTCCAACCATGCCAAAGTCTCAATGTTGTTCTGTGTAAAAGCCAAAAGCATCAGTCAATTGAATGTATGGAAACCTTAGTGCGAAGTTTCAATCAGCGAATTTGTGAAATAAATCGTTCAACCGGAATTATACCCTATAGGTAATGAATTACTCGGCTGACGAGCCGTTCATAAAATGTCTTTAAATATAAATATTGTTATATTTTCGGCGTTTTCCCGAATCTCAGCATTGCCCGTAATTAGAATGACTTGTGACATTCTTGTGTCGCTTTCCCACATTTCTCAGATCGTTGCGCATACATACGATTGACACTGCCCGCGCCTTTGCAAATATCAAATGGCTCTCCGGTGATCCCCTTCACAGATTGCGTGCACCCAAGCGAGCACACGGCGGCAGCAATACTGGCATTTCCACTTGTTGCATTCAGTTGCAACTTGCAACAGCCGCAACAGCAGCGTCAGAAAAGATCGGCAAAAAGAAACGGCCGGCAACTCTCAGCCAAGTATTTACTTACTACCCATTAGACAGAGGAGTGTACAAGATGCGCGTTCGCCGTTTGACAGACGCCAAGCAACACGAGCTTGAATGAAACAAAACAAGCGAAACGACATAGACTCCGCAATCGACAGCGACAGCGACCGAGACAGACGATTGACATTTACCATACTCGAACAATTCGTGCCTGACTGACTGCATTTGCGCGCTGCCAACATTCCTCGAAACAAATATCAGCAGTCTCCAACCTCCGCTTTTGCATGTGCATGCACCTATACATTCTTACAACGAAAATCTCGGTTGTTTCTGATCAGATTCGAGTCGAATTTTTCGGTTGCGACGTGCGGCAATTTCAGATGTGGTTTTTATTTCATTAACCGCGCAAAAGAGTTGCGTTATTCTGCCGCTCCAACTGAACTACTAATACGGGGGCCAAACATGCAAAATTGTAGTCAAAAAAATAAATCAATGATGCTATTTCTACCCACTTGAAACACCTCAAACTACAAGATGCATTTCTGACGTCTGCGCCATCCCGCATCCCAAAAGTGGGTGTATGCTGTCTGGAAACTGCGGCATTTCCGCCGGTGATTATGATTTCAAAATGTTGCCTTAAAAAGTTCTGCCAATAGTAGTTATTCAACATGTGGATAAGTATTATGCAATGTACACATGTACGATTTAATTCGTTTTGAACATTGTATTATACGCAATACTGGCAGGGCCCGGCGGTGCGTGCAAATAACGAATTTTATGATTTTAATGATTTTACTCATTTTTATATTTGATCCAATGTTATGCTTTTTTCACATAAGCTTCTAACAAATTTTTTACGTAATTAATTTGAAATGCTTGAGGTCCATATGCCCATTAAATCGTGCTTCTTCACACATACCTATCGTTGACCACGTCAGATTTTGATTAAAAAAAGCAGGTGTCTAGTTATTTTTTATTTCAAGTATTTTCACAAATTTTTATGATGATTTATTGATGATCCCGTCAGATTTTGATTTTCCATGAAATAAAAAGTACGTGTCGAATTATTTTTGATTTGGAATACTTTCACTAAGTTTTGAATTCAATACGCCTATTTAATCACATTTCTCCATACCACACCTTTACCCATGTTTTGCCCCTTTAGACCTCGAATTTAACAAAAAATCCCTTAGCGTAGGTTGATTTTTTTAAATGTACCTTACAGTTTAAATTTCATGTTTGTAGCTTTAGCGATTTGGATGATGATGAATCAGTCAATCAGTCTGTCAGTCAGAACAAACAATTATATTTATGTAGATAGATAATACAACATAGCTCCCATTCCTCACATAGATCCGTTCCACAAGATCACACCGAACAGAAATCAAACCGAAAAGAAATTCGACGAAAAGCGATAGAAACCATGGTTTCAATATTTCAAGAATACCTCGCTTGAAAGCAAAACACAACAAAAAGCTACATCTGCAAATCTATCGAAAGTATCAAAGTTCCATCGTCCGGTGAAGACATAAGAGTTTGCATGGTTCATATTAAAATATTTTCATCGCGTTTGTCAAACCAAAATTCAGTTATTGCGCAAAAATGAGCGTTCACATTCAAAACAAAGTTGCTAAAGCAAAAGTTGTTCCGCAAATGTTATTTTGCTTTTCGATTAAAAAAATGTAAAGCCAATATAACTGACGTGTCTCAACACTGTCGACTTTTCCCATATATTCAAAAGTGTTAGCATTACTGTTTTCTCATGGTGAATTTTACCAGTTGTTCTTAAAATACACAAACACACCAAAAGTGACAATATTCACCACGAATGAGCAAAACGGAACTTAGCCAAAGCAATACATTTAATGTTAATGGTTGTTCGTGCTGAGTGGTCGGCTAGCAGTGCAGAGAAGCTGGTGGTGGTTCGATTCTTGGCGTAATGGGAGGTGATGATTTTGTTGTCGCGAACGGGGTGGGGGGCCGGGTCTTCTTAGTTTGGCAAGAGTTTTCATAAGTCGATTGTGACTGAGAACTCTAATCAAAGAAGGCAGATTGAATCGCTCGTTCGTTTCGCCGTACCTGTGTTGGCCGTCAAATATTTGGGCCTTTAACGGGTCCCGTCACTTATGCGAGGGAGTACACAAACACACGTCACCGTGTATTTTGGCCACATGGTCAAGTAACGTCGAAATTTACCTGAAACAAAAATTACCATTTCACATTCGCGCCCCGCTTCAGCCCTTTTTATGAACAACGACCGTGCGGCAGGGTTCAGCATCCGCTCGTGTTACGCATAGTTTTTCGCTTTTGAAATGCCAGCTTCGAATGTGGTCAGCAATCAATTCATGGTAAATAATTATGTTAACAAATCAAACAAAATTGTGAAAAAGAATTGAAATGAATGGGCAGTCGCTCATAATCAAACAGCTGCTCGCCGTCGCCGTGCTGTGGCTGCATGGCGGCGCACTTGCACCCTGCAAGGGGCTAATGTTATTCGTCATGTTGTTGTTGGCCAATGTGCTTTCAGTACCTTTACAAATGACCGCATTTTGCTGTGATGCACGATGTCTGACGGCTTTTGGCGCAGCTGGCTTTTAGACCCAGCAAAAAAAACAAGCAGACCAAATAAGCCATTTGAGTTTTCCCTTTTGTTGTCACCTTGACGCTTTCGTGCTGCTGTCACTTTTCATCAAACTTTCTAATAGCCGTTATGGCATCGAAAGCTCGAGGTGCACTCGCCACAAATCGTTTGGGCGAATGACCGACGATTTTGTGCTAACGAAATAGTCGATAGTTAAATATGCTTTATGAATTTATATTTATATTTCGGCTATTTTTTATATTGCAGATCCACAAAACTATTACTTTGCATCACCGGCCGGACAGACACGATTTGTGCCATCTTCCTCGTTCCAGGCGAGCCGCCCGCCAACACAAGCCGCCTATCTGTCGGGATCGCGTGCGACGGGCACTGGCGCTTACCCTCAGCCCGGTTCCTACCAGGAGCAGCTCCTGTTCATAGCCAATGACAGCAAGCAACAGCAGCAGCAACAGGCAGTAGCACAGCCACTAACCTCGTCAGCGTATTCGCCTTTTGGGGGGCCATTGTCGGTAAGACTAACAAATATGTATGTAACTACGGGCACATGCAAAATATGGATGGTCGATTAGAGATAAATATTTTGTAGACCCTGAAAAAGTAAAAAGTTGTACTAACTACATAAAACCGTAATAAAGTGGGAATTAATATTAAATACTAATAACTATTTCTACGACGTCACCTAAAAATTCTCTAACTCGGTTCTCAGACGAATCGGAATACTTGTATTACGAAAAGAGCTTACTTAGTTTGAATTGGTCATTTTACTCAGTACCTACACAATTTTAAACTCCGTACCGAAAAGTACTCAGAAACGAATACTTTTTATAAATTATGTTTATGAAATGGTTTATGAAATGGTATTAAGCCTTAACCCATTTTTTACCGCCGTGTCTTTAAAGACACGGCAACTTTGAAAAATTCTGAAAATAACAGTTTCTAACGCATATTAAATATTTTTACATTATCGGAAAGCTACATTCGTTGGCTTTCAAACTGCAAACAACTATTTCCGAATTTTTTTTTAATAAAACACTTAATACTGCTTACCAAAAGAACAAAGTTGACATACAAATTATGAAACTTTCAGTTTTCTAAAGTTTTAAGCGTGTTCTAACTTGAGATATTTTGGTGTGTCTTTAAAGACACGGGAATCGCATTATATTCAACTTTCTCCTTGGTTGCAACTACTTCCGATGTTAACAAGAAACAGTAACTTAAACTTGAAAAATTTGGAATTTTCCGAATTTGGCTTTAATTTTTTTGAAAGCAGAAATTGCATATGGAGGCTCTAAATAGACTGTGTTATGAAAATTTTCAAAATCGGTCCACGGGATCTAGCGGCGGTAAAAGATGGGTTAAAAGGTGCCCAGAGCTTACACACATAAGGCACTTCACTGCAACAAGAACAGCTGCCATTAGTGGCTTCCATCCGGCTCGCAGATGCAACCGGATTATGCGTGATCACATGCTAGGCTTTTCAAACCTCACAAACAAAAATATAGGCAGTTGATTTTAAATTGCATTCTTGTTGTTGTGTTAATTTTTTGGATCTCAGCAAGTTAGGGAATCGGACGAGCAAAACAAAAAATCATAAAACAAGCAAATAAAGCAAGATAAAAAGGGAGAAATAGTTGCAAAATAAACAACAACACTTCAATGTTTGCAGCTACTGAATCGCTTCAAATTGCGTCGAAATTGGCCAAGTGAAAGTTCCAACCGATACGGCCACTCGCTGAAAATTTTAAATTCAAATTGAAAACTTCTGTTTTCGCCCGACTGCGGTGCCACCGCCCCACAGCCAAAGAAAACCTTATCGAACGCGCATGCGAGACTCAGCAGCAACTCAGTTGAAGCAGCGGCGACGTTTTCTGCAGCTAAGCGTTTGTAAGGCAATTACGTTGAACTCGATTTTCAGTTGTGGCACGTAATCGACTGGTTCGAAAGCACGGCCGTACAAAGAGTGCGGCGCCCAGATTGCCGAACACCCGCACTCGAATTTTTCAATAAAAAGCGCCATGAACGAGCACACAATACGCGCGTGCGTGTCCACAATTACGGGCGTATTTTGAATTTTTACTTATGGCGTTGCGCAGAAAAGTTCGGAATTTCAGTCGAATGCGCTTGGAAAGTGTCTTCACTGTGTGGCACATCGAGCGCTCCGTATGGTAGAGCGTGAATGACACAAGTCGAGCGGGTGTGGGATTAAATGGAAACCCCGCTATAGAAACTGCTGGAAACAAAGACAGCGGACACCTTTGATGGCCTTAGAAAGCAAAGCAAACTGTGTTATGATTATTCAAGGCACCGAAAATCCTGAAAGTGGGTCTAATGTAGCGAGTAAAATTAAAGCACATACGAGAAACGAAAAATGCGTGCATACTGGTGCGGGTCACATTACGACATCGCAATGTGCCATTCACAATGTCAAAGGGCTTCGATGCTTTTAATATCTTATTAGAGGGGGCCGCCTCTTTAATCAAACCTGCATTAACAGATCAACTCATCTGGCCAAAAATGAATTGAATTGAAATACAATGTGTGCAATTTGGCATCTGAACTCATTCAATGAATGTGCACCGACAGTTTATTATTGCATGAATAAGAAAGTAGGAACGTCTCGACACAAAAAAAAATAAAATAAAAGTCAAACAAAATACGTGGGCGGGCGAATATAAAAACACATTATAAATAAAACAAATTCAAATTTTCGAGTGCTTTACCTAACAGGAAAAGTGTACGAGTCAATATTACGAACAAGTAAACCGCACCACTTTGCCCTTGTTTGATCTTAGGATCATCCCTTAGGATGAAAGCAGTTATTTACAGACCAACGCGCATAAGATCGGATATAAATTTTTGTCGTGTATTTATGGGATGCATTCCGTCATTACTAACTCCATGTTCGCATTTTATTTTATCCGCCAGTGTTAAGTTTAGGTATTTGAAATGTTTTTCGCAGCTGCACTGTTCAGCGCAAACGCTCTGGTCTGTTAAGCAGCGGCGCGCGCAAATTGCCCAATTTACGTGTATTTCCAGTATTCGCAGACTTACCAAATTGATTTCGTTCTTGCTTTATTAGGCGCGCTAAATAACCGTAATGCGTTGAAACACTCTTTAGACACGATTACGCTGAGAATTCGTTAAAGCTGAAAATCATGCTGCGAGTTTTTAATGCCACAAGCCATGTGCTCCTCCACAAACTCAGGCAAGTTAATTGACTAAGTACTACATCAAAACGATTAAGTTGACATACTTAATTTTTCAATTAATTTGAAATTTATTGGAGCACACAAATGGAAGACCAAGACGATACTCTCCCGACTCTACAGAGAGAGCATTAACATGATCACCGAAAGCAATTGAATAACGACTTCTTTTCATAAACACAAAAAGAGAAAAGGAAACCCTCATCGAAGTGATCTCCTCTTAACACGCCTGCAGTAATGCCAGACACACCATCAGCCTTCCGAAGAGGAAGAAGAAATGGTCCTCCACTTTATGTGTCAATGTCCATCACTTGCCGGGAGAAGACTATTTAAAAACCTGTCTCAGCTTTTACGCTAATCAAACCGAGCTTTCAACTTTAGATATTAGGGAGATAGCGATGTTCATATTGGAATCTGTGTGGTGCCTAGCGCCGCAAAGGGGGAATCATGCCACCGCAATGTTGTGTCACAACGAACTATCTGTTTAAGTGAGCTTTTTAACCCAGATATACCGTATATGTAACTATACCTACATTTTAGAGTATCGGTTAGCAAATTTAAAGCACAGTTACCGCAGCATGTATGCATGTAGTACGGTTGGTATATTTGGGTCAAGGAGAAGGCTATCACTACGAACTAACCTAACTTGGCAGGAGAGCCTTTTCGAATCGTGGTACAAAATAATGTGTTGCATTACATCCTTCCAGTTTGGTTGTAAGTGGTTGAGATAATTTAGGAAGACGTGGGAATGAAACAAACTCTTTTTCCTTGTTATTTACCAATGATCGGCCTCTGGCTTTTCATACCAGAGGCCCTAGGTTTGATTCCTAGCTCGCGCTGCTTAAACACTCGTCTACTTCTACCGTTATCTACATGAAGCAGATGAGAATTATAAGAAACGCACAAGTTTACTCTTGGCAGGCAATGTCACAACCTCCAAGTGTTTGGATTCGGCGTAAAACTGTAGGCCCTTGCCCCGCTTTCCCAATTCGTTTGAAAGGGCAACAATGTTGCATAAATTTCAAACGGGTAGTATTTGTGGTAGCACAATAGGCCATATAAAAGGCCTCCGAGTGTGTCTCTTACAGAGGCAGCCAGCATAACCTAACCTAACCTACTAGTGACAATTCGAATGAAATTAATCATACAAATGGTATTTTTCGATATATGCTATGCTATTCAGAATCAATTGTATTTCCTGTACTGTAGTGAGTTCTTTACACAACTGAACTTCTATGTAGTTTGATCTTTTTGTATTCAAAAGTAATAGTTTTAACAGGAAATGGTATTTGCTTATCGATTATTTTTTTCATTTTGTAGCAGACACGCAATCCCGAATACTACGACATATCGCCGCGTCCGTTTGGAGTAGCTAGTGCCGGTGGATCATCAAACGGTTTTACGCGCTCCAAAGCTATTCGGCCAGCCAGCAGCAGCAGTGGTTTCATACCGCAACCACAATCCTTACGCTCAAATGTTCCTCATCAGCAGACACAATTTTTGGCACATTTCAACGAGCCGGTGAGTTCGACAAGTCGAAATAGTAATTCGAAACAATTGCATGCTGTAGGTACCAGCAAATTTGTAAGCTCCGAGACCTTCTCTACCTTTACTCAACTCTCCAAAAAACAAATTACTTTCACATAACAACAACAGGTTATCGGCATGCAATTTTTTGGCTACTCATGGTCAAAACGTAATATGTGAAGAAACAAATATTTTGAAAAGAAATAGCCCAAAGTTAATTACGTTTGCTGCAGTACCTGTACTGAATCATGCACGTTGCCGAGTAGGAGCGAAAATTATAACAGTTGGTATTGCAACGAAAAAGCTATAAAAGCGTCCCTTCTCACGTCGCTTCCCTCTTTCCCGGCAAACCGAATCAAATTATTTAAATGCGAAAATGTAAAATGGCCAAACGACGGGCCAACGTTTTTAAGAGAAAATAATTACACAACGCAGACCAAAGCAAAGCAAATCAGAGCAAAATACATTCCGTCAATAAATTACCTGGAATTGTTAAATAAAATGCAATATCCATTTATTTATCAATATCAATTTTATAGCCCTGAACGTTCCTACATGATTGTATTTCGGCTTCGAAAAATTGTTTATGGGCTCGTAATGGTCTTCAACTTTCCTGGGAATAAGGGTTTATGGTTACTATCAAGTCACAGAATGTACCACAGAGGGACAATTTGATGTCATGTAATATTGAAAAGATTTGATGAACGCAGAGATTGATCGTTGGTATTTGTTGTGTGTTTGGATTTAATTGTAGCCGTACGCGTTGCTGTCGTATATAATCTACGAATTGTTCTTCGCAAATCTATTCATTATTGACGAACTTTTCTACACAAACCTTTTAGTACGGCTCAAGTAGTTTTCTTTATTGTCTGCCTGACCGTTTGGAAAAATTTGTGCTGCTCGAATATCGAAGAGATCAATGAAAATCACTTTGATATTTGAGCGACTTTGACGTGTTTTTTTAATTCGTCTTTTGCTTTGTCTTTGAAAAATCCGTCAACTGATGACTCATCCCTGCTTATGACGCGTTCATTGAATGTGGGATCAGATCATGTCGCCCAAACTGTCCACAGGGATCTGCCTTTGTTGACAGCTCGCGCTTGTGCTTGCCACAGTATGCAAACGCTACCAAATTACATGAGAAATAATACATCGTAGGCCTTTAACTTACTGAATCCTGGTATTTTTTTGTCAGACCATAGTATTTTTATGCAGACAGCATTCGGCGCGCTGATGTGAATTAAACGAATAAACAAGAAAAGTGAGTGAAGCCATACAACACAACGTGGCACTCCACCCCAAAACGAGTTACTCAATGCACGGCGCTCGCAAATGGTTCAAGATTGGCTTTTCTAATGCTATAGCGAAAACAAAGGCCATTTAATTGTCCAATGCACACACAAATATATATGGTGTGTTGTTTAGTACAACTTCCTACAATTGCACTAAACAAGGTTAGAATGTGTCCTCTGTAACGGATTTTGTATCTCAATAAAATAGGTAAATGTTCCACACCCATTATTGGCTGCATGATATTCTGTTGCTTTCCTACTTCATCACTCATCTCAAGTCATTAGCTTGATTTTATATACATAAGTAGCAGCTGAAATATGCGGCATACATATTGTGGTTTAAGATGTTGTTTCTTGCGAGCCAACAAGCCTGAGAAGGCCAACGTACATCACCTGCAGTGTTGCATTACTAGCAAAGACTTGTTTCACAAGTACTGTGTATGGGCGATTTTCTCACGCAAGATTGCACCAGTTGCCATTCAACTGAGCTGTGTAAACTGGGTCGTTGCAGCATTGCACCATTTCTGACTTCTTCTAAACGTCTGTGTAATGTTTGTATGTTATTTCAGAACACGTCCACTCCGAATCGGCCCTCTTTTAATGGATTAAACGGCTCCGGATCTCGACCTTTTGGCAATGGCGGCTTCGTGCCAAGCCGCAGTCGTCCCGCGGCAACTTCGTACAGTGCCGATGCTGCTGTGGCCGCACAGTCCCAGCAGCAACAAACTTCCTTCAAAAGCACGCGCAATCGCTTCCAGCCGAGTAGTGCGACTTCGACAACTAATGCTGAGGTGTTCGCCGCCACTGAGGCTACGCTGCCCACCAGCAGTAAGCGCTTTAATCGCTTCGGTGCTGGACGTACTTCGGGTGCAAAAACACAGCCACAACCATCGACGGAATCGGCCGCTGTTGCACAGTCTCAGCGTCCCAGCTTTGGGAGAGCCGGCAATAAGGCGAACGGGGTCAGGGGCTTTACGCCTCGGCGACCCGTGTTTATTAGTAGAGAAATCAACGAGCCCGTGAACCTGGCGAAAGTTCAACGGCCGCTTTCTCCGAACGGCGGACGGGTGAAGTTCGACAAGGAGAAAGTACTGAAGCAACAAGCGGCCGCCACGTCAACAGTATTCGAGCCTTCCCCCCTACTTTCCACAAGCAGCGACGACAGTCATAGCCATGAATATGACGAATCTCTCACCGGAAGTAATTCTGGAGATGCTGTCTCGCAGGAAGGAAGCTTTGAAAAACTCGAGCTTCACGGAGCGATCGAAACAACAACTCTGCCACCAACGGACACCACGTCGTCGTCCATCTCGATTACCACAGTTAATTCTAAGGCAGACGACACTACGAATGGTAGCGGTGAAGCTTTAGATGAAATCGTGTCAAAAGAGGGCCAAACAGAAACAATACCCCATGCTAAAAACAACAATACTTCCGAGTATGAATACGAATATGTGGAAGAGGATGATGAATCGACTGAAGCTACAGAAGTGGAAGCAAAAGTACAGAATGTAACGTCGAAAACAGAAGAAACTACGGCAAGTGTTCCATTTTCTGAGAGTTCAGATATGACAACAGAATTTCCACGGACAACAGCCAATGACGACGAGGAGGAGGATTCTACGGTGGATTTACTTACAACAGCTGCTCCCGAGACCACCACCCAAGCGTTGCTGAATGAGAATGAGACAAATGAAGAGCCACATTACGAGTCCAGCACCGATTACGACGATGAAGAAGAGTATGATGAGGAAGAAGAGTCCGAAGAAGATGAGGACGTCAGTAGCAGAGGTCCCGAAACAACACAAGTTTCTGACAAGGAAACGCTTGACCGAGAAGTTGTGTCGGTAGTCACCACAAAGAGTGTGGTGAATGGTTCAACTGCTTTTCCTTCGCCGGTAACGCCTAGTTCCACAACGTTGCCCATTGATGAGGAAGTAATTTTTAATGAAAACAAAATGCGGCCTGCTACAGATGATCTCGAAGACACTGAGAAGACTGTGAATAATAATACTGCGAATGAAGAGTCAGTCAGTAACACAACTGAGAGTTATGTCGTCATAGCATCTATACAAACTAGCCGCAGCATCAATGGTGCCCGCTTTCTGCCATTCCCCGCCATTGAACAGGAAGAAACAAAGCAGACGCTCTCTGAATTGGAGCGCAAGATTCATGGACAGAAATCGGCATCACTGAAAAATGCGAAGGACACCAGTTCTGAAGAACCGGCCGACAGTGGAGAAGAAACGACAGAGAAGACCAACGCAAGCTCCTCGTCAACCGAGAGCATTATCGACAAACTCGATCGTGTACAATCGGAGCTGTCAAGCGGTTTGCTTTCCGGCAAATACCCAATCATCACGGAAATGGATGTGTCTACGCCAGCCACCACAACCACTTCCGGAAACAGATTTTTACCGAACATACGAAAATTTCAACCGAAGACCACTGCGGCTTCTAAAGTGAAGGTCCATCATTTTGATGAGAGCGAAATGGATGAGTTAGCTGGGCTGCTACCTGCGGGGTTCAAACCAAGATCGTCGTATAAAAATCGAAAAATAACAACGTCTACAACAACCACACAAGCGCCCGAAATGGAGAGTGGTGAGGTTCGAAAGCCCTCACGTAACTCTACAATTGGGCGATCGTTTAAAAATAATGCCGTGGTCGTTCAAGATGTTGCCCTAGCAGGACTTTTGCCCAAAGGATACAAGCCACCCGCCACTACTGAAACTCCTAAGCCAGAAGTCAAGGACATTTTGAATAAATTAAAGTTTGAGGATAATGTGGATGCACTTTTACCAAAGGATTACAAGGATAAAGCCAGCTCTACATTAAAACCAGCAGTTACGTTGGTGGATGATTTTGCAAAGTTTTTGCCAGCCGGCTATAAGCCAAACTCATCGGCCACAACGAAGAAACCAGTGGTTTTGATAAACGACGATATTAGTAAATTTTTGCCAGCTGGTTACAAGCCACCCGCCACGGAAGACGAATCTGATAAGGCTTTGGGTGGAATCATTGCTTTGAAAGCTGATAGCATTAGCCAATTCCTTCCGCCCGGCTATAAGCTCAATTCCACCGATAAGGGCCCATTGCTGCCCGAACCACAGTCCATTGACATTTCTAAATTACTGCCAAAGGACTACAAACTATCCGCCACAAAGGAGCAGGACGCAGACGATGGTTCAAAGAAAATAAGTTTTAAAGAAGTGGCCACTAATCTAACAACTTTAACGACATTGGTCTCCACCAGTTCGTCGACGGAGAAACCTTCGGACGCCGCGACAACAGCATCGTCCGGTTTCAAGGTTGTGTTCCCGAAAGGAATACACAAACGTATCGGTGCAAATCGGTTGACAACGCCGCGCACCCATGAGAGTGATGAGAGCGGAAATTCGCCGCCCGTAGTGATAAAGAAGGGTCCTCCAACCAGAGCAACGACGGAGTTCACCGGTTGGCCGACACCGTCTACAACGCCTATCTCCATCGAAAAACTGCTCGAGCAGGCAAGGACGGTCAGCATCAACTTTGACGATCTACTATCGTCGAGCAGCACGTCGACCACTACAACTAGCACGACCACTACCACAACCACGACACCGCGGCCCACCAAGCCGGGACACTGTACGGCGGATTGTGATTTGGCAGCGACGATCAAGATTGTTGATGGCGTGGCGTGGAAACCGGAACTGCTCGATCATAATACGCTCGAATGGAAAAATCTGGCCAGGGAAGTCGAAGCAGAGGTGAGTCACAAATGCACCTAATAACTCATTCGTAAGCATATCGTCTAATGATGAATTTTCGCTTTTTAATCAAACAGCTAAACGAGGTATACTCGAAGGCGCCGCATCTTCGTAATTGGTACAAGAAAGTGCGCATCGACAGTTTCAGCAAAGGCAGCGTTCTGGTCGACTACTATGTGGAGCTGGCGAATATAACAACGGATGTCAATACGCTGGAGATCAAGCAACTCTTCCATGATGCGCTGACGCAGTCACCCACACAAGCAACGTTGCCGCACAAGCCGGAGACGGAAAATGAAACCGACAACGAAGACGACGTGAGCGGTCCATTCCAGGAGTTGAAGGAGGAAAAGCTGGTGAAAGAGACCTTTCTCATGGGCAAATACATTATCGACCCAGCGGCGACCGATTTTAGCGGTAAGTGAATTATCTTCGAAGCGGCAGATTAAGTGCAAAATTACTCATATATCTTAACTTATTCCGGCAGTAATACCAAAATCACTTTCTCCCACTGTGGAATATGCCGAGGAAGATTTGCTGATACCACAATGGGCGATCGTTGTCATTGTCATCGGAGTGGGCTCCCTTATATTCGTTGTCATATTTGGCGTCACTGTGGTAAGTGCAACAGTAACGTGCTAATAAGTCTCGACTTCTAATACTCAAAATTGCATATTCAGCTTCTCAATCGGCAAAAACGCGCCAAGAAGGTTCCAATTCCGCTCACTAACGACATGCTCAATGAGCTGAAAATCAACCACATGGGAGGAGCTGACAATTACGGTGCCGATGACTTTTATAACATTGACGATGCCTGGAATGACACCAAGCAGCCGATAAAACCAAAGGTGAGTATCATTCAACCGATCAGACGGTCTAACAATGCTTCATTGTGTTTCGACAGCGCTTTACAAACTCGCTGCACGGCAGCAACGGTTCGAACATCTACGACAGTTGGCGCTCCACGCGTCATGGTGACTACTTCTATGACTCGCAGAAAGGCGACTCCCTGCAGCGCTCCCACCACCAACACCAGCACCAGCACCAAGTACCGCCCCAGCAGCAGCAGCACCACCAACACCAGCAACCATACCCCCAAACCTACGGCCATCAGTACCCCGACGCGTTCGCGGATGCTCACCAGATGTACACATACAACAACCACGCGAGTCGGACGCGCTACCCCCGAGATTACGATCCCGACTTTTGAGTGATAGTATTTAACGTTAATATATAAATAATGTCGTTTACTGTGTAATGAATTACTTGTGCTCGTGTGATTAATGTAACAAATTTAAAGTACTCTGTAGTAACCGATGGCGCACTGAGCGCAAGGCAACTGCACGACTGCAGTGCTTTGGGTATGTGCTGTACTCCATAGTGGACACTGTTGCGCGGAATTGGCGCATACGGTATTTATTGTATTCCAGAAACGTATCATACAATTATTTTATATACTGTCTACATATACTCGTATTTACAAGTTCTGTTAGTCTTCCTGAGAAAATGTCTGTTTTCGAAATTGTGTGCCTTGTTCGCGGACTTGTATTCTCCTTAATGAAATTGAAAATATTTAAACTAGTAGTTCGCATCGTAATTGCAATTGCCCGAAAAAGACTCTTGCTTAAATGAATTTAAACAACGAGTTGAAATTAGTCACGATTAGTTTTAACATTTTTTAGAAAAATCCTAGTTTAGTTTTATGAAGGGAATTAAACAAATAAAACACTACTGAAAACATTAATACTCAAAAAATTTGTTTATTTTTTGGAAAATCTCAAAAGCGACGTCAGGATGACGCCTAAGTCTTCTTCTGGAGTTATGCTCCCCTATTTTAGCGTATGGGGAGCGAGGCAATACCATTAAATCTATCTTCGCTTATGGTCTTTCTTAAATATGTAATTTTCAAGTTTAGTTTTCGTAACAACGCGTGGATATTTCGTCTGAGACTAAATTTTAATTTATTGCATATATATAACATCTGTTTAAAAGCATTTACACATTTTTCTCAATTACTACATTTTCTCTAATTTCGGCGTGTTTCTCGTATCCAAATTAATTGGGAAATATATTTGAATTTTATTTCTATTGGGGATTCAGGGTTAAAGTGTTGAAAATGTCAAAATTGGCAGCACTGCTTTGTGAAACTAAATTCCTAAGGAATAAAAGTTACATTAGGCTGAGTGTCGGCATGTGCCGAAATAGCTCAGTTGGGAGAGCGTTAGACTGAAGATCTAAAGGTCCCCGGTTCAATCCCGGGTTTCGGCAGCAAATTCTTGTCTTTTTTTACTTTTTGGTGGACACGCATATGTATGTATTTATGTATATTTCATGTGTTAGTATTATATCCAAGCAGTTTTGTGCACTATGTCAAAGTTAACATAGATTTTCAATGTACTTACGGTCCGCGCAGGTAGACTAAAATTTCTAATCAGTTTTCTACTTGGAAATCTTGAATTTTTTAAATTTAATTTGTAATTGTTTTCTCGTTTCACACTTAAATATGATATTCACTTCTTTGACTGACAGATAAATCCGTGGAACTATAAAACGTCTTGAGAAATAAATCTACCGACCAATTTTCCAGCAAAATTTGTCCCAACATTTTAACACACTTTGGTATGATATAAAATATTAATTGAAATATTCAATTAAAGTATAAAAAAGTAACTGTAATGCCGAAACCCGGGATTGAACCGGGGACCTTTAGATCTTCAGTCTAACGCTCTCCCAACTGAGCTATTTCGGCAATCAGGAGTTTCGTGGTAAAGGACTTACAGTTAAGGACAGGATAGACTAGATTAAAAAAAACTAGATCTAGGAGAGATTTACGAAAGATTTTTGTACTTCGAAACATTGAGGTGAGTTGAAAGATAGTTGCCAGAATAGCTGTTAAAGAAAAAACGTTTCCGCGAGGAAAAATACTGATTACACCGTGCGACAAAAATCAAAAAATTTCAAAACACACGAAAAAATCGATATACTCGCGAATCTAGGAGCCACATGTAGTAAAACTGCGTTTTTAGTTTTTTTCTCTGACGTCAGGATTTTTGTTTAAAGGACTTTGAAATTTCAAGAACATGTTTATTTTAAAAATGGAGCGCATTGTAGAATAACAATATGGGTATCAAATGAAAGAGAAAAATCCTTAGAATCTTAGAAAATTTAATGTTTGGTGCAAAAGGACGAAGAGGTATTGAAAATGTCCTTTTAAAACTTTATCCTTGAATATCCTTGCAAATTTCCAATAATTTTTCTTGAAAAATATATATCTCAAGGACTAATATGTACGATATTACATCCTTGTGTTAGATTTCAAGATTCCACGAAGAATATGTTGACATTTTCTGAACCAAATATAACTTCGTAGAGTTTTAAAGAATTTAGTTCGGTGTTTGTCGGATGAATTATACATTTAAATTTTGTCGGCATTGCATAAATCCAGCAAGTGACTTTTAATTCCTGGGCTAAATTTAAAGTTTTACCTATGCACAGAGAATCAGGAGCTTGTAACGTTCAGAGGAAAAAGCATAGAAAGCAGAGCAATCAGGATCACTATTAATTTATTAAATTTGGTACAGATGCTGCTGGTGTTCTTAGAAGCCCACTTTTAACAAGGGCTGTCATGTGTGTTATGAATCAATAAGATTTGATATTAACCCAGTTTATAGATGCCTACGACTGGTAATGTGAGCGGCACGCCCTCTAACCGACTTTTTAGCCTATTTTGCTCACAAGGAATTTTTTCAATTATTGCCAATTTTTATGATTATGCGGATACCAAAATAGGCGCGTTTCTCTAAGAGATATTTATTGTTCTAGTAGCAGGGAATGTGGAAGTTGTTTTTATTAGGTTAGGTAGAGCGGAGTTAGTTTAACTGAAAGTACTGTTGACCCAATGGATTCTTTGCCATATATAATAGTGTAATTAGACCTAAGTCACATAGAAAGTGCAAATGAAAATCTTGAAAGTGTTAAAATTGTAAAAAAAATAAAGAAACGAATTTTGTTTTTATTGTTTCTATACAAAATTTTGCTTAAGGGGTCGTCCATAAATTACGTAACGCAATTTTTAGTATTTTTTTACCCCCACCCCCCCTGTGTCACAAACTGTCACATTGGCTTGAACCCCCCCCCCCCCCCCCAAAGGTGTAACGTAACGGAGTCTTCAAAAGCATAATAAAAATACTAATAGCATTTTTTTTGTACTTTTTAATAGAATACAAAATACAAAACATACAAAGATTTTTATAATATAATAAAAATTTTTATTTCGATCAAGATTATATGAATACGTTTAAAATTTGTTACGTCACATTCTGCTCGACCCCCTTCCCCCCCGGCGTCACAAACTGTCACATCGAGCAAGACCACCCCCCCCCCCCCCCCCCCCCAGGAGCGTTGCGTAATTTATGGACGACCCCTAAGTTCTTTGAAACTACAATGCATGGGTGCAATATCTTATGTGCACATAGTTTTGTTTACATATTCCGACCTTCCATTCATCTTATAACTATATCTATAACTAAAATTGACCTAAGCTGTATAAATATTCACCTTAAAAAAAACGGTTCTTATGTTTAAAAAGGTCTTATGTTTACTTAAAACTACGCAATACATAGTTTTTATTAGAATAGAGGTCTTAAATTATTTAAGAAACTGTAAGACGCAAATTTCAATATCGAAAAAGCGTTTATGTTGAATATTTCCTATTTAAGGTAGGTATGCAGCTCTCAAGAAAACGCTCAAGAAAAAACAAGCATATATTTCTTGAGCGTGAAAAAGTAGTAGTCAAGTAGTCAGCTGTCGCTTTTCCTTTGAGAAATAAATAGGTACACATATGTTTGTTGCCGAAATCAGTGTTGTCATTTCACTTTTCAATGAAAAAAGTATTAAAAAACCGAATCAGTTTTCTTGTGAGGTGCGTACACCTCAAGAAAATATGACTCAAGGAAATTTTCTTGAACATTTCTTGAGCTTTTTTTTATATGAAGTTTTCGCTTTTCTTGAGAGCTGCATACCGACCTTTAACAATACAAAGTTTTTAACTTGCTTATTTCTCTAATACTGTAATGAACTTATAAACTTACCACTATGTTGAGTGTTTTTCACAAGAAACAAGTAGAATAAAAATGGCACACAATTGAAGAAGTTTTGAAATAACTTCAATTTTGAACTTAAGCTACTCCTCCATATGACCACAGATTTATAATCAAAGTCCTGTAATCGTTTTGGTTCGCGTTCGAAACAAAATCAAACATATTTGCCGGCGTGGTGAATTAAACCTTTTGTTCAGTGCTGCCAATTTTTCATTTTTAGAAAGCACTAAAACCCTCGCTTTTCTACTCAAAGAACACTAAATAAAGCCCATATGACCCGCTCGCCGTTGCTGTGATGAGCAAAAAAAAAAGCAATAAAAAAAGAGTTACTGTTGAATGTTGACCCAATGTTCCCTGTAACATACTAGGAAAATTATTGCAGCTCAGTGGCAGATATTTTTAACCGAACATTTCAGTGTTGTATTGTTGTTAAATGAAATATAGTATTGTATAACACTGCAGTTATTAAAAAAAACTTAAATTTTCTAAAACAAGAATAGGTCTTGGTGTTTTCAAATAAAAGAAGCCCTAAAAACTCATCAAGCGCCAAATGCAATCTTTTTCGCGTTTTGGTTTTCAAAAAGCACTTAATTTAGCAATTTGGCAACAGTGCTTTTATTAAATTTTGTGGCTATTGAAGGAGAGTGGTGAGAGTTAAAATTTGTCTATGCCTGGTATGGTGAATGCATAATTGATATTTTTTAATTTGGTGAATTTCATACACTTTTTACGATTAAGAGAAGTAAGTTATTTGGCAACACTTATTTTATGCCGAAATAGCTCAGTTGGGAGAGCGTTAGACTGAAGATCTAAAGGTCCCCGGTTCAATCCCGGGTTTCGGCAGAGAACTTTTTTTTCGTTTTCGTTGACAACGACTTTAAGTCCCTTAACCGCATGCCCTGCTCCTGATCTCAAAGTTTTCATTAAAAAAAATAATAACAAACTTAGAACTTTGCTAGTATATATAGCAAATCTTAAATCTTTCCTTTTATAAACTATCGTTGATTGTGAGGTACTCAAAAGTGAAATTTTTATGCGAAAGAAAAATGCAAACTTGTTTTCCGTGATTCTCGTACTTTGTTTATTTTGGAATCCGTTGCGATTTTGACATTAAGTTGGCCAATTTCGTTTTACAAATATTCATGTGGCGTGGTTCTTTTTTCCATTATAAAATGCTTTGTATCAAAAACACAAATCTTATAAGCCTATGTCCGTAAGTATGTGTGCGAATATCGATTACTACATGTGTGTACATGCGCTTTTACAATGAAGTAGTACGTGGCATTTGCACATAAATACGCAATTTTCTTATATAAACGTATAAACATACAAAAGTGATCATTATAAATATGCAGAGTATAAAAGAATTATCATAAAAATCCTCTCTAAGTGGCTCTAAAATGCAGCTTCGGCTTTTGATTTATTTCAGTTAAGTCTTACAAAATTTCATCTCAGCAGAGAGTAAAAAATACATAATCTAACAACAAATTTGCATTCATAAAAACTGCTCGTGCAATTCGTATTACAACACACAATTCGAATTGAGCTGGAACGGTGTGAGGTCTTTCGTGATCGCCAATGGAGCACCGTCACACACCATTTTGTATACGAGCGCACCCACATTCCGGGCATCATCACGACCGGAGTGCTCGCGGCCTTCGAATACAAGTTCGACGTGTGTCAGCGCGTCAGCAAAGTTGAGCGGACGGTATTTGTACCATTCGCGATAGACGGCCCGCAGATCAATCCATTGATTGAAGAATGGTGGCTTCTTGATGTGTTTGCGCTGACACTCCTTTGCCAGACAAATTCCAAAGTCCCAGTCGGTCCATGTGACAAAGGCACAGTTGCCGATCATTTTGTCCTTGGACATCTTAGGCAGATACAGGTTACGTGCCCGCAACTCTCGGCGCAGCCATTCTTGGAACATCATGAGCGCCGTCTGTAGAGGGATGCCAGTGTCGATGGCCTGCTGTGTGACGCCGGTTAGCTCAGTGCAGAAGGCGCTTAACTTTGGCGATTCAATAGGCATTACATATTTGTGGAATTCAGCTTCGATTTTGCCAGTTTTCAAGTTGATGAGCACAGCAGGGAATTCTGAAACGAAGCCAAAGTAATCAAATGAACTAATTGATAATAATTAAGGCGGTTGCGCTCTACTACCAATGATTTCTGCCTCGCGCCACCGCGGTGGTGCCTGATTTTCCCAGCAAGTGGCTTCAAAGTCGATGCAAATGACGTACTTGTATGGCTGCGTGCATAACTGCGATCTGCGAAATTTTGTTAAGTAACTAGGACTGTTCTTTTTTTCTGGTTGAGGCGCTCCTTCTACGTAGATGGTTTCGATGAGGCCAAGTTGTCTGCAAAGAAAACAAAAAAAAAACATAAAAAGCTATAAATTAAACGTTTTTTCAACGCGCAACTCATAGTGATAGGTATTCAATTACATTCGCTCATAATCTGCCAAGCATATCAAAGGGGAATAATGACTATGCACACTTCAACCCATAAAAGTGCTGGATATGCTGGTGGGACAACACTACTTTCTGCCGAAGCAAACAACAATCGGTTTCTGGCGCAGCACGAAACCGTTTGTTTCCTTAAGCGCCTTTGCTACAACGACGGCCGCGTCCACTTCGCTGAGGTTGCAGAAAGTAACAAAGGCTTGTCCTTTCATGCGTCCCTGTTGCATAACTTTAACATCCAACTGTTCGCGGGAAGCAAATCGTGAATACAATTGTAGCAAATCGTCCTGCGTCACATCTTTGGCGAGATTCTTAATGTATAGTTTATTGCTAGGCAGCCCAGTTTCATAATTTTTGAAAAGTGGCAACTTCCGCATTTGCTCTGATGTCAAACGCTGTGTGCGCAACTCGACCGGAAGCTCACACGGACTGGGTTTTTTAGTTTGCTTGACGGAAGCGTCGATTGGCTTAAGGTTTAGAGCAATTCTGGACGGCTTCAATTCAGTTGATTGGTCGAAGACTTCATCCAGTGGCTTTAATTTGCGCTCCTCAGCACCGCTCGCACTTGTCGGTTGAGCTGTTGACGGTAGAATGGCCTGTCGTTGTTGGACCAAGCTCGCCTGCAGCACTTTTCGCGCTTTTTTCTTGTATTGCTCGGCACTGGGCGGAGCTTTTCGCTTGACATAAGTGCCGATACGTAAACGCTGTCTCTCGTCGTCGCCAGACGATGTCTCCAGCTCTGATTCCATGTCTTCAGCTGGCACCGACGCAACTGATTCACCCGAAAATGTGTTCACTTCATTAATGGTTTGCGTACATGCATCCTTGGGTACAGTCTTCGGTTGAACATTGCGTTGCTTGGGCCCAAAAGGCGGTTCCAGGTTCATGCGGTTCATCAGGTGCAGCACCTGCGTGTAGAAGCGGGTGTTGCTCATAAGTGCAATGCCGATGGCATCGAGGATATCTGGTGTTAAAGCGGGATAAGCGTACTTCAAATATGGCGGTGGCGGCTGCTCGAAATTCATTTTCGAATCACTAGCGTACAACTTACACACGTACTTGCTTATTTGAGGCGCGGCGGATGCGCCTTCCACGTGGATATTGGTTTGAGTTGACTTGTTTGTAGTGGATTTGGCTGTCTGTCCATGGGATTTCTCGCGCTCATTTCCATTTCTTGAAAATGCAGAAACCTTTAATCTCTTTCCCATGAGTTCTAGGTCCGTCAACTGCTGCATTGCTTGCTGCGCCTCTTTTTCGTTGCTGTATGTAATCAGCGCGCGACCTCGGCCAAATTGTTTCACGCTGAGCGCAGGTGTCGTCAGCAGATCGGCTACATTTGGAGCACCTTTTGGAATGTTTTTAACAAATATAGTGCAATTAGAGTCCATCACAATTCGTTACGTTGTTCGAAGTTCAGCGACGCAAAATGTTATCCGCAATCAAATAAAAATTACTATCAGCTGTTCACAGAGTTCCATAAGTTCATACTGCTTGGTATGCAACGCCACGCAACACTGTTGTACACATAAAACAGTGCTGCCAAACTCAATGCAACTAGCCGGAATATTTAGAAATATGTATGTATAATTAAAAATTTAATAACAGCATTAATCTTAAAGTTAAGGCAAAAAAATCCGCTATTATCTATTAAAAGAGACTAAACCAGTTTAAATTTATTTTTCCAGCGGATGAGTACAAAGGCAGCACCTGACAGGCAGGATGTGCTAATACGAAGGAAAAACACCAACATTAGTATAGTTTTACAAAAGTCAGAGAATTGGTTAATAATGTTTTTTCATTCATTTCAATAAACCAAATTTTCGTTCATACAAAACGTGACTACACATTTGCACGGAAAATGCTTTGCTGAGATAAGTTAAAAGTACGTCATAAGTAGGAAAGAGTTTGCTTTTACTTTCGACGATTCAGCCGCAAGGAAAGACCGCAGTTTATAGTGGTTGCGAATCAGCCAGCTACATGTGGGAGTGAATATAACGATATAAGCCAGAAAAGATCGACATTAAACAATGCGATAACAAGCTAATAAAAGAACAGCAGATAATAAACATAATGCGCAACGTATATTTCGCGCGGTCCTGATGTGCGGCATAAATATTCAAAGCAAAACGAACGCTGTAAAAAATGTTTCGGCAAGTTTACAAATCGATATGATAAACGTTGTGTATATGTCTAATGAAAGAGATGGAAAGGGTTAATTTTAACAACAAATTCAAGTTTCATTCAACAGATCGTTAGTCAGCTGCATTACCTGTAACGGTAAACAAACGTTGCAGTTAAATTGTTGTGAGGAAAAGTTACAATTGTTTAGTGGCAGGCATTCACATGAAACTTTTCGTGCGTACTTTCGAAGTCATGTGATTGGGAGTCTGGGCTATAAACTGCGATGTTTATTTTTAGACGCCGGTTATCATTGCCGGAGCTACTTTAGATTCACATGCAGGCCGGTGGGCAAGGGAGTTTGTGCGGCCTATAAAGCAGCATTCGGTAGATTATTATACCCTACACTGAGGTGCCATGGTTCATACGTTTTAAATAAGAATTTGTAACGCCCAGAGGAGGCGTGACCGGTATGGAAAAATTATATATTTACATGGTCGGGACCACAAGAATTGTCGGCTGATTCGCTGATAGCTGTTGAACAAGTGAAGATATCGGTATGCCAATTTTTAAAAAAGGAACCCATATAAAAGTCATTTCTACTAAGCAAGAAAAGTATTTTTATATATAGAGCTGTGGTGGAATATATGGACGTATTACTTCTTTTTTTTTAATTAAATGTTTATATTTTTATTTTAAAATTTAATATAATCAGTAAAAATTATATAAAACACCACCAGGGCCCGCTGACCCGATAGATTTGGATTTTCAAAAATTAAAAAACACGTAACTAATTATTTTTGATTTCAAGTGTTTGCACCAATTTTGAAGTCAATAGGCCTATCGGTTCAAGCTTTTCCGCAGTCTTCCCGTATACGAGCAATAACGAAAAAATAAAAAAATACGTATAGAATTATTTTTGATTTTAAGTACTTTCACCAAGTTTGAAAAAAAGACATCAAACAGCTGAACTCAAATTTTGCCCTTTTATACCCCGGATTTCAAAAGATCCCGTCTTAGCGGAGGTTCATTTTTTTAAACGTACCTAAACTTTAAATTTCATGTTTGTAGTTTTAGCGGTTTGGGCTGGGCGATAATGATTCAGTCAGTCAGTTAATCAGTCAATCAATCAATCAGTCAGTCAGCCATATAGATAAGGAATTAATTTTTCTTTTGTTCATTTTGAATTATCCGTTTCAAACAGTCGCGCAGCTCGCATTTGCATTTTTTGCAATGGTTTATTATTATTTCTATTATTTAAGAAAACGTGCAAATTGTTTTGCGTTTTTCTTCTTATCGCGACGATAAAACAAGACTTAGTTCCAAGTTCTAGTCAAGCTAGAAGAGTGATTTTTGTCATAACACAAAAATTAATGTCCTATTAAAAATCCCGTTATAACAGTAACTAATCGAAGTGTCCCTTGCACAGTGATGTGGCAAACTTTTTCAATTGTTGTCAAGAAAGTTTGCGGATCCGAAGGAGGCGGCGCGCTTCTGCACGATTCTACATGATTCGCCTCTATACAAAAATTTCAAATTTTTCAGGTTATGAATGTGGAGAGAAAAGATGAAAAATCAAATTTAGGTCAGCGCAATTCTTATACTGAATTCTTAACTGATACAAAAGCTACACCTACACCGCTTCGGCCACGATGACAATGCTAAATGCTCATCATTTGAAAATCCAGAAGGCCCAGAGCATACTTTATTTGAATGCCCAAAATTCGAGGCCGAACACTCCAGACTAAACGCAACGACCCAGAAAAGTCTGAACCCCCGTAATATCGTTGATGCAATGTTGGAATCAGCGGAAGCTTTGGAGGCAATATCCGGAGGTATACCATCAATACAACCTGAACTGAGACGAGCAGAATGGGCCAGAAGCAGCCAAGCTACAGTATCTGGGCACAGCGACAGTATCTTTAGAAGATTTCAACCTCCTGCGCGAAAAAAAACATAGCTTGAAGAATTTTGTATTAAAATTATTATTCTTTTAATTTCATACGCAAAACACTATAAAAATAGACTTAATAGTAAAACATTTCGTTTTCCAATAAGCAATTCATAAAAATAGCCACAACTACTTATTTTTCTCTTGTCAATAATACCTCATGAAAAAACAATATCTGATTCCTGTTGAAAATTTCAGTTTTTAATTAATTTTCGTTTAATTAGATTCATTACGGTTGGCATAATTTATGTGGTAAACGGTAAAAAGTCTTTTTAGCTGTTCACCTGACTTTATCTGTCAATTGCCTCATCTGTCCACTGAATTCAATGATGCCATCCCATAAAGCCCGTAAAAAGTTGTTTTCGCTTAACATGGCTACGGGTAATAACACGTGATTATTTGTAATTACTTGTTACACGCATGGCCCCAACCGCAGCGTAATTGTTACCAAATTGAAAATGACAATCGGTTTTTAGCAACTTTATTTTTAGTAATTTCGGCGGCGTGGCTTAATCTCGGTGCTCAGGGCCACAATAGTTCTTTTCTTCAAAATCCCTTCCTGAACTTCTGTATTAGGAAAAAGATACTAAAAGGTTTCGGGGTAACCTTAGCTTAGTATTATTTATCCGATAAACTTTAATGCGACTATTTATTTCCCGAATACGAACCTTAACCTAATGCTGACCCCGTTGAAATTTGATTTTCGAAAAATACGAATGTCGAATTATTTTTGATTTCGACTATTTTCACCAAGTTTGAAAACAATAGGCCAATTAAATCGAGGATCTTCATACAACAATTTAACTCATGTCTTGCCCTCAATTAAAAAAAATCTCGCCTCAATGAAAGTTCATTTTTTTAAATGTACCTACAGTTCAAATTTTATGTTTGTAGCTTCAGTGGTTTGGGCTGGGCGATTATGAATCAGTCATTCAGCCAGCTAGGACAAACAATTTTATGTATAGAGATTAGGCAATATGTATCTGATGATGATGATGATGATGATGAGATGAAAATAAAAATATATTCAGTACTGGATTCGAGTCTGGGCATGAAAAATCATTGGAAAACTGTAACATACAACTAATCTGGAAACTACCAGCACAGACAGCTCATCAAAATATGGGTATTCTTCTGACACTAGCAGCTGTATGTATGTAGGTTAGTAGATCTGAACGAAGACAATTTCGACGCTTTTCTTATTGGTTTGGGCCTGTGATTTGTATAAAGCGAAATCGCGTTCATATCTCTGTGATTTGTATGTTTGTGACTTTTTCACAAACCGAGCAGCATTTCGTCAGGTTGGAGTAATAAAACGACTATATACAATATGTATAAGCTACGCCTCTCCATACGCAAGTACAATGACACGTATTTATGTATTCGTAAACGGACAGCAGGCTGATTGCCGCATCAGAGTTTCTTCTGTAAGTGAAGTTGACAATTGCCGGCTCGGTGGGAAGTACGCTGCACATGACACATTGTTTGAATGTTATGAAACTGTCGCAAGTTGCATAGTGTTTGATTACGACAGTGCCCAAGCCCCAAGACATCTAAATGGTGAAATATGTAATATTAAGTGAGCAAAGACAAGGGCGTAGCCAAGAGGGTTGATTTTTTGGGGTTTTGATACCCCCTTACACTTAATGTTTTTTTACTCTAAAACGCTTGGTTGCCTGTGGCGCTTTGACTTGAATCCAATATATGATAAAATCTTGTTAATATTACACGGAATTTCGAATGCAATTCTGTTTTGGGTTAACATGATATGACTGCCGCAATAAATACGACAAAAATGTTTTCATAGTCGGTTTGTTTTTGCCTTATAACAAGTTATGTGATACATTTGCAAGAACTGTCATACCAAAAGTTATAAATTTTTCCACGACTTTGTTCAAATTGTGATTGCGGATGTGGATTAGGTTTAGCTGGTTTATGTAAATATTTTCTAATATTTCAGAAAAAAAACTCATCACCGCTTTAGGAAATTATCTTATATAGAATTTTTTTCTTTCGTAAATAACAAAATTTGTTTCACCATTCTTCTAGGGAAGTTCATGTTACGCTCCTGGCTAAAAAATTTCCGATATTTTGGGGTTTTCGTATATTTGAAATATAAAAATTGACTACTAAATAGCATACATATTTCGATATTTTTATAAAATATACATACATACAACATTCGTAGCAGCTAGGCAAATGTTTGCGTCATCGCCAATAAATAAATGCCCCTGCGGTGAACGACGTTCCGACCTACTACGCACTGTTTTGAAACAAAGAGAAAGAAATTCTTTGGAGATCTGGTGCGCAGAACATGCAGAAGTAAAAAAAATTTGTAATATGTAATTCCGTTTATTTGTTTGCGATTTGAGCTTGGCACAGGCGTTCCTTACATACCCCTATAAACATGTATGTGCATATTGAATGCATATGTACATTCCATATATAGCTATATATGTATGTTATGTACATGCCGCTATGTACGTACATATGTATATGTTTTTTGTTTGAATGTTGATTGCATTTGGCCATCGTTAATACGTACATATGTTCGTATATCGTGTATGTGTGTGGAATCGCTTGTTTTCGTTTTCTTCAGTCCCCATTCGCGTTGTTGTGCTCCACCAGCAATCACAATCGCAGCCGCTGTAGCGGCAGCAGCCGCAGCAGTAACGGCGGCGGCCGCGACGAGTGTGGTGGGCAAAACTGACACAAACCGCTTTTAGACGGTTTTGTTTATACGCGCGTTGTACTTGACCAGAATCTCAGATTCTTGTGTATAGTACAAACGGCGATGCGACGATGTGTGTTCGCCGTTGGCGTCATGCGCGTGGAATTCTGTTCGGTTTTCTATCGACTGGACCGGCAGCTCCAGCGGCCGCAGCGCTGCGACAGCCGCTCGGGAATGTCCAATATTACATCTATTTAGATTTATGGTTTTGATCGCCGTACGGGAATCAGCTCGACGCATACATGTACGCCAACTTGTTGCGGTGACCCAAACGCTTGAAGATTGTTTTTGAATCTACCAGCATTTATTTACTTTTGCTGCGACGCACTCGAGTATAGTAACTCGTTCTACTGGTTGACGATTATTTTTGTCTGTTTTCTTTAGGAAACGTCTTTGTCTCTTGTTTTAATTGCTTTCTCATTCATTTTTGGCTGTAGGTGCCAATAATCGGTGTTTAATATTAGCTGCCGCTGAGCTGTCTCGGGCTAAATGCGGGCTTGGGGCTTACACGCTCAGGGGTGTGTAAACATGTTGTGCCGTTGCGCCTTGGCTACGTGCCCAGCCCCGGCAATGATTCAGTTGTTGACAGTTTTTTGCAACGGTGGTGGCTAAAAAGTCTAAAAAGTCGCACCATAAGCTGATGCAAGAAGCTACTGGAGCGTGCGAAAAATATAATTGCTCGATACGAGTTACGACTCACAATTACGACGCACCTATGTATGTTAAGAGAGCGACGGAATTGTGAAATTATCTTCCTGTTTTGCTTTGTAGTAGGCACTTGGTATTCAGTGCTGCTACGTAATGCAATCCAAGGTCCACAACATGCAATTATTTGATACAACTGACTTTTCAATAGTGAAATTGCATACCATTTTGCTATGCGACTGAATTCCGACAGTGCAGGCGCGAAGTAAGCACTCTTTTTACACTCTCTCTCTTTTTACACACATGTCCCTTGAGAACCTGACGGGGTCTAAGAGTGGTCTCTTGACCTACCCACCAGTAGAACTTAGCCTAACCCAACTTTTTGTGGCGTACGCAATGTTAACGAAACAATAAAAACGCCATAGCTACTTGACAAACATTTATCGTAATTGGGCACTAACAAATTTGAGTGTCAAGTGAAAACAAAGTATAAAAAAAATCGTTTTACTTTTTTATACTAGAAATGGGTTAATGTGGTCCGTAATGGGGTTCAGTTGTGGTTAATATCTAAATGCTTTTTTTGCAAATTACTTTTATGCGGCAACCTTGCCTAAAAGTGGGCAGACAGACAGTTTTTCAGTTCAGAAGTCTTTGTAGCGAAATTCATTCCAATAACTTTATTAATTTACAAATCATTATGTGATCTGTCCGGATGATAGACGAACCGACATTGCTAAATCGATTTCACTAGTAATTCTGATACTTATGTATTTTACCATGCAGCTACACCTTCTTCTGAGCGTCACAAATTCCCGGTGACTAGCATCACAGCGATTGAGTGTACCATTGGTCGTGAAAGGATTAATCAAGCTGGATTTGGTATTTGTTCAAATTATTTCTTGAGTTGTTAACTATTGGTATTCGCTTTGGAAATAAGTCTAATGTAAGATTTTTGTTTATATACCACCACTCCACCATTAACCTATTAAAGCCGGGTACCAGTTCCGCCCATACGATTTTGATAAAATTTCAGCTTCCTATCTCTGCACGTTGCTGAGACATTCATTGGGTATTTTTTACCCATTAGGCAGCAATGGTAGCTGATCACTCCAAAATTATGGAAAAAAGCTACCATTGCTTTTTTCCATACTTTTTGAAGTGATCAGCTAAACACGTGAACAAAAGTTGTATTGTTTACAGGTGAGGGAGGCAGATTTTTGTGAAGTTCTAAGGCCACTACGTTTCACCACATTTTCCACCTCCGGAAAATTTTTGGAGTCTGGTAACTCTAGCTAGATGGCGGAATTTTAGGGTGACCTCCACTAGACTAAGGTAGTTCCATCTTTACCCCAACCATCCCTATCAATGATTTTGAGATATCTCTACCACAAACTTTTCTGTGATTTTTTTTAAAAGTCAATTTTCATGGGTAAATTTGTACCCATTAGGCAGCAATGGGTTAATGGAGACATACTTTGAGCTTTGGTGTATGAAAAAATTTGATGGGAATGATTTCGATAACAGGAAAGCAGTTCGGTGCAGGCATTTGGTATGTATAACGAAATCAACGACCCCGATTGCTCAGGTTTACGAGCAATCGGTAATAATTTCGATTTTTCTGCAGGCAAGCATGCAGCAATTTCTGCACTCGCGTATTCGCATAAAAGAGGGAGAAATCTATGCGCGACAATAAGCCATTGTCATTTATTTTAATGCGTTGCGCGATGTAGACGCTGGTGGTGCGTGCACCGCCGCCCCCGCACACTCTGCACGCACACATGCGCGTTTGCGTAGCTGGAAAAGTGGACTGAGTGACAACTGCCCGCACTATCACTCGCGTTATTTGTAGTGTTATTGTTGTTCTGCTAAAAATAACTCGACGCAATGGCGACTCACGCGACTGGCTCAGCAAAAAAGTGAACAATAATAATCAGCAGCAGCAACAACAACTTCAATTCTCATATCCGCACTTCAGATTTGCCAATATGCAATTGGCTGGTGTGTGGCCCTAGCAGCCGGTCGTCGACAGAGTCTGCGACTTCTTCAGCTGCACTCGTACGCAAAAATCTATGCACAGAGCTGATAAAAGTGCTCACATGCATGTCTGTACGCAGACATGTGCAGTATTTTAAATATACATATGTGTTTGTATGTATCTGTATGGATGCATGTGCACGGAGTTTTCAATTTGTTCTTTTCCGTTATGATTACTTTGGCCTCTGGTGACCCGCTTTTAATCAGCGGCCGGCTGCTGCTGGCATTTTACGCGCACAACCGGGCTCAACGCGTGGATAGACCCACAGCGGCCATCGTCGGCAGCAGTCAACAGAGGCTGCACTATTAACTGCAACTTGAGTTAAAATAGAACACAACTCTTTCTTTAAACTATCATTTCCGAAATCGGCTGTGGATGCGCTGTTGGAATCAGTGCGAAATACACGATATGTTTCGACTAGGCTTGCCACCCGTTCTCCATTGTGGAGGACAGTCCTCCAAATTACTCAAATGTCCTCCGTCCTCCAAATAGGGTAAAATGTCCTCCACGAACACGAAACATGTCGATTTTACTATTTCCTTTGCTAACAAACACGAAGTGTAACATAATAATCTGAGTTGAATCTAACAATGTTTCGTGTAAAAGCAGCCTTAACTAATTGATAATGATTTCCATAAAAATATTTTCGTGCAAATCACATCTCGGTTAGCACTAATCTCAGTTGTTGAAATTAATTTTTTTCTAAGAACTTAAATTTTTTTGATTTCATTGGCGCATAATCTAGTCGAAATAAAGTACACTTTAAGATCAATAAATATACTTTTAAATAAAGTAGGCTTTAAGTCAATCATAGTCGAGTTAAAGTGTACTCAAACTTTAAAACAAGCAAAAGCTGTTGGTAAACCAGTTAGCAATGAGTCAAAATGAGAAGAAATTTCACTTTTATAAAATTCTCAGTTCGTCGTGAATGTGTTTTTGTGTAAAACGGGAAGAAAACGAAGTGAAAAGTTTCGTTTTGAAGAAATTGAAAAAATTAATATTTTGAACGACGACAGTGTGCTGAGACGGCGAAAAATATCAGGTGTACAACTTTGCTTCCGCCGTTTTCCGATAGGTGGCTGTACCGGCTGAGGCTGGTTGAAATACATAGATGGTAATGCCTTTAAAGTGAGTGTGGACAGTGCCTAACGAATTGTCATCGCCGTTTCAGTGACAGTTGTTCTTGTTTTCGTATTATTCACGCTCGAAAATGTCCGTTTATGTGCCCAATTCTCGGCATTTGCGGGAAGTTTTACTTTTCTGTTACAATTCGCAAAAAAATGCAGCTGAAGCGCATCGAATGCTCTCAGAAACTTACGGTGATGCTGCTCTGAGTGAAAGAACGTGTCGGGAGTGGTTTCAACGTTTTAAAAATTGTGATTTCGACGGCAAAACCGAATATTCACGGCGCCAAGGTTATGATTTGTATTTGGTGGGATCGGCTCGGTGTGATTTACTACGAGCTCTTAAAACCGGGTGAAACCATCACAGGAGATCGCTACCGAACGCAACTGATGCGCCTTAGTCGCGCGCTAAAAGAAAAGCGGCCACAATATCAAGAGCGACATGACAAAGTCATCCTCCAACACGACAATGCTCGGCCTCACGTCGCAAAAGTGGTCAAAAAGTACCTGGAAACGCTGAAATGGGAAGTCTTGCCCCACCCGCCGTATTCCCCAGATGTCGCCCCTTCTGACTTCCACCTATTCCGTTCGATGGCACACGGCCTGGCAGATCAACATTTTCAATCCTTCGAAGAATTGGAAAAATGGATTGCTTCATGGATAGCGTCAAAAGAGGACTCCTTTTTTCGAGCCGGGATCCGAAAATTGCCGGAAAGATGGGAGAAAGTTGTCGCTAGCGACGGACAATACTTTGAATAATACATCTGTAAGCACTTTTTCGCAATAAAGCTTTTAATTTTGGAAAAAAAACGGCGGAAGCAAAGTTGTACACCTGATATATAAAAACCGGATCGACCCTTCGAGTTCGATGAAGTCGCTGCTCAATTTGTTATTGATGACTTGAACATTCAAGAACCAAGCAGCAATAGAGGCCTTCCGGTACCGATAAATATACAAGTCCTCTACACTTTGAGATTCCTTGGAAGAAATGTTTATTAAAATGATATTGGTAACTTACTCCAAACTTGAATACAATTGTTCCTTTTGCCCCGTAAAGTAAGCAAACATTTTCAAATCAATCAGCTGTTTTTTATGTTTTGTTTATATCAGGGATGGGCAGAAAAAATCCTCGGAAAATTGTGCAATCGAATTTTTTACGCAGCCGTCTGCTTTTCATAAGTAGTCGACCGTAGACATCAATTTTGAATTACTTATTAGTGGTCAGGAAAACAAATATTGCAAAAGAATTGATTACAAAATAAATCGGTATTGGCGAAATTCCGAAAGTAAATTCTCATTTCGAACACCCCATCGCTAGTTTTTTAAAAGTAGAAGCATGTTCTAAACTGACTATGGTAACTGCGAAATTAAAGTCGACTATATCTTTTTAGTCTTTTGCTAACTAAAGCCGGTTTTTATGCGGGACTATGATTATGCGCCATTATTATTAATTTTATGATCTTATTAAATGTAATATAAGTCTGATTAAAGCAGCAAAATGCAATGACAAATATTTATTTAAAAGCAAATAGTCTTTGAAAAAGACATATATTTATGTAAATGAATTAAGTATTTTTTAAATGTTTTCGTACTTATGTTTTTATGCTTACTTGTTTTGTTAAGTTTATGTTTAAATATTAAGATTTTTTGTAAGCTTTTTCTGTATACATACATACATATGTACTATATATGAATGTATCATATGTATACCAAAGCTTAATTACATGTACACTCTGTACTGTGAAAACTTAAAATGTATGATTATTTATAGTATTTTTTTAGTGTCCTCCACAGTCATTTTAAAAAGGTGGCAAACCTAGTTTCGACGTACGTATTCCAGATTTACTTACTTCCAAAATTTATTCATTTTCTCACATATGTATGCGTACGAATATATGTATGTACACATGGACAACAAAATTGGTACGTCTTAAATGTTATAATACGAAATTCTTCATCGTTTTTATCTAGATTCAATAAATGCATAAAAGCACTATTTTTATTAAAATAGTTATAACTTGGTAATACCTTTGAAAGTGAGAATAACACAGGGATTCCAAAAACTTTTAAAATTTATGTTTGTTTTCCATTGAAGTGTTTTAATTGATCAGTTTTTTCGCAATAGATTGTTATCTTAATTGAGTTATGATAGTAAAATAAAAATATTCGATATATGGGTCGTATTTTCTATTTAACACAAATAAATTCTACTAACTAGCAACTAACAACTTATTATTTGGACCACATGTATATAATGAATAAATATAGGTAATAAATACAAAATTTTTAAGCAAAGTGCTGCTCTGAACCAAATTCCACCGCCGCTGTTTACAACATTTAAGCGTATGATTAATTGCCTGACTTAATGCAACGAATCAAACTGACTACTATCGCATATTGATTGAAATTATAAATTCGTTTTAACATGTCATTAGCACTTCCTCTGCTATCACATGCAGAGAGCAGACAGAAGGTGTTAATGTACATCTGACACACCAGACAATGAATGGCGCCGGACTTGGCTCGATTCTGGAAAAGTTTGCTCTTAAATGAGGTAGGTGGAAAATACATAATTGGCATTCGATTATTGTTAAACTTGTCTGAAATTTGTTGAATTTAGTTGAAGTATAAAGAGTATAAACGATTCCATTGACGCATATTTAACATTTCAGTCAAAACTATACAGCCGCATGGGAATCATACGAAATCAGTTCTGGTTTGAAGCAGACGAACTTGCCTCAACTTGTTATCTTTTAAGCTTAGTGGTATTTATAGGAATTAGATGCCAAGTGATAACAAAATTAATTATAACATAATTTAGTTGCATAGTTATCACATACACTCTCTTTAGCGCATTTATATACTAACGATTTCACATAATTGAAATCTGTTAATTTTTTTGTTCATTCCATGTTAGTTTTGGGGCAAGTTAGAATTTGTATTGTGAGCTGTAGATAGATTGATAATTGTAACTCGAAGTGGTAGCTGTGCGGAATGTTTGAATAAACCAAGACACATTTTTAATAAACTAATATTCAAGAGTGCATATCAGCATATTTCCATAAAGAATATTTTTAAGAAGTTGTTAAAAAAATAAAACTACACCTTAAAGAGGAACCATTTAGAAATAAAACCTCTACCATAAAATAATATCGGCTTAAATTAAAAAAGACATCTAATGGTTGAAAATACTAAAATCTACATGGCGACAATTTATTGTGAATTTTTGTTTTTCTTTGGCGGTCAAGGTAAGCATTGGGGAGAGTACAACATGATGTGATTCCAATAGCTTTTTTGAGCTGATTGAAAAAAGAAAAATAATGTAGATTTTTTCTAGCTTAAAAGTCACAAATTTCATCAACAAACAGGGGGTTTAAATGCAAAAACACTGCTGTTTGCGCAGCTGTATGATGTCTACCTATGAGTGTTATTTTTTTGTGTTCATTGAAAGTTCATCGAATTTGTAACCAACCGAGATATCAAAATAATTCATTCGATTTCCTTTATTTCTAGCAGTTATGTAAGTAAAGGTCATCAAACTGCGAAGCTGCAAATAACTCTTTTTTCCAAACATTCATCGGTGACCAGTTTGAAAGACATGTGATACTTGAGAGTTAATATATTTTTCTATAACTATATTTAATATTTAGATTAAAAAACTCTTTTAGAAACTGAAAAGAATGAAATGTGATAACTTACTTAACGATAACTAATAAATTTAAAACTGATAACTTTGGTTTCCTGATGATATATGTAGGCACGTACATATCTACATACATAGATTGTTGGAAAATTTATGACCACATTAGACACTACTAGAGTTAAATGCATCAACATATGCTACGGAAACGACATTTGACAGGGTTTGGTAAAATGGGACTTTAGAATTAATTCGATCAAATTCATCATGCCGAAATGACCCCAAATTGTAAAATTAAAAAAAAAAGTTGCTGTATTACTTAACCCTTAAATGCATGGGGCAATTATTTTCGAATCAATCTAGAGCAAGCACAAACATGATTTAAATTGATTCAACAGATGTACGAAGGATTTAGGATTGTACCATATATGGTACGCCATGCATTTAAGGGTTAATTCATCTTGGTATTGGCTGCCTGAACTTGCACCGTCCGACTTCCGTTAAGTTTGACTGTAGACTTAGTTCAGTTGTTCAGTAACAAAGAGGGTTTTTATAAACGACGAATTCGAAAACTCTCAAATGTCATAAGGTCATCAATAAATTAGCTATGTCATCGATTAATCTCCACTCGTGCTGTAAATGAATGACTACAAAATACAATGCAGTGTCTGCAGGCATTACATACATATTTGTATGTTTATAGTTACACTTGTACCCACCGGTGAGCGTAAAAGTTAATTTAATTAACCTTCTAGTTCCCAAGAAGGCCTGTAGACATCCTAAGCTTAAACAAATTCTGTAAATTACACCTTATGATTTTTTTTGCTGATTTTACACGTATGGAAAGGGGAATCTCCATTTTATAAAATAAATGTAGTCAGTTAAAGCTGCCGCAAGCACAACGGCAGTAATTGTAAGACAAACTTGAAGTTTCGTTACAAAGTAAGAAAATAATTATTTTTGAAATTGTGTGAGAAACAAAAATTTTTTTAAATAAATTGTGAGCCTCAATAAAACTAAAAAAATTATTGGTGAGTAGCTGTTAATGTGTTCTTTGAGAAAATAAAAAAAATTATGAAAAAAGTTGTTACACTCCTCCTACCTAACCCAAACCCTAGAGTGTCTGTAGGCCTACTTGGGATGAAAAGCGTAAATAATTAACGGTCATTGATGATATTTTTTCGCTATTTAAGCATTATTTTTCTATTTGAACCGAAATTTTGATACACCGCAATGTAAAAAAGAACATTTCACTGCAAAAATTTATACTAAGGCGTAGTCCGTGGGGGTAGATGAGAGAACTAGTCTCCCCTAGTCCTTTATTTCATGGAGTAGATTTATCGACATCTGTGTGAAAAGATAACAAGGTATTAAAAAAAATAAGAACTGCAGTATATATATACCTATACCGATTTTTTTAGTTTTCCTAGTTTATACACCTCCCAAAAGCAGTGTATAAGCTACCCCACGACACACTATCCCTCGCCTTATCCCACCCCTTATTATTTATTGTCTATTAGACGTATGAACTGAAACTGTTGCCCGTTATTTATGTTAACATATATGTATTTAAAAAAAAATTAAAAATTTAAATTAATTAAAAAAAAAATCTTCATATGGAATTTTTTTTGGCTTTGTTTCACAAGCAGGCCTGTAGGCCTGCTACTTTCTACACCCTCTATCACGCCTCCTATTGACATGAAATTTTTTTCCCCGAACAAACATTAGTTTTCCACCAAAAAACTATCACTATCAATTTTTTAACAAGATTAAAAACTTGGGAACTAGAGGGTTAAGAGCAAAGAAAATATTGTATTAGATATGTTTTCAGATGAAAACCGTCAAAGTTCAGTGACTCTCGATGATGTTATTGTTGTTGTTGGTGTAACGACTTGATCAAATACAAAACGACACTTGCGATGGCATTGCGACACACACGACTCACAGCCACATCCCCAAACACACACACGTGCGGACAAGCGCGCCAACACTGGCGCACCGTGCCGTGCGAGTAATTAAATATAATGAGAAAACAAACTGCGCCAACGACCCGACCGCAAGACGCTTCGAGCGACGAGCATGCAGCGCGATAAAATGTAGCAGCGAGTCGCGTCGTCACCCGTGGAGGCTGACATGACAATTGGCATGTTGCAGTTACGCTACTGCGCGCCTGGCTCGGCTCAGCAAGAAGTCGTTGGCGCTGACTACAATGAGCCCGCTCCCGCAACAGCGGCAACAGCCAGTAGCGTTGGGATAAGTAAGCACTTAAGTAAATAGAATGTTAAACGCTAATTTCGCGCTATCAATTCCAAGTGGGTGCTTATTAGCTACACGCCACGCTATCAACTGTCAATGCAAGAGGAAAGACTTTCCGATCGCTACCGTCAGAGCACACGCACGTAGATATGCCTTTGCCGTTGTCACGACGCGGAACACTGCCGGCAGGATTTTAAAATGCTTGAACGTTTTGCAGGTGACAATGTGGCAATGCGGTTTTGGTGAACAAGTTTTACTTCAGTGCCATTTTCGGCGCTTATTTCAATCTTTGATCACTGAACGGCAATTCTACGAGTTTTCTATACGTCTCACTTATTTACTGAACAACTACTATTGCACTGAAAATGTAAGCTATGATTGTGAAATTGTATTGTCAAATATACGTAACTGATGTAACTGCAGAGTTACTAATTCCTTCCAATAATAACTGATTTCGAATAACTGAATTGTGAACATCAGAATTATTTAAATATATCAACTAAGATAATGAAAAATGAATACATTCCGGTTTCTTTAGTTGGCAACTCTAAAAATTATGCTTGCTTGTAGCGTAAATTGTTGATTCGCATCAACTCCTTTACAAGATTAATGAATGAATGGAAAAGCATTAAAATTTTTAATTGTTAGAAAAATTTCTGTACGAACTGCGTATCGACGGGAGATTATGGTCAATCTAATCACCCAACTGAGTGAACAAAGTGCAAAGTAGTGAAGAAATACAAACGACTCATAGTTGGGAATATTGCTGCTGTGAGCGATAGTGCGGCCGCAGACCAAAAAACATGCCAAAAATTACTGTTTGATGTGCATTGTGGTTAGGTGGCATCATTGGGCCTTACTTCTTGAAAATATGATCAAGGTTGGACTGTAACAGTGAATGGTGCGCATTGTAGGCGCATGAAAATGAAAGATATCCATGTCGCAAACATAAAGTTTCAGCAATTTGGTTTATCAAAAACTACCTTGAATGGATCAAGAGGCGGTCATTCAACTAAACTTATTTTCCAAATTTCATGATAAATATGCAATGTTCCACATATTTCAAAGATATTTTTAAAGTTTGAATATGTTTTATTCGATGAGATGACTTGTGTAAGATCAATGGTCAATCAGTGAAGCTTCACTATTCCTCGACGTTTCGTCAGCAGTTTGCTGAGCTCTTCAGGGAATTACAAAGGGCTGTCCATTCTTACAGCACATTAAACCATCAATTAAATACAATTTTTTAATGAAAGAAGGTTGAGCAAATGAACTATTGTTATAAATTATATAATTGATTGGTGTTGGTGTTTAAAATCGGGAAATATATGAGTTGAAAACAATGATTAATTTACTTAAAGGTTCCCATAATTAGGGAGAGTGTCGTAAAAATATTTAAGTCGAAATAAAGAGCTTCTAATTACTTGCAATGACATCGTTTTTAAAAAAAAAAGTTGTTTTTCGAAATACAGGCTCTTAATGTTTTGAGAATTTGACTTTAATTAAAAATTCAAACATGTACACATAAAAACATCATCCCCCATGAACATTAGCACACAGAGGTTGCCTTCATACATTTGAATTCATTTAGATGGAGCAGGTTAAACTTTTCTTAGTTTGTCATTCGTTTGAAATGAATTTATTAAAGAAAACAGACGAAAAGGATATTCACACCAGCCACACAATCTATGTATCCTTTGTGCGACCGAACAAAGAAACAAGTCATGCAGCAAGCACGCAAAAAGACAGAAGTTGCATATAGGGTCACGTTAGACTGTCTGCTGCTCTATAACGAGCACATTTGCAGCAGGTCAGTCACGCCGTGGGACGTGCAAGGGACGATCCGAGACTGGAATCCTTTGTTCGGAAATTGGTGCTCACCTGGCCAATTTTATCAGCGCCATTTCCACGCAGCTTCAATATCCCGTCAAAAGGTGGATAAATGGCGTATGGGCAGTACTCGATTGCTTTCGTGTTGGAATTTGTGAATAGATGCAATTGCCTCGTTTCGCTGCGATTCTCGGCAGTGAGATGCAGACTGCGTCTTAGTTTTTGCTGTTTTCCGTTCTTCGTTGTGCGCTACTGCTGCTGTGTGCTGCTTCTTCGCTTGCAACTGCTCTTTTCCCGGTCCTCACTGAGTTTTGTTTATTTACATTTTCCTAATCGTAGGAATTTCTTTTTAATCTGTTTATAAAATTGACATTTATTCCATGTCGTCATAGATTTCACTTTAAGCTTTTTCTTTCACTTTTTCACTGCGATTTTATGCTTTGCCTTTCACCATTCAGGGTTTTTCGCTTACTGCAATTCTTGTTATTTGTTTAATATTTTGCTTGCGACCCGCTTTGTTTACCATTCACTGGAATGCAAAAAACGACCTGCTGTAGACAGCGCGAAACGTATTCATACTAAAGTGCGACTCAGCCGGACGGTTTTCTTGCAGGTGATTCTGTAACATTCGCGAGTCAAACTGAGCCCGAGCGACCAGGGAGAAGTAAACATCAGCACAATCTTCTCTTAACAAGAGTCTACGGAAGTATTGCGCAGAGTTGCATTCGGCAGAAAAGTTGGAGAATTTCGGCGTCAGCAAAATTCAAAAGCCATTTAAAATGTGCGTCTATAAATGTGAATATGTAAAAGTATGTAAAATTTATAGTTATTGGAATAACTCTGATTTCATTTAACTCTCAATAAATAGAAAAAGAGAATTAAAATATTAGGACAATGAAGCCATCTGTTAGATGAAGACCTTCAGATGTACCACCCGTAAAAAGCGCCTTTGTGACGGTGCGGAGGCAACCCTTGCACCTAAGCAGTGCTGCCAAACACTTTCAACTTTTAATGCAATGGTGCCAATTTTGTGCAAACTTGTAAAATTTAAGCCCATTT